>MU968493.1:964090-1564090 GCA_034641835.2 Pinus albicaulis | reverse complement strand
AGAATCATGAAGCTGAAATATGGACATTACATTTTGACGGAGCAAATTCAAGAGAAGGTAATGGAGCTGGGGTATTATTGATTTCTCCTACAGGCAAATGGGTCTCACTGTCTTTCAAATTGGAATATGAGGCTACTAATAATGTAGCTGAATATGAATCACTTTTGTTGGGATTGCAGACAGCCAGGAGCATGGGCATACAAAGCTTAAAGGTTCTGGGAGATTCTGAGCTGGTGGTTAGACAAATCAGAAATCAATGCCAAACCAAACATCCTCGGTTGAGGGCATATAGAAATGAAGTTTGGGACATGGTGGAAAATTCCTTCTCAGCATTTAATATCCAGTTCATGCCCCGGGAGCAGAATATAATGGCAGATTCTCTTGCTGTGGCTGCTACTACGTTCCGTCCTCCTCAGAACCCTCTTTTGAGGTATGAAATTGAGGTACGTTACCGACCATTAATCCCAGACAATATCAAGCACTGGCAGGTATTTGAAGATGATGAACATATGAAGAGATTCCTAGAAACAGTAGGAGAGTTCTCCAATATGGATATTGATGATTGTGAAGAAGAAGAAGCTAAAAATTCCTCAGAAAGTAATTGGGAGGAGAAAATGGCAGGTAATAAAGTATTGCAATTGAAGGGAAATGTCATCCCTAGAGGGCTGGTGCCTCTAGAAAGATTATTTGATAAGAATGATATCCCATTGCAGCCTAGTAAAGTGGTAGAAGAAGATCAGGTAGAAGACCTGAACCTGGGTACTGATGCTGATCCCAAAATCTTAAAATTATCCAAAAAGGTCCCAGAGGAATATAAGGAAAAATACCTGAAATTATTTCAGTCATACAAAGATGTGTTTGCATGGTCTTATCAAGACCTGAAAACCTTTGATGTCAATATAATGCAACACAAAATTCCTCTGAGGGAAGATGCAAAGCCTCATAAGCAGAAGCTTAGACAGATAAATCCCTTGCTACTTCCCTCAATTGAGAAGGAAATTAAAAAGTTGTTAAAGGCCAAAATAATTGTGCCACTGAGGTACTCTGAATGGGTGGCAAACCTGGTCCCTGTCTGAAAGAAAAATGGAGAAATAAGGCTGTGTGTTGATTTCTGAAACTTGAATAGAGCATCCTTAAAAGATAACTATCCACTGCCTAAGATGGACCACATTCTGCAGAAAGTGGTTGTAGCTTCGAGAATGTCAATGATGGATGGATTCTCTGGGTATAACCAGGTGGCTGTACTTCCAGAGGATCAGAAAAAAACTGCATTCACCACACCATGGGGAACATTTATGTATGCTAGGATGCCTTTCGGGTTGATCAATGCAGGGGAAACATTTCAAAGGGCCATGGATATTGCTTTTGTCAGGGAGCAGGATAAATTTTTGGTAGTCTACCTTGATGATATTACAGTGTTTTCGAAGGGTGATGTTGAGCACATTGAACATCTACGCAGAACTTTTGAAAAGTGTAGAAGGTATGGTCTTTCTCTAAATCCACAAAAGTCTTTATTTGCATTAGAGGAAGGAAAACTTTTGGGGCATATTGTAACAAAAGATGGGGTGAAGATTGATCCTAAAAGAGTAGAGGTTATAAATGGCATCCCTCTCCCCAGAAATAAGAAGGAAGTGCAGGTATTTCTAGGCCAGATAAATTTTATGAGAAGATTTATCCCTAACTATCCTGAGATAGTTAGGCATATAACTGATATACTGAAAAAGAGTAATGAGGTGAAGTGGTCACTGGAAGAACGAGAAGCTTTTACCAGGATAAAACATGCTTTTACAGAAGCCCCTGCGCTAGTTGGACCAAATTATGAAAAGCCTTTTATGATATTTTCATTTTCCTCACCCCATACAGTAGTTGGAGTTTTTTTTCAGAAGAATGAAGATGGATATGAGCAGCCTATTGCCTTCTTCAGTCAGGTGCTCCATGATGCAGAATTAAAATATAACATATTGGAGA
This sequence comes from Pinus albicaulis, assembly GCA_034641835.2. Taxonomy (NCBI): domain Eukaryota; kingdom Viridiplantae; phylum Streptophyta; class Pinopsida; order Pinales; family Pinaceae; genus Pinus; species Pinus albicaulis. The sequence continues at coordinate 1,562,122 of MU968493.1, read as the reverse complement.
AGCAAGCATATGCCCTGGTGAAGTCCCTCAAAGCTTTTTGAATGTACATCTTGCAGTCTCACATCACTGCATTTGTACCTACAGCTGCCGTAAAGGATATTCTCATGCAAGGAGACAGTGAAGGAAAAAGAGGGAGATGGATTGCTAAAATACAAGAATATGATCTGGACATCCGTCCTACCAAATTGATCAAAGGATAGGGACTTGCTAAAATCTTATCTGAGTCAGATTATCAGGCCCTGGGCATAAATATGTCTATGATTGCAAATGGAGAGTCTGAGAAGGAAAAAGAACAACAAGGAGTGGAGAAAGCTACTTAGAAAGCACATATAAAATACCTCACCAGTCCTTGGTACAAAGAAATAGTGGAGTATCTTCTGACACTCAGCTATCCACCAAGCTATGATAAAACAAAATACAGAGCATTAAGGTTGAAATCACAGAAGTACATAGTTGCTAATGGCCAACTATACTGGCGAGACCCTTCAGGCATTCTACTCTTGTGTCTCATAGAAGATGAAGTAGAGAGTATAATGGCTGAGTTTCATGAAGGGATTTGTGGAGGACATTACAGTTGGAGGGCCACAACCCATAAAATCCTGAAGGCTAGTTTCTACTGGCCTAAATTATTTGGAGATGTTTTTGCTTGGGTTAGAGCATGTGATAAGTGTCAGAAATTTGATGAAAGACAAAAGCTAGCAGCTCTGCCTTTGATTCTAGTTCATGTGAATGAACCATTTAAACAGTGGGGAATGGATTTTATAGGTGAAATATATCCTCCATCAAGTGGGCAACATAAATGGATATTGACAGCCACGGATTATTTTACAAAATGGGTGGAAGCCATACCTGCAAGGAATGCTACAGATACCGTAATAATAAAATTCATGGAAGAGAACATCATATCCAGGTTTGGATGTCCTACTAGAATAGTGACTGATAATGCACAGGCCTTCAAGTCTGAAAAATTTGTGATTTTCTGTTAGCAGTATAATATTACACTAAATCACTCCACAGCTTACTATCCACAAGGAAATGGCTTGGAAGAATCTTCTAACAAAACTCTGGTGAGGGCCTTGAAGAAAACTATCAATGAGAATTAGAAGAATTGGGATTCCCAATTGAAATTTTCTCTATGGGCTAATAGGATCACCAGCAAGAGAGCAACCGGGAAATCCCCATATGAATTAGTATATGGACGAGCAGCAGTGTTTCCTGTGCAACTGGCTTTACCAGTGGCACGTTTCACGCAGGAAAGTCAGGAGGAACCTGATGATATGGTCAGGATAATCAATCAATTGGTGGAGCTAGAGGAAACACGAGACCAAGTGAATCAGAGGTTAGCTGAATATCATAAGAAAATGAAACGCGTATTTGATCAACATGCAAAAGACAGGAAATTTCAAATTGGTGATCTGGTGCTCAGATGGGACATTCGGAGGGCTGAAAAAGGAAAGCATGGTAAATTCGATCCCCTCTGGTTTGGTCCTTTCAAAATTGTAGATAAGGGAGATAATAACACCTTCAATCTGGAGAATTTACAGGGCGACCTACTTGACGCCCCTGTAAACGGTCAATTTCTTAAGCCCTATTTCCAATTTTGATTCAGGCCAAGGCGGCCTGATTGTACCATACCGTATATTAGTTTTTGTTTTATCTCCGTCTGAATGATGCGAGTGTTATAATGAATTATCAAATGAAAAGAAGAGGTTTTGAAGGGAAGAGTGTGCATGGCTGGTGATATGGGAGGTCTGTGAAGTTCTCGACACGTCCAGAGATGAATGTGCCGTCCCCAGATGGAGCCGATGTTGACCACGCCAGCATTCCATTAAGATTTTTGGCCAGTAACCCTGCTTGAACAGTTTGAATCCCCTCTCATGGCCTAAGAAACCCATTTTCTCACCCATCGTTCCCCTCCTTTGAAGCTAAAATGCACTAAAGAGGCTAAAAATCTGCATTTGAAAACATATTCAGAGCCCAGCCCCTTTCGATTCTAGCCCCTCTGCTCCTTTTCCCATGTGACTGCAAGCTGAAACCAAACACCAAATCTAAAGGCACTTATCGCATAAAACTATCGGGCTTGTTCTCAGCCGTCCAATCGTCCTATTGAATCAACGGTCTATATCTCATTTGCCTTGGTGGTCCCCGCCACGCCTTACTTCCAAAACTGGCCTGTTTTCATCGCACCGCCTTTCGGAGGTGGGCGGTATTTCTCAAATCGCAGCGATTCCGTTCAGCTCTTGCCACGTGTCCTCGTGTATGGATCCAAAACCGTCGCTCATCGCACGTTATCATTCGACCAAAGTCACGGCGCGATATTCATTGTAGCCATCCGATCTGTAAGGCATCATCCGACGGTCGCCGCGCTGCGAAGTTGCGCGTGTTTTAGGCCAAGTGTACAATGCCCTCGGCCCGCCATTCCATTGCTCGTCGACGCATTTTTAACCGTTCATCTCATCTTGTGATCGTATGGTCCAGATCATCTGCATGCCCATCTGTTGACTCGGTCTACCTCCGCGTCACCCTTTCCATACAGTCTGTCATACGTCCACCCTTAAATAATCTATGTGTTTGTCTTATTCTCCTTCGTCCTTCATATGTTTCGTTCAGGGGTCAAATTATAATGTTCACGTTGAAAACTATCATCAGTCGACCCACCATTGTTGCGATGAGTTTTTCACCGCCACCCTGTATCGTTTAGCCATTCCACTCATCTGCACCACCATCTTCGTTGACACCGCCACATCCACCATCCCTGTGTCTGGTTTTTTTTAATAAGTTTGTGGGTTTTGCAGGTTTATGGCGATGGAGAACTATCATAATTCATAGCCTCCATTACAGAAGCCGAGGCTGCTTCAAAGGACAATTTTTCAGAGGAAAATTTATGAAGAAAAGCTTGGGAGGCTGTTGCGACATGACTGCTATTTAAGAAACAGGGGCTAAGATCTATCAAACCCTCCGGAGCCGTTCAAAACACAGATTTTTGCAGATGGAGGTATTAATGGAGCAACAGAGAAATATCAGTGAATGATCGAGAAATTCAACAATCAGCATTCAATGTTTCAAGCCCCAATTCGAAGTTAGGAGGCAGAGGGTACCCATCACAGAAAAAAATACCCTCTAGGTTTTATTTCAGCCGAATTTTCTTCAGGAAAGGACAAAATGTTCATATGGATTTATCTCTATACCGTGTTCGTAAAGAGATTTTCTAACCAGTGCATTTATTTCTACAAGCAGATTGTCAAGTACAGACAATATTACCTAGTCATTCAGTAGTATGGGCGCGAATGTTTTCGCCATTTTGTTTTAATGAGATAATTAAATGTTGTCACCTGCCTTTGTTAGGGTTTCCGATTTCTCCTATAAAACTCTAGGAGAACGAATTATTGAGGGTTCCAGATTTTTATCAGAAAATTGTGCAGTGAAAGGCATTGTTGTATACATTTTGTAAAGACTCTTGTTTGAAGGTTCAGTGCCCATAGGGTCTCAGTGAGGAGGAGTTCTATCTGTCTTAGAGGATTCTGGTCTTTGGTATTTCACAGTATGTAACTTTATCTTATGTGTTTAATACAATATTTCATTTCATCCACTTTCTTGTATCATGTTATTGGAATGTGAGTGGCTCACTGATTTTTAGTAAGGATTTATCCTAGTTGATACCCATACTTGGATCAGTCAAGCACTTTAAATATGGCTCAGGCAAGATATACTGTTCCATGTTCATTTCATCCATATTTATGCTATATTAGTTTCTTTGGGAGGGTGCTTTTAAAACGCCATTGTCATGTATGGATTCTTAGATTTTTAAGCCCATATATGGTTCTGTTGTGTATTTGGGTATCAACCCAATGATAACTAGTATCTTCTTAATATTTCTTTCACCGCATACACCTTCTGATATTTTATTTCTATGGCATATTACTTGAATCGGCCCTCTTTACAGTAAATTGTCTCTTAACTGTCTGATGCTTTTATATTGGAGCTTTGCATCTTGTCTCTGCAACATTACTTTCCCTGTGGCAATTTCTGTAAGTTCTGGTCCCATTTAAATCAATTTCCTTGTTTACAAGAGATAGCATGTGAGCCTTTGGTTGACACCCAAGTTATATTATATGCTCCTTGCTATAATAAGATGTCGTAGGCACTGGTCTATGGCAACTCTAGGCTATCTCTAGGAGTTACAACATGCTCCTCAGACAATCATGCCTTGGCATCATCGAATGAGAAGCAGAAGGGCAGGAAGGCGGGGCCCCCCATCAAGACCTCCTTTGTCGCACTCCCTGGGTCGTGACTTGAATCTTTCGGTCGGCTGGGAAGAGAAGAACATGAATGCCCCTATCATTCTGACCACCCAGCTATCCTTGCAGCTTCCTGATCCTCCTTTGGCGCCATCAAGCTCCCAAAGCAAGAAGAGGTCACATAAATCAACCATTCAGCCCGAGCCTGCTTTTATCCATCACAAGATGAAGGCTCTCCCGGTGCAATGTGCCTCAAGCAACAACAAGGACACCAATGGCAACACAGGAAACAGTGATGGTAGCAGCTTAGATTATAAGGCAGAAAATAAGACGGATCACTCTGGTCTACAAGCTGCCTCCTCTGAGAAGCTTGACTCTCCCGCGTTGCCATGTCCCCAGACTTCACGCCACACACTGATCAAGGAGAATGATGACACGTTCTATGTTTGCAAGATTGATGAAGAAGCTCCTACCTCTGGAAAAAAGAATGAAGGTTTCCCCTAGTCTTACTTTTTTAATGCTCTCTAGTCTACTCATGTTTTGGAAATATCTGCTATATAACTCTTGTTTAATTTTGGCTACTAAATCTGTTGGTTTCCCGCAACGGACAATAGTTTCACTATGGTTTTTGAGGACTGGTTTCCCCATCCAGGGCAGTCCAATTTTTGTGGGAAATCCGATTAAACTTTCATCTAGATTTGGCTTTCCAAACCTAGAGGAAGAGACCTATAATTTTTTGTTTTATATGATATAATAGAAGTAGTCAAACTTACAAAAAAAATAATATGACCATGAAGAAGCGATCAAAAAAAGAACACAAGATTTTACCCAAGTAAAACCAACCAACAGGAAAAACCCAACCAATAATTTCCTTAGAGAATCAATGTAGCAAGAGATACATCAAAGTCAACAAGATGACAAATTTCCAAGGACTAAGTCAGTCCTCCATAGTTCTATCGATGAAATTTATGCAACAAGGGTTATGAAACATCCTCCAAGTCTGCCTCAAACTGGCATTGTGTCATAGAGACATATCATAAGGAATCTATGTCTACTTTAGAATTCAATCTATGCCACATGATCTAAATCTCAGATTTGTGCACAGTTCCACATAGTATGTGCCTCAAATAATGCACATTTTTCCACAGGGTATTTCCCTTAGGACTGCACATTGTTCCAGTGATAATATGCCTTAGGTATGTGCTTTGTTCCAACAATTATATGCCTTGGATATTCTCACTTTTCCAACGAGAATATGCCTCACTATTACAACTATAATGAGCCTCAAACCTTCTCATGGTTCCATGAAGAGTATGCCTTAGAAACACAATTTATTTGACTCCATCTTGCCTAAGATTAGCGAGCTCTCTCCCTCAGATGTGAGATATGAATTGTCTTTTGGGAGAGTGAATAGGCTCTATTTATAGTTGTTCTTTAGGCCAAACGGGTGTGTCCTTTGCTAGAGTTGACCTAACTTTAGGAGGTCCAACTTGGTATTTATCGAGGTCTATTTCAAATTCAATATATTTCATTTTCCCACTTTTTGACGAGGTTTAATTTTCTTTTGAATACATATTTTTTTTTTTAAAGTATGAAGAACATACTTCACATAATTTTATTTTACAATTTAATTCATTTTTTATTTTTACAAATACAAGAGAATATTACAATGACCGACCATAGCTACAAAAATTCAACACTTGGTAGTGGCTCCTGCTATGATACTCTTTTTATAGGCAGTCAAAATACCTATCTTAAAAAATCTATTTACGAACATGAACAAAATTTCATTACTATGTGTGGTCGAAGGAAGGACAAAAATATAGTCCATCAAGATGGATTCCCAAGGTCGGTTAGGAGTAGGTAGAGGGGTGTATAAGCCTTGCTTCTTAATGACTAGTTTGGAAATGGTGTAGGTGGTGTAGGACCGATGTACTTTCCAACATTTTATTGAAGTCTCAGATAATAAAAATAATTCTGTAGCACTAGCATTATATTTTCCACACCAAAATGTCGTATTACACGATTGTAATCTTCCTCCCAGATCATCTTAGCATACTCACTTGAAGGAACAAAATGTTGTCCTACATAGCACAATAATGCATCATGGAGGTGGAAGTCTAGAACTCGATTTCCCGCAATCAACATCTAGTATATGGAAATAAATTTTGAATCATTTTTGTATAATTGTATCCCTAGAGCTCTTATGCCCGCAAGAGTTGAGAACTATGGTCAGTGCCACACATTAGGGGAATTTTGAGGTCTAAAATGGGCCTCCTAAGGAAATTATAAAATATAGTGGAAAAAATCAAATAAGATTTGATGACATCATCAAATTAGGAAAATAAAATATTTTTTAATCACATTAATTTACTCTACAAAGCTTTTATTCAAATGAGTGATTCGAGCAGCTCTCGTTGACTTTATGCGATGTGCCCCATCTCAAGGGATTGCCCCATGCTGCATACTGAAGGTCTCACTATAACATGAAATACATATATTAAAAAACGCATTGCTAACTAAATGTTTTTTTTTATGTATTTCTCATTTTTAGTGTAGAAGAGTTCATCGGAAGTATGCAACATGGGTACTCCTTGGATGAGGAATTAAATTCCGCATCCAACGAGTACTCCCGCTCGAAATTTGAGTAAAAATTTTGGGAGATAAGCTTAAAATACGAATTGAAAAAGTAGTTTTATTATTTTATTATTTTTTAATATTTTTACTTTTTAACTCCAAAAATGGTAAATCATCCCCCATGGTTGACATCATCATCTTGAATCCTATTGGTTGTTATAAAGTTTATTTTTGTTGTACATTTTTCTTAGGAGGCCCATTTTAGACCTCAAAATTCCCCTAATGATTGGGGGCCGATTGTCGCATTATATGTCTGTTGAGTGCTTGTTTCATGAAAAAATTAATGTTTAGGGCCTACAAAATGGCTTTGGAATTTCAAGAACTAAAACCTGTAAAAAATTTTCCAAAATGGAAAATTATTTTTGAGGTAGTGGAATAGGTGGGTGGCCTTTAATATCCACCCAAATAATAAGGACTATAGGAATCACATGGCATCATTTAGGGAAACTATTGACGTAAAGCATGGTTTGCTTTCTCTCCCAAGTCATTTTGGTGACATCCATATTTATTTGGGATCTAGTACAAAAACATCCATTAGATAGTGTCAAGGCCAACCTATGGGAATCGCGTGGGAATCCTAGGTCAATCTAGGCACATCATCAATCAAGGAAATGCCAAAGGTTATTGGGTCAAAATTTTAACATCTGTAGGTACATCAAGATATTTGAAACCATATGTAATCTACTTAGGGTCCAATTCTCAACTCGCGAGGGGTGATATTGGGGGTACAAGATCACATCTACTCTAATAATGGGGAAAAACACTCTTTCGAAATTGCAAGAAAGGAATCAATCCATCATTCAAGAGAACTCTACTACATCTGTAATACCACATGAAAAAACCTCTTACAATCAAGTGAGATGAACATCATTAGGGACATAAACAATAAAAGCACCACATTGGGCCATATATAATGCTAGGGGGATCAATAATACCTCACCTTCAAATAGGCTAGCTATCTCAATATGTAAACAAGTTACCTCACTTAAGATAGGTATGATTGGATCAATAACCCTATTATGTTTCTCCAATCACCAAGGGAAATGGCATGTCCTAGGTAGCTCCATCAGCCCCTAATGTATGAGATAAGGTGGTCATTGAGTGGGAAAGAATTCAAAGGAGATGTTGTGGCCATGAGACCGACTAATGGAGATCCGACATCCTAAGAGTAATGATGTAAGGAGGGAGAAACTATGGAGGCATGAGTTACCCATTTCTTCTACTTGATTTTTCCATCCCTCTAGTGCACCTTTTGCTTTAATTATTTATCTTTTTTTGCTGCATATATTAGGAGACAAATATTTCCTTATGATTTTCCAATACCTCTTAAAGATGTATAATTTCATTACTCATTGGGGTCGAGACCTTCAAGATTTACTTTTTAAATGCTTTGAGGAACTATGTGATGTATAATGAGGGGTGTAGAGCTCATGTTTGGATTTTTCCCACGTGTTAAATAAGTCGCAACCATATTTTACATTTTACATTTTCTTCTTATTGTGATGATATTCTTTTATCTTTCTTTTAGTTGCATTAACCTCCAGGGTCAATTTTCTGGGGTCTGACTCAATGATGTGGATATAAAATACCAATCCCAATCAATAAGGATGATCAACCCAAAGAATGTAGATGAATAATAGGAAAGGATGGAATGAAGTAATCATGGATTACCATGGAACTATTTAATTAGTGCCCCTTATTTTTCCACAATACTGGTGTCCAGGATATAGTATTAAATTACTGATGCTACCAAACCAAGTATCAAGTGAGTCTACTTTGCATAGTGGAATTATAAATAGAAATAAATCTACTAGTGCAAAAAATATACATAACCTTTTACACAATTATGTACAATAACCCAACTTCGTTATATTATTCCAACTTAATATTAAAATAGTCTAGGGCTCCTATACCAGGGATACTGGCCCTCATACATATATTGATACAAGATATAAAACAACTAGGGCTCGGTGTCTATCCTAATGACCACCAATTTACCCAATACGAGATAATCTGACCATCCAGATGATATAGAGCTCCTCACAGCTGCCTTGGTCGTACCCGATACATATATGCCCGATCTTTCATCTCTTGATATACAACACCTACCTTTGTCAATGCACTAAGTTCATATGGCCACTGAATCTCATATATCCAATATTCACTCTCCTTGATTATTATTCCATCAAAGCATCAACACATCCAGACTCCTTTCAAGTTGCTTGCAACTCCATTTGTGAACAACTCACAATTTCCCACTACTCCTTAACTACCTAGGGACTTCTTCCCACTATAGTCTTCTTGCATTGCTCCAATAAAGAATAACATAGGGCATGAGAATTTCCACCCAACACCATCGAATTTTTCTTCTCCAATGATGAATATATGCTACAAAAATTTACTCCTCTTGTTGGCCAAACCTTGAGTTTCAATATGCGTCATCTAGCAACCACCTTAGTCCATCAAGGTGTTGTACTAGGCTCCTCTTGGTCCACTCTCATGCTACCCTCCAATAGTCCAAGAGCATCCAATACCAATGTCTAAGCTAGGACTTACGCATCTACTAGCATCCATCCATGAACCAAGATGAAATTTGAAACTTATTGTTGTTTCCTTTTGCCTTGGGATCCATGCATGTCTAGTAAGGGCATACCAACAACCCTAAACTAGTGCCCTAAAATTCTCCAATCATGTCGTTTCCTTCAATTTTTGATTGCAAGACATCCAAGGTGTTGTTTTAATCCTTGGGCACCTCTAGAAGGCTCCCTACAACACTCAACTCAAACCACAACTAATATTCCCACTCCAACACTGTAAGCATTCCCAATACACTAGGATAATACCCCCATTTTCCCTCTCTTCCCTTATAAAAGACTATGGCCTGGTTAAGAGGGCCTCTTTAGGCCTCTCATCCCTATACAATTCACCTCCCAACTTCTACTGTATAATCCCCTCTCTGTGGCCTTGTAAACAGAGATACACACACCCAAAACATGCACAGAGCAATCGCTTAGCTCACTTGAAATATGCTCCCTGATATGTAAGGAAATTATGCTCCAAAATAGTCACAAATTTTCCCTAAAGTATTCTTATTGGTTTCCTCAGAGATACAAATCCATCTTCTAAGAAAATCACACCAAAAGAGAGAAAATATCTTCACAAATTCGACTCTCTACCTCAGACTCGCTTGCCACAGATTCACACTAATTTCAGAGCTTCTTTTTATGATGAATGCACTTGGATTGATGTCAAATGAGCTCTCAATCACATTGTATTTATAATAAACAAAAGGAATCCACTAATCTGTCCAAGAGGGCTTGAAAAGTTTCATAAGGTATTTTAAACATCAATTCAACCTTAACTCTTCATGCATAAGGCCACACTCTAACATCAAAAATTCATATCTCATGATAGAAAACTTGGATTTGAGTGATTGTCATTGTTCCCGATTTATTTCGGGATCCTATATCAACTCAAATAATCACATGTCCAAAAATCCTCACGGATTCACACCCACATTTTTGGGTGCAAATCCAATAGGCTTGGGTTTCACACCCACAAGTGATTTTGTGGTGCTCCAACCTCCAAACTCCGAACCTAGGGCTTGGAGTACCTCCCAAGATACAAATATCAATAATTAGGGCCCATCCTAAACCATAAGGCCTTAGAGAAAGTCCCAATGGATGAAATTCAAAGTCTAACCACCCACGTGAAGTGTGAGAACAAGAATACAATCAAAATCAATCAATCATTCAATTTTCCTTTTGATTCATATTAATATGCTCATAATAGAAAATTAAAGAAAAATATTGCTAAAATGGTTAGATCACCTATTAATAGAAGACCCACCTTCCTTCAAGAATAATTTTAGATGGGTGAGAGCATTGATTGGAGAAATAAGTGGAAAACTATATCATAAAGTTATCTGAAGACCATCATAAGGCTATTGGTTAGTTGAATATCAAATGAGGATATTTTTTTTCTCCTATGGGTTACCCATGTAGTGGGTAACATCCGGCTCCAACTTAGGGACATGTGCCCCAATAGAGTGTATGATCCATGTAATTGAATCAAGAGTGCATGAGAATCCTAACAATCCCTAGAACTTGTAGCATGTTACCTGTACAAACAACAACTTGTTGATAGCAACTAAGAAAGGAATTGATCGTCACCCTTATGGTATAGGATAATAATAATAAAATGTTAGCTAAAATAAAACATAATATCTAACTATTATTGAGGCAAATCAAAACAAAATGTAAACAATAAAAAATGGATGCACAAAAAATAATTCAATGTATAAAGAATGCATCTAATATTATTAGGGTAAAAATGATTTTAGGAGTTTTCCATTCATCACAAAATGGAGGGACCCTCTCTCAAGGATGTCTAAGCAATAAAAAATAACTCTAAATTTCTCCAACATTTTGTATGGCCCTTGCCAAATTTATCTCACTTTCAGTGAATTATGGGATTTTCTTTCCTTTTATCCCATAATGTGACCATAATTCTTTCTTAAAATTCCATATGCCTAGCCTCTTAATAGAATGTGGTCTTAAAATTTTCCTAGTTCTTGGCTATTTGATCAAATACAAGGCATCTAGACTCATTTAGCTCAATCAATTGATCAATCCAATCTTGCATGACATCTTTCTCATCAGTGTTAGATTACACGAATTGTAGGATGTGTAATTGGAAGCTTTGATTTTAGCCCATATACCAAATAAAAATGGATTTTCTTGGTATATGCCTTAATGGTTGTATGATCAACCCAAAGAGAATATTTGATCTTGTTGTCCCAACTATTCTTCTTTTCCCCAACTATCTTTTTAATAACTGTCATGAAGTTATTATTGTTGGATTTAGCTTGGTCGTTTCCTTGGGGATAATAATTCAAGGAATGGGCAAACACAATCCCATATTTACAATAGAATTAAGTGAAAGCGACATAATTAAAAATTTTAGAATGAGTTTTCAGAATTTTTGACAAAACTTCAAACTTGGTAATAATCCTATCCTCAAGGAAGCTTATCACACCATCTTCATTATCCTTCTTGGTGGGTATGGATTCCACCCACTTAGTGAAGTAGTAAGTGGAAATTAGTATCCATTTGTGCACATTAGTTGAGTTGTCCTTAAATTATTGGATAAAGTCAAGACCCCATTGCTAAAATGGTGTTTTGATTATCACAATTTTCAAAGGAAAGGCAGGGAGTTGCTCCTCTACAGTGAAAAAATGACATGGTTGACATGCACTAATGTATTTATGAATGTAAATTAAAATTTTAGTATAATAATATCATATCCTTAGGATTTTATGGGCTTTTGTCATGGATGAAAAATTCCCTCCACAGATTCCTACACAAAATTATATGACTAACGTTTTTGCATATTTCTTACTTACACACCTAAGAATCACCCAATTTGGGTTCTTCCAACCAAGGTCATCTCGGTTGAAACAACACTTCATAGCTCTCAATATTAAATCCCTTCCCTTATGGTTAATAATATATGGTGGAGGATAAAGATTTTTTAGATAGCAAATTATATTAGAGTACCAATCATGAAGTTCAAATTCATTTGTAGTAGCACATATATGGTCACTCTCCTCTAACTCAAATGCCTTTGTATTTTCATAAGTCAACATTTCTACTAGCCCTCGACCTTTGATTATTTTCTTGGGTTTAATATATGTGCCATGTTCCTAAATATTAGATACACACTTTCCTATAGACCCTAAATAATCATGCCAAGTTAAAACATCCTCAAACACAAGATATGGAACATAAGCAATGATATTGTTGTATCCTACATAGCTCCTAAAATGCTTGAGGGAATTAGCTAAGAAATAAGCTTGATTTTTAATGATGGTATATCTAACCTCAACATCTCTAAGGGCCTTACTCATGAAACCAATTGGTCTCTTGTTTCCCTCATCATCCTTTGAATAATTATCCCTATGATTGTATATTTGAAGGAAAAGGAGTAAATAATGGAATCTTTTCGATTAATCAAGGCTAACCAAAACATGGGGTTTTGTGATTCTTTCCTTGATTTATTAAGAAATATTTACTACTAATTTTATACCATACAAAATTGGCATCCTTTTTTAAGGGATTAATTGATGGTTTTAAAATTTCAGTAAAATTCGGGATAAATATTCTTATGAAATTTATATTTCCAAAGAAGGATCTCAAGGTTTTCTTGTCCTTGGGGAGAAAGATAACCTGGACAAGGAGCTATTGCTACATATATCTTGCCTCAATATCTCCTAAAATATGGGTGGAATAACCAATGTAGTCTCTTAGTAGCAATTGCATACCCTATTGCACAAATAATAGATACACATGGATAAATGAAGAAGCCTCAAATACTCATAGGAAAATGTAGTTTGCAGACCCCTTTTGAAACTAGTTACATGCCCCTACCTGAAGATCCCCCTCCAAATCCTCAATTTGAACCCCTATACACAAGACACACAAAAAAAGACGATATTTTCATTAGAGAAATTTTGAGGTAAAAAATGGGCCTCAAAACAAAAATGTACAACAAAAATAAACTTTCTAAGAATTAATAGGATTCAATATGATGATGTCGACCATGGGGGATGATTCACCATTTTTGGAGTGAAAAGATAAAAAATAAAAAATAAACTACTTTTTCAACTTATCTCCCTACGATTTTACCTAAATTTTGAGTGGGAGCACTTGTTGGATGCATAATTTAATTTTTCATCCAAGGAGTACCCATGTTTCCTAGTTTTGATGGACCCTACTACATGAAAACTATGAAATACATGAAAAACATGATTGCAATCACAATTTTTCATGTGTTTCACATTTTTTATGTAGTAGGGTTCATCAAAAGTATTCAACATGCATAATCCTTGGACGAAAATTTAAATTCCACATCCAACGAGTTCTCTTGCTCAAAATTTGAGTAAAATCGTAAGGAGATAAGTTGAAAATATGAGTTGGAAATGTAGTTTTTTTCCTTTTTACTTCCAAAACTTGATGAGGTAATATAATATTATTTTATTATTTACACTATTATTTTATAATATTCTTTAGGAGGCCCATTTTAGACATCAAAATTTCTCTAATGCCTCTATAGAAGGAAAAATAACATGCAACATAAACTTAATGCAATAAATAAATCAAGTTTCTCACTGCATAAACAAGAAATGTAGAAGGAAACTAGATTGCATTCATATCATAGAAAAATACATAAGGAATTATAACTTATTCATAACACATTATCTCCTTTGACCATTTAGTTCTCCTCTTCCCTCGACTTATAGAAAAACTAGGGTAATTTGAGATGCAAGAGAAGATTATTCTAGTGAGATTTCACCAACATTATTAAGCTAACTCTCTAATCTCTTCTCAACCTTGAGAGGGTCTCACTAAATATTCCTTTCCTAGGTCTAATAGGATGTATCTAGACACCTAGGGACATGAGAAGTTAGGAAACTTCTTCACAAATTGACCCTCATCGAACTTAGGATAAGTCAAACTAATCTCCATCGAAAGGACCACTTCTAGAATTTTTACTTTCATCACTCCTAGGATAAAGGAAAATTGTAATCTGAGTGAAAAAAATGCATGCTTGCAAGGGAGCGACGGTTAGACAAGAAAGAAATATTATGGGATAAATGGGAAACTAAATTAGCATACACAAGGAGGAGAAGATATACACTCAGCCCAAAAACTAAAGGAGGTTGTCACTAGGTTCCTCTCATTGACATAAAATGGAAAAAATGGTTCTAACACATATGCCCAAGGATCTTTCATTGAGCAACCCCAAAAATGGACTTATTCGGGTTCAACGAGATACCATACTGTCTACATCTCTCAAACACTTTCCTTAGGTGCTACCAATAATATTTCCTTTCCATAGAGGCCACAGTCAATTCATCTTGGTATCTTTACATAATCTTTGCAATAATATATCTAAAATAAAAATCCATTGCTCGTTGGAAAGTAGATTTGACGTTTATGAGATGAAATGACATTCTTAGAAACTTGTATGTTCCCTAAGGTGTAGTGAAATCAATTTTCAATTGATCTTCTTCCTTGACCAAGACTTTATTATACCTATAAAATACAACTAACATAAACATCATTCATGCACTCACACTTCCTTGTAAGAGGTTTTATGTGTTATGGAGAGGTTAATTATCCTTTAGGCATGGATAATTGAGGTATTTAAAATTCCACACACATTTTGATATTTATAGTCTTTTTCCTAACCACTATGGGGTTATATAACCATGAAGAATTCCTTAACAAGGATATGATATTAGCGTCAAGCATCTTTTGCAACTCTCCTTTGTCTAAGGAGGACAAATTTGGGTTTATGCTTCTTAAATTTTGCCTAATTTTCTTATATCCCTCCTTAAAAGTAATGGTGTGTTGAATCTCATCCTCATTAGAATAGTTCAAGTCTTGGTATGACCAAGTGCACACTTCATGTTACGTGGATTAATCCATCTTGTGAAAAAGATAAATCTCCCAAGTACTCAACAAGTAACTAGAGGAAAAGATCCATTTGAAAACCTTTTCCTCTAGATTAATTGCATTCCAAGATTATAATAATAAAGTAGAGAGGACATGCCTTTACCTTGAAATCCAAACGTTTGATGTAGCCTTTTTTCCAGTCGCTCCAAAGTGGTTTCTCCAATAAGTAGAACTTGCAATCAAAGACAAGACAAGGAATCAAAGAATCTGCAACACATAATAATCGGAAAATGATAATCCAACTTAGTGATCAAGGAGTGTAAGTATTGATGTTATTCCAATAAGCATAGAAACAAATCAATGAGAAAAAGAGATCCATATGTATTATATTGAATAAAAAGAGTAATCTTACAACCTGATGCCTTGATGTTGTACATATTTCTCCTTGGGTCCTGAACAGACATTTCTCCTTCATTCTAATAAGTCTTCCTCTCTGAATACTAGCATGGAGTTATAGACACACGAGTGTGATCATTCTCATGCCAAAAACAACTCACTAGTGTAGAACCTAAAACTTCATAATTTATGTGTGTCTACCCTTCAACCTAAAACTTGAGCTCAATTTATAGGGAAATGGAGGTAGTTTCAGTTTCATGAATAGGGGGGTGGATTCCTCTCATGAAGGGATTTGAGCTCCATGGACCAAGGAATAAGCTCCATGAGTGGAGGGATAAAGCTCGAACTGATCGCGACTCTAGAAGCTACCAGTTGGGAGAATATTCGACCATCTAGGTTTCTAGAATTTACTTTTTATTTTCTTTTCTTTTCATGGGGGTGCCAACGTAATAGTGGCAAAAAGTGTTGGATTTGCTGCAGTTTATGGACAGAACAACAACACATGCGTAGGGAAAGGCTAGAAAAACCATGGAGGTAGACTTTTAAGGGTTTTATAGAGATTTTCTCCAATTGCAATACTTGATTGTGGAACATTAGTGATTTTGAACTCTAAGGGAACATGACGTAGGTAGTGATAGTCCCATATGAATATTCAAATTTCATGATGACAAAATGACATGTAACAGATTTCCCCCTAAAGTGCGAAGTCTAAGGTTATTCTGAAGAGTGAAGTGCTTTATCATTCTGAGGATGGGATTGGAGACACTGGTCGAAATCCTGTAAAAACATTTAATGCATATATATATATATATCATCCCTGAGGTAGGCATTCCCATACTCAGACCAAAACTAAATAAATGTTCTGGTACATAAATGGTTTCAATATTACATCAAAAGTAGACACAGTATGGGCACAACCATCTGTCATGAGTATTCTATTGTATTATGAATAATAAAACTCCTCGTAGCCTAGATGGTGGAAACTAAATGCAGGGTCTTGATTTTTGCTTCTTGAACTAGTACAAATCTATCCATGTGATTGATTATGTCGAAGTCAAACATGGTAGAACCCACTTGATTACCGGTTAATAATGTGAACCGTTAACAAGTGTGAGAGAAACCACCAATAATGACAATGGATCTCAAAGTAATCCAGTATATTCTATGAAGTGTGAATGAATTATTTGCAGTCAAACACTCGTAGAATCATTCGATCGAAGGTCAATGATGCAGCCTGTAGTCGAAGGTGAGAAACCTACCATTAGGGCATGCAGTTCCCAAGGTACTAATAGGATTCTAGATCAACTTTATAGATGATGAGCTAATGTTGATAGAAAGTGATCCATCGTAGGAAAGCCCACGACACGAAACCATTAGATAAGGTTTTGAAGAAATATTTTGCAAGGAATGACTCAGGGATGGTCAATGTGAATGGAGACAAATGTTTGCGATGAATGATTTATTTGAACCCTCTCTTGAACACATAACAACACTACAGATGGCTTTGCAGCATTTGAACTAAAGCTAATACCCAGAAAATGACTGAAGACTTTCAATATGGTTTGATTAACTGTTAGAAAAAGGATTTCCCAACCCATGTAGAAATGTGACAAAGTGTCGTGTTCAAGAGTGGCATGCTTCTTTCTAAACAAGGGTGACAACTGGATTCTTTTTCTCTCTTTTCCCCCCACCATTACTTTCAAATACTTCTTTATTTTTGTCAAGCTTGAAGAGGATAAAATTTTCTTGTTTGTGTAAGCTCATCCTTTGGATGAGACCATATTAGTATTAAAATAGAACCCTAAGAAGGAGTGGTTTGGTCCTGTTTTAATCAATAGGTCCTTTACTGTTAAATTTTAACGAGTCCAGTATAGGAGAAACTTGGTGTTTTTCAGTTTTAGGGAGTCAGAAGAAAAACATAAGTAAACTCCATGATTGTTTTTTTTCATAAATTTAGTCTCTTGGGCCCGAAAAAGCATAAAATAATGTAGGAGAGAACTCTATTGACCGTGATTAGTCAACGTACACCTTTTTCGTAATTAGTCCAATTCAATCCGAAAAAGGGGTAAACTTATACTGAAAGGACGACTGTTCATTTACTTTAACGAGTTTGAATAGCTAAGTACTTGGAGATATTTTCATATTTCAAGAGTCTGAAAAGGGCTTAAAAGAGGACTAAAGGGTTTCTCTTTGTCACATTTTTACAGAGCTCGAAAAAGTGATAAAAGTATACTCAATGTCGAAATAATTCTTTTCACCAAAGATCCTGTATCTTGCACAAAAAATCAAAAGATTACAAATATCCGCTTCCAAAAAGTAATAATATTTAAAAATGACCTTTTAAAAGTGAAAAGTACATAAAATAATAATATTTTATTCATTAAAAACTATAAAAAGGGATTGAAATCATTCATGTTCACCTTTTGTTTCCAGAATAGTGAATAGAGAGCTTTTGGCCAAAAACTTCCAGAGAAAATATCAGGAGAACCGTCCGTTCATTTCTCAAACCATTAGAACCAGGGAATCCACATCATCCTTAGCTACGTTTTCATCCATTTAATTTTTTATTTTGAGATTTATTTCATTTTTTTGGATAAATTCATGTTTCAAACTACGCCCTTTGGTTGCACGGGCGATCCATGTGATAATCGCTGACCCCGACTTCTTCTTTTTTTTAAATAAAAAATGTTGGCCTACCATGGGTTCTACGTGGAGCACGTGTGGAAGACCATACTGTATACACACATAACCTGTGCAGGTGCCATGAACATTTTAAAAACTAAAATTTATTTTAAAAAATGGTTCAATTTTTCTTCCAAATGGTTTTAACTGTTTGATTTGTTGATTTGTAGGTCGTTTAACCATGTTAGAATGGCGAGAACGATAACACGAGCTCATTGATAACAAATCCATGGATGAAAATGAAACTATGCGTGCATTGAAAAACTGTGGTTTGTACAAATTCTAGGCTATTCAAGGAATGGAGACACAAGTGGATTTAATGACTTGGCTTGTGAATGCGTGGGACGTTCAAGATCAATGTTTCATAACATGTGACCACTGGGTCGAGATTGAGCTAGCAGACATATATTTCCTTACTAGATTATCTCGGAGAGGGAGAAACATATCCTTATTTGGGACCAGACAGGGAGGTCTTCCCACTACCTGCTACAAAGCTCAGTATTGTA
This sequence comes from Pinus albicaulis, assembly GCA_034641835.2. NCBI lineage: Eukaryota > Viridiplantae > Streptophyta > Pinopsida > Pinales > Pinaceae > Pinus > Pinus albicaulis. The sequence continues at coordinate 1,543,204 of MU968493.1, read as the reverse complement.
GCAATAATGAATAGTTGAAGGATGGTCCCATAGATATCAAAACTATCTTGCGATTGGAACTTAAAGTCATAGCATTCATAGTAACCAGGTTATGCGGGAGTGAAACACCTCATGTAGCTACTAAAACACAGATGCAAACTGTAGTCGATTGTTTTGAAGGAACAATATGTAATTGGTGTGAAGGAGTATTGGCTAGTATGAAAGGCCAATTGACTAGAGCAAAGAATGTGAAGTTGAAAAACTCCGGATATGGTGCTATTATTATTTCATTTTCTCTAGAGAGAATTCCACTTCTCACTCCTCAACTGATCCCAGTAGTTCATGGAACTCCTCAGGAACCTCGGATGGTGCAATGGGTAGCACTAATGGCTCGCCATGGTGGCGAGGGTGGTTTAGTAGTTTGGTTTACTCTGGCTTATTTCATGTGGCTCAGGAACCAAGTCTTCACCATTGAAGACTTTCCTTATGTAGGAATGGATTATAGGGGTGATCCTGAAACATATTTTCCTCCAGGGAAACAGTGGGACGAGATAGGTTAGTGAATAATTTTGATGTTTTTAATCTAATTTTTATTCGATTTTTATCATCCAATACTGACAAAAAAATTTAAATGCAGATGTTGGTCTGCAACGACCAACAACACTTCATCGCTTTGACAGGCGAGAGGCACAACCCGTAGCACCTCCACAGGACCATGCAACAGAGATTCTGGCAGACATGGAGCACAACCTTGAGAGGTTGACCATTGATATTCTTGAGATAGGAACTGATGATATCCCTCTCAGGCTCCAGAGACATGTGACAGGTCTTCCAGGTCCATTTAGGAGATTTCTGCGCAAGGTGGCACATGCTATGGTGCGTGCTATAGTTTATTAGCATGATCATCATCACATATAGTTGATGGTCAATGTAGATCAATTTTTTTTTTTTTTTTATCAGTATCTATTAGATCATAAGGTGTTTGAACCTATGATCACAGACGATGTAATATTTTTTTAACACAAACTTATCTGTCCTAATGATATTACTACTTTCTTTCTCTGAGTATCTTGTTTAACATGGATTGAATGTTGTTTTGATTTACTTTATTAATGTTGCAAATGTATATTTAAAATGCGATTAGCTAATGCATCAACCAATGTGTTTAAATTTCTTGAAATATGTTGATATTTGATATAATCAAATTGTCGTTCCAAGAGATGAACCTTCAAACATAATCTTAACAACATTGGATTTCTAATTGCATAAAATATGTTTAAATGTAATACAATGAGTTGTGAATCCAACCTAATGATCAAATGTCGAATATCAAATGCGATGGCATCAGATAATAACTCAATGACTGAGCTATATAATGCAATATTGTTTGTTGTTTGACCAAGGCATATCCCATGAATAGAAACTAACTCATCGGTGGGTGAATAGATAGACCAAACTAGAAAAGAGATATTTTGTGTACTTCGACAGGCACCATCAGAAAAACCAATGTATGTTTGAAGGGATGTTGACATATGCAATATCAAGAGTAATCAAGATAAGTAACGATAGTAGTAATAGTTAATCTAGGCACACTTGTCTAATCTAAGACACACTATTCTAAAAAGTAGCTATTGTACAAGATATATCTTCACACGAAAGTCAAGCATAATATCTCTTAATATAAATACCATTTCTGGGTTTATCTAAAGAGACCCCGTCATAATCAATTAATTCATAGGCTCTTTTTGCAAGCACATGCTTGACAATATAGGGACCATGCCACATCGGTTTGAATTTACCAGTGCCTAGATTGTCGTTAGCTTGGTCATATACTAAAACTAGGTCACCTTGTGAATGAATGCGAGGTTAACACTCTGATCATATTGAGCTTTCAAACATTTATTGTGAGCTTCGGCAGCTAATGCAGTGGTGGGCCAAGTCTCATATCATTGTGCTAAGTATAGAAAGTGTTTCTCCTCTTCAAAGGTAGCTGGTAACAACTCAATGGCTAACTTGAGTGATGGTATTTCGCATTCAATGGGTAACATAGCTTCGAAACCATAAATGAGTTGAAAAGGAGTGAAACCTGTAGCAGTTTTTGTAGAGGTTCGGTATGCCCATAATGCTGAAAATAGTATGGTATGCCAATTCAATTTCTGAGTCCCAACAATCCGTTTAATCATGGTGGTTAAAAGCTTGTTGATAGCCTCAACTTGACCATTAGCCTGTGGGTAATACATAGTAGAATTATCATGGCGTAGGCCAAGTTGATCAGAAAGTTTGGTCATCATAATATTTCGAAAATGACTCCCATGGTTTGTAATAATAGCTTGAGGCACACTGAAACGAGCAATCACATGATTGAATATGAAAGTAGCTGCAGTTTTGTCATCAGCCATGAATGTAGGCATCGCCTTGACCCATTTGGTAAACTAATCTGCGGCGAGAATAATATACCCATGCCCCTCGATCGAGTGATTGTTACATGTAATGAAATCAACACCTCATTTCGCAAAAGGACCGACAAAAATGATTGGGTGGAGAGGAGATGGAGGTGCACGCATATTTCGATAAAAAATTTGGTAGTTGTGGTATTTTCAGACCGCAATGATACAATATTTGAATAAATACAACCAAAAATAACCAGTGCTCAATATCTTTTAGGCTGTGGAAAACCCAAACATATGACCGCCACATTCCCTAGAGTGGAAATCATTCAAAACCTTTTCAGCCTCTTCGTGAGTTATACAACGTCGAAAAACAGAATCCGTACCACGACGATAAATAGTGTCTCCAACAATATTGTATTGTTGGGATTGATATCGGATTCTCCATCAATCTGATTGTGAAATATCTGGGCGAAAGGTTTGGGTTTGAAAATATATAATGATATCTCCATACCATGGATCTAAAGTAATGATGAAAAACATAGATTCATCCGCAATTGGATTCTCTGCCACGGTTTCTGTCTCAATATTGGGAAAGTCACACAAAAGCTTAGCAAGCACTAGTGATTTATTTGACTTGGATTTCTCAAATTCCAAATCAAACTCTTGTAGGATGACAATCCATTTGGAGTATTTTCCCCCGTGTAATTGTTTTGTCAAGATATACATCATTGGGTTGCAATTAGATATCACTGTTGTTTTACGTAACAATATGTAGTCAATTTGACGTTGCAGCAGCATTAATAATATATTCTCCTTCCTGGCACTGATTCACGTGCTTGTTTGTGGTGATGGTACTAGCTGTCTAGTACTTCATTATGTTGTATGTTTGCTTTCATGCATGTCATCGGTTATGAACTATTTCTCAATGGTTCTATGTATGTCTGCTTCTGGATTAGTGTTTATTTGTCCTTGCCACGACGGTAGTCTATTGTGAACTACTTTGTAGTTAACTTCTGGCGTGTTTTCTTTCATATATGTTTGACTGGTTTTCAGCTCACTGATCCCATTTATGGCATATCCCCCTTTTATTTTTGCTGCTTAGACTTACTTGCATCTTTGTTTATGGTTAGTTAATCTTGGGCTGATTTTGCTTCACTAATTGGTCATTTCATCCTCGCCTCTGCTCCATCATCTCTTCATCTAACAACCAAGAGTGGAAACAATCATGGCGGCAGCCGAGCCCACATACCAGATGAGGCTCCTACCCCAAATGGTGTGAGGTATAATTGGGACCTTTCATCAGGGAGACCCCCTTGTTGTCGGTAGTACAATTTTGCCCGTTAACAAATTGGCGCTAGAAGGAGGGCCAGATGATAAGCTGAGCCCTCAGAGCTTGCAGTTAGTCTCATATCTGTAATGGCTCATCCCCAAATCATTCTCCCGAGGTGTTTATCAGTTTTATCTAGTTCTCGATGCTCAATCCCTAATGAACCTATGTATCACTTGTCCCAGTTACAATTCGATGGTGAAAACAGAGTTTCCATAACCGAGCACCTTTCAAATTTCTGTGAGTTTTGTGAGTGTTACAAAATTGACAACGAGGAGTTGGCTTGCATGCTTTTCTCCCTCACTCTCAAAGGTCGCGCTAAGAAATAGTGTCGCACATTGCCGGCAGCTTCCATCCATTAGTTTGAATAGCTCACCAGTGAATTACAATAAGCTTTTCACAGGTATGATTTTCAAAATGTATTAATGAAGTTAAATGAGATCAGAATGGAACCTCAAGAATCTATAGAGGAGTTTTCTATCAGGTTTGTTAATTTTTGTCTCGATTTCCCTGAAAGGGATGTCGATTGGACATATTTAATTGAATAGTTTCGACACGTGGTTTTTGTTTCCCTAGAACAATTTCAATCGACAACCAAGCCTGATCCTAGTGATTGTTATGATGATATTCAAGTTGCCAGTTGTTCAAAATTTGTCCCTAAATCTTTCATACACCCTGTCAAATTGGAGCTTGAAAAGCGTATTGGCCTAACATCTCACCATGTCAATGAAACCTATCTCGATTCCACTGAATGTTTGCCTGGGTACGATTTTAAATCTCATTCTCATACTGATAATAAATTGAGTCCTATCCTGAGCAAAGTTGATTTCCCTACCAAGTCATTGGACCGTGATAGGCATGCAGGGTCATTGTTTTCTCTGGGTGAGTCTGCCACACCAGTAATTTCTTCAAGTCATTCAAAATTTTCTTATACTGGTATTGGCGACAATCATGAGCACACCAGTGGTGTTTCACAATCACACTGCAAAATTGATTAATCCCTCATGTCTGATCTTTTTCATCCGAAATATTTAAAAAGCCTAAGGAGTGACTTCCTGTCTGGGCAACTTCAAGATGCTTCTTTATCAATTCATCCTAACTGTTAACTCCTGGGAAGCCTAACAGGCCAGGTACCCAACCTGATCAAATTGATGGACCCAGTGATCACTACTTATCTGAAAACATGTTCACTTGCGGCCCTGAGAACTATCATTCGTATATATCTGTCGACCATATGAAGCCACCGAATTTCGATGATCCGCCTTGTGATGATTCAGGGACCCATCAAGAAATTGAAGTGATTCAGCTTCTGCTGTCTGTTATCACAAGTTCTCATGAACCAGATGAGATCCCTGAAACAAGTCAGACTAGGGTTTCTCAAAGTAGGATTTCTAAAATTACGATTCCCATGTATCATATTCCTCTCAGCATAACCACACTGGATGTCAGCTCATCTGGGCAGGTTTTTCATTCAAGTTATGTTTCTATGAGAACATATTTATATCCCATAACAGCTCGTACACAACAACCAATATACCCTAATTTACTCGCTGGAAGGAAAACACCAGTGATTGTCTCTAATCTTCTCAGTTGTTGCCCAACCGGTACAAGTTGCATGCCGACACAAGCATTTGGTGTTTGGAAAATCCCTCCACTACATGAAAATCTTCCAGTCAATTCACCCTATCCTGGGAAATCTAAATAATCTGACACATTAGATTGTCCATCTGTTAGTGTGAAAACATTTGGTCGAATTAATGATAAGCCCACTGACGTTTGTCCAATCACCACGATTGGTGATCACATTCGTTCACTAGTTGGTCTCACCAAAACATCTGTTAGTGTGCAAAAATTTGGTCGAATTAATGATAAGCCCACTGACGTTTGTCCAATCCCCACGATTAGTGATCACATTCGTTCGCTAGTTGGTCTCACCAAACCATCTAAGTTTGGAAGCCCCCCACTCAAAGGTCCAGAGTTTGTCCAGGATGGTGAGGAATGTCGGCCTCCATTGAAGGTTGCTTCAGATCCTCGCATCCTCGACAAATCCCAGGGAGAACTTTGAACTAGGGTCTTGAAAATTAGGGTTTCTGCAAGTGGATTCGCAAGCATCTCAAATTCGCCTTGCAGAAGCCTATTTTTTCAATTCTATCAAAGTGATCATCCTCAAAATCATGATGAGATTCTAGGTTGGTTTGACGAATCCTATATAATGAATATACTTGCAAATAGGAAATGTCTTTCCCCGCTTCTGTCGGACCTAGGGTTATGCGTCGATGGATGTGTGTCATTTATAAATCGTTTTAGATTTCAAGTACCTATTTCTATGTATCACAATGAGAGCGAAATTCAGCTAGCACAATCTATTCTGGCACATTCTCTGGTAAGTAGCCACGACCTTCTTGCTATTGCACATACTCTTCAGGTAAATCTTGTTGTTGGTGCACGATTTTGTATGTTGGCTCTGATTGCGAACATTGTTGTTCTTGCAGGGCGGGAACTAATGTGGTGGCTGCACTGGAAAGTTGATTTTACATAACCTGACCGCCTCTTTGGTTAAACTAGGGTTTTAGGATTAGGCTAGCTAGGATCTGCTAATAAAATTTTTTATTCAAATTGTTAATTAGGTTCACTCGCTAAGGGTTTGCTTTATGTTTAAAATTATGCTTGCTGTATTTTCTTGCAGTCGGTAGTTTATGCATTATACTTTTCCATTTATTTTTGCACTCATGCTTTTTCAGTTTGCTTTTTGTTGCATTATATTCAGTTAATCGCTGCGTGTGCTTTGTCTTTTTTTTCACCTACAACTAGTTTCTCTTTCTTGCACATGGCATCACATTGCGTCATAAGCCTCGTTTGTTGCATCGCGTTGTGTGCCTTCTGCCTCGCAGCATTTTCACTAGTTGTTGATTTAACTGTGAAAGTTTCCATACCATTGCGTGAGCCCCCATTGAGCTCTAGTCCTTGAATCCCTCGGCACCCAGCCTGGCCTTCTTACTCCCTTTGCACAGGTTTAAAGCTGATTGGTTTCCTTCACCCCACTACATGAATCAAAACCCTAACCGTATTGTTTGTGTGGGGTTGTGATGCTTACCCCAAGAGGCAACTTCTCTTAGAACAATTCATCAAGGTCACATTCTCAGCTTTATTCCTGCGAGTCTAAATTCATTAGCCAAGGAGATATGAGCCGGTTGCTTGTGGGAAACCCTTGCAAGTTTGAATGACCTGTACCTATAACCTGAGCCTTGTGCCTAACATAGTCTCAAACATCTTAATGATTTGTTTTTCACGTTTTTCCTGGGGTTGTAGGTAGAATGTGAAGGCTTGGCATGAGGGAAAACCTAAATCAGGATATATTTCAGTTTCTGTCAAATAAGAAACAACCTCTCTTGCTTGTAAAATAAGTCGGGATCCCTCATCCTCCCATGCAAAATAAGTGCCACAAGCACATGAAAATAAGTGCTACAAGCACATGAAAAAATAAGGGTAAAGGATTGAGAAAGGCTTCCTGCACAGAGAGGTAATGCAACGAATCCACCAGGGTACTGACCAAGCTCGCTGGTAGCGGAGCAACGTTTGTGATTTCTTGAAGTGACTCTGCCGGGGTACTGTCCAGACTTGCTGGCAGCAGAGCAACACTAGAAACTTATTTTAAAATTTTGAATATAATAAGCCCGTTTCCTTGCTCTCTACATCATCAACCAACCATTGGCATCTGTGAACTTCCACTTTGACACGTTTTTATTAACGAGACCTAGCTGAGGCACAAGGATTGGGCATATCTGAAAAGGTCAAAATAATACAAGGGCACCCTCAGAACTTGTTCAATATTCCCTTGCATCACTACTTGGACTCAAAATTTTGTTGGGGTGTTGATAGAGATGCTAGATTCTACTAGTCGTTCTCCAATTGTTGTAGCCGCTACAACACCACCCAAAATTTTGGGTATATCTAAAATTTCAGGTCTCCCTTCTCGCTTAGCCATTAGGGTTTTGACCTGACCTATAGCCATTGAACCTTCTCACCATCATGACGAGATTCTTTCACTGCAGCCACGCCATGTGTGGGGGGATCATCATGCATACACTCGAATGGAAAATTTTCTGTGCATTAAGTATATTCATTAGAATCCCTTTTTCCATGTATCATTTAGGCATTCTTTTTGGACACTTCACCAAGCTCATGTAAATTATTTGGGGGCATCATTTTCTACAGGGTAACTGTAAATTAATTGATATTATAATGTTTCTTATAGGTCAATCCCACAGATGATATACCCAAAAATGTCATCACCACACCGAGGGAAAGAAACTGAAGCTAAACAACAAGGCCGCAATGGTGAAACTGGACACTTTCATCCACATGCCCCCTGCCCATGTGGGGATGAGACTTAAGGCTACAGTTGAAGACCTTGTTAAAGCTGATGGCAAGGATGCATCAAAAAGTGAGGGGGAGGAGCAAGTGAGCAGTATTGTCAAATGGAGGATGGTGTGATACATGTTTATCCAAATAAATAATCAAAAGAAGAACTTTTCATGTTGTTGATGCAACAACATTCTTCACTGATGTACATCGGATTCTTATAATCATTTCATTGGGAAATGTTCGTACCTTGTGCCATCATCGACTGTGCCTTTTAGAATAGAAGTTTAGTCTTCATATAATGCTAAATGCAGATAGAGAATTCAGGCTCAAAGGAGTGCACCCCATCGCAATTTTTACAAGGTTAGAAAAGTTGATACCCATGTACATCACTTAGCATGCATCAAATAGAAGCATTTGCTGCGTTTTATCAAATCTAAGCTAAAGGAAGAACTAGACAAGGTAGTTATATTCAGGGATGGAAAATATCTCACCTTAAAGGAAGTTTTTGAAAGCCCTACAAGATACAAGCTCAATGTTGATCTCCTGGATGTACATGCAGAAAAGAATACATTTCACCAATTTGATAAGTCTAGTCTGAAGTATTACCCATGTGGACAAAGTAGACTCAGAAAATTTCCCTAAAGCAAGACAATCTCATCGAAGGTTGTTTTCTTGCTAAGTTGTCAAAACAAGTATGGTTTGATCTAGAAGCAAGTAAATGTCAGATGGCAGAATATGGGATATCTGTTTATGAAAGGAAACAAAGCAAATGGAATGAGTCGGCCACTGGTTTTGTTAACAATAACAATGAAAGTGCCATCTGGTTAATTCAGTATCCTTGACTGTACAATGTGTACAAAGGGATGGGACTTGCTCCATCTTTTCGAAATGTTTTGGTTAACATATTCATTCCTCTCTTTGAGGTTACAGTTGATCCAAGTTCTCATCCTCAACTACGCATCTTCTTGAAACATATGTTTGGCTTTGATATGGTAGATGATGAAAGTAAACTTGAAAGGCATCCCACAAAGCACAAACCAACACCAGCTTAATGGACAAATGATTTCAATAATGCTTTTTCATATCATCCTTATTATTGCTATGTAAACCTGTACACACTCTACAAGCTTAATGAAAGGAATAACAAAAATTAAACTTCGTCCTCATTATGGCAAGGCTAGTGATATTGATCACTTGGCAGCTACATTCCTATGGAAATAATCTTAGGAAGTCTCCTAGATTGGAGTGGCCCCATTTTTCCCTTTCAACAGGTGATCCATTATGGATCCATTTGACAAAATAACCTTTGTTGTTGTTCAGGTTTGGACGCTCAATGCTTGTGATCTTTGTGAAAGCGCTCACCGGCTAGGATTCTCTCATTCATGGGAGTCTCAACGGGATGGAATAAAATATTACATCATAGGCCTTGAAGGGAATGACATACATAAGGCAAATGTATCTCATATGCGAGTCGAATTTCGCCATGAATTTTGAAAGAAGAAAGGCAATATCTTTTTCAATGGGGGGTCATATTTTTTAATTAAAAGAGGAAGCCCATCCCACATGCATACCAAAGCCATAGCTAGAGGAAAAAGGGAGGATTCTAATGATTATGCATTTCAAAATGTTTTGAAAGGTCGTGGGTTAACAAAGGAATAACTCTGTCTTCATAAAGTGTGCCTTATTGACCACCCAAAGACCCATACGGAATGGAGCCCTAAAAAAATTCGTGGTATGCATTGTGGAGAATTGTTGTTTAGGAGGAAAAAGGCACTAAGAAACCTTTCATCAAGCTAGTGTTGGCTTGCTAATCCATATCTTTCAGGGCAAAGAAATCATTTTGTTTTCGCAAGGCCACCGAAATAATCAAAATCCTTCACAATGTGTTGCTTCAAGCGTAGTCTCCACATCTCGTAAACCCAAATAGTTTTAACATGTGACTCCAATGCATCGGCGGAATTACTAATAATACTCAGGCCGGAGTTGGTTTATATTGCACAGTCATCCGTTGTCGAATATAAATGGGAGTTGTGAGGTCTTGGACAAGACGTATGCAGCCACCTTATAAAACAATGTTTTGAGGGGTGCACTATATGATGGGCATTTGGATGAGGCATCGTCCATCAATTTAAAATAAGTTTCAGACTTTCTGTGAACCCATGTAATATATTTGGCGTAAATCTGTTGAAATCCACATTAAGGAAAATACATGTCCAGTTTTTCAAAGGGAAACTAGTTCGGTACGCAAAGGGATGTCAACACATACACAAGTGAAAGGCTGAGAGGCATTAATATATTGAGGATATGTGAGATCCGCAATGCCATTGTCATAGAGGCAAGCAGTCGATACATGAAGTCTCTCGCCGCACTAAAAGACTGCGAAGAGAAACTTTTTCACAATGCACGCGCCTTATTGACTACCCACAGTCATTTTTCATGAAGCACTGGCATGAAATGAATACATATGCACTGCGATTGTGACTACGTTGGGATTTGGTGCTCTTTGTGCATTTTTTATCCTTTGGAGGCTCATGAGAGGAGGGGCCTTGAACGCATCCTAGGAAGTGCACATGACCACATCACGAAATTGCGATCGCATAGTCCATTCTTGTGCATTGCACCTAAACTCAGAGAGTGGGAGTGACCAAGTATGCGATTGGAATAGAACTGTGACTGTGCGACTTTATGAGGTCGCATTTTGAATGAAGGAAGAACCAAAAGAACACTAGGTCGCATTATCCCTCTAGTCGCTGGTTCGCAAGACTAATGGAGCGAATGGATTAAGTGACTGGTGTAGAGTTGTGACCGTGCGACCTTCATGAGGTCGCATTTCAAACTAAGTAAAACACTAGGTCGCATTACTCTTCAGGTCATTGGGTCACACAAGCTTAGTAACAGGCTAACGGCACGACCTCGCTTACATTGCGACTTTGCGACTTCGTCTGGGGCCACGTTCCCCCTCTATGTCGGGCTCTCACATCGCATCACCCCAGCTAACTGCCCATTTCATCTGGTATGCGACTGGGCAACGACTAGTGAGTTGCACTACCATAAGGTCGCAAGACCTGCCCTCAAGAAAGCAGCCAGAGTGAGATCTCATTTCAAAAACAATCTTGTGACCTGGGCACACCATAATTTGTATTCATCGTGTCAACATGCAGGCTCGTGGGAAATTTCAAGAAATGGGAACTCTTGTTCGAAGGATCGCTCCCTATCTTTAACAAAATTTCATTTCCTCTCCATGCTTAATCATTGTCCTCATGTATGCGTAGGATTAACGCTCTGATAAAGCCCCTTTTCAAAGGGCCTTCCCCTTATCGACATCTCGGTGAAAACCTTTTGAACGTGGAAGACGTATCATTAGTGCATATCATAGTTTCCTTGTGGAGAACACAATGAGGGAATAATCCTAGTTAACGCTCCCCCTCTAATGGTTTCCGGACCGACAGGAAGTAGGAGCTAATCTCAGCAAGACGAATCTCTGCCCCAACCTGTAAGGTCGATGGCTCCAGTGATAGAGGCATTATAAAATGTTAGTTCTGAAAGCATAAAATGTTGGTTCTGAAAGTTGTAGGTTCAACTGTCCATTCATGAGGGCATCATACTTTTCTTGCCAAAATTTCCTGGTACGTGACTGAGGAATCAGTGTTTTGTTGCCAAATTTCGACACAAGGTCACGAGGAAAGGTTGCAAGAAACCCTTTTTTTTCCAAGGAAGATTAAGGGATGGTTTTATTTTTGATAATGGGGGTAGAGGCACCACCAGCTTCAAGATCTATGAATCAGGATCTCCAGATGTCTCTTGCGTTGACCTAATACAACCCAAAGTTGAAGTGCGTTGCATCATAGTGGGAGCCTAGTGCATTATCAACCTTAGGCCACTATGGTCGTGGAAGAAGTGAATTTTCATAAAATTATGCATCTGTAATATGATTGGAATCTATGCAAATACATCGTCGACTATGCAACAATAAACGGTTAGCAACTGAAAGATATGCCTCCTTTACATGGTCATTGGCTTCTTCCTTATGGGTATTCAACAACCTCAGCTGTGTCTAGAACTTCAAGAGTTGAATATGCGTCGAATCCATCTCATCAGGGTCTCTCCCCTTATTCAGAACTGATCATTGTTCACTTTCACTACTGCAACAAGTCATTTGCGTGGATTAAACATGCAAGGGTAATTCTAGTATGTGCATTGATCCCTAAGTGAAGTGGAAGCCGCAGATTCATGACTGTACCCACGTTTCGTAAATTTGTTTCTATTTATGGTGCAATGTTCATAGAGGATAAAGGGGCATCATCTCTCATCGACGAAACCATATCCCTATGAAGTAACAGCTACCAAAACAGTTTAAACTACAGATCCACATTTGGAACTCAGCCCATAACGCTACCAATAGACATTACAGTGATTGAAGAGGTGTAGGGACGACTTACACAAGCCATTCTCTCTGATAACAAAGTGGCACAACACTTGACCACACAAGGGTCTAAATTTTTCATTTTCACTCTTGCAATTAATTATATATGCCCCTAGCAATATTATTATTCAATCATGAAGACATGTGACCTATGCTATTTTATTGCAAGTAGAAGCTTTCGGTTTGCACAAAGAGCCAAGGTTTTCCACAGCAAGCAAGGGGACCTTTTCAAAGCAAGTGGATTCTCATGAATCCCCAAGAAACTCACTCTAAGCTCAAAGGCACCTAGTCATGATCACGAGACAGAGATGCAGGAAAAGGAATCTTGCCGTGAAGCCTAGAGATCATCGAAAGAAGAACACAAGTCATAGATTGCCTAAGGTCGCAGGTCAAAAGTTTGTTCAAGGTCGAAGGTCGCAGATTTGCTCGAGGTCACAAGTCGCGGATTGCTCAAAGTCACAGGTTACAAATTTTCTCGAGGTCGCAGGTTGTGGATTGCTTGAGCTCACAGGTCGCGGATTTCTCAGGGTCGCAGGTCACAAATGGCCCAATTCACAAATGAGCCCAACAGTCGGGAAGACTAAGAGTCAAGGGGGAAACTCAAGAGTCATATCGGCCTATATGTACAATTTCAAGAAAGAGTAAAAAGGACTTTATCTCGAGAATGAAAGTCAGTATGATAGAGGAATTGTTGCTAGAGAGCTAAAGGCACTCAGCTCTTGGTATCAAGTAGAAAGAAGTGTAGCGAGGTTAGGGTTTTGCATCATGCTTTGAGATGAGCAGCCCATGTTCCACTATTGGGTTTTAATGAGTTGTAAACATGTATTTGAAATTGCAGCAGCATTAATAATATATTCTCCTTCCCGGCACTGATTCACGTGCTTGTTTGTGGTGATAGTACTAGCTGTCTAGTACTTCATTATGTTGTACGTTTGCTTTCATGCATGTCATTGGTTATGAACTATTTCTCAATGGTTGTATGTATGTCTACTTCTGGATTAGTGTTTATTTGTCCTTGCCACGGTGGTAGTCTATTGTGAACTACTTTGCAGTTAACTTCTGGCATGTTTTCTTTCATATATGTTAGACTGGTTTTCGGCTCACTGATCCCATTTACGGCATATCCCCCTTTTATTTTTGCTGCTTAGACTTGCTTGCATATTTGTTTATGGTTCATTAATCTTGGGCTGATTTTGCTTCACTAATTGGTCATTTCATCCTCGCCTCTGCTCGATCATCTCCTCATCCAACAACCAAGAGTGGAAAAAATCATGGTGGCATCCGAGCCCACATACCGGATGGGGCCCCTATCCCAAATGGTGTGAGGTCTAATTGGGACCTTTCACCGAGGAGACCCCCCTGTTGTCGGCAGTACAATTTTTCCTGTCAACAGGACCATTGCCCTCAGCTAGGTGTGCATGTACTAGAACTAAAGCAGCAGTGGTGCAGGTTTTGCCAATCTGTAGGACACGACGAGAAGAACTATCACACTTACGACTTAATGATGGATCGGGGAAACTTGTATAGGGTACAATCAGTCCCTGTGTAACCAAGATCTCTTGCACACTTTGGTGGCTCTCCAGCACGGGGCAGGGGAGGTTGGGGGGGAAGCGCAGGTCGAGGGCAGGGATGACTAATATGTTATAAATGCAGAGAAGTAAGTAATTTTGCAAGGGACTATCCAAATCCCATTAGGAAATCCTGCAAATATTGCAGACAGTTGGATCATGTGGTCAAAGATTGCCCAATCTTAATAGCAAAAATGCAGGCAAAGAATCCCATCCCTATGCAGAATGTGCAGAGAGTTAAATCCGAGCTAAGGAACATAGACCCAAGTGTGAAAGTCATAACATGTAGTGGGATGGACACCCAGGGATCAACGGAAGAAGGTTTAAACATAAAAAGGGGACAAGAGACCATAGCCCTAGCTGACCAGGACCTTACTTAGAGAATAGCAGCTACTGCGCAGGTACCAACACACCCCAAGACAGATGAGGGGGTTGAGCCCTTTTTGCGGGTACGTCTAAAGCTAATGTGTAACCCAAAGGTTGTAGAAAACTTCCAAGAATTAATGAATAGCTGCGTAGCGTAGCCTGATCTAACCTCTGGGACCAAAGATGTACACAAACTATACAGGTATAGAAAACGCACCGGTAAGGAAATGCGGCTGACTGCGCAAGTTGGTGACTACGAGATGGATCAAGTTATTTTGGACCTCGGATCAGATGCGAACGTGTTACCTATGAAAACGTGGTAGTGAATGGGAGAACCTAAATTGGAGTGGTCCACAATCCAGCTGCGCATGGAAAATCACCAAAAGATCATCCCTCTGGAAAGGCTGCCAAAAGTCATGGTGGATATCACAGGAGTAAAGGTCCAAGTTGACTTCGAGGTAATCAAAATTGGGGAAGATGGAGATCCCTACCCTGCACTCCTCGGACTAGACATGGCTATAGATATGGGGGGTGTTATCAATCTCAAAAAGCGCAGCATGGTGTTTGAAAATAACGATACGCGCACGATAGTACCACTGGATCTAGCATAAGGTGCATGGTATACAGAGCCAGCGCGCGATGAGGAGGAAGTAGATCACATTTATAAGTTGACAACGCAGGATGAAGACTAGATTAACCCCACGACGGAAGGAGTGCTCTGCTAGGAAAAAGACAGTGAATGCTTTTCCGAGTCGGACGATGAACTGGAGAATTGGAAAGGCCAGTTGCATGAGGTTTCAGTGCTACATTGTCTTCAGTCACAAAGAGCTTCCGCTGCATCTCCACTGAGGTAAGAGACCTGCACTACCTTGGGGACTCGGGTGGAATTAAGGAATTTTTATGCGCATTTGAAGTGAAAGTTCCCAAGGAGCACAAACTAGGGGTCTTTCCGCTAGCCCTAATCGGAGCGCCTGCGCGTTGGTGGGATACGCATGGGATGGTATTCTGCAATTGGGAGGAATGTCGGGATAAGATGACCCTGCGATTTGGAGCCCCATCTAAAAGACGGATACATAATTTCCTTGGGTCAGAAGACCCACGCCGGTATTTTCTTGCCTGGGAAATGCAATGGGGTAATAGGACCCCAAACGAACAGGTTCACCTATTTATTCATGACCTAGACCTATGCCCCGTTACATGGTATCTAGATGCGGAGCAACATCAATGCACGCGCCATTGGGAGAATTTGCGGGAGGAGTTCCTGCGGACATTTAGGGTGGAAGATGGAATAGGGGTGCTCAATGTAGCTTTGCAACACACGACCGCTTCAACTAAGGGAAGATCCCACCTAGCTGTCGCACTTGGATCAAGGGGTACACCGGTACCACACACGGGTGAATACTGGAGCCATAGCCTAACAGAATGGATGAATGATCCCCGCACTAACCCAACCACGACACCGAGCGAGATGTGTCTGGTGGCCCAGTTGCCGGAGTGGTACCCGAACCACATTACAAAGCATCTGGCATCGAATTTAATTTGGGGTACGAGAGCAACACACAGGCATCATCCAAAGTCTGTAAATCTGTGGAAAAGCCCTCAGGTATGAATAATGACTGATAAACAATTGCACTTTGGTGAAAAGGGAACCTTACCATTACAAAAAAGAGGCGGTGGGCAATCAATGTGGAAATTTATGGTGAGTTTGTACCGGTTGATTGATGGAACATTTCAAGTTAGATTTACTCTGCCGTTGGATAGCCCTGGATAGTATAAGGACAACAGGATAACTCTTCTATGGGCTCCATATGGCCTTTGTACTCTGCCTCTATTATTCTCCTACTTGCTTGTCTAGATCTTTTGCGTTTTCTGCAAATTTCCAATTTGGGAAGCTTGTCCTTTTATTGCTGTTACACCATTTTTTGGTCATCTAACCTATTATTATTAGATGGACCCAAGTACACCATGTAAGACCAATTTTACCCTAAGTAAAATTGCCTTCACTATGTTAAATAACTTAATAAACCACATTTATTAGGTTGTTTATGGTCTAAACAGGAAACCCCAAAAGGAAATATTAAACAAACCTATCTTTGTTTGATTTTCCTCATGGAATAATTAATTAAACCACACTTTAATTATTATTCCCAGTCATGTTTAACCCAAAAACAAAGAAATTAATTAGATAAACCTTTATTTATCTTATTATTTTCTAGGAATAATTATTTAAATCTTATTTAGATAATATTCCTCGTTAAATATGACCAAATCACCCACAAATAATTAAATAAATCATTATTTATTTAATTATCCTTCAACCACTTCCTTAAAAAGATAAATAAATCATTTATTTATTTATTATTAACAAATAAAGGGATTTGACCCAAGTCAAATACTTTTTTCCTCCAACAAATATAATAAAATATTCCATAAAAGGTGGATCTAGATTTGGTTAACATTATTTTAATCATGCACCAAGATCTAGAATGACCCAATATTTGTTATAAATAGGAGGGTTTTTCCTACCATTCTTCACCTTTTGTTGCCTATTAGATCACTCTGGATCTATACACTTGGTCACATTTTTCCATCATTTGCTGTGTGAGCTCCCATTGAGCTCTATTCTTTGCATTGGGTTTTCTGCACCAACAAGAAGGCGTATCCAATTCTCCTCAGTGGGGTCTACGAGGCTATGGTATGGTCGCAGCAGTCGAAAGAATAAATGGGGGTTCTCTTTTAATAAGGCCTTCTCTCCTCTCTACATTCACAACAACAACAATAGCAAATGAGTGAATTTGGAGGGAAAACTGCCTTATTAAAAGAGAACCCCTGTTTCTTCTTTTGACTGCTGCGACCATACCGTAGCCCCATTTGACAAACCGTCTGCATCGTTGGAAAGCTCTCACCGAGCCCTCAACTGGGTATCTGTTCATTTTTTGTGATTTTATACTTCACTAGGACACATTTTGTCCAAGAAGGGTCACTTCACTTCTCCTTAAAATCGAATTTCCTCACTTACGACACTTGTACTTGGGGCACCATTTTGCCTCCTTACTTGTCTTTGTTCGTGTCAATTTTCGTCATGAGTAACCATCTTGTACTCATGTTTTCATGGTCCCCCATTGGGCCTTTACTGTGTGGTAGCACCATCGAGTCGCCCTTGTTTAGAGCATCCAAGTTAAGTCATCATCGCATTTATGGAGTCTATCCCGAGTCCCTTTGTACCCCACTATAGCCCTCCAT
The DNA here is from genome assembly GCA_034641835.2 of Pinus albicaulis. Taxonomy (NCBI): domain Eukaryota; kingdom Viridiplantae; phylum Streptophyta; class Pinopsida; order Pinales; family Pinaceae; genus Pinus; species Pinus albicaulis. The sequence continues at coordinate 1,525,543 of MU968493.1, read as the reverse complement.
CCTTCATTGCTTGGTCTCTCTCTTGTGTCGCACATTATGACCTTCAGTCCCACTGTCCCCTATCCCTTATGATATTGTGTCAGTCGCTGCCATGTCATTCATGCCCTTTATGCTCTAACAAGGGAAGTCGTCCATTCGCTACTCAGTCCTTTCCATTTCACTATCATCATTAGTGTCAGTCTGTCCGTCACTCTAATATTTTCTCTCGTGCCTTAGTTGAGGATATCTCATTGCCTCACCTATAGCGGACCTCCTTCTGTCGACATCAGCTCATTCTTTCCGGAAGCCAGGTCTAGAGGGCGGTGTACCTTGGTTCCAGCTTCCACTCTTGTTCGGTGCCTCGGATCAGGCAAAGGGATCTCTCATTTCCCTTTGACTTGATTGTTTCTCCACTCCATCTCCTTTCAGCATGACCGAGATCCGTATACTTGATGGTCTGCAAGGATACAAGAGTGCAGCTCTCGATGATTCCCCGGGTGTGGATGGAGATGTCTCACCTCATGAGGGGTGGCCCGCTGCAGCCCCCCCACATGCCCGATGACCTCTCCTCGCACCTCTTCGATGCAGATCTGCATATTTGATGATGTTGGCCTTAGCCACTTGCGCCGCCTCTTTGATTTGCATGTACGGGGCCGCATTTTGTGAGCCCTTCGCCATTTACAGGGGGAATTTGGGTTGTATTCGTATCTCATGTACTCAGATTTTATTGTACAAGTCCTGGTTGTTATCCCAGGCACAACATGTATGTGGGATCCCTCGTATTTTTTATCTAGCTCATGATTATGCCAGCTGTACTTTATGGTTCGGTCCCTTGTTTACTGGACACACTATTCTTTTGTATTTTGTCTCGGCGGGCATAGGTATGCCTCCCCCGCCACCTTCAGCACAGGTACCCTCTCATAAAAAGAGACTTGTTTCACCTGCGAGTCTCGTCTCCTCAGGGCCTAGTCCTTCAGCACACTATCTACCATACATTTCTCTCTCTAACATCCCTTTTGTTGTCTAGTGATTGTGTTCTTACAACGTACTTCGGTCATACGATTTGCTTCTGACACTCGCACGCTGGGGGGCAATCTGTTACACCATTTTTTGGTCATCTAACCTATTATCATTAGATGGACCTAAGTACACCATGTAAGACCAATTTTACCTCAAGTAAAATTGCTTTCACTATATAAAATAACTTAATAAACCACATTTATTAGGTTGTTTATGGTCTAAACAGGAAACCCCAAAAGGAAATATTAAACAAATCTATATTTGTTTGATTTCCCTCATGGAATAATTAATTAAACAATAATTGTTCCTGGTCATGTTTAACCCAAAACAAAGAAATTAATTAGATAAATCTCTATTTATCTTATTATTTTCTAGGAATAATTATTTAAATCTTATTTAAATAATATTCCTTGTTAACTATGACTAAATCACCCACAAATAATTAAATAAATCATTATTTATTTGATTATCATTCAACCACTTCCTTAAAATGATAAATAAATCATTTATTTATTTATTATTTACAAATAAAGGGATTTGACCCAAGTCAAATACTTTTTCCCACCAACAGATATAATAAAATATTCCATAAAAGGTGGATCTAGATTTGGTTAATATTATTTTAATCATGCTCCAAGATCTAGAATGGCCCAATATTTTGTTATAAATAGGAGGGTTTTTCCTACCATTCTTCACCTTTTGTTGCCTATTAGATCACTCTGGATCTATACACTTGGTCACATTTTTCCATCATTTGCTGTGTGAGCTCCCACTGAGCTCTATTCTTTGCATTGGGTTTTCTGCACCAACAAGAGAGAGAAATCTTAGATCTAAAGTGTTGAGGACTTCCAAGAACCCATCCCACTGAGGAGAATTGGATACACCTTCTTTTTTTCCTCCCAGGTGCCCAATTAATACAAAAATTCTTTCAAAAATTGTTCTTGTCTTGTCTATTGGTATATGGAGCAAACCCTTGTTTTTACTGCTTAATGTCTTTTCATGCATAGATCTAGTTTTGCAGCTCTTTTCTTGTTCAACTAACCGAAGATCTGAAGATATTGACATCCAATTTTGTTGTTAGGGCTATTATTTATGCGTAGCTAAAGTGGTCCTTTTTCATACACTTCGACAAAGGATTCATACTAACAATTGCTATGGCAGCCCCTAACCTACCGAATGCTTCAACACCTACTAGTTCAACACTTGCAGACCTCGTGTTGAGAAGGTCTAGGGATGCCGAGATTGACAGGATGATTGCCCTCTGGCTCCCTGCAGGGAGAATTGACTTTGAACCCTGCACATAAGGGCACCAAAGCTACACGACGAGAGTTCCCGACCTTTACAAACCTAGAATGAGTGCAGGCCCCAGCTGGACAACCTCGAAAGATGCCACAAAGGATGGTACACAATTGCCACAGTTTTCTATCACAACTAACACAGTCGAGTCGCAGCTAGTCCTACGCATGGAAGGGACACCTAACAAGGATACTCCATCCCCCTGAGGGATGAAGCAATATAGGGATATGCTGCGACTTCTCCGTAGTTCCAGACTACCTACTTGCGAAAGACATATTTGTTCGCTACCTCACACTATTGTGGTTGGCAACCATGCCCCGACAACTATGGACCTACAAATAGACTTGGCGCAGCTACCTTGTGAAGTGTTACAGGATTTACACACCGCTATGCTACACGAGATCCATCATCGTAACTGGATTGCATAGCAGCAGCTCGAAACAGTGGGTCACGAGCTCGACAAAGTGCTCCCTGAGGAAATATCGGCATCAAATCCATCCTAGGCTACCATCAAAGGCTTGGTTGCAGCAATCAAGGCATCCCAAACTGAAGTCCAAACCCTCAAGGCCTAAATGGCCCTCCAATTCACCGAGTGTCAGGGCCAAGCACAACCTACCATACCCCCGAAAGTACGGGCACAACAGGTTGCGTTGATCACAACAAAAATGGATATTATTAAGAGATAGCTTACTCTGGGCACTCATTTTCTTGAAGCAGCCATGAAGCTCTGGACAGTGGTCCAGTTCAACCCAATGCTTCAACATGTCAAGGAGGACTTACGATAGAAGGAAGCTTCTTTTGATCAGATCGAAGCTACCTTTCCCTCCCTCGTCCCTGCGTAGTGTCTAGCACTCTTGAAAACCAGCAATGCCTTCATAGACATGATTGCAGATCTCCGATGCGCCAAGCATGTCATCAGAAAGCGCTTGAAGCCATGGGGTGATACCGCCTTCTAGATATCTCAGGGTGCTCATGACGCCATCATGCGTCTCAACCAGATATTGAAGCAGGTTACCTTGGCTCCTGAAGGCCCTGCCTCCCTGAAGCTTGTTGATATCGCACAGAGAGCTGTTGCCCAAAGTCAAGTGTTACCTCCACTCATCGTCACTTTCAATACCTTGCATGTGCAGATAGAGACTGCACCACCACAGTGGCTCAGGACGAGTCACAAGATTGTGTTGGGGGACTATTGGAACAGGGTCTCCTACGAGTTGCGAAACTGGTCTGATTTTGTATATTTTTTATTATATTTAGTCTAGCGCAGGGGTTTTGGGGTGGGTCAAAGCCTCGAAAGCATTGTAATGGTTCAAAGGGTAAACCTAGGGTCCGAAAACCATGGTGTGCATATCGTAGGAAAGATTAGGCTAGATTATTATAAATAGAGGAATGTTTTTGAATTGAAGGAAAGGAAGAGTTATTGATGCAAATTGTGGTTTAGTTAGACTATTTGGGTTTTTGGGGAAGGACTTCTGCAGGCTGTGTGCGTGGAGATCCAGAGTCTTGCTGTGTGTGGACCCTGCTGTGTGCGTAGGCTGGGATGGGTATTTTAAGACAAATTTGATGAATTAATGAATATGAAAGGTTGTTTTGGAACTAAATCTATGTGTAATTTTTATGTGAATCATTGGTAATTATTGTCTTATGCGTATTTCGTATTCCACTGCAAAAGTTCTCTATAAGTGTTTTACTGCATCTAGATCTGTTCTGTTCTGTTTATGCAATGTTGAGTTACTATCTTGAAGTATATGATTATTTAGCACCATAGTACGATTAACCTTGCACACGTGGATGCGGAAAGAGGTCCATATGTCCTGCTCGGGGAGATCTGGACACCTCGAGACAGAACACAGCTCTGATTGCCTTACCTATCCCTTCTCAAGGCATGGAAACCTGGTTCCAACACCCACCCATACTACTTTGAGTGAGACTTTGACCTGCGCAAGTAGGTCACTACCGAAAGGGCCAGTAGTATAGGGGTTTGTTGGCAAACCTTGAACTCCAAACCTGGGTTAGGGACCCCTCAATCCAACATTGCACCTCACATTTTACAGGTTCATGAGGACTTGATGATGGCTATTGATATGTTTATTAAATTCATGTCCCCAATGCCCACTTTGTGCCTCACCTTTTATATATTTACCCCCTTGGGGGGACTAGCCTTATAATTGATGATGACCTTTCCCCTACCTATAGTAGTATAGCATTAATCCTATGGGTATGCCTACCTAGGGTATCGATCATAGCGTGGGTATAGTAATTAATAGTAAGTCCCCCTACCTAGACCAGGAATAGGCCCAGGTAGGCGGGATTCCTATGACTTTGGCTATAGCATTAATCCTATGGGCATGCCTGCCTAGGGTATTGATCATAGGGTGGGTATTGTAAGTAATAGTAAGTCTTCCTACCTGGACCAGGAATAGTCCCAGGTAGGTGGGATGCCTATGACCCAAAGTCATATAGCACTAGGGTAGGTATGCATGGTAGTAGTGCCCCATTAGAGATATATAGGTTATATAGCACTTGCTATTTTTATCCCCGCTATGCATGCCCGGGTGGAATAACCCTTCTCCTCTGGCTGGGTGATTCCTAAAGGTAGGCATGGCAGTAGTGCTTATGCCAGAGGGCATGTCGATAGTGCACCTAGAGGAAGGCATGCTCATAAGTATAAGTAAAAGGCAGCCTAGTTCATAGCCTTATATGGAGGGTCGGGTTCAAATAAAATTAGTAAGGTCGGTAGCCTTATATGGAGGGTTGGGTTCAAATGAAATTAGTAAGGTAGGTATTAGGATTAGGCTTTATTTCTTCCCCTCGAAGCCTGAGCTAGCTAGATTGAGGAAAGAAAAAAAAATAGTTGAATTTCAGGTAAAATGATAAAATTTGTTACAAGAAGGACTTCCACCCAGGGTTCGCTTTGCATGCCTCTGGCCCTTCCTGCACTGAAGGGAAGTTTCCTCAAAGCCTGAGCTAGAAGGTAGGAATGAATTCCAACCTAGTTAGTCAAAGTGGATAAATTTAAAAAGTTATAAGCTTAATTTAATGACCAAAGGAGGTGGTAATACCAGTGGTGACTAAGGATTAGAACTTCCACTTTAGATCCATCAATCTGATATAAACCGATTCACGTGGTGAGAGGATCCAGAATAAGAAGGAAGGGCACCGTAATTTACTTCTAGGAAAAAGACAAGCTATCGCACCAAGAACCAACTCATTCACCTGCCCTTCAATGGGATCTAGAATGAAGGAAGTCAGAGTGGCCTCTCACATTGACCGAATTGGCCCAACTGAACTAGGGGAGGGGCATATTGGTGTGGGGAGAGATAACAACACCTGCCTGTCATGATGGACTAGCGATGAAGTGAAGGATTTAGAGATGAGTGATATGTCATCGATCGAGTGGGAAAAGTAAGTCATTATGATAAATGTGGGTGAATTCTAGTTACTTTTAGGGAAACAAATGTACTCTTTTTTAGATTCATTCCCTATATATAACCATAGTAGTGGATCTATAGCCTTCTGAGTACTATTCTATCTATGATGGGGAAGGGGTTGTTCTTTAAATAAAATATAAATAAGAACTTATATTGTACTAGTTGTAGTGTTGTCTCCTTAATGGTATGGTTAGGTTATATATGAGCTTTAGCTCGTCTATTCCCCCCACCTTTATTTCCCCAAGATAGATGTAAAGGGAGGGAAAGAAGAGAAAGAGAATAGTTCTATCTTTTCCTTTCCCCATTCCCACCTTAACCCAGGAGAGAAGTAGAGGGTTGGTGGAGTTAATTTTTTTAGTTCACTAGACCGATGAGGAAAGAAAAGCCTCTCTAACCGAAAGATCAAGACAGAGTGAAAGGGTTCTATTACATATTTAATTACGCATTCTTTCTTAGCTATTCCAGATTTAACTTTCTCCACTTTCTTTAATAGTAACAATAAAAGTAACATTGAGAATAAAGTATATGGTTTTAGTTCTACTAACTTAATATTGTATTTATAAAGTAGTGGTAGTAAGGTAATAGAGGTAGATTAATAGTGAATGTACTAGTTCTTTACAATCACATTATTTTTCTTATAATAGTTATGTGTAATATTATTTATTTTATACTATTATTAATATTACTATTATTTTCCTAGGAGTTTACTACTACTACTACTACTACTCTTTTTAGTTTTATAATCATTAGACCTAGTCATTCTTATTCCTTGCTAGAGTAACAGGATCCCATTACTACTAACCTCCCAGCCATTGTCGCTATTTCAATTTTGAGGATGATTTACAATCTATCTAAACTTACATTTTGAGTAGTTACAATAAAAAACCCTCATCTTTTCGATAAATAATTGGTGCTTAGTATTATGGGCATGCTTAATGAGAGTAGATGTGTAGAAGTGATCCAACCTGATGTCGTCTTCGTGCTCCTCAATTCTTAATTGAAAATATCGACCAATCTCCCTAATGTATAATTTCCCACAGGATTAGGGGATATCATACACACCCTTGTGATGATGATGAGAAATATGGGTATTTTTTAATGATTTCATCATTCCTTGTGTTAAGGGGTGTTAAAGTGGCCATTATTTTATTATTTTTAGGACTGGATGGCTTATTTTTAAGGAAATATCTGGGGTAGACGTTATCCCTTTATTTCATTTCATTCAATAAATTAGCACTAAAAAATTTTCATGATTGTTGATCTCATTCATTTCAAACACTATAGCCTACCTTGCCTCCATCTCATTAGGCATCTCACATCAGAGGCATCAGAGCTAATGAAAGGATACCGTGTAGTCAACCATAGCCAATCAAATCCACATGGCCAATGAAAAACAAAAACTAGAGATGACAGTCATTTTGTAAAAATAATTCACAAAAGATCAAAGAGCACTGCTAGGAATGAGTATTTGTGGTAAAGAAAGGATGCACCATTTCAGGATATAGAGCTTCATCTTTCATTTTGAAGAAGAAAGTACAACAAGCCTAACCAGCCCTAGGCTCAAGGCATTCCTTCCCTGACTTCAGTGGTTCCAAAGTGATGGCCATAATTGCTTCAACAACTTCAATTACTTCTACAACCACTCTCTCAGCTACTCAACCTAGTTTCATGAGTCTTTGACACCTGTCCAAGCTCAAAAGGGGCCTATAAGAGAATAAATAACTCATGAAATATGGTGTTCCATTTTCTTCTATTGCATATTCATGATCTCATCTATTCTCTTCTTAAGTTGGAGTTGTGATTAAGGTGCCTCTGTTGTATTAAGTGTTATATCCCATAGCTATCTATCTCTATCTATTTATTCCCTTTCACTTGAAAATAACTTATCATTTTCAAACCCAACATGGAAGGGGCTATCCCCATGTACCATGGTCCCTGCTATCAAACCAGTTGAAGCTTAAATCCCAATACATTATTTGTTACACCATTTTTTTTCATCTAACATGTTACTATTAGATGGACCTAAGTACACCATGTAAGACCAATTTTACCCTAAGTAAAATTGCTTTCACTATGAAAAATAACTTAGTAAAACACCTTTATTAAGTTATTTATGGTCTAAACAAGAAACTCGATAAGGAAATATTAAATAAATCCACATTTATTTGATTTTACTCAAGGAATAATTAATTAAAAAACAGTTTAATTAATATTCCTGGTCATATTTAACCTAAAACAGGAAAATTAATTAGATAAATTATTGATTATCTTATTATTTTCTAGGAATAATTATTTAAACCTTGTTTAAATAATATTCCTTATCAAATTTGACTAAATCAATCATAAATATTTAAATAAACCATTATTTATTTAATTATTACTCAACCACATCCTTAAAATGATAAATTATTTATTTATTATTTACAAATAAAGGGATTTGACCCAAGTCCTTTTCCCTCCAACAAAAATAATAAAATATTCCATGAAAGTTGGATCTTGAATTGGTTAATAATATTTTAATTATGAACCAATATCTAGACTAACTCAATATTTTGTTATAAATAGAAGGGTTTTTCCTTTCATTCATCACCTTTTGTTTCCTAAATATCACTCTGGATCTATACTTTTGGTCTGACTTTGATCCACCATCATAGTCATATTTTGCTACCATTTTTGTCTGGGTTTTCTAAACCATCAAGAGAGAGGAATGTTAGATCTGAAGTGCTGAGGACTTACAAGAACCCATCCCATTGAGGAGAACTGGTAACACCCTTCTGTGTTTTCCTCCCAGGTGCCATTAATACAAAATTCATTCAACATATTCTTGTCTTGTCTATTGGATGCATGGAGTAAATCTTGTTTTTCTACTGCTTAATTTCTTTTGATGCATAGATCTAGATTTTTTCAACATTTATCTTGATCACCTAGCTACAGATCTGAGGATATTTGCAGCCATATTTTTTGTTAGGGTTGTTTGTTATGCACAGCTAAAGTGGTATTTTTTCATACACATACTAACAACTGGCGACTCCACTGGGGATCGAACCCAGAATCTCTAGTTTCACAGACCCTACCTATGTCGAGCCCCTACCTTCGAAGACCATGTCTACATAGACTGGTTCCTTAGATCTCTCCTGCCACCTATCGAGAAAGATGTCACATCGCATTTTCGTGAAACCGAAGAAGCCGCTCTCTAAACTGCATTAAAATATGACCTGATCAACGCTCAGTCGGGTTATGTTTATATCGTTCTACCTGATATTCCCAAACCCGGCGATGCCAACGCACTGGGGGCATCTCACGCTGCCGATGGTATCGTTGGAGTTCTCTCTAATCCATACACTCCACCTCCCATGGGCTATGGCTTTCCTCAGGGGGGGCCAGCACCTCCTACACTTTTCCCCCTCCCGGTAGCACGTATCCAAGATACGACATGCCTCCTATTTTTTCCCAACCTCCTATTTACCACACTATTACCCAACCTCCTTATTACCATATCCACAGCCTGGTGCTCCAGCTCCCCCAACATTAGCACCTCTGCCTCCCTTGCCTTCTCAACCCCTGCAACAGTAGCCACCACCCCCTCATGTGCAGGTATACTCACAACAGGGTGCGACTAATACTCCTCCTTCCAAAAAGAAGAGGAAAGGCACTCAAAATCAATCTGCCTCTGGTAATCCTGGACCTAATTGAGGTAATTCTCCTAACACTACGAACCAGCAACAGGGCACTCAGCCCAAGCAGGACAGGCCCGTTCACATGAACAAGCCTTGTTCTTGTTGTGGTGTTTTTGGTCATTACACACATGATTGTCCTATTTTTCCACAGATGAAGCAGATGTGGGAGTCTCAAGCAACATTGCGAGGACAGTAAGCCTCCCCTTCCATCCCTCCCAGTGCTGCGCCTAGTCAGCTAGCTGTGCTTACTAATCCTTTCCCTCAGCAAGGATTTGTGGCTACCTAACCACCTAAAGGTCAGGTGGCCACTCAACCTCTTCCATCTGGTACATCCAATTACCAGATTCTGATGATGAAATCTGATCAACCTTTAACCATAGACATCAATCTTCAAACTCGGTCTCGTCAGTACAACAAGCCTCCCGCTACATCTGTCCCCAAGCCGCCTCCTTCGGTCTCTAAAGAGCCTCTTTCGACACCTAATGGTCCCTTGCAGATCCCTCAGCCTAAGGCAGAGGTTCATACCAAGATCCCTAAGGGACCACTACGTCAAAATGCTGCTTCTGGAAAAGCTACCCATTCGTATAGCATAATAGATGATTTGGTACAATCCCCTGCTGCCATTTCAACACTGGAACTCCTCCAGTCATGCCATTCACAACGAAAAGCTCTATTATCTGCCATGGGCACTGTAGATCCTTCTGACGATCGATTGATTGTCTTTGATGTTGACCGGTCAAAACATCCTCCTCTCCTTGCTTCCGACTTTCCAAATCCTAGTTAAGATCTGGAATGCCAACGTTTCCTAGTGCATCATTGATGAGGGGGCATCCACCTGTGTGATGTTCGCTTCGGTTTCGAAGCAACTCAGATCACTTGAGTTGGCTCCTTTCATGATTACTCTCCGAGCGTGGGATGGCCCCGCCTCCCAGCCCATTGGCCTATTCCACAATTGTCCTATTACTCTTGCGGGCAAGACTGTTTGTGTTGATGTAGAAGTCATAGATGCCCCCTTAGATTACAACATTCTATTGGGTCGTAGCTGCACTTATGCGATGTCTATTTTCCCTTCTGCAGTCCACCGCAAGATTTCCTTCCCTCATAATAGAAATATAGTCACCATTAACTAGTTGACATATTACGAACCGAAGTCTCAGACCTCCCCTGAGTCCATCATCTCTTCGGTGGCCAGTAATCAAATCGTCAATCCTTTGACCAGTGTCTCACCCGGAGTCTACAAATATTCCTCACTGCTTGGTACATTCCCTGGTCTTCCTCCTCCTGTCTCTAATCCCATCTCATTGAATGTTTGCATGATGCAATCATCTCAGGCTACCCTCAAGCGGCCCACCTCAGCTAGTCAGCATCCTCCTCGCCCTCCGCAACCTACTCCTAGCCCTTTGATTCAGCCTTCTAGACCTCCTCCTCTTGCCACTTCTGTTGGTATCCCTAAGCCTCTTTACCCTCCTGGAACGATTCCTCCAGGCCTTAACCATTTAGGAGCCGTCCCACCTAGCCATTACCCCTCTGGTCAGATACCGTTCCTAGCTCCCCCACCAGGAGTGTATACGACACCTGTCATGGCCACCCTCTCTCTTCCTAATATGACCCTTGGGATTCTCGTCTGGTACCTTGATCCTCCAGCCGCTACCCTGCCTGGTCAACCCAAACCTTATCTTGCTTTAACCTCAATTCAACCGGTCCCCATGACTTCTCTCGCTGCAACAGTGCCTCAACCACCTCAACAGGAACCACCTCCTATTGCGACCACTTCAGGTAAGAAGGGTAAATCTCGCAAGAGGGCCTTAAAGGAAAAGGCTTCCCTGACTGACCCTGCACCTCCCCTGCCTGCAAAGCCTTGTGCTTTGTTTGATGTCGTCATCCATGCCACCCATAACTCTCCTGAACTGCCCCGTATCAAGCCCATGGTTAAATTTGTGTTCCCTGAGTCTATGGTCACTGAAGCCTCTGTTTCTTCGTCGACTATAGCCAAGAATCCTAAAACTATTCACACCAACCAACTCTGTGCTTTGTGTGATCTCCATGGCCATTATTCCCACCATTGTCCCCACCTTACACATTACCGCACCTCATTAGAGGTACTTCGGGAGTACGAGGTTGAACAGAACCAATTCGCATCTCCCATACTTACACAGTATGTTGCAGGCCATACTGAGGATTTACCCACTCCCATTGGCATTCCCCCTCCTGATGTCGAGATGATGGAGCCTACGGCCACCATCCTCTACCTATCATCATCCATGAGACCCTCGGTGGAAGCTCCCTCTGAATCTTCCCCTATTGTTTCGCTTGACGTCCCTTCAGCGATCACCTTGGGCTCAACATGAGTAGATCCATTATCTGCTTGTTCTTCCGTCATCCACCGTGACGATGCGCATGTGAACCTTTATTCTCATGATGATAAGTCAGGTAGCTTCACCGCGTCATGTGATCTCCCTTCCTCCAGTCACTCCATCTTCTATTGTGATGATGACATCATGGAAGCCATGTCCAACCCTGACTTCATCCTTCCCACCCATAAACAAGATGGCACCATCTGTGCCTATGGTGACTTTCGTAGCCTGAGCACAAGCTACACCTTCGGTAACTCCCACACTCCACCTCACCGTTGGCGTGTGAGTAGTAGACATCCTACCCAAATCACTCCCTCCTGCGAAGTGCGTTTGATTTCTACTTTGCGCTCAGGTTACGAGAATTGTTCATCATCCTCCCATTTATTTCCTTGTGGCACCTTTCAGATGGACCTCCTATCCACACCTTATATCATTTTTGCTAATGGTGCAAGTCGCTACTCCAGGAATCTAGTCTCGGCAAGTTGGGCCATCTTTACCCCCTTGCACTCCCTTGTTCTCTCGAACAGTGTATGCATTGGTACTGATATCAATAATTAGGCCGAATATGATGCAGTGCAAGGTTTATTAGCTGATGCCCTTTCACAACACATCCTCCACCTTCATGTTCATTTAGATTCCCTACTTCTTGTCATGCAATTGAATGGTGTCTATCGTGTGCATAATCCTATCCTTTTTAGAAGATATTTACGAGTGAAGCTTTTAATGCGTGAGTTTGAAATCATCACATTCAGTCATGTACCTAGAGCACAAAATCACTATGTAGATAGCATTGCAAACCATATTCTAGATTGGAATTTAGCACACGCATTTAACATAAGACAATAACATAAAACTATTAAAACGATGTTGTAATATCCCAAAATAGGTATTGTTAGCAAGGCATGCCTGAAAAACGCATTTTTCAGGAATGTATGCTACAGGATTAGAAACCAGCCCTTGGATCCCTTAGATTTGATAATCTAAGACCCAAATCCCAGAGGAGATCAGAAACAAATCTTTCTAGGTAGGTTAAACAGATCTCCCACACCTAGTACAGCTAGAAAATTGCCTAAAGAAGGGCCTTCAGCACTATGTGACAAAACTGCTCATAAAATAATGCAGTTCAGCCAAATATATGTAGGAGGCCAACATGTAGGCTCAATCATGTCATTTACATCAGCATATCAAGATTATATTGAAGCCCATACATCATAGAACAGAAAGTAGTAAACTTTACATGAAGAAATGCCCAAAATAAGAGGTTGCAACCATATGATATGACTGTTCAAGCTTGACAGCCCTATTTTATTAGCTGAAAAGAGATGTAAGTTACACTTCATATCTAGAGAAGATCTGTGTACAAAAAGATATATCTTTATCAGATCTGTACACTATAGAGTCTCCTATTTAAAAGCCCCTTGGGGTTTTCAATAGAAAATGTAGTACATGGAGTAGACCTGAGATCTAATGCAGCTGATCTACAGAATGATTCAAAATTTCTGAAGAAAATACATCAGTATTCATATTAGATCTGAATGGAACATGGATTAGATCTATAATCCATGGATCACCATAGTGAAGGGAAAATTCCCAATGCTAGAGATCTCTCCTCCTTGAAGTGCCAAAGGACCCTGCAACTTTCTCCTTGCAAATAACGCAGTTTTGGAAGATGGAGTGCACTGTAGGCTCTATAGCATGATGTGGCCTCAAGCCAAGATTTGAAAATGAGCTCTTCTCATCCAATACTCTCTTGCCAATGGGATAGAAGGCTTTCCTAGTGAAAAGAGGCACTAGAATGGCTTATATCTGAATGGATCTAGCCTCCACTTGCTACAGATTACAAAGACAACCAAACCCTCAATAGGATTTGCATTGTAGTTGGAAGAAGAGCTTGGCCAAATGCCTGATAGTGGTCAATAAATGCAAGACTCCTCCAAGAGGCCTCTCAAGGAAGAGGTGGGATTCCCAATCAGGAACACCCTAGTGCTAAAGAGCACTATTCTCAACTAAACAGCCAGAGAATGAGAAGTGTCTAAACAAGCAAATCCTTTCAATAAAAAATCTTCAACAACCCCTCTCATGCTGCTCTCCTCTTTCATTTATAGGATGAAAGCCTTGCAAAACCCTAAACCATCTCAAAGGTTTAGCTCCTTTCACATGTGTAGCCTCCAACTAGATCTACGTTGTGCATCTAGGAGGTACATTGCATCTGGACAACATTGTGGATTTGGTCCTGTTGACCCAGTCAATTGTCACAATCCCTTTCACACATAAGGGAGTTTTATTGAGGTAGCCTAGATTTAGCCTTGTTCACATTGGGCATTGATTTATTTACTGGTTTCAGGAGTTTTTATTGTCCTCCCTTACACATTTATTCTTGCAATAAGAAAATGAAACAAAATTGTATATTCCCATTATCTTGGGCTAATTAGGAATATTACAGATGCATATCCATAATATGTGTCGTATAAAATGTTTTAGAGTCCATTAACTCTGATACATATGACATGCCCATAGCATGTTACAAAAACTCAAAACTGGGGGCACAACCTGCCCCTACACACTAATCACTATATAGAGGATCCTGAGCCAATGGCTCTGCTTCCGCAGCTTGTAGATCACGCATTCCCTATCTGACCATCGCATTAGGGGAATTTTGAGGTTTAAAATGGGCCTCCTAAGGGAATAATAAAATAATAGCTAAATCAATAAAATGATATTTATGAATTTACAATTCACTTTTTGCACCACAATCCATGTAACCATGGTTAAATTCAATTCAAAAGTTGTACCAAAATAAAATTAATAAAAAAATTGTATTGATGTGACTATAAATAAGAATGAGTATTTCAAGAAAAAGTCATTATCATTTAAAAACTAATGCATTTTCCCTTTGTATTTAAATAACCTAAAATAAAATATAAATATAAATTCATAAATTCTTAATTATATAATATGTTATTAATTAAAATTTTTATTATTTAAATTGTATAATAACATGTAATTAATGTACTATATAAAAATAATATAATAAATGTAATATATTATTTTATGTAGAATTTTATTCAAAAAGTGTGAAATGACATTTATTATGAGTACTTTACTTTGACTTTAAAAGTACTTAGAGCACTACCATAGTTAACCATGAGTTCTTATCCACAATTGAGAATGTGACAAGTAAGTACCTTTAACTCAAGTAATGCTACCTCAACCATTAGGGATGATGTCATCCCCTAAAATGTGATTGGTTCTCATAAAGTGAATTTTGATTGTACGTTTTCCTTATGAGGCCCATTTTAGACCTCAAAATTCCCCTAATGCCATGTGCCGCATGACCCCTAGCCACTCTGAGGGTAGACCAATACATGGATCTATGTACTGGTCCTCTAAGTCTTGCTAGTAGTGCTCTGAAACACTGGTCAGAAGACTCTCACATCTATGATGGATGTCCTCCAGGAGGGCTGCTGCATCCTCATTTTGCTGTGCCCTCGATCCGCCAGGTCCTGCAGCTCCTAATACTGCAGGTCGTCCCATATACTCGACTGGTTTTACTGGTGCTGTATCTGCATACCAAAAGTGGAAGAATCAGTACCATATACAATATTCTGAAAATTTACACTACACATAAAAGGATTAGCAATTTGTCACTTACCATCAGGCCCCCATACTCGACTAGGAGGCAGTGGCAAATCTGGGTCCCCAAAATAACTCATCCCACTATATGGATAGTTGTTTATGTATAATGGCATCTAATCCCAATGCGCAAAAAAATCAGGTCAGTACACCTGTCCGACTACCCCACCTCCCCCTCTGCACGGTAGTCGTCCCCATCGACGCATCCTGGGCTCTCTCGGGCCCCCATCCTAGAGCTGTATATGAGGTCGAAGTGTTAGGATCTTCTCAAAGAAGAGCGAGCACAAAACTGTACCATATGCACAATCATGGTTCACTTGCTGCCCGCATAGCGACAACTATCATTTCAATGACAACAACATCATTTGGGCCCACCCATAGTAGGTCCCACCCAACACACTCTTTACAAGCATCATCTACCCTCCGGTGATGTGGTGGAGTCCCTAGTTTCCCAGGATCCGCAGCACCGTTGTGGCCACAACACATGGGTATCAGAGTCCCCTTGGCTTGGATACCTAGTCGACAATGGCGCTCTACAAACTCCATGATGTTACACCCTCACGGTAACACTGGCTACGTATTCCCAACCATTCTGAGTGGTGGAAGACCATTCAGGAAATATATATTCTGGACCGTCAACTCGATTTGGTGCCCCCGCACTATAAAGACCTCAAGGTCCGGATCCCTATAGCTGACAATCCAGGCCAATAAGGGCTCTCCAGCTCTCATCAGAGGGTTCTCCAAAAACTTCAGAACTGTAAACCTGGCCAATGCACTGCATACAGCCTGATCCTCCTGGATCTTTGACCGTAATGTGCCCAGGTCTCTCTCTCCAGTTGATCTGTAATTCTGCCATATCTACACAAAACCATCATACTTGTCAGTGTACAGATAGGGAAGATTGTATCCAAATACAAAAACTCAGTTCTCAGCCAAAAACCAACATAGAAAAACCCCTTCCTATCAAGTCGCACTTTTCAGGCCCAATCCAGGGACAGGTCGCAGTTTTTTTCCCAAAAAGTACGACCCGACCATGAAGAGGAGCAGGGGTCTATTCATGAGCTCTGGGGACCTAAACTGAACTTTCAATCCACTGAAATGAAAGAGTATGGTTAGGCCTCTTACCTGCAGCTGACAGATCTTGATTCCAACGGTTGGTTTGTCTGCTACGATCGCTGCAAGATTTAGGGCCTTCTCTCCTTTCTAAATTCACCATAGCTCCACATGCAAATAAGTGAATTATGGTAACGATCATGTACTCATGTACTCATAGCTCCATGCTTGTGTCGATTTTCGTCATGAGTAACGATCATGTACTCATTTTTTTATGGTCCCCATTAGACCTTTTTCTGTGTGGCAGCACCATTGAGTCGCCCTTGTTTAGAGCATCCGAGTTGAGTCATCATTGCATTCATGGAGTCTATCCCAAGTCCCTTTGTATCCCGCTATAGTCCTCCATCCTTAATTTCTTAGTTCCTCTCTCATGTCGTACATTATGGCCTTCAATCCCACTATCCCCTATCCCTTATGCCATGGTGTGTCAGTCACTGCCAAGTCATCCATACCCTTTATGCCCTAACAAGGGAAGTCGTTCATCCACTACTCAATACTCCCCATTTCATCATCATCCCTGGTGTCTGTTTTTCAGTCGCTCTACTATTTTCTCACATGCCTTAGTTGAGGATCCCTTATTGCTTCACCTATGGCGGACCTCCTTCTGTCGATGTCAACTCATTCATTCCAGAAGACAGGTCTAGAGGGTGGTGTACCTTGGTTCTACCTTCCACTCTTGTTCGGTGCCTCAGATCAGGCAAAGGGACTCCTTATTTCCCTTTGACTTGATTGTTTCTCAGCTCTAGCTCCTTTCAGCATGATCGAGATCTGTATACTTGATGGTTCAGTGATGCAGCAACTGATATCGGTGATCCCTGGGTGTGTGTGAGATGTCTCAGCCCTCATGAGGGGGTAGCCCTATAGGTAGCCCCCCACATTCCCGGATGACCTCTTCATTACAGCCTTTGATGCAGCTCCATATATTTGATGATGCCAGCCTCAGCCGCTTGTAGCACTTTTTGTTTGCATATATCAGTCAGATTTTTAGAGCCCTTTCCTATTTACAGGGGCATTTGGGTTGTGTCTGTATCTCATATACTCAGATATAATTGTATAAGTCCTGGCTGTTATCCCAGGCACAATATGTATGTGGGATTCATTATCATGTTTTTATCTAGCTCATGTTTATGCCAGTATGTACTCTATTGTTCAGTCCCTTATTTACTGGACGCATTATTCTTTGTACTTTGTCTCGACGGGCATAGGTATGCCTCCCCCACCGCCTATAGCACAAGTACTCACTCATAAAAGAGACTTGTCGCACCTGTAATTCTCACCTCCTCAAGGTCTAGTCCTTTAGCGCTCCGGTCTACCTTACACTTCTCTCTCTTTGACTTTCCCTTCGGTGTCTAGTGATTGAGTTCTTACAACTTACTTCGGTCATACGATTAGCTCCTAATTCTTGCACGCTAGGGGGAAATCTGTTACACCATTTTTTGGTCATCTAATATGTTACTATTAGACGGACCTAAGTACACCATTTAAGATCAATTTTACCCTAAGTAAAATTGCTTTCACTATGAAAAATAACTTAGTAAAACACATTTATTAAGTTGTTTATGGTCTAAACAGGAAATCCCATGAGGAAATATTAGATAAATCCACATTTTTTTTATTTTCCTCAAGGAATAATTAGTTAAACAAAATTTTAATTAATATTCCTGGTCATATTTAACCCAAAACAGGAAAATTAATTAGATAAATTATTATTTATCTTATTATTTTCTAGGAATAATTATTTAAACCTTATTTAAATAATATTCCTTGTTAAATTTGACTAAATCACTCATAAATAGTTAAATAGATCATTTATTTATTTATTATTTACAAATAAAGGGATTTGACCCAAGTCAAATTCCTTTTCCCTCCAACAAAAATAATAAAATATTCCATGAAAGTTGGATCTTGATTTGGTTAATAATATTTTAGTTATGCAACAATATCTAGACTAACTCAATATTTTGTTATAAATAGAAGGGTTTTTCCTTTCATTCATCACCTTTTGTTGCCTAAAGATCACTTTGGATCTATAAGTTTGGTCTGACTTTGATCCACTATCATAGTCATATTTTGCTATCATTTTTGTCTGGGTTTTCTACACCATCAAGAGAGAGGAATTTTAGATCTGAAGTGTTGAGGACTTACAAGAACCCATCCCATTGAGGAGAACTGGTAACACCCTTCTGTGTTTTCCTCCCAGGTGCCATTAATAAAAAATTCATTCTGTTAGGGTCCCGTGATTTGGCTGATTGGCAAACCAAATGACGATGTAACATCAAACCAAGCTTTGGAGCCCAAGGACCTAGCCTTCCTGGACTCAGAGAGGGCTCTCTCTATATGTGTAAGGGATATCTGTGTGTTTGCTTATTTGTATTCTGATTTTAGGCTAGTTATGAAGTAAATTTTTGATTTTTTGGTTTTTTAAGTTGTGAGGGATGAAACTGATCAAAGATATAAAATAGATAACAAGATGTAGATTAACTGGGCTATGGGGTCAAAAGGGTCAAGACAGTTATCTGATGACGATGCAAAGCTGTTGAAGGGCCGATTTGATTTCAAGGTAGAAAGGATCTTTGGGCAAAATGGAGTAAATGGACATCAATTTTGTGAACAACGAAGAGTTTCAAGCATCATTGGTTTAATAGATAACATAAACATGGTAAAGAAAACCCTTAATCATGCAACATGTAACTATAAACTAATCAATACATCGAAACAAACATTCCAGCCATGCATAGAAGTATAAGACCCTCTAACTTTGGGAAATGGCTATCAGACTTTGGGGAAAACACATAAGATGGACTAACAACTCAAAATACTATGCTGGAACGCCTAAACACAGTCTTTAAGTTATTGGGCATTTTGACAAACAAGCTTTCATAGTTTTAGGCAAAGGGCTAGATCGGGACTAGGCCTCCTTGGTTCAAAAAAAATGATAATCTTAATCAGTCAAAGAGATAGTTTCATGGCTGGAACTATGGAAAGTAATAGGTAAGCAGGGCACACCATACATCCTACTCAACATGTATAGAACTATTAATGAAACTAGCAACAATATCCTTAAGTTACTAAAGAGCAGTTAAGAATTCTTTAGTGCAACTAAGGAAGAAGAAAACATAAAAGCTATGAAGATTCAGGAAATTTGAGGTGCCTCCATAGGGATATCTCAAATTTATTCTCCACTGATCTATAGCAAGCAAGAAACATGTATCATGAATGAAAACTAGAAGACAACAACAAAGCAAGAAACACTATACCATTCTACCATGTCATGGAATCCATCAACAATCCTTCATCATCCATCCAAGAACATTCAAGAGGCAATCCAAAAGCATAGCACAAGTATTTCCTTCAAAGCTCATATGACCAATATATTGCTTCTCTTCTCAAGTTACAGCCCTTTGTTTACAATGAAGCCCATGGAATAAATAGGCTTGAGTGAGGAAAACCTCATGGTGCAACTATCTATCCCATTGGCCTAATCAAAATATCTAAACTTGTCCTTGAGGCTTTGCAAAGCCCAAGGCACAAAAATATCTCATAAAATATCTAAAAATTGCTAAAAAAGGGAATTTAATTGACTTTGCAACATTTTCCAAGTGCAAAAATAGCTAAACGCACATTTGGAAAAAGCAAAATTTTGAGGTTCAAAAATTACAAAAATACTTCAAATTTATATCAGAAAAAGGTCCCCTGACTTGCCGGAAACATTTGGCAGCTTTCCTGATGTCGAAATGAAGCTCATGATAGCTCGTTGGAAATCTATGAGTGTTAAATTTCCGGTGAAACTGAAATCACCTCAATCTGATGCCTGGAGGTCCTCCAAATCTACACTTGTGTGTAAAAAGCCAGAAAATTGCAGACTGCTGATATGCCGGGCAGAATGTGCAAAAAGTGAGCATTTTTCGCCGTTTTGAGGGGGAAAATGATCTCCAAATGTTCTGAAAATCGCTGAGGGAATGCTCATGAAATTATGGAATCCAATGATACCATTCTCCTCCTTTGACGAATCCCCAAAATGAAATGGCGAATTTATGAGTTTTTGACCGAAAACTCAAAAATGCCAAAAAACCGAAATTTGTCAAAATGGGCCCAAAATTGTTGTGTATGACCCTCAAGGGTCCTTAGCAACATGTTCCGAGGCTGAAGCCAAAATGTCGAGTGCTAATGTGCCTTTCTTCTCTTTCCATGCCGGGCGCTTCTCTGTAGCCTCCTTTTTCATCACTGTTTTGAGTTTCTTCATGGCGTTGCTCTTCATCACTGTGCTGCATATCATCAATGTGTTCTCCTTCACCTTGCTGCCCTGCCTCACTGTGCTCCCTTTCAAAATATTGCCCTTCATTTGGTAGGTCACTCAATAAGTAGATTCAAGAACAAAAACACAGTCAATCAAGATACTCAGTCAAAGTGATGTTCTGTGGAAGGACACCAGCTTTGGTGTGGAGGCAATATGGCACCTTTATCTTTGTAGAGGAAGGAAAACAAAACCTTTGATTCAACAACACTGCTCTCTGTTTAGGCCACTTAACTAATAAATATACAATATAACCACAGTCAACCACAGTGCATTTACACAGTCAATAGTCACTGTGCTTAAGGGACAAGATGACAGAATTTTGAGATGGTTTTATGATGTGGCAAAAAAGGCCATTAGCTTTCAACAAAAAAAAACTTCCCTTCAACAACACACTACTCTTTTTCTTGGTATGTAACTCCACCAATCAAGTCCACACCATCTACACAGTCAGATAGAGAGTATACACAGTCCACGTCACTGTTTTTTAAAAGAGCAAGGTGACAGAGTTTTGAAAATTCACTTGAAATAATTGCGGTGACTAACATTTTTAGTGACCTAGTCATTAATTTCATCATTTTTTACTAGTGTGGTCTTGCAGCAATCAAACAATCAAGGTTCTTCTTTAAACAGAACTCTACTCCTTTGGCATGCCTTTCAACTAACATATTTCAACATTATAAACACAGTCAAAGTCACTGTTCATAAGATAGTAAAAAAGGGCTTTTGTTGTTTTTATGATGTAATAGCAAAGGCCTGTAGCATTCAATAGTAAAAGTCCCCTTTAAACAAAAAAATGCCTTCTCTATACCTCACTGTTCTTCATACCAGTTTTGCCTTACCTCTGAATGCGAATGATGACTTTTACTTACTGGATATGCCTTAGGGAACTGAAGTTAAGACACTGTTTTCTTCCTTTGATAAAATAGAGGAAACTCTTTTGAAAGATAAAAAATGCTCATATGAGGGATACTGCTGTCTGAAAACTGACCTACTGTTCACCCTTAATCACCTTGTGCTCCTTTGGTGGTTCAACCTGCTTCCCCTGGTCATTTTGTGGTTCATCCTGTTGTCCTTGATCATTGAGATCATGCTGCTGTTGTGCCTCAATCTCATGCTCACTTTGTTGTTCAAGTTGCTGCCCTTCATCATAAGCCTATTCAAGCTGCTGCCATTCACCATAACTCTACTGTTCTTCATCTTTTTATTCATACTCACGCCCTTCTTCAAACAAAGATCTGTCTCAGCTTGTCAACTCACTGCTTGACTAAGACAAAATTGGTTTTGAATTCTGTGTACAGTGTCTCCTTTGGCCTAAGACCCCTGTCTCTTCAAAATGTTGCCTTTGTTATCCTTTGAATATCAATAAGCCAATATCCACAATGAAAACACAGCAAACAAGGATGAAGATAGTCAAAATGTTGCCTTGTGTCATAAAACTGGTACACTGTTGATGTTTTGAGGTGAGAAATATACTCTTTCTGTATCTTTAGCTAAGGTAAAAACCATAATCTCCTTAATTACAAAATCTTGCTCTACTGCAACTCAACCCGTCAATTCTACACCATATACATAGTAAACCACGGTGCATACACACGATCAAAATCAATTGTTTTTTGAGGACAAGGTAATAAGAACATTGTGTCTTGATGTGGTTACGAAATTGTATCATTCCAATAATGAAATCCTCTTTGAACAAAGCATCAACCTCCTCGTATGCACTAACCTCCTCGTATGCAGCTCACCAAATATATAATGATGTAAGCACAATCAATCAACAAGTCTCTACACAGTTAAAGGCTTACTGTTTATAAGATGACAGAGTTTATAGCATTTAATTTGACCATCAAATTCTCTTCAACAAAACACCGCTTTCTTCTTGGCATGGAACTTGACCAATTTAACACCATAAACACAGTCAACCATATTGCATTTACACAGTCAGCAGTCACTGTGTTTAAGGGGTAAGGTGACAGAGTTTTGAGATGCTCTTATGATGTCACAAACAATCTTCTATCATTCAAACCATAAGAAACTCCTCTTTAAACAGAAAAATACCCCTATTAAACCCTACTGTCCCTTATATCAGTTTTTCCATACACACCTGTAGACTGCAAAGGTAGCTTTCACTCACTGATAATGCTTCTATGGAATGGACCATCAAAACTTTGTTTTTTGACTTGTTAACATAGAGGAAACCTTTGAAAAAGGTAAAAACATCATATAATGACCGAAGCTGTTGAACACTGACCCATAGTGGCACCTTTCCGAACCCTGTGCTTCTTCTTTCAATATAGTTTGAGGGCAGCCACAAAGTCTTTTGACATTAATAAAAGTAAACCACCGTTTGGTCATGCTCACTGCTGGGCAAATGTAGCTATTGCAAACCCAAGGTTTTTAAACAAACACAACAAACCTCCTCCTTAACAATGTCTTTACCAATGCATACAGCTGATAGAGCTTAGGGTTTGTGCTAAAGTAGTTAGGATGTCCTTAATGATTTGAAAACCCTACTAAAATAGGAGTGTACTATTTTGGCAATTTTAAGGGTAGTTTAGGCTCTTTGAAGTTAAAGAATCACTCTTCTAACCTCCCACAGTGACAAATTTCTTCAAAACATTTAACACATCACTTTGAATTGTAACAAAACCCTAAAAAATGGATGGCAACCCTTGTTTAACTGTTTGAGCAGCTCTATAAAGATTTTTTGAAGGTTTTTAAGTGAATTTTGACCAATGCTACAGGAGTGCCGCGTGCTGCTACAGGCGCGTCGTGCATCAGTTCATCCCTTTGGAAATTTTCGGCGTAAACGCGTCGCGCAGATTTCTGAACGTGTCGCGCAACTTTGCAGCCCATTTTGAAGGCCTTCCCGGTGTCGGAATTGGGCACAAGATGGCTCGTTGGAAAGCTGTGGAAGTATAATTTCCAGGAAAACTTGAATTTTTTCATTTGGAGTCCATTTGATTGTTCAAAAATTGATTTTACCAACACTGGTCAAAACTGGTGAATCCTGGTATAGAAATGCATCGAGCTGTTTGTAGGCCATTTTTGAATGCCTTCCCGGTGTTGGAATTGGGCGCAAGATGGCTCTTTGGAAATATAGGGAAGTCTACTTTCCAAATATGCTTGATTTGTGTCATTTGGTTTCCATTTGGGTATTCAAAAACTGACTGTCCCATCACTGGTCAAAAATGGTGAATGCTGGTGCAGAAAAACATAGCGTTGATTGCAGGCTACTTTTGGATGCCTTCCTGTTGTCGGAATTTGGCCCAAGATGGCTCTTCGGAAAGCCATGGAAGTATATTTTCCATAAAAAATTGAACTTTTTCATTTGGAGTCAATTTGGTTGTTCAAAATCTGACTGTCCCATCACTGGTCAAAATGATGAATCCTGGTGCAGAAATTCTCCCGTGACATCTGAATTTTTCACGTTTCTCACAAACCATGATACCTGTATAGAAACTGAAGGAGGTTTGTATTCTTGAACCTATGAGGGACAAAAACCTCTCTCAATTTTGTAAATTTCACCTCCATTTTGTCAGAAACACATTTTGAACCGAACTGCCCGGGCGCTCCTTAACCTCTGTCTTTGTATGGCTTTGTCATAATGAATGGAATACTCCTCAAAATGATGTGGTAATCTATAGTATATGAGGTAGGAAGTTCTTTAAACCATGCTTAAAAACTTTCCATTTTGTCCTTCCAAACTCTGCTGTCTATGGAGGTGGCCATAAAGACTCTGTTATGCTTGATTTTTGTATAATGGGAGATTATTACAAAATATTGTTTCAGCTTTTACAAATGGTCCTTCAGACCTATCATGAAGCTTTCCTCATTATTTGCTGATGAAGGTCATGATTGATTTTCTGTTTGTCATTTTGGATACCTTCAAACAATGGTGGGTCCTCTACTTATTTGGGAAGGAGGCCTATGCTTGACAACTGCCATACCAACTGTACTTTTTGAAGAAGGTCTTCAACACCATACTACTCCATTTATTTTGAAATAGGGACCTTGTATCTTTTTGAAGAAGTTTATAAAAATACCAATCACTGCAGCCTTAAAAAACCCTAAGTATCCATTGTTGTTGTAGTAAAGAGGCTCCTTTAAACCAAAATTTGTCTTACTGCTATTCATCAATGGAGGTGATCTACAATTTTTGAAGTTATTTAAAACACCTTGACCCTCTACTTTATGTTCATCCAGAAACCATGGACTGTACTTCACATTTCAACAGGAACAAAAGAACACACAGGGGTCTTTTCACTGAAGTATTTTCCTGTTTAAGACTAATTGAAGCTATGCATCTTAACACCCCTGCAGAGATGTTTGTTATGATAGCTTTGATTAAGGAGTCCCCTTTTTGATGAGCCCTGATGATGACTGAAACCTCAACTGATTCTCTTTACAAAACCACACACTCTGTCTCCTCTTGCCTTGCACATTTCAGATCTTAGCACTGTTATAATCATCATTTACACTCAGAAACCTAGAGTCACTATTTTATTGTCTAGTAAAAAGCAAGCCTGTGATTTTGCAATCCTTAAAGTCAACATTAGCCAGCGCCCTCTGCTTGTAGATGAAGGAGGCGTCCTATCCCTATGCTTGTAGATGAAGGAGGTTCTTGGCCATGACAAATTACCAGTCTGTTTGACAGTGGTGTCTTTCCTTTACTGTGATTTCATGCTGAAAGGAAGCTGCAAGGTCTTGATGAGTAACTCTCTGTCTTGCAGATATATCTCAGGCTCATGTTTACATTGAGAAGCAGTTGTTCTTCTAAATGTAGATTCAAGAAATTTCTTCTGAGATGATGTTATATTTCATGTCTTTGTAAAATCCATAAAACACTGTAAAACACCTAATAATCAGCTTGAGACTGTGGTCTATGCAGTGCTGAGACTTAGGGGTGTGTAAGTGGCGCGACTTAGGGCTGTGATCAATTTCATTTGCAGAGTGGGAGGTCTGTCATGATTGGTCTGTATCAGATGGAGGTTTTTTGGCCCTTTGATGGTTTCCAAGGGTAAAATGCCTTAAAGCGCCACTTCCTAACTTATGGGAGGCTTTTGAAACAGACTTGGATTTTCCTTTTAGAGCTGATGGGCAGACCAGTAGGGCTAGAACTAGATAGGATAGTGATAATGAGTTTTAACCTTGACATGGGCGGACTGAAAAATAGGAGGGCGAAAAAAAATTTTATGAGGGTTTTCTAGATGACAAATTGACATATGGAGATCAGCTTCTAGAAAACTTAGCTATGGATCTAGTCATCATTAAAAAATGAAAAATACTGATGATTAACAGTGGCTCCATTTGGGGAGGGCAGCTCCTCGTCAGGAGGTGTCCATAATTCAGATATTTGGCTTATGAAGACCAGTGCCTTACCCATTGGCGCAAAATTTCACCCTTCTTTGATGCTATTTCTGAAAAGTGACAGCATAGTTAACATCAATGATACTTCTACCTACCCCACTATCTTTCCTAACATTTTTTCTTCTCTTTGGCGCATTTGAACTAGCAGCCTTTTAACAATGTATATTTTTCTTTTTGCAAAATGAACCTATCTATTTCTATTCTTATATCTGCCGGGAGTTCAGATTAAACTGATGAACTCCTTCATTACTCTACCTATGCTTGATTGACTATCAAGATTAAGCAGTTTGACAGGATTTTGTTCTCTAATCTAAAACTAGAAATTTAAAATGATCAAATCAGGATTAGATAGTCTGATTTGTCATGCATTTGCAGCATAAAAGACAAGTTGCACACAAATATTATTCTGCATAAAGGAAATTTAGACAAAGCGGGGCTAAGATGTACAATGTATTTTTCATCCTTCGGTTCTCTCTTTGGTTCTGTTTTAGGCATGTGGAACCAGAATCTCTCCCTAATCTATACTCTGTGATAAGTCAATCTTACACAATGTTGACCATCTTTTTCACTCACTAACTTATCAGCAAATAAATTTAAACATGCTTAGCTATGATTAGGCTAGATAGCTGAACAAGACATTGAAGTACTAGTAGCGGCATTTAGACTTGCGCGCTTTCCGAAGGACTATTTTTTTTGGAACATGGGGCTTTACCACTGCTTTTTAGAAACTGCCCTCTTTTTCTACTTTTCACTGTTTTTTGTATTTTCTGTTTTTTCACTTTTTCTTTAAACAAAATACAAATGAAAAGGTGCTCACAAGGCTGAGCTTATTTTCTACTGTTGTCTTTCTATCCTAATCTAAACTGTACACAACATACACATTTGGTGAACTCTTCTTTCCAATGTAACCAATCAAGTAGATGATTACATGGGTGATTATGGTTTAGTTCTTTCATGATGCAGAAATAATGAAAAGGCCACTCCCACTTGGTTTGTTTCTGGACAGTAGTGCTTAAGCTTTTTCTCATTCTTGGAAACAACTTGTTCATGATAAAACCCACTACTCTTTCAGACTTCTCAAGGAAAACAACAAATGGATCTTGGAATAATACCTGATCTAGAGGTTTTGAGATATAGGATTCATTCAAGACTACTCTTTAAGACTTCTCAAGGAAAAAAACAAATGGATCTTGGAATAATACCTAATCTAGAGGATTTGAGATATAGGATTCATTCAAGACTACTCTTTCTTCCACTTGGCTATATTTGGGACCCCCCTGGTAAAGCAACTCTTCTTCATGATCACTCGAACTGTCAGACTCATCATGTATTGCAGTGTAGTTTTCTTTCCAAGCTGATGTGTTTTGATAGGGCGGGCTGGAAACTGTGTGAAGGTCATCAGGTTGATGGGCAGGGATACACTTTGACAGTAAATTATCTTGAAAGGATAGTGTGACAACTCCCATGTGTTTATCAACCTCTACTTCTTCATCTGCAATTTGTAACTCAATGGAACTGGGTAACTGAAAATCTGGAGTTAAGGAAGATTCTATGTCCAAAATGATTTCCTCAACCATTTCAGGCAAAGGATTCTCATTTACAATATGCTCAAGAATTTCACCATCTTCCTCAACCTCATCATCAAAGCTGAAAAACTGTTGATTTCCAATTATGTGAATGTTATATTTGACGGACTGAATTGAAGTAGAGTCAAGATTCTGAGACTCTTCACTTACTTCTGAACTCTCAAGGCTCTCCTTATCAGCGTTATAGATGACCTGTAATGGCTGCTCACTCTTCTCAAGTTTATGAAACTGAGCTTCCTCCCGAAAATCAAAAACTGAATCTTCTGCAAAGTTAGCTTCTGTTTGGAAATCATATAAGTCAACATATTGATCAAACATTTGAGAATCATTAACATAAGCAATGTCACCAGCCATGTACATTGGACTGCCAGATTTCTTTTCTTCAACTTGATTTACAATTCTATTTTCTGACTTATGATATGCAGGATTAACAGGAGAAAGATCAGAGAAGTTTTGGTTATTAGTTTTTGCATCTAGTAACGGAAAATGCATTTCTGATGGTTTGAGAGCTTCTTCCTTTTCCATTATCTGCTTGTTTATATCACTTTCATTGTATAAGATAAAAGAATCTAAATTGGAATGAGTGGAATAAATGGGAGTATTGTTTTCCATGACTGCTTGAGTTACCAAAGGTTGAGTTACTTCTAGTCCCAGGTTTTCCATGACTGCTTTAGGCATGAGGTTATGGGAGGTACCAGAATCTAACATGGCATTATGTAATATCTTGTCTCGTATGTTCAGGCTCACATAGGAAGGAGAAACAGACCCTTCTTGGTATTGACCTTCTATTTTCGGGCCGAATAAGAGCTCGGGTTTGTTTTCAGTTAGATTTAAAGTATCCGCCTCACTCCCTATGTCAAAAAATTTGAAAATTTGAGATCTATACCTATCTACAGTTATTAGCTCAGTAAGGGGTATGGTAATTTTTATTTCGGAAAATTCCCCTTCGAAACTAAAAGGAGTTTGTAGTTTGGGCAGATTTGTTTCAGCTTTTTCGGACATGACCTTTTCTATGCTCTTAATTTGTCGATTTTGGTTTGAGACCTTGTTTGACACAGTCACCTCGGGAGTCTTTGTGGAGGTACTAGGAGTATCCAAGCTAAGACTTGTTTGAATAGCTTTAGCTTTGTTTTGGTCAATTTTCTTGGCCACAATTTTGTTGCTATCCATGGCTTTTTTAAGGATGGTGTCAGAGGTTTTAGCAGTGTCAAGGCTACTCTTCTTGGAGTGATCTTGGTTTTTTCTGCTTCTATGGTTATACTGTCTATGAGCTTCTATAATGGCATTCTGAAAATCTATGGCGGGATCTTCGAGATCTTCATAGTCGATTTCGTCCTGACTTGGGGAGCATAACTATTGCTCTTCTGCTGTGAGGTAAACCTTACTCTCGTTATCAGAACCTATGAGTTTCCAATGATTTTCATCAATGGGTGCGATATCCTTATTCTCTTCATCAACATAATTCTCACTGAAGGATGGTCTAATCTTCTGATCATTTCCTCTTGGTTTATTTTGGGACTGATATTTTCTAAAGCCTTGTTTCTGGTTTTTAGGGTTTGGTTGGTTGTCCCTAGGAGGCGCTTTTTCACTCATTTTTTCCCACATCTTTGTCATGGATTTTATCAGGCCATCTATTCTAGGATCTAGGGAAGGAGATGAAGTGGAGACCTTATCTCTATATGGGATTTTTCCTTCTAATCTAGTCCTGGCTCTTTTTTCTGCTAAGTTGGCTTCTATTTTTATGGCTATTTGTTGCATTTCCTCTAGGGTAGGGGGATCCTTGTCTCTCAGATGATATGTCATGTCTGGATCAAAACCCTCGGGGAATTTTTCCAAGACTAAACCGAGTGGGGGTTTGAATTGAGGTGGGAGGGCGTTATACACACTGTTGAACCTAGTGCAGTATGCCTGGACACTATCCCCATTTTCCTGTTTTAGGTTGTTATATTCTGACAGGATTTGAATAGGGTTCCTTCGGACTTCCCACTTGTTCGTGAAGACTTGGCAGAGTTCTAGGATTTTGTGGATGCTGTTTGGAGGTAAGCTTTTAAACCATGTTTTGGGTTCTCCACCCAGGCTTTGGGCAAATATTCTCATTCTGACGGTTTCGTCGTGTACTTCCATGTATTCAAAAGCATCGCTAATCCTACTTACACGCTGTTGAGCTGTGGCAGTCTCTTCTCCGGTAAAGTGTGGGATTTTGTCTTGATATTTATTTGGGAGAGGAGCCAAGGGCGGTGGCAACACCAAAGGTGCATACCAGGCTGCCATGATGGGAACTAATGGATGATGTACAAGATGAGGACTAGTAGGCTGAGATGAGGTGGTTTGAACAGGTGTGGTTTGGCTAGGTGTGGCGGATGAACTTGGACTAGTGATCTGGTTTTGAGCAGATCTGGGATGATGGGAGCCAATGTGATAGAGAAGCTGAAATTCGGGGGGGGTGGAAGGTGAGGCTTCTCTACTATGACTGTGTGATTGGTCTAGGGTTTCAAGATCGTCAAAGTTTATCTTACTATGAGATCTGCTTCTGAAAAGAGTTTTTGATGACTCTAATTCAAAAGGTGAATCTGGTAGGATGGTGAGATGTTTCGGTACTGATCTTGTTTTACGGATGGATCTACCAATAGCTAGATGGTCAGTTTCGGAAGCTTGCCACAAAATCTTCTCTGGGTCATCTACTATGATAGGGGGGTTTGGGTCTGGATGGGATCTGGTGTTGATTCTTCGTGAAGCCAGATTTTGGATCTAGAGTTTAGAGAGAATGGTATTGGTGAATGTTCTGGATGAGTGGTCTCTCTAAAGTTTTACTAAGGTGAAGGATGGTCAAAAGTAAAAGGGATGGACTAGTGGAGTCACCAGGTGGAACTGGGTTGTTTTTGTGAAGATAGCTATGGTCCACCACCGGTAACTAATATGGAAATATTTTTTAGATTTTCTAAATTTATGCGCAGCCTATGGTTTGTTAAAGTATCCTAGACTTGTTTCAACACTTTGCTAGGGTGATGAGAACAAAAAGAGTTTACTCTAAATGGGCCTATGGGCTGCTTTCTTGTTTGTGGTATCTAAAGGACTAAAAAGTCTACAAGAGTTTGCTAGACTATTGTGTACTCAGTGTCCTATTATCTTCCGCTATGTTGATGGGATAGTAATCTAGAGTTCGGTAGAATAGTAAGGCCTACTGGAGGCTAGTGGAGTCGCCAAGTGGATTTTTAGTTGTTTTGAGGTATATGTGTATGGTCCACCACCAATACTTACAAAAACCAATCTAAGGGAGTTTTTTGGGGTTTTTTGAGTTTTATGTAGTCCTGAGGTTTGGAAGAGTTTCCTATAACCGACTCATCATTTTTCTAGGATGGTGAGACAACCAGATTCTACTCTTCTAAGTTTGATTGAGATTTTGAGAGTTCCTAAGGGATACCTAGGATGTTTTGACTCAAAGTCCCACCGTGATCTCCATTATGTTAGGGTCCCGTGATTTGGATGATTGGCAAACCAAATGACGATGTAACATCAAACCAAGCTTTGGAGCCCAAGGACCTAGCCTTCCTGGACTCAGAGAGGGCTCTCTCTATATGTGTAAGGGATATCTGTGTGTTTGCTTATTTGTATTCTGATTTTAGGCTAGTTATGAAGTAAATTTTTGATTTTTTGGTTTTTTAAGTTGTGAGGGATGAAACTGATCAAAGATATAAAATAGATAACAAGATGTAGATTAACTGGGCTATGGGGTCAAAAGGGTCAAGACAGTTATCTGATGACGATGCAAAGCTGTT
Source organism: Pinus albicaulis (assembly GCA_034641835.2). Taxonomy (NCBI): domain Eukaryota; kingdom Viridiplantae; phylum Streptophyta; class Pinopsida; order Pinales; family Pinaceae; genus Pinus; species Pinus albicaulis. The sequence continues at coordinate 1,494,017 of MU968493.1, read as the reverse complement.
GAAGGGCCGATTTGATTTCAAGGTAGAAAGGATCTTTGGGCAAAATGGAGTAAATGGACATCAATTTTGTGAACAACGAAGAGTTTCAAGCATCATTGGTTTAATAGATAACATAAACATGGTAAAGAAAACCCTTAATCATGCAACATGTAACTATAAACTAATCAATACATCGAAACAAACATTCCAGCCATGCATAGAAGTATAAGACCCTCTAACTTTGGGAAATGGCTATCAGACTTTGGGGAAAACACATAAGATGGACTAACAACTCAAAATACTATGCTGGAACGCCTAAACACAGTCTTTAAGTTATTGGGCATTTTGACAAACAAGCTTTCATAGTTTTAGGCAAAGGGCTAGATCGGGACTAGGCCTCCTTGGTTCAAAAAAAATGATAATCTTAATCAGTCAAAGAGATAGTTTCATGGCTGGAACTATGGAAAGTAATAGGTAAGCAGGGCACACCATACATCCTACTCAACATGTATAGAACTATTAATGAAACTAGCAACAATATCCTTAAGTTACTAAAGAGCAGTTAAGAATTCTTTAGTGCAACTAAGGAAGAAGAAAACATAAAAGCTATGAAGATTCAGGAAATTTGAGGTGCCTCCATAGGGATATCTCAAATTTATTCTCCACTGATCTATAGCAAGCAAGAAACATGTATCATGAATGAAAACTAGAAGACAACAACAAAGCAAGAAACACTATACCATTCTACCATGTCATGGAATCCATCAACAATCCTTCATCATCCATCCAAGAACATTCAAGAGGCAATCCAAAAGCATAGCACAAGTATTTCCTTCAAAGCTCATATGACCAATATATTGCTTCTCTTCTCAAGTTACAGCCCTTTGTTTACAATGAAGCCCATGGAATAAATAGGCTTGAGTGAGGAAAACCTCATGGTGCAACTATCTATCCCATTGGCCTAATCAAAATATCTAAACTTGTCCTTGAGGCTTTGCAAAGCCCAAGGCACAAAAATATCTCATAAAATATCTAAAAATTGCTAAAAAAGGGAATTTAATTGACTTTGCAACATTTTCCAAGTGCAAAAATAGCTAAACGCACATTTGGAAAAAGCAAAATTTTGAGGTTCAAAAATTACAAAAATACTTCAAATTTATATCAGAAAAAGGTCCCCTGACTTGCCGGAAACATTTGGCAGCTTTCCTGATGTCGAAATGAAGCTCATGATAGCTCGTTGGAAATCTATGAGTGTTAAATTTCCGGTGAAACTGAAATCACCTCAATCTGATGCCTGGAGGTCCTCCAAATCTACACTTGTGTGTAAAAAGCCAGAAAATTGCAGACTGCTGATATGCCGGGCAGAATGTGCAAAAAGTGAGCATTTTTCGCCGTTTTGAGGGGGAAAATGATCTCCAAATGTTCTGAAAATCGCTGAGGGAATGCTCATGAAATTATGGAATCCAATGATACCATTCTCCTCCTTTGACGAATCCCCAAAATGAAATGGCGAATTTATGAGTTTTTGACCGAAAACTCAAAAATGCCAAAAAACCGAAATTTGTCAAAATGGGCCCAAAATTGTTGTGTATGACCCTCAAGGGTCCTTAGCAACATGTTCCGAGGCTGAAGCCAAAATGTCGAGTGCTAATGTGCCTTTCTTCTCTTTCCATGCCGGGCGCTTCTCTGTAGCCTCCTTTTTCATCACTGTTTTGAGTTTCTTCATGGCGTTGCTCTTCATCACTGTGCTGCATATCATCAATGTGTTCTCCTTCACCTTGCTGCCCTGCCTCACTGTGCTCCCTTTCAAAATATTGCCCTTCATTTGGTAGGTCACTCAATAAGTAGATTCAAGAACAAAAACACAGTCAATCAAGATACTCAGTCAAAGTGATGTTCTGTGGAAGGACACCAGCTTTGGTGTGGAGGCAATATGGCACCTTTATCTTTGTAGAGGAAGGAAAACAAAACCTTTGATTCAACAACACTGCTCTCTGTTTAGGCCACTTAACTAATAAATATACAATATAACCACAGTCAACCACAGTGCATTTACACAGTCAATAGTCACTGTGCTTAAGGGACAAGATGACAGAATTTTGAGATGGTTTTATGATGTGGCAAAAAAGGCCATTAGCTTTCAACAAAAAAAAACTTCCCTTCAACAACACACTGCTCTTTTTCTTGGTATGTAACTCCACCAATCAAGTCCACACCATCTACATAGTGAGATAGAGAGTATACACAGTCCACGTCACTGTTTTTTAAAAGAGCAAGGTGACAGAGTTTTGAAATGTTTATGAGGTGGTAGTAGTGGTCTTGCAGCAATCAAACAATCAAGTTTATTCTTTAAACAGAACTCTACTCCTTTGGCATGCCTTTCAACTAACATATTTCAACATTATCAACACAGTCAAAGTCACTGTTCATAAGATAGGAAAAAAGGGCTTTTGTTGTTTTTATGATGTAATAGCAAAGGCCTGTAGCATTCAATAGTACAAGTCCCCTTTAAACAAAAAACTGCCTTATCTATACCTCAGTGTTCTTCATACCAGTTTTGCCTTACCTCTGAATGCGAATGATGACTTTTACTTACTGGATATGCCTTAGGGAACTGAAGTTAAGACATTGTTTTCTTCCTTTGATAAAATAGAGGAAACTCTTTTGAAAGATCAAAAATGCTCATATGAGGGATACTGTTGTCTAAAAACTGACCTACTTTTCACCCTTAATCACCTTGTGCTCCTTTGGTGGTTCAACCTGCTTCCCCTGGTCATTTTGTGGTTCAACCTATTGTCCTTGATTATTGAGATCATGCTGCTGTTGTGCCTCAATCTCATGCTCACTTTGTTGTTCAAGCTGCTGCCCTTCATCATAAGCCTGTTCAAGCTGCTGCCATTCACCATAAGTCTGTTTTTCTTCATCTTTTTATTCATACTCATGCCCTTCTTCAAAAAAATATTTGTCTCAGCTTGTCAACTCACTGCTTGACTAAGACAAAATTGGTTTTGAATGCTGTGTACAGTGTCTCCTTTGGCCTAAGACCCCTGTCTCTTCAAAATGCTGCCTTTGTTATCCTTTGAATATCAATAAGCCAATATCCACAATGAAAACACAACAAACAAGGATGAAGACAGTCAAAAGGGTTTTCTTGTGTTTGTGGTAAGAGTACCCTGCCTGTTGATGTTTTGAGGTGAGAAATATACTCTTGTATCTTTGACTAAGGTAAAAACCACAATCTCCTTAATTTCAAAATCCTGCTCTCTGCAACTCAACCAATCAATTCTACACCATATACATAGTAAACCATAGTGCATACACACATTCAAAATCACTGTTTTTTGAAGGACAAGGTGATAGAGCCTGTTGTGTCTTGATGTGGTTACAAAGGTCTGTATCATTCCAAAGCCAATGAACTCCTCTTTGAACAAAGCATCAACCTCCTCGTATGCAGCTCACCAAATATATAATGATGTAAGCACAATCAATCAACAAGTCTCTACACAATTCAAGGCTTACTGTTTATAAGATGACAGAGTTTATAGCATTTAATTTGACCATCAAATTCTCTTCAACAAAACACCGCTTTCTTCTTGGCATGGAACTTGACCAATTTAACACCATAAACACAATCAACCATATTGCATTTACATAGTCAGCAGTCACTATGTTTAAGGGGTAAGGTGACAGAGTTTTGAGATGTTCTTATGATGTCACAAACAATCTTCTATCATTCAAACCATAAGAAACTCCTCTTTAAACAGAAAAATACCCCTATTAAACCCTACTGTCCCTTATATCAGTTTTGCCATACACACCTGTAGACTGCAAAGGTAGCTTTCACTCACTGATAATGCTTCTATGGAATGGACCATCAAAACTTTGTTTTTTGACTTGTTAACATAGAGGAAACCTTTGAAAAAGGTAAAAACATCATATAATGACCGAAGTTGTTGAACACTGACCCATAGTGGCACATTTCCGAACCCTGTGCTTCTTCTTTCAATATAGTTTGAGGGCAGCCACAAAGTCTTTTGACATTAATAAAAGTAAACCACCGTTTGGTCATGCTCACTGCTGGGCAAATGTAGCTATTGCAAACCCAAGGTTTTTAAACAAACACAACAAACCTCCTCCTTAACAATGTCTTTACCAATGCATACAACTGATAGAGCTTAGGGTTTGTGCTAAAGTAGTTAGGATGTCCTTAATGATTTGAAAACCATACTAAAACAGGAGTGTACTGTTTTGGAAATTTTAAGGGCAGTTCAGGCTCTTTGAAGCTAAAGAATCACTCTTCTAACCTCCCACAGTGACAAATTTCTTCAAAACATTTAACACATCACTTTGAATTGTAACAAGACCCTCAAAAATGGATGGCAGCCCTTGTTTAACTATTTGAGCAGCTCTATAAAGATTTTTTGAAGGTTTTTAAGTGAATTTTTACCAATGATACAGGAGTGCCGCGTGCTGCTACAGGCGCGTCGCGCATCAGTTCATCCCTTTGGAAATTTTCGACCTAAACGCGTCGCACAGATTTCTGAACGTGTCGCGCAACTTTGCAGCCCATTTTGAAGGCCTTCCCGGTGTCAGAATTGGGCACGAGATGGCTCGTTGGAAAGATGTGGAATTATAATTTCCAGAAAAACTTGAATTTTTCCATTTGGAGTCCATTTGATTGTTCAAAAATTGATTTTACCAACACTGGTCAAAAATGGTGAATCCTAGTGCAGAAATGCATCGAGCTTTTTGTAGGCCATTTTTGAATGCCTTCCCGGTGTCAGAATTGGGTGCGAGATGGCTCTTTGGAAATATAGGGAAGTCTCCTTTCCAAATATGCTTGATTTGTGTCATTTGGTGTCCATTTGGTTATTCAAAAACTGATTGTCCCATCACTGGTCAAAAATGGTGAATGCTGGTACAGAAAAACATAGCGTTGATTGCAGGCTACTTTTGGATGCCTTCCTGTTGTCGGAATTTGGCCCAAGATGGCTCTTCGGAAAGCCATGGAAGTCTATTTTCCATAAAAAATTGAATTTTTTCATTTGGAGTCAATTTTGTTGTTCAAAATCTGACTGTCCCATCACTGGTCAAAATGATGAATCCTGGTGCAGAAATTCCCCTGTGACATCTGAATTTTTCACGTTTCTGACAAACCATGATACCTGTGTAGAAACTGAAGGAGGTTTTTATTCTTGAACCTATGAGGGACAAAAAACTCTCTCAATTTTGTAAATTTCATCTCCATTTTCTCAGAAACACATTTTGAACCGAACTGCCCGGGCGCTCCTTAACCTCTGTCTTTGTATGGCTTTGTCATAATGAATGGAATACTCCTCAAAATGATGTGGTAATATATATTTTATGAGGTAGGAAGTTCTCTGAACCATGCTTAAAAACTTTCCATTTTGTCCTTCCAAACTCTGCTGTCTATGGAGGTGGCCATAAAGACTCTGTTATGCTTGACTTGTGTATAATGGGAGATTATTACAAAATATTGTTTCAGCCTTTACAAATGGTCCTTCAGACCTATCATGAAGCTTTCCTCATTATCTGTTGATGAAGGTCATGATTGATTTTCTGTTTTTCATTTAGGATACCTTCAAACAATGGTGGGCCCTCTACTTATTTGGGAAGGAGGCCTACCAACTGTACTTTTTGAAGAAGGTCTTCAACACCATACTACTCCATTTATTTTGAAATAGGGACCTTGTATCTTTTTGAAGAAGTTTATAAAAATACCAATCACTGCAGCCTTCAAAAACCCTAAGTATCCATTGTTGCTGTAGTAAAGAGGCTCCTTTAAACCAAAATTTGCCTTACTACTGTTCATCAATGGAGGTGATCTACAATTTTTGAAGTTATTTAAAACACCTTGACCCTCTACTTTATGTTCATCCAGAAACCATGGACTGTACTTCACATTTCAACAGAAACAAAAGAACTCACAGGGGTCTTTTTACTGAAATATTTTCCTGTTTAAGACTAATTGAAGCTATGCATCTTAACACCCCTGCAGAGATGTTTGTTATGATAGCTTTGATTAAGGAGTCCCTTTTTTTGATGCGCCCTGATGATGATTGAAACCTCAAATTATTCTCTTTACAAAACCACACACTCTGTTTTCTTTTGTCTTGCACATTTCAGATCTTAGCCCTGTTATAATCATCATTTACACTCAGAAACCTAGAGTCATTGTTTTACTGTCTAGTAAAAAGCAAGCCTGTGCTTTTGCAATCCTTAAAGTCAATATTGGCCAGCGCCCTCTGCCTGTAGATGAAGGAGGCGCCTTAACCCTCTGCTTATAGATGAAGGAGGTTTTTTGGCCATGACAAATAACAAGTTTGTTTGACAGTGTTGTCTTTCTTTTACTGTGCTTATCAGGCTGAATGAAGCTGTAATAATTGGATGAGTAACTCCTTACCCTGCAGATGTATCTCAGGCTCATGTTTACATTGAGAAGCAGCTATTCTTCTAAATGTAGATTCAAGAACCTTCTCTTGAGATGATGACATGTTTCCTGTCCTTGTAAAATCTATAAAACACTGTAAAACACCCAATAATCAGCTTGAGACTGTGGTCTATGCAGTGCTGAGACTTAGGGGTGTGTAAGTGGCACGACTTAGGGCTGTGATCAATTTCATTTGCAGAGTGGGAGGTCTGTCATTATTGGTCTGTATCAGATGGAGGTTTTTTGGCCCTTTGATGGTTGCCAAGGGTAAAATGCCTTAAAGCGCCACTTCCTAACTTAGGGGAGGCTTTTGAAACAGACTTGGATTTTCCTTTTAGAGCTGATGGACAGACCAGTAGGGCTAGAACTAGATAGGATAGTGATAATGAGTTTTAACCTTGACATGGGCGGACTGAAAAATAGGAGGGGAAAAAAAGTTTTATGAGGGTTTTCTAGATGACAAATTGACATATGGAGATCAGCTTCTAGAAAACTCAGCTATGGATCTAGTCATCATTAACAAATGAAAAGTACTGATGACTAACACATTCGACATATTCTTGTCTTGTCTATTGGATGCATGGTGTAAATCTTGTTTTTCTACTGCTTAATTTCTTTTGATGCATAGATCTAGATTTTTGCAGCATTTATCTTGATCACCTAACTGCAGATCAGAGGATATTGGCAGCCATATTTGTTGTTAGGGCTATTTTTTATGCATCGCTAAAGTGATCTTTTTTCGTATGCTTGGAATTAAGATTCATACTAAAAGTATTCCTAGGGTGAAAGAATAGGATTTATACAAAGGTAAGTTTAGGGGACCCCCCTCTGGTCCGAGAACTGGCTCGAAGGCCTAAAGTGGCATAGGATAGGTGCATCCTTCACATGGTACTCTAGCCTTGTGCCTCACACCCATCCACCTTCTACCCCAATATCAGTGAGAAATTTTGAGGGTCATAGGGGATCTTTGAGGGGTACAACTTGGGGGACAACACCGAGAGTGGTGTCGTTGCCAGGGAAAAACTCATTATATATCCCTGGTATTTGACTCAAGGTCCTTTTATAAGTGAGAGAGGAGAAGGGCTAACAGGAAATTTTTTGCATTGTTTGTTTTGAATATTTTTTGTGTTGTCCTAAAAGCGTGAAATATGGAGGTGATGCTGCAGAATAAGTTTCATTTTATTACTTAAGTCATAAGGCCTCAAGCTTTTATTTATCAAAAGACATCATAAGTTCTTTGATGGATTAATCCATTATACAAGACTCCACTAGGTAACCCCATTTCACAACAAATCTGGATCCCATATCGATAGTTATAGGGGCCTGTTCTAAGGGATGGTTGGTTACTCCTCTAGAATACCCTAATAAAGTGTGGAGGAAAATGATGATGAAATAAATCCTAGTAGGAAGCCTACTTTTGTCATAAATTTCTCTACTTATGTAGGTAGTATTAGACATTTAATTAATTCAAGAGTTTATACCCCTTCCCCACCTCCTTTTCAATCATTGGTTTCTACTTAATTCCTGATATCTCCATTGATACATCTCTCCCAAGGCTCAGTTTCCTTTAATCATTTGAGAAGGCTTGACACCACCTTCTCCCACAAGGCAACTTTAGGAAAAAGAGAGTTCCTAATCCCCATATAAGCATTTCCAGGCGTTTATTTCTCTCCTAAATTGGTGGTGGTCCCCACACTCCAAGTATTCGTCCATCAATCTCCACATTCTTCTAGTTAGATCCCTAATAAACCTCAAATCCAAAGACCAAACTCAAAAATGGCTGGACCATTTACCCCAAACCCTTGGTTGGATGTTAGGTTCAAACCCCTTGTACTTCCTCCTATAAAGAAAATTGGGGACTTACCAGATGGCTATTTTAAGTTCCTGCCTCAGTTTAATGGGGATAATGTACTAACTACAGAAGACCACCTTACTACCTTCCAAGACTACACTGATAAATTTTCTACAGAGGAAGATTATTTATTCTATTGGATGTTTGCTCATTCTTTGGAAGGAGAATCCATGAAATGGTTCAGGAACTTACCCAAGAACTCGATCACTTATTGGGGGCAGTTTATCGAGAAGTTCTTGAAAGAATGGGAAATCAAGAAGGATAATAGATATTACCTCACTGGGTTCAATTCCCTAAAGAAAAGCAATGGTGAAACTGTCCCAGAGTTAACCAATAGATTTTTTAGATTGTATCATAGAATTCTTGAGGTATTCAAACCTTCTAGAGCTATGGTCATGATAACATCTGTTGCCTCCTTTGATGCTTAATTTTCCCTCCACTTAAGAGAAATAAGGTCCTCTAACTTGGAGACCTTATTCAATGATGCTGAGGATTTGGAGAGCAACATGATAGCCTTAGGAATATCGCTGAAGAGTAGATAGGAAATCCCTTAAATAAGGGAATATGCTAAAAGAATAAGAGGAAAGGAGCCTGATGTGTTAGCATCTAGACTTACCCTAGAAGAGGTCACAAATCTCCTTAAATACATGGCCAATGACCTCACCAAAGTCAAGCAGGGGTAGGTTTCCCACTCCTTTGTGGGGCCCACACCTAGAGCATAGAATCAATCTATCAGAGGTTAGGCCCAATTGTAAAGGCCTCCCCAAGTTCTTTAAATAGAAATAAGATAGGAAGATGAAAAATTGCCACAATCCTCTAGTGTACAAAAAAACATGATTGTCTCATATTCCCCTTAACCTGAAGAATATTATGAGCCAAGGATATAAGAGCTATCTTATTTATCGATGGACCTAAACATGCTTTTGAATCCTAAGGACAACCAAGCTTAAGTTCCTGGCTCCTTTCACCCTAAATATGACATTCTATTTGTGATGGGGGAAGAAGAAGAATTGCAATAAATAAAAACCTTTTATCAATAGGATGTCTCCTTCAATCTGTCTCCTACCTAGTTGCAAATGGTATATAATAAGATAACGGTAGAAGTGAGGAGGAACTATGAATTGAGGCCAAGGCTAAATCCCCATAATTTCAAAAGAGGGGAAGCACCTAGACAACCTTAGAATACAAGTAAGGAGATGCCATGTCCAAGTTCCAAAAAGAGAAGGCCTAAAGCTTCTAATAAAGCAGCCAATGGTTCCAATCAAGGGAGCACTCCAAGCAGTAGAGTAGCCCAAAGTATCACAATATCTAGGTGCTATTCTCATGAAGCCTCCACATGATGCCAAGACTACTAAACCTAGTCCAAAAGTACCACCTCCCTTTGACATCAGGTATGAGCTCAGTAATTGAAAACACCTCTTTCTTCAGTTTTCAAGTACCCTATTCATAGAAATGATATGTATTCCTTCCTAGGGATTAAAGAACAACCTCATGTACAAACTCCTAGACCACAGCTAGCCCAAGATAGGACTTCCTCCTAAGTTTCTAATTTTACAATCTTAAATGTGAAGCCCCTTTGCAAGTTGACCTGATCAATCTCCAAGACGATGCTACTAACATAGTGTTGGTAACCCTGCCTGATGGGATTGACGACCTTACTTAACCCACCATTTGACATCACCCTTGAGCTCCAATATCTCTGTGTACTTAACTACATATATGATTATGGAGCCTCACACTCTTTGATGCCCTTAGTTGAAATGAAAAAACTAGGGTTGGACATCACTAGGCGTTACAAATACCTCTATTCCTTTGATTCCACAAGAGTGCAATGGTTGGGCATGATTAAGGACTTGGTTGTGGGGATGGTGCCAATTCCTAAAATTTGTTTTTTATAATCTAAACAAGGAACGTAGTCACTTGTCTGCATCAGGCAAGGTTAGGGGGGTATTTATTGCTAGCATTGAAAGATGCTTGTGCACCTACTTCGAACCAATTCAACCAACAGTCTTCCCCTTATACCATAATCAACCCAAAAATGCATAGTAAATCTATTTACTTCTTTCGATTCCTACTTTTTTAAGCCACACACCAATCCTCCTAGATAATTTGTATTCATTTCCCAGTGTGTTGGCTCATTCTCTCCCCCCCTCCTTAGTTTCTTTCTCTTGCTTTTATATCCTTGCTCTTGGTGGCTATCTCTTGCTTCTCTCTCCTTGCCCTTCCTTGATGGTGCTCTCTTTGGCTCTTATCCTTTTGGTAGTGGTTCCTCGTCTTTCGGTGGTGAAGCTGATAGCCAAGCATTCCCACTGGTAGTTGATCCAGTGATCACTGATCATTGTCGATAATTGCTCATTGTAAACTAGGTAATTACCACCCATTTCTAGTTGGTCTATAGATAGTGGCTGCCGAAAGAATACAGTCTCATTGACAAGAGGTCACTAATAGTCGTTGATAAGGAGGTTGTTATAACATGAAAGATAGATGTTCAGTGAAGTACAGATAGGGACCCTTGATCCTTTATACTCATCCCTATAGCCTTGGGACTATGCCTTGGGAACATCCTAACACTAATACCTCAACCTTACCCTTGATCTATCAATCCCTTACATATCCCCTCATACATCCAGCCCCTACCCTCCAGCCTTGGAAACTCATCTTTGGGACCCTCTTAATTACCCTTTATCCTCGATCCTCATTCATACAGCCTCTGCCCTTGATCTATCCATCTTCTACTCTCTACTCTAAACTCTAAATAGTTATATATATTATATAATATATAAATATGTTCAGTTAAATAAATATGGAAGCAGAGCGAACAAGAGCGGAAGTGGAAGTGAAGGAGTGCGAGTAAGTTGCACTGTTTACCCTTACAACCAATACTCCAAGAGAGGTAGGTATTTATATATATAATAAAGATTTGTGCTTTTAGTGGATTCTTTGAATGGCGAATATGTCTGGGATTGGATCCTTTTAAAAAATATGGAACAACTCACTCCCAATAGGAGCCATCCAAAATAATTCTATTTCTTACTTGCTTTATATTATATAACGTCCCCTTCATACCCTTCTCATATCCCCATATGAAGCGACATCCGTAGAGATATGTACACCGGACATAGACATCTTCCGAGATAGGTAGCCCACCGGGCCCGTGGATAACATTAGCCACCAGACCCTACCACCAGACCTTGCCGACAGGAACCAACCACCTGCCTAGTATGCATATTACAAGTGTGAGAGGTGAATTAACCAAATAAACTAGATTATGTTTCCCTTGTTCCCAACAACTGTGAACCGATATGATAGTCCGCAATGAACCGAAAGTCACATTGAGCTGCCTACAGTGATCATCACACCCAATTGTTCGCAATAGCACTCATTTTTTCCAACAACTAGCTCGTTTACCTACTACCAGCATGAAGCTATCGAATCAAGTCTAGTCCCTAGCAGCAAGCAGTGGAACCTGCGGGCCACAAACCCAGTTTTTTATAATCACACCTAGTAAAAACTAATGCTGTAGATCATTCATCATAGCAAGTCACAACGACCCATTGAATGAGATTAAGTGTGTTCCCCCCATATACCCTTGTTTATATGGGTAGTAGCCCCATCGAACCACCATATGCGAGAGATGACCCCATGTTACCCACCTAAAGAGATTGATTGATAAAGTTGTTACCATATGTGATAAAAGATAAGGAATTATCTTGAAGTTACCTAGATTTTTGAAGTCCGAGTTCACATACCCAATTCACATTATCCCATTACTGCATTCCGTACACCTGCCCAGTACACTCATCCAGGATGGCCCAGTATGCATTCACTTATTAAGGATTCCATTCAATCTGCATCCCCTCCGCATTACAAAGCCCCCTTTCACTAATCCCCTTTCACTTACCAGACGGGAATAAATAACAGTTAAGCTATGATGTTCCATATGGCCAACATGACGATAATGTTCTTTAATAGAGAACTAGAGAGCATCAATTAAGTAGGGGTTGGTTCAGTAAATCACTGCTATGCTCCCTCCCTCTATTTTTTTTGTTGGAAGGGTTGGTTTCACGCCAATTCCAAGTTTGTAATATGGATATTATATATGTAATTATGTACAGATATATAATGACAGTAAGAAATAAATCAAGAACACGACTATTTGTTTTTTTAAAACTTGGCCTTTTTAGTGAAGGTCCTTTCCCGTTGGTCAAGCCTTCTTACGCATCCTTCGATACTACATTTTCTAGTGTCCTTACCTGGCACTCTATAGCAGGGGTGGAGATTGGTTATAAAAAATAATGGATATAAAAGTAATTTCTACACGAACTAGTCACCCTACCCCAATACTTATGGACAAACCAGTGACCCTACGCCGTTACTTGGTAACATACTAGTAAACCTACTCATTGAAGGACTTATTGGCTTTGTCTTATTAGTTGAGCTTCTTGGTTGGCTTGGTTTCTTTCCTTATTAACTTAGCTTATTCGTTGGGCTTAAGGGAAAGTGCAGCTAGGCATTGAATAAGGCATGTAATCCTCAACGAGACAGTCATGAATCTCCTCATAATTGTGACTGGGGTAGGGAAGTGAAGTGAGGTTATATTTGCCTTACTCCAAGGGTGGGTGGATCTACGTCTAGGCTAGATTGATTGGACAACCGACAATGTAGTAGATAGTCGAACCAGTAACCTTGCCTTATGACTTACTGATGAACTAGTAACCTTACCCGATGACTTGTAAACGTACTAGTCACCTTACCTCCTCATTATATATGTTGTGTACCTAGGTCTTGGCTAGTCCTTAACATGATCACCTAGCCGGGGATATATTGAGATTAACGGCTACTTCAACTGGCGGGGGATAGATTGATTTGACAAAGGTGAGGTCAGACTTTCCAAGAGGAGGTGTCTTATTATTGAGGTTACTTAACAGATAGGATATTTTGATTGGATAAAAGTGAGGTGACTTAATAAATCAGTTCAATAAAACTATCCCAACTGTTATGGTGAACTATACACTAAGGAAAGCCCTAACAGTGAATAAATAATTTGTATAGTTGTAACCATCTACTTTAATGTATACTTGTTTTTGTGCGTAATTGTTACTATATTATGTTTACGATCCTTCCTCCAGTATTAGGGAAGTTCAATTGTTTCAATCCCTCTTTTTAATGGCATGTTTCAGTTTGAACTATTATTCGCATATTTGATAGAATTTCCTTTCCCTCCTACCTCAGGAAAACGCTTCGCTTCTATATGCGTATTTTTTGGCGTGATTACATATATTAAAGAAACTAGTGTTTTATTTCATCTGACCTATTGGAAATAAATCCTACTAGGCCAAGTCCCTAGGATAGGTCCATATAATCAAACTAATCTTACTTGCTTTCCGAGAAACCCGAGGAGGCTTTGTACCTTCCTTGATTTTCTGATATATCTACGATATTTCAATTTAAATAAGGATCTATCTTGTCAAATAGGGCTCAAGGAAGGTCTAGCCCTCATACCAGATATGCAAGCACACTCCTTACTCTCCTTAATGATGAAGGAAGCTCCTTATGTCCTATATCTATGGTTTCTTTGTTTCTATATTCAGAGCCTTCCATTCGAATATTAGTATAGAAGTCAATCCAACTAGAGGGTCGAGTCAATTCTTTATGGCTCGATCAAAAGTAATTTTGTTGGTTGCTGCTGTGGGAGAGCAAGCACTTGAACATCCGGTTATCTCTTTCCCACAACAAAATAGTAGAATTGATTCATTGATGGATTCAATTCATATCCTTCCCCCTCCCCATTCAAAATGTCCATTAGGGTTGAGTTTTCATCCATGTTTATATTCATTTCCCTCTTTCCCCAAAAAGGAATATTGTGTGTGACAAAGTAGCCTGATTTCTTTACTCTGTGAACTGAAACCTTGAAGTGAGAGGGGCAATAGCTCATTTGACCAAGGGCTTTTTCGGCGAATAATGATACCATCTCTCTTGAGTTTTATAGCTCATTACATATGAATATGTTATTTATATGTGGATCGACTTACTTCATTGGTTGATCTGGAACCACTAAGAGTATGGGCATAGGTTGGGGAAAACACATAGTTGGGGTTTCTAATGTGAAAGATCTGGATTAAGATTGAGTGCAATAAGTAGTTTCTCCAGTTCTAGGCCCACGCCCACTCGTCATTATAGATTCATATTCATATGCATAATATTGTGCTTTGGTTAGGGATTAATACCCACCGGTAGGGGTTGAGATAGCATCCTCGTTTGTTTTCCACCCCACCCCATAGTAATAAATCCATCACCTCATTTAGGAGCTCTTCCAGTCCCAGCTTCCCTTTGTGTGGTCCCATAAGGAGAAATTTTTTTACTTACTACTAACTAGCTACTAGGTCAGCTACTGAATAAATTACTTAATTTACTGTTGCTCTTGGTGGATCTGGCATTAGACTTAGAACTCGGTCAAGTTCAACTATTATATACGTATATATTGACTAAACCTCTGCGTCTGGATATGCTTCCTGTATAACTGTATATGCTATGGAGTATGATATTGAAGCACTTAGATCTACTGATGCTGTTGGAGGTGGAACATCTGGATCATTCCTAGAAACAAGAACTACCTTTGGGTCATCCATAATGGCATAATCACCTGGATCAAAAAAATCCATGGCTTAAGCTTAGTCAACAGAATATAATACCTCATCTGCTTCATCAACATGATCTACTTATATATCCACTGCTCTATCTCGATCTGGTGGATCTATATCTGGATGAGATGTTGTCTCTGCTGCTAGATAAGCTGCTACTGGACCTAGATATGGATATGTAACTCTATCACGAAGATAAGACTCTGGATTATGATCTGGAACATAATCAACGTCTTCATCAGTGGTTTAAACTACTTCTGCTTCATTTACATCAACTTGGTAAACTAGTGGTGATGCTAATGGTGCTGTTGGTGGTAATAGTACTAGTGCTGGATCAACTGGTTTTTAGACTGGATCATTTACTGGAACTGGATCTTGCTATGGATCTAGATATGGAAAGTGCGATAGGTGAGGTAGTATCTATGGAACTGGATATGGAACCTAGCGAAGGTAAGTTGCGCCTGCTATTGATTCTTTCACTCGATCATTAACAGGATTTGGAAATTAATATCAATCTTCTCAGGATTCAATACTTACACAGAGTAAATGGCTTCGAGATCTTAGATGGGCAACTTTATCTGCATATGGAACTGCCTGGTAAATCAATAGCAGCATATGGGGAAAATCCTCTGCATGAACCTAGGTCATGGGTGGGAAAGATGTTTAGGCTCCGATATATTTTGGAGGTAGAAACTTTATGATAAAAAATGGAGACCAAGGATGCGTAAGTAGGATTGACCAATGGGAAAGGATGCCAAAGCAGGATCGACTAATAAGCAGGGGATGCGAAGCATCACTTGACCAATGCCCCACCCAATAAGTAATCAAGGAAGGCAATGCTCTCAATTTAAGGAGAGGTGCACAAGCAAGCTCAACCAGCGGGAGAGAATTTATTGAAGGAAATGGCCATTGGATTGAGGGGAACAGGCCGAGGTTCCTTAGACACGAATACCAATTTATTAAGCTACGAACTATTAATTTTCCTATAGTCGAAGGGGGCTCTCTGTGGAGCGATAAGCGAACCCCTAATATGGAGCAGGGTAAGGTGGAGACCGATGGATGAATGGCTCACTGACTTCCTTCGATTGAAGTATGGAATTATAGGGACTTCCTTTAGTGGAAAGTAGGATATAATTACCTATTAATTTTCATTATGGTACATCTGCGTTATAGGTCGTGATCTATAGGTAATTATAAGACGTTATAGATTGACGTCGTTGGCATGCTACCTTCCACACTTACTTCTTTTCCCGCACCATAATAGGGCGATGGAGTGCTATCAAGGAACATCACGTGGCTGAAAAAATGGCTCCAAGGAGTAGGACGAAGGAGATGGATGTTGGGTGGAGGGAAGGATGAATGGTTTGATTTTCATACTTATTGATGTTTATTTGGGATCATATATATATATATATATATATATCGACTTATCAGGATCAATAGAAAAGTCTCCTTATTATGTCCCATATATATCTATCGACTTATCGAGAACTGTTGATTGTTTTCTTACTGTAATGACTGTAACGATAGCTAATAAATGAGATAGAGATTCCTATGATTCACTGTGCTAATGAATGGATATAATTTGCCATGATGCGATAGTAGATAGATTGTACATGATTCAAGGCGCTGATTGACCTAGCGAATTATAGAGAGAAGTGACGTGCTACACCTCGATTCATAAACGAATAGATAAAATTGGTGTCCTCCAGTCCTGTCCCTTGGTTCTACATCATAAGTTTTTTCAATTCTCTTGGTGGTATCTGTGTTCCCTACCTAGTGAGTACAAAAGGTGTTTAAGAATGGAAGATTTATTACCGTGTTTACTCAGGATCATAGAGAGAAATTGCATGAAACACCTTTTGATTGTCCGTAATAGGAACTAGTAATATATGGTGGTAAGGGTTCCTGTTTGTAACTCCCTGCATTCATAGAAGATCCTAGCATCGTATTGGTGGCAGTGAGGACAAGTAATGAAGTGATTTGAGCAGGAACAAATCTCATTGTAGGTGGTAGGGTTTTTCCGTCTGTTCCCATAATTGATGACAAATTAATTCCACTTTATTGTTGAATGCTTTGTCACCACGCTAATGAATAGATAACACATCCATTCTGCTCCGTGTATATTTTTATTGGTGTAGAGGATTTCCCGAATGTAGATAGAAAAAGTGAAGTGTGTGGGGTGTCCAATTATCCCATACGTTCATTCCGAGCAGATAGAAATTTACATAATGCAGGTAATGAATAGACAAAATATCTGTCGAAATTGACTCTATGTTCTACCCTTAATAATAGATATAAATGAAATGATCCATCTTGAATCATTAATAAAATCTAATAGCGTCAGGAATAGTCAATAAAGTGGTGTTGGGATCAGGCCATAAAGTTTTTGCTACATCCAACATTCATAAAGAGAAATATTTTATAGCTTCTTCATATCGATCAAATTATAGTGATTTGGGTAAGGAGTGAAAATAAGTAATTCTTTTGGTAGGTGTAAATGACCATTCCTTTTTTGGTAGGCATAAATAAAGAGAGGTAGGCGTAAAATAGGATAAGTATGCGTAAATCCAAATGGAAATGCTTGGAAAGAAAAATCTGAGTACTGCTATTAGAATGAGATAGTCAAAGAGCGAGTCAAAGAGGGGATATGCCTTGAGAAGACCAGAATGAGATGTCATGGTGACGAGATGTTTATGGAGCAGCTTTTGAGGGGAATCAAAAAGTATACATACTAATAAGTATATATGCCAATAGCCAATAAGTATACATGCAAACCAATAAGTATACATGCCAACCAATAAGTACAAGCCAATAATTTGGTTATCCATATACACCGAGAAGTAGGTTCCTTTACTGTGATACAAATCCATTAAACATACTAGTTCCTTCTATTAGCGAAGTCGGTTTCACATACCAAATCCAACATTGTGGCTTCTATCGGCTTTCTCCTTACACTCACTAGGGAAGATCGATACATAACATGTATATTGGGTTTATCAGATATTGGGAGTACTAATTTAGCCCTTTTATCAGGTATTTGGTCCACTCAATATATCCATTAGTACCTTTATACATGTTTTTGTTGTAGTTTATTACTTATTTTCTAGTCTTTATTGACATATCTCATTTGTATACTTCTTTTTGTGGGTAGTTTAGTAATTATATCAGAGGAGTAATTGTATCCACCCGGTGAAGAGGCATAATTGTTTCTACCTAAACTAGTGATGAAGAGTAACTATTTCCAGCTAGTGGAGTAATTGTTTCCACTTAGTGAAGGAGCAGAACCTGTATTCCACCTAGGGAAGGAATCCCTCTTTACCAGGTGAAGGAGCTAAACTAGGTGAAGGAGTACACCTTAACCAGAATTCAACCTCTTGGGTAGTGTTTTTAGTCTATGTTTCCACCCATTATTCCTCGTTCCACCCTCCTTTGGTTTTTATATTAGTCCCACCCCTCATTAGTCCCTCTTTCCACCCACTTGATCACCTATTTTTTGCTTCTTTATCCCTTCATTCCGTCATTGTATCCTTTATAAAGCCAAACTAGATGATATAAGCCTTCAGGTGTAGGTGGATAGATATATGGTTTATAGTCATCTGGTGCGTTGAGGCCAATAGAAAGACTTAAGGATGCATCAAGGGGACATGTGATGGGGACACACAAAAATAAAGTAGGAGGTTAGAGACCACCATATAAACCACCAATGCAATAGACTCAGTAAACATTGCATAGCAATAGATTTTTAAAGCTAGAGTAAACCCTCTTAGATGGGGTATTAGACTTGCAGAGAACCACGTTTCCCAAGGGATTGTCCACATGCATAAACAATAGATGGATAGGAGTAGAGTTAGACTATTGTAGGAGATTTAGGGAAATACCACAAGATACATGTAGTGTTTGACACCACCAAGTATAGCATTAGTCCATACTACTTAAGATGTCATATAACATCAATGGTATGTGTTTTTCATTATTGATAGATATAGGAAAAACATAGAATTTAATTTCTTATAATGAATTATCTTGATAAGGAATGATGGAAATTACTCAAGGGGACTTTCATTTAATATAAATTGATTATGGAGTTAAGTAAGGAGTAATGCATTTAGCTGATATCTGCAAAATTGACTTAGGTGTATGTGTAACCTAAGTATCATGATTGTATTCAACTACTTTAGGATTCTATGATATAGTCATAGGCATGAATTTGTTAGAGGCTCATGAAGTATTATTAGGTTGTAAGGGAAATAAACTTGACTTTATAAATGATTTAGGACATAACAAATTATAGTTGGAATAAATAGAGGAGTATACTTCATATTATTTAAGCATTACAATAAAACAGTAGTCTTAGGAATGGTTGCAAACTGTACATTGTAATAGCTATGAATAACATAGAGGATATTATGAATGAAGTATATTATCCCATACTAGCTCAATATTTAGATGTGTTTCTAGAATAATTACCTGGATTTCCACGAAAGAAGGAGTTGGAGTTCACAATTCAACTCAAACTGAGAACATAACCTATCATAAAGGGTCCTTGCTGCATGACAACTCTAGAGTTGCAAGATTTGAAAATGAAGATCCAATAACTATTACACTTGGTATTTATTCATTCTAGTGTATCACCATATGGAGAACCAACAATATTCATAAAGGAGAAGGATGGATCGTGGAGACTTTGTATTTACTATCAATAGTTAAATAAAGCCACAATAAGAAATAAATAGATGTTGCCTATAATTGATTATCTATTTGATCAAATGAAAGGGTCTGTGGTGGTTTTAAAGATATATTTCAAATATGGATATCATCAATTGAAAAATAGAGAAGGAGGTATTCATAAGATGGAATTTAAGACATGTTTTTGTAATAACGAATTTTTAGTAGTGCATTTCAGATTGACAAATGCACCTAGTGTATTTAGAATTACTTTATCTATGAAGGGTTAATAAGGTAAGGAGACGAATAAGAACATAATAAATGGGGGATGGTTACTCTATGAAGGTTGACTCTATGGTTACTAGGGTCTATTGATGGGTTACTTTTCCTGTGGTCACTCTTTCTATGGTTACTCTGACCAGCCTAGTCAAAATATCCATTTGTGAAATTTCCTAGTTTTACAGGCGTCATCCCATGAGGGATAAGAGTTGGATTTCATTCCAAAGAGATTGTATTCCTTTCCTTTAAGTGCCAAGAAAACAGGCTTTCCTTTTCTTGTCCTGATAATGGTTAAAATAGACTAATAGCCCTAGTATAAACGACTTGCTATTTTTATGTACTGTTAGGGTAACCTGGATAAAGGCTTTTCTAGAGTTAGAAGAGACTGTATTCCTTTCCTTTAAGTGCTGGGAGAATGATGGTTAAAAGAAACGAACTAACCTTTAGAAGAGGTTGGCCTTCCTAGAGTTAAGAGTTTGTCCATTTAGCAGTTCCACCTAGTAACATACGAGTTCTTCTTGGCACCCGAGTGAGTATTTCCATCTGGTAGAAGAGACACCATCGATCGTAGTTTCTTAACAAATTGACTAACGAGTGATTCTTTTCGTCCAACTAGCAATGGCATGATTGGTCCTGGTTTTGGCTAATAAAGAGCGATTATTGTAGGGACAAGCCGCAAAAATGCATTAGGTTGGTATTATTAGGCCAGTCATTAGGCAAGAATGACTTACCAGCTACGAGTGATTCTTTCTTGGTTGGGCCAGTAGTTCCACCCAGCTACGATCCCGGGCACATAGACCTAGTCACGAAGCAATGGACTGGCTGATAAAAGAGTATTT
Organism: Pinus albicaulis; assembly: GCA_034641835.2. Classification (NCBI taxonomy): domain Eukaryota; kingdom Viridiplantae; phylum Streptophyta; class Pinopsida; order Pinales; family Pinaceae; genus Pinus; species Pinus albicaulis. The sequence goes on along the minus strand of MU968493.1, from coordinate 1,473,308 downwards.
CCATCCAGTAGTTCCACCCGGTAGAAGGGAATAGAAGAGTATTCCCCTCTTTCACTCAGATTTATTGATATTTCTAGAAAACTTCATTATAAAACTATTTTCCTGGTATTGATGGAATGATCTCTCATTTTCGGGTTCAAGTGGTGAAACAATGCTCTTAATGGGCACGCATTTAAATGTTTTCTTCACTCACCCGTCAACCCTACAGTGTTGCCTCTGAATGTACGGTCTTTAGACACCGACCGAAGGGAGAGGATCTCTAGATATTATATACATAATTACGTCTAAAGACCCCTTATTTAGAATTATTTTCTTTATTTTCTCGGGGTATAAGGAAGATAATAAAGCTTACCTTCTTGCCTTTTACCCCAATATTACCTGCTTCGCTCAACAGACATCCCCCCTTAAGTGAATACCTATGAATTTCCCCAACTCAATGGAAATAATTAGGGTTATTTTGGGCACTGGTCAAGGAAGGTGAAGCTTACTATTGGATTTATTGATTGAGATGAGAAAGGGAAGGCCATTTCCTTAGCATGGCATGAGAGTGGATTGCAAACAAGCGAGTCATAACTTGAACTAACTCTTTAAGCGGTGCAAGCAAGTAATTGAGTTGTTGAGAAAGTAAGAAAAAAAAAAATCTTTCCCACGACTATAAAGGTATCGGTAAGGCTCCTTCTCTCCTAGTGGGTGGCTATACTAGCTAACTACCTAGTAGCTAGCATGTCATGCATCATTTCCCAATCATGACATGTAATCTCAATTCTTCATCATTCCATGATTTTATTGCTAACTATGGGGCAAATAATGAATGGTCTACCTGACCGGATTGGATAAATATTATGGTGCTTGTCAGAGTAATGGTGATAGTTTTGGATTTTCATCCAGACCGGATGCTAGGTTACAGTCTTTCATTCGGTTAAGGAGACAAATAGAAGGAATGAATGAATAAATTATGGGAGGACCTGCATGTCGTGGTAACCTAAACCAAAGTGGCTGATAGATATAATCTAGGATAATTATTAGATAATATGGTAGAATATATGATTTGGTATCAAATAGGAGTAGCGATAGACCATTTTATTCTCCAGTTTTGCTCCACCCGATATGCTTTGGGGTAAACCTCAATGAAATTACTAGAATAAATCCTGCCTATTTGGACCTTGCCCTCTGCAGCTACTCGTGCCTAGATTGACCAACCATATCTCATTGGATAATGGGACAAGCACTTTATCAACCCCATAACTATCCGGGAAGGCACACTGCCACCATAACAGGAAGATAAATATACCCGGCATTCTGAACATGTCGAATGATGGTTTACTGAACTCGATGGATAAGGCAGTGCCTTGATTCTCGAGCTATGTACTTTCCACATGAAATTCAAACGTTGCTCACTTCCATGCTTCCCCAACTCGATGGATAAGGTAGCGCCTTGATTCTCGAGCTATGTAATTTCCACACGCAAGTCAAACGTTGCTCACTTCCATGCTTCCCCAACTTTTAGGGAAAGGTGAAAAATATGGAGAAACACACAATTTCCACATTTCCAAAGCGAGATGGATGATATATGTATATACATATTATTTCTTATCCCATTACCAACCACGGTTAACCAACTGGGAACACAACACTGCCCAAACGGAATAAAAAACAAAAAGTGTCTAGAGTCAACTATACCTACACCCCTATCGCCAGATAGAGCAGATAGGGCCTCAGAGGGGGCGTGAAGTGAAAGTAAGTAATCATTGGGGGCCCTAATATGAATAAGGAAAGGTTTCTTGTTCGCATATACATGAAACAGAAATAGAGAAATAGATTTACCATTCCAAGTCAAGGGAGAGGGCTTACTAGTCAATTTTAAAACATAGCTAGAGGTAGGTCGCTTTCTTTATAAAATGGTAGCTCTTGAGATAGGGTTCCGGTTCACTTATAAGGGAAGGGTACCTAGATCTGGAACTGAGCGAAGGGAAACTGCTATATGAATAAGGGATGTTGGATAAGGTGGTGTTGCTTCAATAGGTTAATAAAATTCACTTGGCCCTACTTCAACTACCCCTGCTTTACTTGCTCAGTCAACTGCATAACTAACTATGGGATCTCCTGAATCAACTACTAGATCAACAACATCAATAGCCCACTATATCAACAGGATCAAGATAAAGGGATGAATAATTTGAGTCAATGGGATGAACCACAAAATCCAGAGAGTCTACTAAGGATGCTACCATTACCTATGCGTATGTTCCAGCTGTCTATGCTTTAGGCTCTGCGACTACTGGATAAGTTACAAGCACTACTGCTACTGGTAATTCTTCCATCTTAGTAGCTACTGATACTATTTGAGGATTTCCCTTATGCTGCTACTCATGTTGGATCAACTGGATATGGTCTTGGTTCCTAGTCTACTAGCTTAGGGACTAGATATGGATCCACTCGGTCAACTACCTATGCTAGCGATAACCTGTTGATTGAGCAAAGGGAAGAGTAAGATATATAGGAGCACCAGGAGCATTCTAAAAGGAAGGAGTAGTCCTAGCAGCAAAGAATAAATAAGTGCCATAGGGGTTTGATTGTGCAGATTGGATCCTCCAAGTGGCATGAGTGAAAGTTGTCTAACTAGGAGTAGCAGCAGCATAAGGGGTGCTATTTAAGACCATAATAAAAGGAATGAGAGGAAGAAATGATATAGGCTTAGGGTCGTGCATAGTCGGGCATCGTCAGAATGGTTATCGGGCTTCTATTGATTAATATATTTTTGGTTAAGGCTTGGCTTATGAGCTTGCTGGCGGGGAGGAGTATTGGTACAACAAGTATTGGCCTGCCTATATTCATTTTGAGGAAAGAAGTGGCCTGCTAAGGTATGTTGGGAGTTGGGTTTATTCTTTATCAAATATGTTCCCTTGCTATTATAAAGATAATATAAGAGTCTAGCTTAGGAGATATCCCCCAAGATTCATGGTGAAGGTTGGTTTTCAGTCTCTAACCAATACTTGTGACTTACCAAGATGGAAATTGACTGGGATATTCTCAATATAAGACATATGCTCAATGGTACAAATTGGTACAGAATAGATAATGAGGAGAAGACCACAAGAAAGGCAACAAAGAAGCTTTACATTTCCCCTTCTATGGGGCGCGTCAAATCTATTCGATTTGCTCAAATCCCATATTTGAAACAAATTTTTATTTGTGGTTATTCCCTCTGGTAAGTAAACAATTTCTTGCTCGAGAAAAGGAGAGAAAGGCTTGTGCTTAAAACCTTTAGGTGAGTAATAAGGCAATAAAGTCTCATCGTTAATGCACCAAGGTAAGGTTACCTTTTCATGAAATAAATGTTGAATCAGTGCCTTATGAAGTGTTAGTTTAAGCATTTGGTGGCCGCTACCTTATCAACTTGTACTACAGAATGAGTTCATTTAATATTGAGCTCCTAAATAAACACATTCTCCAATATAGAAGTGAAGTATACTTACTTACTTTAATACACCACGGGCTAGTAAACCTCCTCAGTTGGTGGGCTAATAATCTTGTCAGTCTTCCCGTGACTAAGAGAAGAGGTGAGCATTCTTACCCTACCTTCTGAACTAAGTCTATTGTCTTACCTCAAGAAACTAACCTAAACCAATAGTTAGTGCAAGCTATACTTACCCTTTCTTCCCAGAAATATCTGCTAGTCAAAAAATCTATCCAGGAAAGAAAGCCATGAAGGATAAGTGGTCTCACTGACGAATGAAAATAGCCTATACAAGAGATAGCCCTAATGGTTAGGATTCATAGTTAGAGTACATGCACTTTCAGTCCAACCAAGCCACGTCGAATGATGGAGTTATGTATGCCATGTCGACTTCTAGCGAGGAAATAAGCCAACCAGTAGCGAAGCTAATGGGGAGATGCACATAAAAGATGCCCTTAGAGATCACCCTTACGATTTCATAGCGAGACTGAAACTCTACATTTTACAATTTTGCCTCTATTTTTGCATATTTAGGGATGGATAAAAGTATCAATATAAGTGCCAATAGTTGAACGCCATCCAATGGTTGAACAGAGGCCCCTCAAGGAGCAAATAAAGTGAATATTTATGAAAAATTCCTGTTATTTATTCTTTATTTGTCCATCCTAGATTCTCCCTCCCAGCAAGAAGCCATGCGTGTTCGACCAAATTCGAGTTGGACCAGCCTCGGTTGAGTTGCATCCAGCCTAACGTCTAGCATCACGTCTAGCCAAACTCTCTCTAGCAAAAAGTTTTTTCCTAACGGTTTCGACCATCCTCCCTCGATTTATTTAGTTTTTCAAGCTTCCCTCGGTTAATTGACCAGCAAGCTCGAATCCCACCTAGTTCTTATCCCAGCCAACAAGTGTAAAAAAATATTCAAAGCCGCCATCAAGCAAGTTTTTTGTAGTCAGTTGTCATTCGATCTTAGGGCTATATATATTGATGGGTCTCAATCGAGATACGAGAAACCGGTGTTATCAATCGAGATATAAGTAAGGGAGGTAGCGAGAGAGTTTGATACGGGTATCAGTATCGATACACAAGAAGATTTGAACGGTAATAAATATCAAGGATATCAGGTCGAGAGATCCATCATCCATCCATCTGGCAAGCAAGCTCAAGAAGCCCACCCACCATCAAGCCCTCGCTCGTTCCATCTACTAGCAAGCAAGCATCAATCCCATAATCCTAGTAGTGTGATCACCCTATATATCCATTCTAAATGTAATGAAATGTGATTCTTCCTCTCTCTTATGGTCGATCGGCCTTACGGCTCCTTCTTAATTCAATAAGAACAAATGAAGAGAGATCGATTATCACTTTTCTTCGTATGAGATCATTGCTAATGAATTATATATGTAATTATAGTATTCATTGTGACATGATTGAATTTACTTGATTTATCTTCCCCTAAAAGAGCTAGCTATAAGGTAAGAATGCTACAACAGGCTCAACCATTGGGAGAGGATGCGTAAGCATGACTTGACCACTAGAAGAGGGGCCGCCATCGATTTCTCACGAAGAACCATCATATGGGAGAGGGTGCGAAACCAAATAGGGGGAGGAGTTTTTGGATGCCCCAACCATCCGAACAAACCACATGGTGGGGAGACTATTCCAATTGGTGTACTTAGGAAATGGGTGCTGCTAATTGAGAGCTCTCTATATATAGCTCAGAAGGAATCTCTATATTTAGTTCATATGGATTCAACTTTTTCTCTATTGTAGAATTTGAACTAAGGAAGGGGACTTATTACATAGGTGTTAAGGATCACATATTCAAATGGCATAGTAGATATGGAGGCCTTTTCCTTACTCTTTTGAGGAGGGGCTAGGGTGGGTGAACCTAACACTGAATATTCATCTCTCTACCTTTTATTGGAACTACAATGGAAATTAGAAACTTATATATGCCAATAGTATAGTATGTATAAATTACACATGCACAAACTCAGAACTAATACTGTAGTATTCCCAAATGGGAAAAGTAGGAATATAGTGCAAAATGTTGGAAAAATAGTGTAAAACATCATATAAAAGCAACAGGCCAATATGGAGACCTTTCATATCTTATAAAAATAGCATAATATACTTAAGAAATGGGCCATAATATGCACAACAAGAAAGTACAAGCCTCCAATGGACAAAATCCCTCAAAAGAGGTACTACAATTATGTAGAAAAGCTGGAAGACCCTTACAACACTATTTTATTAGATCTGCTACAGAAAATTATTATACATCAGATCTAGGGCTGATATGTGCCTCAAAATATAGATCTATATCATATCTGAGCACTATACAAGCTCCTTTGAAGAACCCCTTAAGGGTTTTCAGCAAAACACCTAGTACAAGTTGTAGATCTGAGATCTAATACTGTAGATCTACTGCAAATATAGATCTGGAAAGTGTGGCTAATATGATATGATCAATACAATAGCCTCCTCCAATAGATCCTCTAAGTGAAAGGTAGATCCCTTTCACTATAAATCAGCTCTCCAAATGGTGTGCCAAACCACCCTGCAACTCCTTTACAGAAATAACATAGATCTGGAAGTAAATTGCACTATAGAGATGAATAAATAGTTGGCTTGTTGCGAAGATCTGAAAATGAGCTCAAAACCCTTCAATATTGTCCTCCCAATGAAGAGGAAACCTTCTGCACTGAAAATGAGCATTGAAATGACCTAGATCTAAAGATCTAGTCTCCACTTGCTGCAACCTGCAAAAACAACCAAACCCTCAACAGGATTTGTGCTGTAGTTGAAAGAAGAAGCTCGGCCTTAAGCAAGATACTGGAAAATTTAGTACAATATTCCTCCAAGAGTTTCTCAATGGAAGAGGTTGGATCCTCGATCAGGAGCACCCAGTGCTAAACAACACTTAATATCAACTAAACAGCAAAAGAAAGATATATGTCTAAATAGACCATATATTCAGAAATAATATCAACATACATGCATCATAAACAATGGCTACCATCCTCTTCCTTAAATAATATATGAGCTTGAAAACCCTAAGCCCCATCCAAAAATATCACTACATTCACACAAAGCATCTCCATCTAAAACTATGTTTTCCCTCATTGATGACCACTCCTCGATGACAGTGTTGTTCATTTGGTCAAGGTTGACCCAGTCAAGGTGATCCAGTCCCATTTCACACCAAAGGGTGCTTAATTAAGCTTCCAAGATTTGTCTCTTTCACATTTGGAATTGGTTTATTAATTATTAAGGATGATTATGGACTCCCTTTGTCCTCTTATTCTTAAAACAAGACATTAAAACAAAATTGAATATTCCAACTAGCTCATGGCTAATTTTGAATATTACAGTGCTCCCTTCCTAAATGTTGTTTGTCCTCAAGCAACTGACAAGGTGAGTGCTGCAACTCTCCATTATTAGTGACATGAGCTTTTGATAAGCTTCCCTCACAAGCTAAGTGTATACCAATCCATTCCTCCATGAATTTCTCTTCCAAAGTTCTCATGAGATGCAAATAATCCATCCCATATGGAGACAATAGTTCAAATGAAACAAACATGGTTTGCCCAATGTTCTCACCGAAACATGCAGCATAATGAACATGGATAATTTCTCTCCCATAGGGCACATACATTCCTTCCATCCTCCGTCCAAACATTCCCATAAAAAGTATAATTACATCACCAAAGTATGGGATCAAAATTAAGTACATACAAATAGAAATTTGGATAAATGGAGGTGGGTCATAGTCCCACATATAGAACCAGAGCAGTAAATCTCTTGAATGCTTTAGATCATGATGTGGTAAGTGGTTTCCCCACCACTTACTTGTTGTCCAAGTCATCTCACCATGGCTGAAAGTGTGAGATATATTTGGTGCTTTTGGAATGCACCCACAATGAAATAAAATCTCCCTTTGTCCTCCAAGGGAGTGGCCATGTTCATAAATTTTTGTGGCCCAAATTTGGCCATGGAGTTTATATGGAATGATGCCCCTTCTTGGAGCTATGGCCTGCATATACATGGTAAAAGAATTCAAATGATCATCAAATGAAACATTAGGTACACAAGCATACTCTTCAACATAAATTTTCCTCATACAAATGGAGTGGTGCAGAGATATATCTCTTCTCATTCCAAAAGAGGAAAGAGGTGGCTGAAATAACTCCTTCATAGAGTCATGTATTTCTCCCAACTCCACATCGTTCATGCATCTTTGAAAATTGTGATATAGTTTTTCTTCAAATCCTTCCCAAGTATAGTTCTCCATGATAGTGTTGTAGGCCTTCATGGAATAAGTGTGGCTGAAAAAGAACTCTTCATAAGCTCTTTGTAGCAACTTCTCCTTGAGCTTGGAGGATCTAGACAAGAATATCCTACCATGATAATAGATGACCTCATCTTGGACTGAATAGCCCTCTTCATGTAGCTGGTCATCAAGTATCATACCTATGAAAATATCCTTTGAATAATCCACCAATAATTGGGATTTACAATATGGATCAATCTTCCATAGTGACAGCGCTGATGATCTATCACAAAGAATGCTTGTCATATGGTTGTTCTTCTCCTTAACATTTCCCATCCCAAAGGTATATGTTGGGAGGTCATTCCTTCCATGCTCCTCCTCCCACAATGCAGAATCTAAAATGAGAGTGGGTAATGATGATGTTGGGAGAATGCCTCCCTCCTCCTTGAGCCTACCAAAGACACTTAGCGTTGTATCATGGTCTTTTAATGCTCCCATCCCTCCTGGATATATTCTTGGAGCATCATGTTTTGAGATATTTATCACCAAATCTGAATCAGGTGGCCTCTCGGGTGGTTTTCCACTAAATAATAGTGTCCCATGCAACAATCTCATGAGCATAATAGATGGGATTGTTAGGTCCTTGCTTCCACTGCAAAAATCCATCTCTGTTTTCTGCGTGGAAGTGTTATGTGAGGGATATGTGTTCATGCCTTTAATCATTTGAGATTTTCCACTCTTTCTATCTGCTCATTCCATCTACAAAGTCTCCCAATCAATGGTGACTTTCCTGAAAGTAATCAACCATTGCACACCAAATATCACATTGGTGTCAGGTATGTCAACCACAAAGAAGTGATCAGTAAATGTATAAGTTCCCATGGTGACTGATCAGGATGGAACATAATGCATTCATTGCATAGTTCTATCTCCTGGGACCAAAACAGAAAATCCCTCAAAAGCATCAGTGGGTATTTCCCTCCTTTGCACTAGTTGGGAATCAATAAAATTGTGGGCAGCCCCACTATCAACCAAAACAGAAACCCTCTGATTCAAGATGCAACCTTTCTGCTGCAGATCTATGTCCAGGTGTCCAAGCTTCTTGGAAAGTTAATTAAAGCTTCCTCCTCCTCAAATATCTCTAGTCATCATCATCAAAAGGTTTTTTATATTGGCTCTCCTTTGAAGGAGGAGCCTTCTCTTCTTTTCCCTTTGATGGAAAAGAGGGCTTGTGCTGAAAAGTTGTCTTTGCTTGTGGCATGGCATCTTGAAGGTCTCTAGCCCTTTCAATGGCATCTTGTAAGCTAGTGGGCTTGGTAGAATTAACCAACCCATGAAGAGGTTCATCTAATCCATCAATGAACATATACACCCTTCTTGATAACAGAAAGTCTTAAGAATTCAGAAATGTAAGTTTCTAGATTACCTGATTGTTTTAATTTTGCAAGCCCCATGAATGGTGCTTCAGGGTATCTTCTATCAAATATTTCCTCCAGCCTTCTAGTGAAATCTGAATATGCAGTCGCATTGGCATGACCCAATGTAGATAAGCCCTGGAACCACTAGTCATGTGCTTCACCCTCAAGGTGCAGCACTACAATCTTAATGGCTTTGATTTTTGGAACCTTGTTCAACTAAAAGTAGATGTCAAGTTTTTCTACCCATGATTTGGAAATGCAATTGGATGACCCATCAAAATTGGGTAAAAGGAATCTACCCATAGTATGGTGCCGATCATGATTCTGAATGAATCCACCACTTCTATTGTGATGCCTTGGTCTTCTATTGTCCTTGATTTGAAAAAATTATTCAAACTCAAGTGGTCTTTGAATCTCTGATTTTGAGACTCATACTCCACAAAATAATCTTCAAGGGATTATTGCTCTTGAAACCCTTCATTTCCCACAGCCAAGAATGTAGGCATGGTAGAGCGTTGGGAAACTTGTGGTTGCTACACTGGTTGATCATTACGGTAATGAGACATGCAAGAGCCTTCACTATGATGAAATACTTTAGGGGATTCCTTAAATATTTCCATTCTCATCTCCTTGATCTCTCTAACAATGTCTTGCCTGACTTTAAGAAGGATCTTAGGGAACTGCTTATCCTCATCTTCTCCTCCAGATAAAGGGGTTATACCCTTGTCTTCTTTGTCATTTGTATAATCAAACTTTCCATGTATTCTTATTTGATACCTCTTCTCCCTTAGTAAGAGGCTCTCCTTCTTCAAATGACATATTGGCTTTTAGAATGCACAGGCTGTGCCAAGATTATGCTCTAATACCACTGTAAAATTCCCAAATGGGAAAAGCAGGAATATAGTGAAAAATGCTAGAACAATAGTGTAAATAATCATATAAAAGCAAGAGGCCAATATGGATACCTTTCATATGTTATAACAACAGCTGAAGATACTTAAGAAATGGGCCATAAGATGCACAACAAGAAAGTACAAGCCTCCAATGGACAAAATCCCTCAAAAGAGGTGCTGCAATTATGTAGAAAATCTGGAAGACCCTTACAGCGTTATTTTATTATCTCTACTATAGAAAATGATTATACATCAGATCTAGGGCTGAAATGTGCCTCAAAAAATAGATCTATATTAGATCTGAGCACTATACAAGCTCCTTTGAAGAACCCCTTAAGGGTTTTCAGCAAAACACCAAGTACAAGTCGTAGATATGAGATCTAATACTGCAAATATAGATTTGGAAAGTGTGGCTGATATGATATGATCAATACTATAGCCTCCTCCAATAGATCCTCTAAGTGAAAGGTAGATCCCTTTCACTAGAAATCAACTCTCCAAATGGTGTGCCAAACCACCCTACAACTCCTCCTATAGAAATAATGCAGATTTGGAAGTAAATTGCACTGTAGGGATGAATAAATAGTTGGCCTGCTACCAAGAGCTGAAAATTAGCTCAAAATCCTTCAATATTATCCTCCCAATGGAGAGGAAACCTCCTCCACTGAAAATAAGCACGGGAATGGCTTAGATCTAAAGATCTAGTCTCCACTTGCTGCAACCTGCAAAAACAACCAAACCCTCAATAGGATCTATGCTGTAGTTGAAAGAAGAAGCCTGGCCTTATGCCAGATAGTGGAAAATGTAGTACAAGACTCCTCCAAGAGCTTCTCAATGGAAGTGGTTGGATTCCTAATCAGGAACACCCAGTGCTAAATAACACTCAATATTAGCTAAACAGTAAGAGAAATATATATTTCTAAACATACCATATATTCAGAAATAATATCAAAATACATGCATCATAAACAATGGTTTCCATCCTCTTCCTTAAATAAGATATGAGCTTGCAAACCCTAAGCCCCATCCAAAAATATCACTACATTCACAGAAAGCATCTCCATCTAAAACTGTGTTGTCCCTCATTGATGACAACTCCTCCATGACAGCGCTGTTGATTTGGTCAAGGTTGAATCAGTCAAGGTGATCCAGTCCCTTTTCACACCAAAGGGTTCTTAATTAAGCTGCCAAGATTTGTCTCTTTCACATTTGGCATTGGTTTATTCATTATTAACAAGAATTATGGGCTCCCTTTGTCCTCTTATTCTTAAAATAAGACAGTAAAAAAAATATTAATATTCCAACTAGCTCATGGATAATTGGGAATATTACAACTACCTTTAGTTCCCCAATGCCCTAAGGCCATAGAGAGTTCAAGCCAAGTGGTAAAGTCTTCATTCTTTTCATAATTATTCTTAAAAGAAGACTGCTTGTCTGTAGATTAAGTTTTCCATAAAGAACTATTTAGCAGAGCTTCAATGACATGAGGTTAAAGTTGCACCTTCTAGTGCTGCACCTTATAGCCCAGACTTACAACTGGTACTAGTTAGCATCGACTAGTGGCATCGGCTCCTAGCCTAAACTAGCTACTATTAGAAATGATAGGCTATGAGTAATGTCCTTCAAGCAATGACAACAGGCTATCAGCAACCACGGTCTAGTGACCTCCCGGGAATGACCAACAACTATGAGAGGTGGAGGAGATGGAGATCAAGGGTAGAGTTCAAGGGTTGTAGAGAACACGAAAGGTTTAGAGAGTACCTCGATGGAGAGTTAGATAGATGAGAAGATTCCTATCTGATCTTCTCAAAACGAGATTTCACAAAATCCAAACATAAAATCATACGAAATGGACAAAGGAAAGTAAATGGACTTAAGCTATATTACCAGCAGTTAAGACTACCAAACTAAGGCTGCTTGTTATTATGGAGTCACTATGATAGACGTTTTTACACAATACACACCCATTTGTTTTTTGAGGTCCCAATATCACTCGTGTATCACTCGTGTTTTCCTTGAAGTTGGTGGAAAAGGCTTCTTATTACTATAACATTCTCTTAAAATTATGACTTATCAACAGAATTCTTCGCAAAAAAGTCTTTCCAACATTGTTTAATATTTCCAAAACCATAATGGCTGTTAGAAAAGTGAGAGAGGTTTTTGTATATGGCCCTCTTAAGAACATAAACCTCCTTCAGTTTTGTAAAATTCATCTTGGATTGATCACAATAGTTTCTGCAAAACTATGACTAAAATATGCAATTTCTACAAAAATGTTCCTTCTTGTTATGTTTTTTCATCTTTTTACTTTCTTGCTCTTTTGACTGTTTTACTTTCACTTTAGATAAACCTCACTATTGGTGAAAGCATTCTCATATCTTTTTACCATTTTACTGCCTTCTGTATTTACTTTTACTGTTTACCTTTGACTGCTCTGTAACTTCATTTTAACTTTCACTGACTTTTACCTGATACACTTTAACCACTGATACTCTTTCGCTGTTATGCTTTCTAACCTCTGTTTGAATAGATTTGATAAAATATTGATAAACAAGTCTCTTATGACTAGTATTTAATATTGATCCAAGGAGTTGATCTTCTCGATCACCCATTAACAAAATACCTGTTGTTACTACCAGGGAGTGCCTAAAAGGCTTCATTTTACTTTAGAGGTTTATAAGGGTATTCAACAAAATTCAAGCATGGCACTTGACAGTTGATTTTTGAAATTCTTTGCATGGAGGGTGTAGTCGTTTACTGTGGAGGAAAAATGAGAAGACGCGGGTTGTTTGGTTTTATTCGCAAAGTCAACAGGGTGACGAGATTTTTTATTAATTTATGGGATGACGTCAGCGTACGGGAGGCGAGTCATGGGGGAACGGTGGTAAGCGGTTTATTCCGCACCACCTTTGGAGGAGGGTGGTTTTATGTGAATCAGCAGCGATTACAAAAATTAACTGACGCGTGGCCCCAACACTATTCAAAGACCACTGCGATTTCACGAGTTATCTTTCGGACGGAGGATGGGTAGCAGAATGAACGAGAGTCGTGGATCTTCGATGGAATGATCGGACGGTGATTGGGGCGTGAAGTCAGTGGGGGATTTAATGAGCGGGAGTTCAACGTAATTAATAGTTACCACTCTAATTATTTCAAGTGTAGATCCGATTACCGGATGTTTGGCTATTTAATTAATCATGTGGATTAATTAAATCCTTTGTACGATGGACTATCGGGGGTAATGCGCGCGGGATGGGTTAATTTGTTTGTTTTTTGTTTTAAACATATAAATATATGTTTAAACCCTTTTTCGAATATTTTTTATTATATGGTAATAAACCAATGAAATTCATTAACCATAGGGGCAGAGTTTAATATATACGGATATATTTTAGCCAAAGGGTTTGTAATGTGGGATTTTTGTTTAATCACGTGGGTTAAATACTTTGGCTAAAAACTTATAGTAAGAGGGTTTTTTGGGGATATTATATTCAAAGGAGTTATATACATAGGACAAGGTTATTTTTATGGGAGTTAATACATAAATTAGAATTAATATGACAAAGGGACAAGGTAAACTCAAAATACTTAAATATAACCAAGAAAGTGAGAATTCAAAAGTAAATAGCATTATTATACTTTCATCACTTAGACTTAGAATAAAAAGTGATTTTGAGGGCTTTTCATGGAATATTGAAGGATTTTCCTAAGTAAAATGGGATTTTACTTAGGAAAAAGATGAATGAATGTGATAATGTATAATTTCAAGTACTTAGGTTCTTTTCAATTATTGGGCCGAGGATCCGGTCCCTCCAAAAGTCAAGGAAATGCCTTGAGCCCCTTTAATCTTCGAATTCCTTAGCACTTAAGGAGAATTAGTAAATGTTAGGGAAAAAGTGAGATGGGAAGTTAATGATTTTGACTTTGCTTTCCTTTGAAATTCTAACTCTACCTATCTACTTATTTGCCAAGATTAAACTGTTTGGTCAGATATTTATTCTCTATTCTACAACATGAAATTGAAACATGAATGAGTCAAGTTTAAACAGTTTGACTCTTCATAAATTGTGGCAAAAATTTGACAAGCTGCACACAATTGCTTTATTACAAAAATGAAATAGTAGTGGCATTTGGATTTGCACACTTTCCTTGGTCTATTTTTTGCTTGGGGTTCATTTCTTTCATTTTCTTGACCAATTTATTTTTCTTACCCTTTGATTTTTCTTTTAGGGTATACCCTCTTTACATTTTTTAAATTTTTGATTTTTTGGTTTTTCAAGAATATGGAACACCTTTGCTCAAGAAAAAGGTTTGAACATATTCCATAGTTCAATCAAGACAATCATGAAAAATGACACCTATTGGTATAGGAGTCTAACACCGGCTCCACTTGGGGATGGCTTTTCCTTGTGAAAAGTCAAGAACAGCAGGTCAGTTGCCTCAAAATGTCTTCAAACTAAACCATGTAATCTCCTTCTTCTGGTAGCTTTATTGTATATATGATAGTAAAAATTCTGAAGCTTAGGGCCTTCACTTCGGGCTTCAACTCCAGTAAGTTACTATCCACTCAAAACTTAAAACTTTGTTGCCCAGTTAGGAATTTTCTGCCTTGTTCTAATCCCAAACATGAATTTGTTGTGGTTGAAAAATCTTGAATTGAATATAGTCCTTTTTCACGCAACTTTCGAAAATATGATCTAAAACTAAAACAACACACAAAAATTTTCAAACCAACTTAATGAAAAACTAGCTGAAAATTGAAAAACTAAAAAAATGCTCGAAATTCCCGAGCTTATTAGCACTGTCTACCTACTCAATCCCTTATTCCACTTCACCTTCAGTTAGGTAAAATGAAATAGCCAATGCAACCATTCTAAGCATTATGTACTTTGATAGATTTTGCTGCATTTTCTTGTTGATCTATCAGAAATTAGCATTGCAACCTATTAGAAACTTGTCAAACAAATGAGAGGATAAGGAAACACTCTGATTTCCTTTTTGTTGACTCTAGAAGCGAATGACAAAAGTGATCTTCCAAAATATATACAACGATGTTTAATCGATGCGAACAATTTCGTACATCTATCTCTGGATGGCCTCCACTGCCATAAGATATTAAATGCTATTTCATCTTTATCTCCTGTAAACTTTCGCGATAAGAGTTTGCAGGATGATATTCCCTCGTTTGATTGTAATGTTTAGAGTGTTGAATCCTTTATCATCTTGATTGTGGGATATCATGAGTTACAGTTAATAGAGGAATGCTTTGAATCGCCTTCAATATTCAACATATCTCTTGCTATTGGATCCTGAAAATCTTGGGAAAATTCTTGGAACCTATGATCATATAAAATTCCATGGGACTTCATAAACTTTAACAGATTTCCCATTATTTTCTTTAAAACATGTTATACTACATTTTCCTGTTAAACATTCGAAAATAGATTCAAAAAATAGTGGTATGTAACTTTCTTGTAGTCATTTGATCATTTATTTCACATGGGAGTCGATAAGCTGCAATTGTGAAAGTGAAAAGGAAATCTTGATCAATAGTTTCATTATCTTCTTTGTTGTCAATCAAAATTCATAAAGATCGTTGATTATTGAAGTGGCACTGATAATTTTCTGTCTCTAATGAGCTAAATGAAGCAAAACAAAGAGGTAAATAACCTTCACTTCTATTTCCACATTTTCTCGCTCTTTTCTTCCTCACTCTCATGGATACAAGTATGTATTAGCTGATCTTTGCCTTCATCTATCAAAGCTGCATTTTCTTCATCCTCCAAACTAGCTTACGATATCTGTAAAGTTAGCTTGACTTTGGAGAACTCTGATCATCATCATAATGATCATACTACAGGCAAATCATACATCAAATAAGGAATGTCATCAAACATACACATTATGAACAACAAGATTCCTCTTCACTCATATTGGGTTGCAAATTCATTTTCTTCTGATTTATGATACCCAATTGCTGAAAGAGAATTTGTTCATCAGATCAACCTCTTCCATTTCTTCATGAGTGATTTTGAATAAAAAATTCTTCTTTCATGAAGTGATCTCCGTGTTATTTCATCTAGTTTTCTTACCAAAAGGGTTGAGTTTTTACCTACTAATGTTTTTCCTTTCTCTTCTTCTACTTTCAACGTCTATTTTGATTTGGAGATTAATTTCACATCAGCTGCAATATTTTGCATCCAGTACAAGTGTTTTTGGATCTCTTTTCTTAACTTAAATTCTATTTACGAGATCAAAGGCACTTGGATAATGCGAGAGAGGCTGAATCATGAGGAGATCTAATATTTTCAGCGTACGAATAATAAACTTGATTAAACTAGCAGAAAATTGTTTGCATGCGTTCATTTGAATGTCTTTATAATTGATTAATATTCTTCCATGATCACAAAATGATTAACTTTAATTATCCATCTATCAAGGAAAAGTTTGATAAGTACTGTTGGAAATTTGAGATGCTAGCATTAGTGAGATTTTTGAAACCAACTCTTTATTCGTATTTTGCAAAGTAGAAGAAAAAGTCACGATTTTAACATCATCTTTATCAATCTCAAATAACCAAATATTCTCAAAACCTTGAATATAGGTCTTTGGGCAAACTGATACCATTCTCTCCATCAAATCTAGGGAAGATACTTGTAGTATTTTTTAGGAAAATCATAAAGTATAGGGAGGTAAAATAAAGGGGCTTATATCTATCCGGAACTTTATGATGGCAAGATGATATGTGCGTGGGATTGCAAAGATGCGTCTTGATTATTTGAGGCTTCTTAATTGGAAAATGATCACTATTAGATTCATAAGAAAAGTCTGTCTCGAAAGAGATTAGGAGAATTATTACTTACAAAACTTCACAAGGAAAATAACTAAAAACGTAATCTAAGATCTTCTAGTAAAATACAATATACATTGAAAGTGCAAATTTCTTAATGAGAAATAACATAATGTCTTGGATTAAGATCCAAGTTGAAATCTGATCTTTTCCATATTGTTCTTTGAGGTTCATTCCTCTAGTGGAGTCTTGATTAGTGAAATTGATTTGGAGTCGCAGCGGTGGATGATTTTAACAACTTTGTCGTGTCTGATCCTTTGTCATACATCATAGATCGAGATACGAACACATAAAACAATTTTGACAGAAACATCTCTAGTTCTTCGGAAAACCATTCTTTATATTTGTTTAGTGATTATTTTGTTCTTTAATGAATTTTGCAACACAACTTCTTAGTAATTCTCTTTAAGAGGTTTCGAGATATTGGATTTAAATTTTCTTAAAGATTTATTGAACTAGAGAACGATTGAATGTTTGAAACCGAAGTTCGGTTTATAAGCTAGACCGCAGATAGACCGAACGGCATTTATTTACTATGCTAATTGCGTAGCAAAAAGCGGTTCAAAGGCTACACATTGCTGATCTTCGTGCTCATGTACGTAGCTTATAAGCAAACAATAGTAACAATTAAATGATTCAGTTCCCCAAGTATGGTCGCCACTATGTTATCACTCGGTGTTTCTTCTTGAAGTTGTGGAAAAGGAAATTATACCAGAGCTCCACAAACCAACCTTCGAATGCGTGAATCTAGTCAATCCGCATCCGTAGAGAGGCTCTTCTATAATTTTAATATCTTTGTTCTTAGAAAGTCTTAAAGGGCTAGTTATAAATCCAAGAGTTTTATATTTTGTTTGAATGGTGGAATCCGCCAACTAAGGGAAAGGTTGAAGATTTTCAGGTCCCATCTAGGATATGGGAGTGAAAGGATGGCTTTACTTACGAATTTCTATTCTACACACAAGATCGGCTTTGCGAGGCAAGATAGCCAAACATAGAACAATTTTTAGGAATTAAAAGGTGGATGGAATGGGTTTTGAAGGGATGAAAGGCACTACAAGAATCTTTCAACATGTTCCAAAATAAAGAAATGGAATGATTACAAATAAAGAAGCGATAAATAATTCTTTACTGTAGGTAATCAATATGTTTAAATTATGACAAGAGCAATTACGAATTCATTGCTTATAGCAATTTAGAGGAAAACATTTAGAATAATCATGGCCAGAATCGGAAATGACCAAGTCACATGCAGGTCATTTATTCTTTTAGTGTCAATTATTCGTAAATGGACATAATGATAATATAAATGAATCTAGAAACTTTCAAGACATAGGATAGAAAATACTTATTGAACTAGAGTCAGGCACATGAATCTATACCGAAAAAGATCTGAAAGCTTAAAAGCGTATCATCCGAGAAAGCCCCAAAGAAGTTTCTCCAAAGCACTTTTATTCCAAAAGATCAATGTTATAGCAAAGTAGTAGAATCCACCCATAATACTTCCAAGAGTCAATATTTATACAAATTCTAAACTCAAAAATATCTTGAAAAAATATCGAAAGATTAGTTCACAATCTCCAACTATTTTACATAAATAGAATTTAAGTAAAGGATACTCAACTATATTCATCTATTTGGCACTATGTTTGTATGGATATGTGATGACAAAGAGGATAATTTTAATTTGATCCAACTCTTAGTTGATGATAGAGGCATCCAAGTCAGCTAACTGCTTCCTTTCTTTGTGCAATTTTCGCTCCAACAATTCTCACGAATGTTAGATCCAATTATACCTTTATATTTCTCAATTCGTAATATATATGTAAAAATTGAAATATTTTATTGTAGATACATATGTTGGTGAGATAAACCTCTTTCACTTTCCTAAAATTCCTCTCCAGTTTGTGCATGATAGACTCTACAAAACGATGTGTAAAACAAAGTTTTACGTAGTCCAGAAATAAATAGCTTTGTAAAATGATGTGTATCTCTCATGCTGAAAATCTCTGTGCAAACAAAGTGAGATAGAGTTTTTTGTAGAGGGGTATCTTAGGAACAAAAACCTCCTTCGATGTTTTTGTAAGATGTATTTACGATCTGGCAATACAATATTCTCACCGCAAAATGATGACTTAACTTGAGAATTTTGCAAAAAGTGCTTTCCAACAGTGTTTAATATTTCCAAAACCATAATGGGTACATGTTAGAAAAGTGAGAGAGGCTTTTGTAGATGGACTCTCTTATGAACATAAAACTCCTTCATTTTTGTAAAATTCATCTTAGATTGATCACAATAGTCTACGCAAAACTATAGACTAAAATATGCAATTTTTAGCAAAATGTTCCTTCTTATTATGTTTTTTTCATCTTTTTACTTTCTTGCTCTTTTGACATGTTTTACTTTCACTTTAAGACAAACCTCACTATTGGTGAAAGTATTCTCAATATCTCTTTTTACCATTTCTGCGCGCACTGTATCTACTTATTTCTGCTTTGTTTACACTTTGACTCTCTTTGTAGCTTCTTTTTAACTTTCACCGACTTTTACTGATCCCACTTTAACCACGCGATACTCTTTAACTATTATGCTTTCTAACCCCTTCGTTTGAATAGATTTGATAACAATATTGAGCAGTAAACAAGCTCTTAGTGACTAGTATTACATCTTCATTTATCAGGATGTGATCTTCGATCGACAGCAGAAACAAAACAAATTGTTAAGAAAGCATTGGTTTGCGGGGAGGAGGTCGAAAAAGGTTTCATTTGATTTTATGAGAGAGTGCAGTGAGTGGTCTTCAACAAAGTCTGGTTTAATGGCACTTGATAGTCGATATTTTTGAACTTCTTTGCATGGAGGGTGTAGTCGCTTTATGTATTGTGGGAGGAAAAAAATGAGAAGATGTGGGATTTGTTTGGTTTTATATCGTAAGTCAACGTGGTGGCGGGATTTTTTATTAATTTATGGGATCACGTCACGTACGGGGAGGCAAGTCACTGGGGCAACGGTAGTAAGCGAGTTTATTCGCACTCCACCTTTGGAGGAAGGGTGGTTTTATGTGAATCGGCGGCGATTCCCACAAATTAGCGACGCGTGGCCCCAACACTATTCGAAAACCACCTGCGATTTCGTGAGTTATCTTCTGTGGAGGAGGATAAGGTAGCGAAATGAACGAGAGATGTGGATCTTCGATGGAATCGGATCGGATCGGTGATTGGGGCGTGAGTGAGGCGGCGAAATTGGGTAATGAGCGGGAGTTCAACGTAATTAATGTTAATTTAATTATTTCGCGGATCGATTTGGGTGGATGTTTGGGTTTATTTAACTAATCATGTGGATTAATTAGATCCTTGTCTGATGGATACATCGTCGGGGGTAATGCACGTGGATGGGTTAATTTGTTTGTTTTTGTTTTAAACATATAAATATATGTTGTAAACCCTTTTTCGAATATTTTTTATTATATGGTAATAAACCAATGAAATTCATTAACCATGGGGGCGGAGTTTAATGATATCATGGATATATTTAGCTAGGAGGTTTATGTAATGTGGGATTTTTGTTTAATCACGTGGGTTAAATACTTTGGATAAAAACTTATAGTAAGAGGGGCTTTTTTGGGGGATATTATATTCAAAGGAATCATATACATAGGACAAGGTTATTTTTATGGGAGTTAATACATAAATTAGAATTAATATGACAAGGGACACAGGTAAACTCAAAAATTGACTGAAATATAACAAGAAAGTGAGAATTCTAAAAGTAAATAGCATTATTATACTAATCATCACTTAGACTTAGAATAAAACAATGATTTTGAGGGCTTTTCGTGGAATGATTGAAGGATTTTCCCTAAGTAAAATGGGATTTTACTTAGAGAAAGATAGAATGAAATGTGATAATGTATAATTTCAAGTACTTAGGTCCTTTCATCAATTATATAGGGCTAAGCCAGTCCGGTCCTCAAAGTCGAGGAAATGCCTTGAGCCCCTTCGATAATCAATACTTAGCACTTATAGGGGACTTTAGTAAATGTTAGGGAAAAAGTGAGATGGGAAGTTAATGATTTTGACTTTACTTTTCTCCTCTAATCTACTGCCAATGTAGTGTTACGCCTTTGCACTTTAGTAGATGAAAAGTAAAGAATTAAGTACATTTATGCACTACTCATTCATCAGCATGAAAACTTTGCAACACCATCTACCTACCTATCTACTTTACACTACCATTTTCTCTTCTTTATTAGGGTGCACTTAGATCGGCAAACTCCTTTATCAATCTTCTTTTCCTTTCAGAGTGAAAAATCTATCCAATTCTACCCTTATTACATCCATAGGGCCTCGAGTTAAGCGATTGCACCTGCTTTATTAACTCTACATCTGCTTATAGTCACGCTAAGATCTAGCTAGTATGCTAGAATCGATAGATTATTCTCGTATTCTACAACATGGAAATTGGAAACATGAATCAATCAAGTTTAAACGGTTTGACTCTTCATAAATTGTGTGCAAACGTTTGACAAGTGCACTATCAATTGCTTTTATTACAAAAAATGAAAATAGTAAGTGGCATTTGATTTACACACTTTCCTTGGTCTATTTTTTGCTTGGGGTATCATTTCTTTCATTTTCTCGACCAATTTAATTTTTCTTACACCTTTTATTTTTTCTTTTTTTAGGGTATACCCTCTTTACATTTTTTTAAATTTTTTGATTTTCTTTGGTTTGCAAAGAAATATGGAACACCTTTGCTCAAGAAAAAGGTTTAGCATTCACATATTCCATAGTTCAATCAAGATAATCATGAAAAATATACACCTATTGGTATAGGAGTCTCACATAGCATCCACTTGGGGATAGCTTTTTCCTTATGAAAATTCAAAAGAACAGCTAGGTCATTTGCCTCCAAAATGCACTCCAACTCAAACCATGTAATCTCCTTCTTCTCGTAGCTTTTCATTGTATAAATGATAATAAAACTTCTGACTTAGGGCCTTCAATTTCTGAGCTTCAACTTCCAGTAAGTTACTATCCACTCAAAAACTTAAAACTTTTGTTGCACATTTAGGAATTTTCTACGCTCAATTTCAATCCCTAAACAGATTTGTTAGTGGTTGAAAATCTTGAATTAAGATATAGTCCTTTTACAGCAACTAAAATACGATCTAAAACTCAGAAACAACACACAAAAATTTTCAAACCAACTTAATGAAAAACTAGGCTGAAAATTGAAAAAACATTAAAAATGCTCGGAAATTACGAGCTTATTAGCACTCATCTACCTACTCAATCATCTTTGTTCAAGCTATCTAGATTAAGTTAAAATGAATATGAGCCAATGCAACCATTCGTTATTAGCGCATTATGTACTTTGATAAATTTGTATGCAGTTCTGTATTGATTATCAAATTGTACTACTCGATATTTATTAGAGACTTGTAAAAAAATGAGAGGATAAGGAAACACTTGATTTCCTTTGTTGACTCTAGAGCTGTACAAAAGAGTCTTTCAAAAGTATATACGGCGATGTTTAACTGATATCAAGACAATTGTACATCTGCTACAGGATGGCCTCCATACCATGAATATGAGAAATGCTATTTTATCTTTATCTCACATAAACTTTACTCAGAGTAAGATTTGTGATGATATCTTTCCTCACAGATAGTAATGTTTGAGTGTTGAATCCTTTATCATCTTGATTGTGAAAATCATAGTTAGTTAATAGAGGAATGCATTAAGAATGCCTTCAATGATTCAACATATCACGCTATTGGATCTTGAAAATCTTGGGAAAATTGATGGAACCTATGACATATAGATTCACATAGGACTTGCACTAAACTCATAAATGAAGTTTCTCAGTTTATTTTCTTTAAACATGTATATACCACATTTCCTTTAAACATTAAAATGATTCAAAAAATAGTGGTATGGAACTTTTCTTGTAGTCATTTTGATCATTATTTCAATGTGAGTCCGATATACCAATTGTGAGCGATAAAATCTTGATCAATAGTTTCATTATCTTCTTTGTTGTCAATCAAATTTCTAAAGATTGTTGATTATGATGGCATGATAGCATTGTCTCTGAATGAGCTCGAAACTGAAGCAAACAAAGAGGTAAAGAACCTTCAGTCTTATTTTCCACATTTTACGCTCTTTCTTCCTCACTCTCATGGTTGATATGTATTGGTGTATCCACCGTCTTCATTCGCTATAAATTCGCATTTTCTTCTAGTCCTCCAAACTAGCTTGATATCTCTGTAAGTAGCTTGACTTTGGAGAACATAACTATCACTGCACATAATGATCATACTTTAGGCAAATCATCGAAAATAAGGAATGTGCATCAAGTCATACACATTAGAACAATGTATCTTTTCCTCATGATTGATTTGTAAATTCATTTTCTCGATTGTGTAGTGATAATTTGAATGTTAAGAGGAATTTGTTCATATTATCAACCTCTTCCATTTCTTCATGGTGATTTGATAAAAAATTCTTCTTTTCATAGTGATCTCCGTGTTATTTCATCTATTTTCTACAAAAGCGTTGAGTTTACTCTGTAGATGCTTTTTCTCTTTTCCTCTTCTTCTACTTTCAACTTCTTCTGCTTTGATTGGGAATTAATGTATGCGCACATCGAGCCATGATATTTTTCATGCGTACGGAAGTGTTTTTGGATCTCTTTCTCTTAATCAACATTCTATTTCTGAATCAAGGCACTTGGATATGCAAGAGAAAGCTTTGAATCATGAAGATGGTCTAATATTCTATGGCATTGAATACAACTTAGATTAAACTCATCTGTCGGAAAATTGTTGTATCGTTTCATTGTGAATGTGCTTTTTAATTGATTATATTCTTCCATGATCTCACAAATAGCATTAACTTTAATTATCCATCTCATTCGAGGAAAAGTTTGCTAAAGCATTTGCTATAATTTGAGATGCTTAGCATTTAAGCTGATTTTGAACCAACTCTTTATTCGTATTTTTTCTGTAAAGAGAAAAAAGTCTGATTTTAACATCATCTTCATCAATCTCAAATAAATCCAAATAATGTCTCAAAACCTTGAATATAGTTTTTGCAGGCGGTGATATCATTCTCTCCATCAAATCTAGGAAGATACTTGTAGTATTTTTAGGAAAATCACGGAGTATAGAGAGGTAAAATAGGGGCTTATATCTATGCGGACTTTATATGGCACGAGAGATATAATACGAGATTTGCACGATGAGTCTTGATTATTTGAGGCTTCTTAATTGGAAAATGATCATCATTAGATTCATGAAGAAAGCTGCTCAAAAGGGATTAGGGAGGAATTATTACTTTAAACTTCAAAGAGAAAAGTAACTAAAAACTAATCAGATCTTCTATAAATACACATATACATTGAAAAATTTCTTAATGAGAGACTGAACATAATGTTCCTTGGATTGGAAGATCCAAGTTGAAAGTCACGATATTTCCATGATTATTCTTTGAGGTTTCATGTCCTCTATGGGAGTCTTGATTATTAAAATTGATTTTGGAGTCTCGCCGAGGTGGATGATTTTAACCTTGTGTGTGTCTCGATCGACCTTTGCCCACATCACTAGATCAAAATGTTTCGAACACACTGAAAACAATTTTGATAGAAAAATTTGAAAGTTCTTCGTAGAACCAAACTTTAGAGTACACTATGACTTATTTTGTTTTATAATGAATTTTTCGAAACAACTTCTATAATTTCTTTCAGAGATTTCAGATATTGGATTTTAAATTTTTCTTTAAATATCTTATTAGAACGTGAAAGCTCGATTGAATGTTTGAAACAAAGTTCAGTTATAGAGCTAGACATGAGATATGATTGAAGCAACATTTGTTTAATACTATGCAATTGCGAGAGCAAAAAGCGATTCAAAAGAGCTCATTTGATCTTAGACTCATTTGTACGTAGCTTATAAGCAAATCAATAGTAACAATTAAAATGATTCAGCTTCCCAAAGTATGGTACGCCATCTATTATCACTCAGGTTTTCCTTGAAGTTGTGGAAAAAGGAAGACACCGCTCTAGGGGTAACCATATCAATCTTCGGATACGAGATTCTAGCCAATGTCTGCATCGATAGAGAGACTCTCTCTTTATAATTTTATCTTTGTTCTTAGAAAGTTTTAGGCTAGTTATACAAATCCAAGAGTTTTTGATTTTGTTTGAATGGTAGAATCGCCAACTAAGCGGCAAGGTTGAATATTTTCAGTGCATATTGGGCTATGGAAGTCCAAAGGATGGCTATGCGTGTCTATTCTACATTTCGACAGATGGCTTTGCGGGGAAAGATAGCAGAACATAGAACAATTTTTAGGAATCAGTGGATGGAATGGGTTTTTAGAAGGGGATGAAAGGCACTCAAAGAAAATATTTCAACATGTTCAAAAGAAAGAAATGAATGATTACAAATAAAGAGCGATGAAAGATCCTACTACTAGTAATCAATATGTTTAAATTGTGAAGCTAGAGCAATTAATAATTCAGTTGCTGATGAAACTCAATTTAGAGGAAAACATTTAGAATAATCACAAGCTGAAACTGTAAATACAATTAAAGTAAATTCTGATTATTCTTTTATTTACAAATTAATCGTTAGAAAGTATTATGACTATATCATATAAAAGATGATATAAAACTTAGACATAGAATACAGAAAGACTTATTGAACTGAGAGTCGACACATGAATCTGCCAAAAAGTCTTGAGCTTTAAAGTATCATCACATAGAAGCTCTCAAGATGTGTCTCCGAAAGAACTTTTATTCCAAAAGATCATCATATTAAAAGACAAAGTAGTAGAATCCACCCATCATACTTCCAAGATTGAAAGTATTTATACAAATTCTAAACTAAAATATCTTGAAAAAATATCAAAATTGGTTCACAAATCTCTCCAACTATTTTAAATAAATAGAACTTAAGTAAAGGACACTCAAACTAATTCATCTATTTGGCACTATTTTGTATGGATAGGTGATGAGAAAGAGGAAAATTCGAATTTGATCCAACTCTTTGCTGATGATGAGGCATCCAAGTCACTAACTGCTTCCTTTTTTTGTGAATTCTGCTCCAACAATTCTGCAAACTTGGGGTCCAATGATACCTTTTTATTTCTCAATCCGTAATATATATGTAAAAAGTGAACGAGGTTATTGTAGATAAATACGTTGGTGAGATAAACCTCTTTCACTTTCCTAAAATTGCTCTCCAGCTATGCGCAATAGGCTCTGAAAACATATGTGTAAAACAGAGTTTTACAGAGTCTGAAAAATAGCCTCTAAATATGTGCATGTATCTGTCAGGCTGAAACAACTGTGGAAAAACTGAGATAGGTTTTTGTATATGGTTCTCTTAGGAACAAAAACCTCATTCATTTTTGTAAAAGGTATTTCTAATTGGCCACAATAGTCTCTGCAAAATTATGACTTAACAGGATTTTTCTGCAAAAAGTGCTTTCCAACATTGTTTAATATTTCCAAAACCATAATGGCTGTTAGAAAATTTAGAGAGGTTTTTGTATATGGCCCTCTTAAGAACATAAACCTCCTTCATTTTTTTTAAATGCATCTTGGATTGATCACAATAGTTTCTGCAAAACTATGACTAAAATATGCAATTTCTGCAAAAATGTTCCTTCTTGTTATGTTTTTTCATCTTTTTACTTTCTTGCTCTTTTGACTGTTTTACTTTCACTTTAGACAAACCCTCACTATTGGTGAAAGTATTCTTGTCTCTTTACCATTTTATCGCCTTCCGTATTTACTTTTACCGTTTACCTTTGATCGCTTCTCAGAATCTCATTTTAACTTTCATCGACTTTACCCGATACACTCTAACTAATCGATACTCTTAGTCAAGTAGCTTTAACCTCTCGTTTGAATTAATTTGATGACAATCTTGGAGTAAACAAGTCTTATGACTAGCATTAAGATTGTTTATCCAAGGATGTGGTCTTCTGATCACCTGTAAACAAAACAAATTGTTAAGAAAGCTTTGGTTTGCAGGGGAGGTCGAAAAGGTTTCATTTGATTTTGAGAGGTCTGGCAGTGGTCTTCAACAAAATTCAGGTAATGGAACTTGACAGTTGATTTTTGAACTTCTTTGCATGGAGGGTGTAGTCGTTTACCGTGGAGGAAAAAATGAGAAGACGCGGGTTGTTTGGTTTTATTCGCAAAGTCAACAGGGTGACGGGATTTTTTTATTAATTTATGGGATGACGTCAGCGTACGGGAGGCGAGTCACGGGGGAACGGTGGTAAGCGGTTTATTCCGCACCACCTTTGGAGGAGGGTGGTTTTATGTGAATCGGCAGTGATTCCACAAATTAACTGATGCGTGGCCCCAACACTATTCGAAAACCACTGTGATTTCGCGAGTTATCTTTCGGACGGAGGATGGGTGGCAGAATGAACGAGAGCCGTGGATCTTCGATGGAAGGATCTGACGATGATTGGGCGTGAAGCTCTGGGGATTTAATGAGTGGGAGTTCAACGTAATTAACATTAATTTAATTATTTCTATGATCCGATCGGGTCAAGTGTTTCGTTATTTAATTAATCATGTGGATTAATTAAATCCTTCGTACGATGGAATGTCAAGGGTAATGCGTCATGATGGGTTAATTTATTCGTTTTTTCTGTTTAAAACATAAAACATATGTTTAAAACCCTTTTCAATATTTTTATTATATGGTAATAAATCAATGCAATTTATTAACCATAGGGGCGGGGATAGTTTATAAGGATATATTTTTAACCAAAGGGAATTGTAATGAGGGATTTTATTTCAAATATATGGAGTTAAATACTTTGGCTAAAAATCTATAATAAGAGGGTTTTGGGGATATTACATAGGAGGAGTTATACATATAGGGAAAGGTAATTTATATAAGGATTTAATATTTAAAGTTAAATGTTAATATGACAAAGGAAACAAGGGAAACTCAAAATACTTTACACAGCTAGGAAAGTGAAGATTTCTGAAGTAAATTGTATTATCTCAACTTCAACACTTAAACTTAGAATAGTAAGTGATTTTGAGGGATTATTATGGAATTTTGCATGATTTTCCTAAGTAAAATAGAATTTTACTTAGGAAAAGATTAAAAGTGAATGAGTATAATGATAAATAACTTCAATTACTTAGGTCTTTTCGATCATTAGGCCGAGGGTCCGGTCCCTCCAAAAGTCAAGGAAATGCCTTGAGCCCCTTTAATCTTCAAATACCTTAACACTTTGGAGAAATTAGTAAAACTCTTAGGGAGAAAGTGAGGTGGGAAGTTAATGATTTTGACTTTGCTTTCTGTGAATTTTCCAATGTAGCATCTTCCTTTGCAATTTGTGATGAAGGTAAAAGATTAAACATATTCAGCACCATCATTCATCACATAAAACTTTGCAACACCATCTACCTACCCTATCTACTTGACACTACCATTTTCTCTTCTCTACTAGGGTGCATTTGGACTTGCAAACCCTTATCAATCTTTTTCTTTTACATGGCAAATCTATCTAATTTCAACTTATTACATCCAAGGGCTCGGATTATTTGTTGAGCACCTTTTATTAACTCTACCTATCTACTTATACGCAATTATAAGCATTTGATCTAGATATTTATTCTCTATTCTACAACATGAAATTGAAACATGAATGAGTCAAGTTTAAACGGTTTGACTCTTCATAAATTGTGGCAAAATTTTGACAAGCTGCACACAATTGCTTTATTACAAAAATGAAATAGTAGTGGCATTTGGATTTGCACACTTTCCTTGGTCTATTTTTTGCTTGGGGTTCATTTCTTTCATTTTGTTGACCAATTTATTTTTCTTACCCTTTGATTTTTCTTTTAGGGTATACCCTCTTTGCCCATTTTTTAAATTTTTGATTTTTGGTTTTCAAGAATATAGAACACCTTTGCTCAAGAAAAAAGGTTTGAACATATTCCATAGTTCAATCAAGACAATCATGAGAAAATGACACCTGTTGGTATAGGAGTCTATGAGGTCCCACAGAGATTTCACAATATGGCCTATTATTTGGATTATATTTCCCTTGTTGATTCATCAAAATGAGGTTGTGACACAAACAAAAATCCAAATGAGAAGGTTTTCCTGATATCATAACAGCAGTAGTAGTTCCTAATGGGCCCAACCTGTTCGGTCCCACCCCAGCACAACAGGCCTATTCATTAGACAATTAGGCTGATGCTCCCACACCATATGAGAATTTATTGTTTTCGGACCTGCCCTTAAGAAATAAATAAGGGTTAGTCCAAGCAGTAAGTTCCATATCCTTGCACTTGAGTGAAAGCACCTTATTAGTCTTGTGAAAAGTGAAACTTGGACTAAGTCAACTAGTAAGGACTACAGAGATAGGGCTAAAGTATCTATAGGCTAGAACATGGACAATTTCAATGTATGCATGTGGGTCTCACGTAGAAGAGATGGAAGCTCGTACCATAGGCTATAACTAAAGCTACTTACTTAACTAAGGCTAAACTAAACTATACAGCTAGTAGTTCTTTATGCATTTGGACTACAACTACTAACTACTAGGAGTGGAAATAGGATTTAATGATGTTTTTTCTCTCGGCTATCAGTTAACAGTGGGTAAGGTCTCCCTTGGTATCGGCCAACGGAGTAACAACGGGGACCTCCCATCCTGGGGATCTATCTCCACCATAAAGAGATAGTTTTACTAAATAGAATGAAAGGCAAGAACCCCGAGCTTCTGAGGCACATTCTCTGATAGTGGTGTTGTGAAGGCATGTTGAGCTAGTTGTCTCTGCTATGGCTCCAAGGTATTAAATGTATATATGTGAGTATTGGCTCTATGGAAATAACTCTCTGACAATTCTAACAATGTGGATGAGACACTGGTGGCTATTGGATGACAATCTAAGCTATAGGAGAAGGAGGTTTATATGCGTAATAATATGCAGTAGATAAGATATAGATGCGGTGATAGGAGAGAAGTTATACGAGGAGCTATTCCTAACCTCTAAAATACTTTTTATTAGTATTTATAAACAAAGTTACTATTATTTTCACATGGGGTTGTTTCGTGAGGAGAGAGGAGTGGAATTCCCGCTATATATATTGGGAAGGACCAGCCAATCTTCTCATCCCCCATCAGTAGATCGAAGATTTAGACTCTGGTGCTTTTTTCTTCCAATCGAGAGTGGCACCATAGCTGTGACCCATTCAGAGTCAATTCATGACCTTCCCATTCATTGATAGTGCACACGTTAATCCAGTTATAGTGCAATCTACATCCATCCAACTAGGACACCATGCACACTATGCAACCCATCGAGCAAGACACCATGTGCTCACCCTGAATACCTTTACAATATAACAGACATATAGGACTTGACGATAGATGTCTTGTGGTGCAGATTATGTATGTGTGATATCCCCGCTAAACGTTCAAGCAGTCGGAACAGTGCTCCTATGTGCAGTTGACATAAAACTGTCTACCTTCAAAGAGCTATTGATTAGCCAATTCCTCAAAGGGGAGGCGCCTATCATTCAGTGGAAGGGGCTTACTCCTTTTCTTCAATAGTCATGTCCAAGAGTCTAATTGAAAATATGGGGCAGTACATCATGGCCCAATTCAGAATCTGGGACCAGACCATCATAGTATAATGAAGAAGCGGGGGCTTCACTAAGATAGATAAATCATAATGCCAGGAACTTCACATCTATGTCGAATTTGTAAACTGTAGGTTAAGCATCAACAACCAATTATTCAACTGGGCGAAGGACTTGGAATTTGTCACTAGCAAGGGATCTACCAGTAAAGTCCAATTTCTCACCTAGGGATTGACTAGGGGAGTCCTACTATAAATAATGGGCTAGAGCTAGAAAGGCCTATAATAAGGCTTGGGCTTGACCATGAGAGTCCATATATATCATTCAGTTGTTAAAGGCATTGAAGCGTTCATATGTCTATATGCAAGTATATTTGAAGTGATGGGTATTGTTCTGGTCCCTATGCTATGTTATGCTCAGGAAATCACTTCTTCGTACATATATTGAATTGAATTTCAATTGAATTGGGATGGGGAGGAGCCAACTGAGAATAAAATAGATGAATGAATGAACAATCATTCCATCGTACTATGCACCATGTATTCCATGAACTAAGGTTATCGTTGAATCACATCAATACAAATGCCATAAGTGATTAGCATAATTCCTACCTCAATGGTGGCCCACTCACTATATGCTACCACACTTACCACACTGGGATTCTGAATCAAATGACATTTACCCATTCTACACGTATACGATTTCTACCCAAAACATCACTGAGCTTCGATTCATACCCTACCCTTATTTAGTAACGAATCAACTTCTTGTGCATGCATCATTTGTATCATTCATGTCCCATATATGCCCTGTCCATGTTTCCTATCTTCTTGAATCCATCTGTTTTTTTACTTTGATCCGCCATCACTTCTAACTCAAACCAGTCAAGTCCTGACTCCCTGACTTATATAACATATATGATCTCAGTTTATCTAACTGTTTGTGTTCCGAGTTTGATTTTCTATTCAGGTAAATCCTTCGACAATGCTATTATTATATACATAATTACACTTTAGCCGACAACACATATATTATATAAGTTGCATCTCATCTAGATCCAATTGACTAGATTTATTCCCCTCAATCTAGCTAGGTCAAGTTATCACTAGATTCTTCCGAATATGGATGGTATATTCCTCTATGCCAAGATGGGTCACGTGTATGGAAAGCATAGGATAGCAGCTAAAAACCACTAGTCACTCTGTATGGAACCACTTAGAGCCAGGAGAATACACAGGGAAGAACTGGTCATATCCCTTGGGAAAAGACTTTATGAGAAGCATAAGTCGTAGCTGGGAGATTGACTCCAAAACCTAGACTATCTATGATAGAATTGAAAAAGACACAATAAGAAAGCATGGTGTATGATATGTGGAAAATAAAACTCTTATGACATGGTTTATGGGAGGGGAAAAGCTACTCTTTGAGGCCGACATAGGTATGGGAAATATTACTACATGCTATGTCTTTCGGTAGATCAATCATTATTGAAGAAAAATAGACTTTAGTTGCCATGTTGAGCTAGTTGAGCCATAGACTATAATTATTCCAAAGCCAACCCCATAAGGTACAAAGAAAATGTCATCATTTAACACGTCAAAAATTCCAAGATCCCAACCATTAACAGTAATTCCAAACCCATCCATTCCTACACCAAATTCCTAAGATCAAGATCCTACACAAAATTCCTAACCACCAAATTCATAAGATTAAGATACATGGATTTTGGGGCCTTTATATTAGCCTTTACTATTACTACTAAAGGTAGTTTATGGGAAAATGCAGTGCTTGCTGGCTAAGCTGATGTCATTTCCATGCGGTTTGATGATAATTTTCACATCCCATCGATATCGTGTTCCAATTTTATGCATATTGGTAGAATATGATAGTTCCAGGTCTAGATTAACTAGCCATTGATCCAGAAGCATCAGGAATGTAGGCAAGGGCATATGTAGCAGTTGGTTCTACAGTTGCTTTTGTTGGTGAAGCAGATGAGTTAAAAGCATCAGTAGATGGCAGAGTCCAAGGCACCTAAGGGCATAAGAAGAAAATCCAAGGACTACAACAAAGGTAGAGGCAAAGGTATCCGAGAAAGCATATAAATCTGAGGAACCATCCACTACAAAGGCATAAGTAGAAGACGTGATAAAAGGAACAAATACAAAGATAGGAGCATCTCAGCCAGTAGCTCGCTAAGCATCATTGGTGTAGATTCAATCTCCACTTAGACCTTCTCTTTTGATTCCTAACAGCACTACCCACCTCAGTATATAACCCACTAGAGAATCACTAGCCCATATACTCACTCTAGAAGGACTAGGATAGCTAGAATCACTAGGATAGAAAGAGACTTTGGGAGATAAATGAGAGCATTAGTCATAGTTTTCCCATCATTCTCAGCTTCCATCTCAGACATATCATTTACCTAGCTACACATAATCCCGAATCTCTTATCACTTCGAGAAAGACAAGAAGATCCAGTGGAGGGAGCATGCAACAGAGACTATTGAATCTACACCAGAAAGACATAGAGATATCTCATATCTTTCATTCATCAATAAACAATAGAGATCAATCATAAAATAAGAAATAAGAAAGAAATATCTTAGATATCTTAGTGAATCTCTTCCATTAGTGAACTCCAAATCAATCTATTACTCTCTTATCCTTATGAAGACTCTTTGACAATATTATCATTATAAATACTCTATTATACTATATTAATCCTCTTAGTATCTGGAATATATTAGACTTCTCTTATACGTGACTAGAACTATAACTAAGCTTATCTAATATTGAACTATAACTCAAACTAGACTTCAGTCCTCTCCTACTATTTACTATAGACGAATCATTTACTCCTTAAATTCCCATTGACACTTGATTAGGGATTCATTTTTATAATAGACTTCTACATTAGGTGTTTTTGTATAACTATAATTTTGAGTTTTCGATTAGAGAAGTGAAAACAACCACTGGATCACATGGCCTCCATGGGCCCGCGGTGCTAATGTTCATATGGGCTCGCCAACAATGGTACCAATGTTCATGCTCCTGGGATCAAATGGGTTATCCCGGAAACCGATTCCCTTACTTCACCACCACCACTGATGATCATCCCTTTCTACAACGGGATCGGGCCTACTCGGTAAACAAATGCCTCTGTCTCTCCCTGCCTTTTCTCCTGTTGTTATTGCTCTTGCCTTTCACTATGCTACCTTAGCTGTGACTTAATATAATAATTTCATTAGCTTGGATAGCTTAAAAAATGGTACTGGATCAACAACATCAGACTCTATATCAGCATCACGAAAAGAAGTCTCTCTATCCTGAACATCAGACTCTTCAAAAATACCAAAGTCGGGTGGTGGTTATTTTCATTAGGTGGTACGTCTATTGGGAATGTATCAAATATCAGGTGGGAACCTCTGATTTCAAAGCAGGTGGGAACGTAATGGGAACCTATGAAAATGTGGGAATGTATCAAATATTGATATCGTATGATCTAGGTAGCCTATGGTCTATGGTTGATCAAATCATTAAGGTTTGTCCAATGCAATAAATCTGAAGGAGAAATCCAATGAATGGAAGTAGCTTTTGCAGTGGTTCCTGTTGTTATCAAACAATAGGTATTGTTATCAAACAATAGATACTATTTGAGAAACAATAGGTACTGTTATCAAATAATAAGTGAGTAGAGTGCTTTTTGAAGTCAAAGTCGTGGTGAAAAGTATATAAATCATCTAAATCCAAGTGTTTTGTATTTCATTATCTTCCCCTGCCTTTACACCAGGCTTGGTAGGCACCAGGCTTTGGTATTTCTTAAGATTTTGATGGGTAGTTAAGAATTGAAGAGAGAAGCTAGCGTTGCAACTCTTGTTTCTTCGGTACCATAAGAAAAGTAAGCATAGGGAGCACCAAGAGTAGAAATAGCAGTATGAAGGGGATAACTAGAGGCAAATAAGATATACTAAGTTCTAAAGGAAAGCCAACCAGATTATTATGATGATTCATTGCGAGTCAAGGACCATACACTACTAAAGATGCATAGGTAGTACCAGTAGATATCCTCGAATAGCAGGACCTGTAGCAAGGGGAGTATCATAGATAGTAGTTGCCCTTGCTTGATCTAATATTGGTTATAAGTCATAGAGTTTCGTCTAGTCTAATATCTTCTTAATAGATGAAAACATTGACTCAAGGTGTTACTAAAGGAGTTTCATATTCTTGTCTTTTCTATGACTAAGGAAGTATAATATTCTTCATAGAGTATAAGATAAATGAAATGAATAATATAGGAAATATAAAGGTAATATAGAAAAGCCTTATTCCTTGCCTAATGGTGGTATGATGCATTCTTGTCAATGAGAGCCTGGCTTATCTATGAAAATAGAGTGAATATCCGATGTTATAAGTTGGTTTGGTATGTGATACCATGCGATAAATTTATCGTGGATTTTGATACGAGTCAAGTGGATCATTTTGGTTGATAAGTTTATAGATGAGCCCTATAAAAGAGAGAAACCAGCTAATATATAAAATAGAAAGTGACTATATAGATAGCCTGCTTTTTCCTTACTATATGGTGAGTGAAGCTGGATAACGAGTCATGGTGTTTTTTCTCATAAAATTTTGTACTCGCCTATCGAATTCTTTTTCACTGCACATGCATAGTAAATTGTACCTACTGGTCCGTGCCGTGCTATCCATTAGTTCCCACCTACGGCTCGTTGGGAAAAGGTTCGTGGAACGAAGTGGGAACGGTCACATTATGGCGCCAGCTATATTGTAATATAATTCGTACGTCATCAACCACCAGAGCACCCTATACAACATTCAGCATTTCCATATTTTCTAATAGCATTACCACCACAAGTAGAGGCAGACTTCAGGTAGCAGATAGTTAGAGCATCCTGATAAATTACTCACAACTTTGATTGTTTTACCAGCACTACGAACACCTTCCCAGAGCAGTGCTTTGCTTCAGAGTGCTGCTTCGCTTCAGTAGTGTAGTGCTGAACCAAAGAGAAGATGACAGTGTTGTTGTTGAAGATCATAGGAGCTCAGGGCCGCCTTTCAGATAGATGTTAACAAGCAGGAATTTAGATGTTAACGAGTAGGAGTTTCTGATTGGCTTTGTTTCTCTCTCTCAATGGAAGGGAATGGAAGGATTCAGAGTATCATGCATGGAAAATACCTTACCAACAGACCCATTTGAGCGAGTGAGAATAGCAAGCCTAGGGTGGGCCCTTATTATATATCCCACAGGGAATTCAGTCTTGTTTGGACCATTCCACTTTGACCTCCCTTTCCAATTCCTTCAAGTTCTATAGGATTAGAAGGGTGGATGGGAAAAATATATCTATTTGGAAACCACCTGATGTTCATTTTCGGAATTGGAAATGGTAAATACAGGAGAGGTTGGCTTCATAACTGTGTACGATGCAGGGTGGCAAGCACAAATGGGTGCTTCTAATTGACTACTTCCCCCTCTCGACAATTAGTAATAGATAAAATCTAAAAGCTTCTATCACTGGATAATGATCACCAGTAACTGAATCACACTAACAAACATAAGGATTTGGATCTCTATCACTATCAATAGAATAATCTTCTTAACCAACGGCATAATAAATAGAGTCTACTTCATCAATTTCTAAACCAACCGAACTTTTTGTTGCTTAAATTATTGCTCAAACTGTTGCTGTTGGGTCTGGATCTTCAGCTCAAACATCAGACTCTTCATCTGGCTCTCAAGATCTTTCTCTGCAACTAGATATCATTTTCTAGCATCAGAATTAATACATCAATCGTTAAGTGATCTCGGTGCAGGGCAGAGTCAGCAAGCCCTGTAACCTCCCGGAGAAGGTTTGGAAATAGGGTTATGAGCAGCGGAGCAAGAAATATTAGACGAACAGAAGAGATGTTTCAAGGTTCTTTGGTGTATAATGAGAGTGACCCAAAACAACAAGAGAAAATTTCTCCATATGAGGTAGAACTCTCTGAAGCTTAGGAGTAGAATAGATATGAAGGTGGGAAAGCGAGACCTAGGAATCCAACTATTCGATGAGTGTAGTTGTTTTAAAGCGTCCTTCATTCTCAATGTCAAGGCATCCATCCAATGCATTATTTTTTATACTGTAGAGATCGAAAGCCTTGACTTTCACTACCACTTTGACTCATATAAGTACCAAAAAACTAGCCTTGACCTAGCAATCCAAGGACAGGAATAACTACTCATGCTGGGATGAAAAATACTGGACTATATATACTCTTTAATAATTCTATAGCTATAAGATAGAACTGGAACAACTACTCTACTTAGCATAACTAGAATCAATTACTTATAATAGACTGATTAATATCTTATGAGATATCCATATATATCTATTAATAGTATTATATCTATTAGGAATTGGAATC
Source organism: Pinus albicaulis (assembly GCA_034641835.2). Classification (NCBI taxonomy): domain Eukaryota; kingdom Viridiplantae; phylum Streptophyta; class Pinopsida; order Pinales; family Pinaceae; genus Pinus; species Pinus albicaulis. The sequence continues at coordinate 1,436,366 of MU968493.1, read as the reverse complement.
ATTAGTTCACTCCTTGCAATATAGAACTTATCTTATCCTTAGCCAATATATCCCTAGGTATTAATTACTCACTATACACAATTGGAGCATGCAATCTAGAACCAGAACTCTTCCTATACACAACCCACCTAGACCATTGATTAATTATAAACTATCCCTATCACAATTCAACAATAACCTACACTAACACACTAACACTTTTAGATTGACTGAAACAACGAATTGTACTAGTCTTCGAACCAATAAAACCATACACCCTCATATATCCTCAAAATACTATTGTGCATGGAATAGATTATTTTATTATCCTTTGTTAACTCCTTACACTCTATAAAGAATATCGAACTCTCCAACACAAGGAATAAGGAAGATAGAACTCTCCAACACAAGGAATCCAAAGAAAGGAAGCATCTTCGATATGCTCTTACTCCATCAAATAGAACAGGAAGATATAACCAAGTTCACAATGATACAGAAGGACTTTACTCCTCTCTTCTTCTTCATAAAATCCTCCTTACTCACTATAATAAATTACTACCTATAGATATTATATCCATTATATTAAGAATATATTAGGAATATTAGATCAAGAACAATAGAAAGTATTAGGAATATATCCTCCTACCTGATTACTCCACTTAGAATTGACTTATTATTAGTGTATGCTTATCCTAGACTTAGAATTGACTTAGATTGAGCTATAACTCAAACTCCATAAACCTAGGACTCACTCTTACCATAGACAACTAGGAACAACAACCTAGAACTCACTAGAGACATCTAGGAATAAAATCTCACTAGAGAAAATACATTAATGAACCCTCACAATTCCCTAGACGCAATAGCCCTGAACACACACCTATAATATCTTGACCTTAAAAACACCTTCCATATATACTTTCACTAGAAGTGGAACCAATAAACTAACCCTTATAACTACATACACTCTTCCTTAAAGAGAGCAACATAGAGTTTATCCTTGGATCAACAAAGGACTCTACTCAATATTCATTACTCATCCTTAATAATATCTTACTAATACTAGAAAAAACCCCTCATTCTACTCTATAGATATGGAATCAAGACAACTAACTAAATGACCATAACCACTAGTCCTAAGAATAATAGACTAGAACAGCAGCTAACAGACCAAACCTTCCCCTTTATTATAAGCTTTCCTAGGACAAATATCAAGAAACCATTTGACTTGACTTTCACTTAACGATATCTTATCCTAGACTTATACTGAACTCATACTCTAGAATAATAAAAAAGAATATTATTCTACTAGACTTAACTCATACTCTCCATATAATATATTAGGAACAATAGGATAATAATAGATAGAATATCATATTGAACTAATACTTAACTCCTCATATCTTTGGAATAAGCCATCACTGAAACAACAATAAGATTTATTACTATCATATAAAAAGGGCTATTTGACTCATAAAACCACTCAGCAAATTCAACAATAATACTACACTATTAAATAACACCCTTGGACAACCAACAAACCCCATGACAAAAGGATGTAAATTAGCCAAAGTACCCATACACCTAATATCTAGACCTAACATCTAACTTACTTCTCATTGATTACCTCACAAAGATTAGATTCTTCGACTTATGCATAGTTTAATAGGCAAACACAACTGCAACAAACAACCCAATACTAGCTTCCCCAGACTCAACACATTACCTTCCCCAGCATAAAAAACCTACAGCAAGACCATAAGCAAAGAAATATCAATTTGCTGGGACAAGAAAAGGAACAACACTTCAACTTCTCACCACAGACAAAACCTCAGATAGCTACCCATCATGCCAAAAACAAGAGCAATGAATCAACTAATTCTATTCATCAAACACATATATATACAATGGGAAATCACTTCAGAAAAACTATAGACATCAAAGATATCGATATAGAAACATATACCCTATCATACATAAGAAAAACTATCCATATCAATTAGCAATCTATAAACAAACTACCCCTTCTCACATCAACTATTCAGACACCATTTTGCGTATCATAACAGTTCATCACATTCACTAACCAAGCTCTTCAACCAATCCTAGACCATCTCTCTATATACCATGCATCTTAGAAGTCAGAGTTCATGGTCGAACTTACCAATCAACGAACTCCAGTATAGACTCATACTATGCATCTCAGGAATAAGCCCTGCATCGTTAGAGTAACAGATCATTTCTCTATGGATCCAATTCACACCAACCCTACTACCATGACAGTAGTGGATAGAAATTAGAGAAATATTGGTAGAATACATCATTATATTAACAAATATGCTTACTCTCTCTAGAGTAGGGAATCAAGTATCAATATCAACATGAACCTATCTCGAACCAACTACCTACCATCTTGACCATCATGCATCATCAACGAACCCAAGGATGCCTCATATAAGAACATGGTATAATGAACCAATAAAGCGTGATGACAGCAATCTCGAATAATTTGTCAACTAGCATATAACCAACCAATGTCGAACTCATACACTAGCTAGTAGAACAACTAGGCTTTGTATATAACCAATGAGCTTGAAACGGTAATGAATATGACTCCCATGAATTATATAGGATATACTATTTCAAATTATTATATTGACCGAAGTGTCTGTGTTACCGTAGTGACCGTATGTTTGAAGGTGTTTTTGGGTGTTATGTTGTTAGGCTAGCTAATTTATTGAGAAAATAAGATGTGGTAAGAACTATTATTAAGGGGTTCTATAGATTGGTTGGATAGTTCTGTCTAGTTCATAATTGGTTCCTACTCATTGGTGTTCCCACTTCGCATCACACTTATTAGATATAGAAACTAATGTTATGAGAAGTAAGAGTTGACTTCAGATCTCTACTGATTAAAAGGAATTGCTTTGTATCATTTTGGCTTAGATTGAGATTTTGTGAATTGGACTATTTAGAAACCCCAACTTGAACTTAAGGGGGGGACTTATTGGTCTATATATATTTTATTTCATTCTCTTTACTTTAGACATTTTTGGAGATCCAGTATGGAGATTTTCTCAGGGTTTCTATTTCGACAGGTTCCAAGACCATGACATTTTGGTCTCTTTTGAGCATGGTGATTTTCAAGATGTGGCCATATTTTTGGGGGACCCAGTATGGTGTACAACATTAGTGTCAAATTGAAAGGTTTGATAATTTGTCTTTTTCAGGGTTCAGATCCATTTTGGCATGTTCCATAAGAGTCTTGGTGGGCCCCATGTGATATATCTTTGGAAAGTCTAAGCCATGTGAGCCTAGAAGGTTCCATGAGTTTGAGGTTGACTTTTACCTAGGGTGCACTTGTTATGGAAATTTCCTTGCACCTTTTTTTGGCAAACATCCCATTCTATTTTGACTCTAGGAGAGTGCGCTCTACTTGAGCCCACCATTTTCTATTTTTAGGTATCCCATTAGACTTTAGTTCACTATCAATTGAAGGAGTTGACTTATATACCATCTCATACTGGGATATTTTGAAATCCGAAATAGATTATCCATGACCTTGTTATTAATAGACCTAGGGCGCATGAGTTTAGGGAATTTTCTAGTGGTATGTGAGGGCCTCATACTTACTAAATATACCCTAGAATAATGCGTCCCCTTTTGGGCATGGTTAGGTTGACCCTTGACTTGTAGTCTAAAAATGGCTTGACTATTTTGGGAATCACCTTAGCTCCAAAATTGACTATTTTTTTGTTTATATCTCTTGCATACCATATTGAGATAAGAGAAGATACTTTTATTAATGCCGAACATATGACCACAAATAGGTCAATGGGACTACTAAGTACAATAGTGTCAATACACTGTGGGAGCGCAAAGGGTCACTCCTGTATAAAGGGAAAATAGATCTAATCTAATATATCAAATATAATAGCTAGGAATGAGAGTATTGCTAAAAAAATAGAGTGATACATCATAAAGGCTACAAAGAAAATCAAAACGCCTTGAAGGGATGCCTTGAAAGAGGGCACTACTCTTGCAGGCCATCCACCTCTGTATATGTGTCTCTCTTACCATCCGAGGTCAAGGGGAAGAAACTCGTGATAGCGGATTGTCCCGAAGCACTGGAAAAAGAGTTGATCCGTAGTGTGTATTGTCATCTCAAGGGAGCGGCTAGTGGTTGTTGTGTGGGAGTGGAGGATTGCCTCCTGGAAGGATGAACCTTGTCCTGAGATATGAGTTGGCCACTTTTCAAGGGCCTCGTTGAAGTGGAGTAGGAGGCCTCTCAGGGTATCAAGGCTCTGGAACCTACTGGAATGGTGGTGATAGATGTTAGACCCGTGGTGTCCCTATCTACTGGTAGCATCGGAAAAAAGGATGTAATCATTAGATTGGTGTTCGGTCGAGGGAGTGGAAAAAGCTTAGAAGAATGGAGGCCCAGTTCCTCCCCCATGAAAAAGGCTAGACATCTCTGGTTTGCGTACCGAAAAATGATGGGGAGAGAGTTCTGAGACTCCCTGAAGAGGTAGTAAAGCCGTCCTCGTCTCTCGTAGAAGAGGAGTCACCAGAAAACCAAATTCTCCTTTGTGTTGGTCTCTTGCATATGATATATTTTTAAATACTACCCTCCCTATCTATTTCCTCAAGAAAATCCTCCATATGCCCTAGAAGAATGTGTTCTCCTTGACAATGATCTATTTACTATATTTAGCATTAAGAGCCTTCTATGGTTGACATCCTCTATCCCATTTTGACCCTAATATGCATCCAAAAAGTGGATCTATCCTATTCCCTATATGGTCTATTTACCTAGAAGAATTCGCCCTACTTAGTCTTTGGCTGAGCTCTAGAGAGAGTCTGTAATATTCCCAAATGGGAAAAGCAGGAATAGAGTGCATAAAACTAGAAATTTGTAGAAATATTACTGAATCAAAACATGAGATGACCATATATCTATTCCATTATGATTATAACAGAAAAATAGGTACAAATTCTTGAGGAAAAGATCCCTCAAGTTGGGCAAACAAGCCTCCCATGAAAGCATACACCTAGATCTGAAACACTGCTAATACAATAAAAGCTGGAATGTCAAAACTACATTGTCCATAAGGGGATAGCTACAGCTAAAAATGGAAATACATGTATATTCTGCTATAGTGCTCCAATAGTGCAAGGAATATAGATCCAAGCCCCAAAACATATTTCCAGGACAACCCAGAAAAGGTTTCCAGAAATACACACTATACAAAATATAGCAGATATGGCCCTAGGGCTGAATAATATCTACAACTGAATCATAGATAGGAGGTGGCTGATCTGAAATATGCAATGTCTGATCCTCCTCTAATAGATCTCCTAAATTAAGGGTTTATCCCCTCAAAGGAAACACAACTCCTCTAACTAGGGCAATAAACCCACTGCTGCAACTGCTCTCTAAAATAACGCCATCCTTGAGGGAAACTACATTGTAGCTAATCACAGATACTTGGCCTGATGCCAAAATATGAAATGAGGCTCAAGGGCCTTCCTCACCAACCTCCCAATGGAAGGAAACCTTCCTCCATTGAAAAATAGATCAGAAAACACCCAGATATAATCTTCACTACTACAACCTGCAACTCAGCAGACCTCTCAATCGAAACTTCTTTTTACCACAAAACTGAAGCTTGGCCTAATGTGTGAATGTGGAAGTAAAGTACAATTCTCTCTCAAGAGGCCTCTCAAGGAAAGAAGTGGGATTCCTGACTAGGAACACCCTGTGCTAAACAACACTTGCAATATTAGCTAAATAGCTGAAGAGAGCAACAAGTCTAAGTAGACCATAAATCAAATAATAAACTAAAACATGAATGATATGGCTACCATCCTCTTCCTTATATAAGATATGATCTTTCTAACCCTAAGCCCCATACATTTATGACACTACTTCCATGCAAGGTGTCTCCATCTAAAACTGTGTTGTCCTCCAATGAATGCCATTATTCCATGACAACACTGTTGATTTGGTCAAAGTTGACCTAGTCAACATCATCTAGCCCCTGTTCACACCTTAGGGTGATTTATTAAGTTGAAATGATGATCCAATTTCACATGAGAAGTGGTTTTATTCATAATAAAGAGATTTATGGGTCTCCCTACCAACATTTTCATCTATCTAAGTGACAAAACATAACTTTAATATTTGAATAAATTTTGGAATATTACATTCCTCCCCTCCAAAATGTTGCTTGTCCTCAAGAAACTGCAATGATACTACAAAATATCCAATGGATATGTCTCCTCCCAAGTATACAAATTAGCCTTTGGTAGATAAACCAAATAGACTTCATCATGAAGAAGTGGGAGATATATGGAAAAAGTTATATTCTTTCCATTGGTCTCCTTGAGGCATGAGAGATGGTAAATGTTGGTTGCCTCAATCCCCAAGAGAAACTCCATTCTCCATGCTATCATCCAAGCAAAGTGAGCCACCCTTGGTAACTCATAAGAATTATCACCAATCCCCTGCTTTTGCAATGTGTAGGGGTTGCATGGATGAAAATGAGAGCTAAAATTGCTCAACTTACGTTGTCTTTCTCTCCATTAATTATAAATTTGGAGCTACTGATCTTGGGCTGCAATAATATTGTCCTCATGAAGCCAAAAGATGCTTGGAACCTCATGATCCCACTCCTTGGTCCTAGGAAGCTTTCTTGCCCAATCCTTCCTACATATAGTGAATAGAGTGCCATCACCATATGGGCTCCAAAAGAAGCGTGGATTTAGTGTGACATGACATACTAGATGGTGACAATAGTCCCACAAGTGAGACCAACGTTGTTCTGCTTCTTGCTATCTCCAAACATGATATGATAAGTGGCAATACAACCACTTGCTTGCTGCCATAAGCTTCTCAAAATCTTGAAAATAGTGAAGGACATTAGGTGTTAATAAAATATGAGCCAAACTAAACATGTCTTGCCCAAAGTCCTCCATGAAGTGGTCATTCCCATCACTGAGTGTTGTTGGGTGCAGGAATTACACTTAAGCAAACTCCTCAACACTTAATTGTCAACCCAGGGGATTCGTAAACTTAGAGACGAAGCACAGGCAACGCCAGAGATGGTATGAATCTCTCTAATATAAATCCCTACTTTCTTTGGAGGAAATATTGCAAAATTAAATCAAGACGAGAAAAACATAACTTGAGTCATCAAAGTAATCTAAGACTGAAACAAGAAAGAATGCATTTACGAAAAGGAGATTAAAGATAAAAAGGCAATAACTCTAGCTGATTATGTAGAAGGTATAAATTGTGCCTTTACTGAAGGATTTTCTACTTCATGCAGGGGCTCGAACTGTTCAAGGTTCAAAGCACTCAGATCTTGTGACAAGAAACTAGTTCTTACACCAAATCAAAGTTTCCTACACTTAGCTTTTGATTCTTGAAATGATTGTTTAATTGTCACAAGTGTTACTTTGTTGTAAAACCAGATTGCATATATGAAAAGGAAATGTTTCTGAATTTAACGAAGTGTAGAAATAAAGAAACATAAACATCTATCCTGTCATAATCATTCAATGAAAGAAAGTTGCGGAAAGTAAATAAAGACTTGTTGTAACACACTAATGTGCGCTGGTGCAGGTGTGTGTTTCCTTCTTGGACCAAGCAGAAAAGCCAATCAACCAAAACTACAGAAAGGAAATGTCACACCAACGTGCACTGGTGCTAGATGATTTCTCCTGCTTGGACCAGGCAGAGAAAGCCAATCCGAAATCAATGCAAGAAAGTAAATTGCAGGAAGATAAATTGCAGGAAAATAACTTGCAAGAAAATAAATTGCAGGAAATAAATTCTATTTGCTCCATGCAATGGATCTGTTTCACATAGACAGGAATTTATGCGCTAAAAGCTAAATCACACTTTTGACAATAAAACATGAATTATAGAAATAAGGGAATGGGGAAAACGTGCTGGGTTGGCTGGGCCCTAGCCAACTAGCGCGTTTCCCTCTTAAGAGAAAACGCTACTCAGCACTTAATTTAATTAATCAACCAAACCATAAACACGATCCATGAAGTCGAGGCAAAATTCTTTTTTATTAGATCATTGAGGAAAATACATGCGTGAATACATGTTCAGCCCAGATTTGGGTGATAACAAAATAACCTGCTATCGCCTCTCTGTTCTTCTCTATTCTCTTAAAAATTTCGCTACTAAGTCCTATTTACAAATTACATTATATAGATCTGTTGGCCAAAGGCCGAAACAGATCGTTCAACCGCTTTATAACAAAATGCAGAATTTAGATTGTTCGGTCTTCAAAATAAAACGGTTTTGAAAAACTGGCCTTCATCTTCCACACTTCACGAATCTAATATTTGGCTGCCTTTAGATTACGTGCTGTCGTGGTGGAAACTACTTGAGTCAAGGTGGTGATCGAGAGGGTTCGGATCCGCCGTGAAGATTTGTTGTACTGGTCACGGTATAGGATCTGATCCTACACTAGGATCAGTAATCACGATAAGAATTCTAACCACCAAACAACATTGGAGATATCGATGAGTTACAAAGAATAATTTAAAAATAAGAAATCATCTAATAAATATTTAATAAATGCTAAATTGAATTAAAATATGAAGAATAAAGGTTTGTGCAAAATATGTCACCATGCTTGGACTGGTGCAGGATGAGGGTGCATAAAGGAGGTGAAACAAGGGTAAATGGTTATTATTTACGAAGCGAAAAGTAGTTAAAATAGAAAAAATTAGGGGGCTAACAAGTGTAGTACTAATAGGACCATGAAATCCAAAGAGAGACTTGCTTTCTTGTGGAGAAATGTGTTGCAAATGTATGGTAAAGGAATGCGCATACATTGTTAGTTTATAAATAAGAATCAAAACACGATATTTACCATATATTGTAGACAAGTTGGTGAATATTTCCATAGGTGAACCTTCCCATTTCTCCATCAAAAGGGGAAATGATGGTGTAATGTTCCAAAATTGGAACAGCTACACTATTGGGAATAATCTGAGTTATTACCAATGTGGAGCTACAGAAATATGCCTTAGAACAGATGTCAAATCAGTTATCCTTCAATAAAATATACAACAGCAACTTTATACAGCGTTTTATAAGGCAAAAGGTGGGGAAAAGCGGTAATTTAGGCCCTAAAACGAATGTATTCAGAGATTTGTGTGAAAATAAGATGGGAAAGTAGTTGAATATGATAGCTAGGGTTATGAGGGACTCCCATGTCATATTTCAGAAAAAAAAAGCATTTCGCTATATTAAACAGTTCATCCTTTCCTAACTAGGCTAGAAAACCTTGATTTCCCATGGCTTAAATTATGCAGAAAGTACTGAAGCTTCTACAGTGTGATTTTTTGAAGGGTTTAACTGAAATAATGATGGAATATTAGTATGGAAAGTTCAGAATATGATTCAATGGATTTATATTAGAAAATACAGATTTATACATGAAGAAAGGCCACAAAATGAAGTGCTGCAACCATGGAATGAGACAGAAAAGCTGAACAGCGTAATTTACAGGGGGCTGAAGTATTGTTTCATTATATTTTAGATCCAAAATAGATCTGAATATAAAATCATAGATCAAAATTGGATCTATATGGAAAAAGAGCTTTTAGTACATTCCCCTTGGAAATCTCAGCAGAAGATGAATAACAATGAATAGATTTGAGATCTACACCATAGATCTGCAGTAATCTTCAAAAATTTCTGAAGAATATGATACACAGTAGATCAGATCTGAAATAGAACATGGATTGGTTGGCCAATCCACAGATCACCACAATGAAGGAAAGGAATCCTTCCATCGGAGATCTCTCGTCCAAACTGCTATCAAATGTACACTGTAACTTTGCCTGCAAAGAGGACGCAGTTTCATCAAGTGACTGTGCTAAAGAAGTGGAGAACACTTTGGCCTGATTCCAAGATAAGAATCTAAAGCTCAAACTGAAGAGGCACTCTTCCAGGAGGTTAAAAGACACACTCCATGAGAAGAGACACCCAAAACAAACTAGATCTCTGCAGATCTAGAACTCCACTTGCTGCAGCCTACATAGACAACTCACCCCAAACAAGACTGCGTTGTAGATGTAAGATGAGGCTTGGCCAAAATGACAAATAGTGGATCAATGCAGCATAATCTCCTCCAATAAATCCTCAAGGTAGGAGGGAGGATTCCTAAATAGGAAATCCTCACTATTCTCTTGCTAAACAGCCCAGAGAAATAGAATTAGTCTTAGGAGACTAATTTTTGAATATCTTCAACGACCCCTATCTTGAGCCTTCTCCTTCCTTTTATAAGATGAGGATGTGAAAAACCCTAAACCACCTTGAATCACTTAACCCCTTTCACATGAGGTCCTCCTTCTAGAATTGCGTTATCCCTTTAGGAGATACATTGAACCTAGACAGCGTTGTAGATTTGGTCCTGTTGACCCAATCAAATAGCTCAAACCTGTTTCACACACAAGTGGATTTTATTAGGAAAACCCTGATTTGTCTCTGTTCACATTGGGCATTGATTTATTTTTATGTTTTAGGAGTTTTTCATGTCCTCCTTTACATTTTATTCATCAATAAATAAAATTAAAGACAAAATGAAATATTGCTATTAGCTTGGGCTAATTAGGAATATTACAGTCCTCCCCTCCAAAATTGTTGCTTGTCCTCAAGCAACTGCAAGGTGACTACTGCAAAATATCCTCCTTGGTGACACCAACATAATATAAGCTTCCTCCATAAGCCAAGCACTCACTAATCCATCCATCCATGTCTTGCTCCTCCAAGGTTCTCATGAGATGCAAATAGCTCATCCCATCAGGAGACAATAGATCATATGAAACAAACATGGTTTGCCCCCCATGCTCTCCCTAAAACAAGAAAACATAAAGTAGATGGAGAGTAGCCATCCCATGAGGCACATGCCATCCTTCCTTCTTTCCCCATACATCTCCATAGAATTACAAGTACATTCATTAGGGGAATTTTGAGGTCTAAAATGGGCCTCCTAAGGAAATTATAAAACAATAGTCGAAATAATAAAGTAATATTTGATGACATCATCAAATTTTAGAGGGAAAAAAAGAAAAAACTACTTTTTCAACTCGTATTTTCAACTTATGTCCCAAATTTTTTACTCACATTTCGAGCGGGAGTACTCTTTGGATGAAAAAATTAATTCTTCATCGAAGGAGTACCCATGTTGCATACTTTCTATGGACCCTGCTACACAAAAAATCCGAAATACATGAAAAACGTGATTGCAATCACATTTTTTCATGTATTTCTCATTTTTCACATAATAGGGTCCATCGAAAGTATGCAACATGGGTACTCCTTGGATGAGGAATTAAATTTTGCATCCAACAAGTACTCCCACTCGAAAATTGAGTAAAAATTTTGAGAGATAAGTTGAAAATACGAGTTGAAAAAAGTAGTTTTATTATTTTATTATTTTTTAGTATTTTTACCCCTTTACTTAAAAAATGGTGAATCATCCCCCATGGTTGACATCATCATCTTGAATTCTATTGGTTCTTATAAAGTGTATTTTGGTTGTACATTTTTCTTAGGAGGCTCAATTTAGACCTCAAAATTCCCTTAATGATCAAGATAGGGAATCAAAACAATGTTCTTGAAAACATAAAATTGCACATATGGAGGTGGGTCATAGTCCCACATGTGGAACCAACGCAAGGCATCCCCTAATTGCATCAAATGTAGATAAGGTAAGTGGTTTTTACACCACTTACTTGCTGCCCATAGCATATCACCATGGCTGAAAGTGTGATATATGTTTGGTGCTTTGGGGAAGCAACCATCATTTTACAAAATCTTCATTTTCCTCTCAAGGGAGTGGTCTAATTCAGAAATTTTTGGGGCCCAATATTGGCCAAGAGGCTCACATGATATAAAACTCCTCCTTGGAGTCATGGCCTGAAAAAACATGGTGTAAGAGTACATGAAATCAAAATATAAAACATATATAACTTGATCATGTTTTTCACCAACAATCCTCCTCCCATCAATGGAGTGGTGCATGGATCTATTCTCTTCCTCAAAAGAAGAAAGAGTGAGCTGATTTGACTCTTCCTTTTTGACCCCTTCCATGCCAAAGGTGTCATGTGGAAAGTTTCCCTTCCCATGCTGCTTCAAATCATAGCATAATAAGTGGCCATCCCACCACCTACTTGCTGCAATAAGCTTTTTCAAAGCTTGAAAATAGTGGAGGATAATAGGTGTTGGCTGAATATGGTTCAAACAACACATGTCATGCTCCAAATTCTCCCATGGGAGAGACTTCTCTTCGTGACACAAATTCAATACATGGCCCTTTGTAAAAAGAAACAAGATATACAATGCAGTATCCATGTAGTGTTTTATCCTCTCCTTGAAATACACATGAATTTGGGAGATTGCATTCCCAATGGATACATTCACCCATTGTACTCTTCCTCCTCTCATGTTTACAATGAAGATTGGAGAATCATTAACATCATGATATAAAAATTCTCCCTGATGCCATCCCATGAGAAGGTTACATCTTCTCCCAACCCAAAGTACATACATCATTATGATATTCATCCTAAATAGAAATACATGTACATACATCTTGGATACAAGTAGATGTATGGACATGGAATTCATCATGGAGTGTCTATACTCTCTTCTCATCAACCAAAACAAACATGCCTTCTTCTTATGCATTATTTTCTTGAAATACAAGGCATGAGATAGTAAATTCAAAAACCTTGGGTGGTACCCAAACTCACCCAATAGGAACCAACACATGTGATCTCCTCCCTACTTCAGATCTATATATGGTAAGTGGTTTGCATGCCAATTACTTGTTGCCCTTATCATTTCACCATGGCTAAAAGTGAAATGTATATTTGGTGCCTTAGGGAAGCACCCATCATGTTGTAACACCTCCCTTAGCCCATCAAGGGAGTGGCCATATTTGAAAATAATCTTGGCCCATAGTTGGCCATGAAGCTTTTAAGGTAAAACAATCCCTTTGGGAGTTATGGCCTGCAAATGTAAAGTAAGAGAATACATGCAATCATGAAATAAGATGTGATTTACATAAGCATGCTTCTTATCCAAAGTCTCCAATGTTGTGTTGGCTTCCCTCTTAGAAAGAGATGACATTGATGCACAAGGTTGAGGGAACACTTTGCTCTTTTGCTCATCATGGGAAATCCTTGGTGGAATTCTTTTAAGTAAGGCGACATCAAGGCATAGATCATGGAAGGATGTATGGACTGATGTGTCCTTAATTTTCTTGAATAGATCATTTTGTCTTCTTTTTGCATTATTATGCTGAAATAAAGAGGGACAAATGTTCCTTACCATGTGAAGCTTGCCCTCCTCTTTTCTTTCTGCAATCTTCAGTGTCTCATCCTTTGATAGTGATGACACATGCTGCCCATGGATGGTGCCATAATATCCATATAATGAGACCTCCTTAATAAGATATGACTGAATACACGAGTGGAGAAGACCCTCCATGCTTCCGCTGCGCAATTCAATCACCTTCCTAGGTGTTTCAACCTCCTTCAATGGATAGGAATGAGGCTGGCCCTCTTCCCCATCTCCTCTTTGTGTCCTCAAGGTTTTACACCTTCTGCATTCCAAGGGCTTTTGAAATGAAATCCCTTTGAGATCTTCAAGAAAAGACCTCTCATCTATGTCCTTCCAAAACCATTGAGGTTCTGGATCTCCTGCAGGTAGAAGTTTCTCTTTGAGCTAGGGAGTGCTCATTGAGAAAGAGGCATTTAGAAAGGAGAAAAGGTTTCTCACTTCAAGATGTCTACCATTCATCATTTCTCCCTCCATTGCTTCATGAATGAAGCTGAAATTTGAATGCCCCCATGTGGAATGGTGCCTCCTTTTTTCCTTACTACTCTTGCACAGCGCATTGCAACTTTTTTGCTCTAAATCAGTAGCATACAGAAATGTAGATCTCTTCATACAATGTGCCAAAATGACAATAGATTAATTTTTAATCAAACCTTGGTGGGATGTAGAAGCAAGAGCTTCTTTTGCAACTATGTAGTCTTCCTCCATTACTGAAGGCTTCTCTTCCAAGGTTGTGCCAGCGCTGGTATAAGTCTCCACCCTCTCAATATCCTTGAGATCTTCTTCAATACCCTTCATGGTTTGGAAAAGGAGCAGGGAGATCTCCTCTTCTGTCATTCTTCCAAGTGGTGGAGCCATGCTCTTGTTTTTTCTGTACAATTCATATTCTTTGTGAGGGTAGGAAGTGCATGGGTCTTTCTCTCCTTCTTGAAACCTTCTGTAGGTCTCACTGCAACTTTCTTCTCCTTGAAACCCTCTAGGAGTTTCATCTTCTTCTTCTTTCTCCTTTGTCTGTCTACCCTCTTTGAAGAGGCTCTTCATGGATCTGGAATATGATGAGGTAAAACTCATCTTCTTCAGCATTATGTCCTTGCTCCTTGCTGCACATCACTTTGGCTTGAAGCCATAGGCTAAGCCAAACATCTTGCTTTGATACCACTGTAATGTTCCGAAATTGGAACAGCTACACTATTGGGAATAATCTGAGTTATTACTAATGTGGAGCTACAGAAATATGCCTTAGAACAGATTTCAAATCATTCATCCTTTAATAAAATATACAACAACAACTTTATACAATGTTTTGCAAAAGGTGGGGAAAAGAGGTGATTTAGGCCCTAAAACGAATGTATTCATAGATTTGCGTAAAAATAAGATGGGAAAGTAGTTGGATATGATAGATAGGGTTATGAGGGACTCCCATGTCGAATTTCAGCCAAAAAAAAGGCGTTTTTCTATATTAAACATTTCCTCTTTTCCTAACTAGGCTAGAAAACCTTGATTTCCCATGGCTTAAATTATGCAGAAAGTGTTGAAGCTTCTATAGCGTGATTTTCTGAAGGTTTTAATTGAAATAATGATGTAATATCAATATGGAAAGCTTAGAATATGATTCAATGGCTTTATATTAGAAAATACAGATTTATACATGAAGAAAGGCCACAAAATGAAGTGCTGCAACCATGGAATGAGACAGAAAAGATGAACAACGTAATTTACAGGGGGCTGAAGTAGTGTTTCACTATATTTTAGATATAAAATAGATATGAATATAAAATCATAGATCAGAATGGGATCTGTATGCAAAAAGAGCTTTTTAGTACATTCCCCTTGGGGATCTCAGCAGAAGATGAATAACAATGAATAGATCTGAGATCTGCACCATAGATCTGCAGTAATCTTCAGAAATTTATGAAGAATATGATACAAAGTAGATCAGATCTGAAATAGAACATGGATTGGTTGGCCAATCCACAGATCACCACAGTGAAGGAAAGGAGTCCTTCCACCGAAGATCTCTCCTCCAAACTGCTATCAAATGTACACTACAACTTTGCCTGCAAAGAGGACACATTTTCCTCAAGTGACTGCATTGAATAAGTGGAACACACTTTGGCCTGATGCCAAGATAAGAATCTAAAGCTCAAACTGAAGAGGCACTCTTCCAGGAGGTTAAAAGACACACTCCATGAGAAGAGAAACCCAAAAAAAACTAAATCTTTGCAGATTTAGAACTCCAATTGATGCAACCTACATAGATAGCTCACCCCAGACAGGACTGTGCTATAGATGTAAGATGAGGCTTGGCCAAAATTCCAGATAGTGGATCAATGCAGCACAATCTCCTCTAAGAAATCCTGAAGGTAGGAGGGAGGATTCCTAAACAAGAAACCCTCACTATTCTCTTGCTAAATAGCCTAGAGAAATAGAATTAGTCTAAGGAGACTAATTTATGAATATCTTCAACAACCCCTCTCTTAATATTTCTCCTTCCTTTTATAATATGAGGATGTGCAAAACCCTAAACCACCTTGAATCACTTAACCCCTTTCACATGAGGTCCTCCTTCTAGAACTGCGTTGTCCCTTTAGGAGATACATTGAACCTAGATAGCGCTGTAGATTTATTCCTATTGAACCAGTCAAATAGCTCAAACCTATTTCACACACAAGTGGCTTTTATTAAGAAAGCCCTGATTTGTCTCTGTTCACATTGGGCATTGGTTTATTTTTATGTTTTAGGAGTTTTTCATGTCCTCCTTTACATTTTATTCATCAATAAATAAAATTAAAGACAGAATGAAATATTTCTATTAGCTTGGGCTAATTAGGAATATTACAGATGGTAACAACCTTGCAAGGTGGTTTCTTTTTCTCCTCATACATCAAACAAGATACGTATCTCCCGATATGTTGGTGCACATCTTCTTTGAGATCCTCCCAATAAATCCCTCCATGATGGTGTGATAGGACTCAATGGAATCCTCATGCTTTGAAAAGAGTGCCTCATATGCTACATGTAGAATCCCCTCCTTGAGATTAGAGTCTCTAGTTAGGTAAATCTGATCATGGAAATAAATGACTTCATCAACCACTCTATACCTCCCATATATTACTTGCCCATCAAGAACCTTACATGTAAAGAGGTTCTTGGAATATTCCACCAATATTTAGGACTCCCAATATGGATCTAAGCTTCCCAACATTGACAGCGCTGTACAAATCTGAAATGAAGGACCTGTATAATCATAACTCTCCGCTTTGACATGCTTGATGCCAAATTCATATGTTGGAGTATTGTTACCCCACTTTTGTTGCCTCCCTTGCAGCTGATCTTGCCCAAGACAAGATTGAAGTACATGGAGGTCAACCTCCTCTTGGAAGGTGTTTCCTATCCAAAAATTCCATAGTTTTTCCAATGTATGCAAGAGTGTTAATAATCTCTTTTCATACTCAGAAATCTGCATTATGTGTGGAAGTATCATTTTCTGCCCCAAAGCTATGGAGTAGCCCTTTGACACAATGATCATGTCCTCATAGATTTCTGAATCATTATCTTTCAGCACAAACAACTAAGTGGGAGATGACGATGTCCACATCATAAAATTGCTCACCCCTCATTTGAACCCACCAAAGGTTCTCTGCACTGTGCTAGCTCCTCTCAAGGCTCCTTCCTTAGCCAAATATATCAATGATGCACCATGTTGAGAGAACTCTTTGATAATTTTCCAATCAGGGGATCTCCTTGGCAGAATGCCTCCATGTAATGAAACATCAAGGCCTATAGCAGGCTGTATGTGTGAGTGGACTGATTTGTCCCTACCCTGACTGTGCAAATCATCCTCCTGCTTCTGTGAATATACCTCCTAAAAAGAACGGGTGTGTATGTTCCCTTTCACTTGGTGATGGCCATCATTCTCATCTTCTCCTACTCCTTGCAATATATCATAGTCTAAGGCATCCTTATCCAATGTAATCAATTGTTGCACACCCAACATCTTATTGGTGTCAAAAGTCTTGATCACAAGGGAATGATCTATCATGGTGTATATCCTTAAAACTATGGTCAATGTTAGAACACACTTCCTTTATAGTTTTATCTCATTGCCTATCAACATAGACACATGTTGCTCTTGATCTTCATATGTAAGATCCTTTGGAACTTCTTGCAAAGATACAATAGCTCCTCTAGTTGAAGAAACTGCTTCATCTCCATCTCTAAATGGTGGTAGATATCCTCCTACTTTTACAATGCTAGAGGCTCTTCCTATTGATCAGCGATTGTCATTGATGTCAACCCAAGCAGCACCAAGGACTAAACCAATATTGCATGGGAATTTTGACCTAAAAAATTAATATATTCTGGGTCAATAATTATTTTGATGGTTCCTACTTGTCGATATGTTTCCGTTGATATATGGCACACCATGTAATTCTTCACGGTTTGAGAGATATTCATGTTTGAAGTTTGTACCCCAGGTAGTGGGCTTAAAACCCCAGCGGGGTTGGGGCATGGGTCATTGAAAAGTCATAATTAATATATTATGCTCCTACATACACTCATGGATCACTTGTTGAAGCCCCTCTCAAATTAAGCATTCATATAAATTGTGATCTTCATTTCCTCCTTATGCAAGGGATTCGGCCATCTGAAACAGGTCATCTTGGAATTTTTGCTCTAACTTTTTTTCTACGAAGGTTCAGAAGCTGAAATTTTTATGAGGCAAAGCCAAAAGCTTGAAGAAGCTGTAGTAAAAATTTCAGATCAAGATGCACAATATTTGTGGAGATATGATCTGTGTAAGTCCGGGTTTTTGCAGGCTCCTGAAATTCATCTCAAATAGAAGTGACCTTGGTAAATTCGTCATAACTCTCTCTCTGAGTATCGGATTGGAATTCCGTAAAAAGTGACAGATAATGCACAGTCTGTAATTTTCTCTCTATCAATTTCAGAAACAAATGAAAAAAAAGTGACACGTGGCACACCATACAAGTGCGCTCTGCTGAAACAGTCCATAATTAGGGCATTGTGAGAGATTGGGTATATCTCTCTCTTCAAGAATCCAAATTGGGTCAGACCTATGGCATTGGAAATATGACTCAGAGGACTTCAACAGGACCAAAAATCAGATATTGAGGATCTGAAATGACAGAGATACATCAGATTCAATATCGAGCTCCTAGAAGGCAAGAAAAAGCTAGATCATGTGTTGTCAAGGGTTGCAAAGGACCAGAATTTCTACAACGGAAAAGCAAAGAAAGGTACAACAGAGGGTAGCATGATAAGAGAAGCAACCAATGTGCATAACAGCAGCAAGAAGTTCATCATATGAAATCTTCAAGTGGGCGGCACTGCATACAATCATAGTAAAGGTATCATTGTACTTAGTCATTGTAAATACATTATTGTATAAATTGTACTAGTATCTATCTGCCAAGGGTTGAAGAGGCAGTGTTGGGAGGTCTAGGATCATCATTAGGTGGTTGTGTTAAAGTTGGGGTTATGGTATAGTATATATTCTTCTTCTACATCATTCTATATCATTGTAAAGTGGACCATTTTCCCTGGTACGGGAGTCCATTCTTCTTTTATTCTTCTATAGGGTGGTAGGGTGGTGCTAGGGTGAGTTGTAGCTCATTGGGTGTTGGGGCATCCGTTCATTTGACTACTGATGAATCTCGGGCGTTGGAGCATCCATCCGGTGGGAGCTGGAGAAGAATGATTTTCTAGATTCTAGGAAGTTGGAGCTTTATTTTCAATTGGAGTTGAATATTAAAAAATTATTAGAAAAGCATTAGGTGGTTTTTGTCCCGGAGTGGGTTTCCACCTTAAAAACTGTGTGCATTTGTGTTCCTCTTGTTTGCTGCTATCATTGTACAAACACTGATAATAATTGAAGATTAACTAATGCTCTAATTGAAAGAAATACTGATTCACCCCCCCTCTCAGTATTTCCAACAATTGGTATCGGAGCTTGGTTCCTTCAATAGCAGTTTAACAGCTGGAAGGAGGTCATGGAGCATACCAAGAATGGTGTACCTCTATTCAATGAAAATAATTATGCACTCTTGAAAGGAAGAATGGAGGTCTATCTCTTGGCGCAAGGTTACGAAGTATGGGACACTGTTCAAAATGGATTTACATCAACTGCGGATGAACAAGGTAAGAAGAATTTGGTAAATGATGCAAAAGAAAAGAATATTATTATCAGTGGACTTATTGAATCTGCTTATCATAAGGTGTTGGGTTGTAAAACTGCCAAAAATGTATGGGACGAGCTTGAGAATATATATGCAGGTGACTCAAATGTCAAAGAAGAAAAGCTTCAAATCTATAGAGAAAAATTTGAGCAACTCAGAATGAAAGAAGATTGCAACATTGCTGCATACTTCCAATACGTTGATGAAATAACCAATACTCTGGAAGGATTGGGAGAGATAGTTGATGAGAATACTATTATAAGGAATATTCTTAGAACGTTACTAGGGAGATTCAACCCAAAGGTATCGGTCTTAGAATACAGTGAAAATCTGGACAAAATCAGCAGGGAAGAATTACATGGAGTTCTCATAGCATATGAAATGATACTTGATGAAGAAAAGGGTACTTCAAATCTAGAAACTACGTTCGTTGCATCTAAGAAAACCAATAAGGACAAACAACCTTCAATTGAAATGACATGCACCTGCAAGTGTGAAGAAAAGGGAGATGATGGAGAAGGTCTTTCAGATGAAGAATATGCTTACTTTACAAGAAAACTAAAACCGGGTAAGGGAAAATTCAAAGGTAAACTTCCATTGATATGTTTCGGTTGTGGTGAGGTTGGGCATTTCGTAGCAAAATTTCCAAACAAAAGTGATGGCAACTCAAAAGGAAAGAAAGGCTTTAAGAAATTCAACAAGCAAGGCAAAAATAAAGGATCCAAAAGGAACTTTCTCTCTAAAGAAGATAGCTCCTCATCTGATGAAGAAAGTGACAGCAAAGAAGAAGCCAATGACAAAGTATTGTTTATGGCCAAGCACAATAAACAAGAAGTATCAAACAATGAAGAAGAAGGGTTGACCATAGAAGAATTTTATCAGGAGACAATCAAGCTTATAAAAGAGCTCAATGCTGAGAAGATCCGTTCCAAAACTCTTGAATAACAAGTTCAAGGTCTCAAAATTGAGGTTGAAGAACACAAATGTATTGAAGAGTCACTTCAAAAGAAGTTGGAAGAAAGCAACCAAGAAAGGGAAGCATTAGAAGCCGAAGTAGTATCGCTGTGTAAGGAAATGAAGAAGGTAAAAACTGTCCAAAACTATGCCAACAGCTCAAGGGCATTGGAAGAACTCATCAACAATCAACAATCTTACAACGAAAGAACTGGCCTCGGTTACAAAGAAGAAGCAGGACCTTCTACAACAAAATACAATGAACACTACAAGAAAAATTCACATTGGTGAGGGTCATGCTTGTGACGGACATTTAAGGTTCGTCACCAATGTCACATATGGTGATGGTCCTTAAAAAACCGTCACTGTAAGTGTATATAGTGATGGTCCTTTATGGTCCGTCACCAAAGACATTTTCAATGACACTTTTGGTGAGGGTCGTTAAAGGCCCATCACTAATTCTCTCTTTGGTGACACTTCTAGTGATGGACTTTTAATGACCCTTACCAATGCTCTTTTTGTCACTTTTAGTGACGGTCAAAAAATGTCCATCATCATTGATCATTAAAAACCGTCACTGTAAGTGTATATAGTGATAGTCCTTTATGGTCCGTCACCAAAGACATTTTCAATGACACTTTTGGTGAGGGTCATTAAAGGCCCATCACTAATTCTCTCTTTGGTGACACTTCTAGTGACGAACTTTTAATGACCCTCACCAATACTCTTTTTCTTACTTTTGGTGATGGTCAAAAAATGTTCATCATCATTGATCATTCCAATGAGTTTTTGATGACGTTATGTTCCTGTTAATATATTTTTTGTCAAAAGATAACGATTTAATACCATTATTGTGGATTATTTTTTATAATATGTCCAAGGCCATAGTGGTTAGGGTCAGTCAATTTTTTAAGAAGTAATTAGTGTGCATCATTTCCCTCAGGTAATGACTAGTCGAATAGAGATTTCCTATGAGTCAACACATGATTCATATCTATTAAGTTTATTATCTAGAAATTTCCCTTTAGATAAAGTTCCACTATTGTGTGTAGGAAATATATTATTCAGTACATAATCAAGCTCTAACAATTCTATTAATGAGAAAGACCTAACAATCCTCAACAATATAGGTACACCTTAAATTAATGCTTTGGCACACACTAACATTTCTTAGCACCCCACATTTCTTGGAATATCTTTGTACCTAGAACATCTTGTGATGACACTGACGCCCAAGCACATGGTGGCATGCGCTAGCACAACATGGAACTCTCCTAGCATGTGTTGGCATGTTGCATATAGTCCCTAGCATGCCCTGGAACACCTTGGTTGAATGCATTTACATACAATAGCACATGTCACACAATGCCACTTGGCATGTATTGGGACCTATTATCAGTGTACCTAGCATGCCCCTTTTCAAAAAGATAAAGTCCTGACTTATTAACCCTCTTGTTGGTTCTTCCTTTTGTTGCCTTGACAGATATTGACATATCTCGACACCCTGCACCACATCCTTAGCACCTAGCATGTATTGGCATATCTTAGCACTATTAATTGGCACATGATATAATTAGCACACCCTGTTACGCCCAAGCACACTTTGGGAATTCTTGACATACCTTGATATTCCCAAGCATGCCTTACCGATGCTTAGCATACCTTGTCACTCCCTCCTTTGCATGACAACTAACACTCATTAACACTAGTCTCTGGCAATACATGTTCCTCATATTCATTAACTTCCATGAATTTTTACCTAGTGCTCCCTTAATGTTTTTTCCTAGTACTCCTTAACACTCATCAACATGCATTATCACTCTCCAGCACACCTTAGCACTCTTCAACATTCCCTTCCACTTCATAACATGCATAACATTAGTCCCTGACACATATTAGTGCTTGGCATGTGTTGGCACTTGGAAAGTCTTAGCATGTATGGAATACGTTGAGATGCCTTGGTATGATTTGGCATGGTTTAATATTAAATTTATTTGTCATGATCAATAGTTTTAAAATATATGAGAAGAAACAAAGGAATACTTGGCACTTAGAATGCACTAAGACTTTGCACTTGGCGCCTTTTGCCGCCTAGTGTTGGTGTGCCTAGCATGCCCCTCTTGGAAAATGTAAATTGATGACTTATTAACCGTCT
The DNA here is from genome assembly GCA_034641835.2 of Pinus albicaulis. Taxonomy (NCBI): domain Eukaryota; kingdom Viridiplantae; phylum Streptophyta; class Pinopsida; order Pinales; family Pinaceae; genus Pinus; species Pinus albicaulis. The sequence goes on along the minus strand of MU968493.1, from coordinate 1,413,700 downwards.
TATGTGTTCATTTCCTTGTAGTAAATTTTTTCTCCATTTTGTTGACTTGACAGTCCCTGGCACGCATTGGCACACCCTTGCACATCTTGGAATGCCTTGTCACTTGGCACATCTTAGCATGTTTGACATGTATTCCCACTATCTGGAACATCAAGGGGGTGAAGAGAGATGTAGTCCTAAAGTAGGTCGAGTACGAGGGAGGAGTAAGGGTTGCTAAAGGGAGGTCATGATCATCCTCCAAGAGCAAGATCATCATGTGAGGGTTCAGAAGAATGTTGCATACCTTAACGGTTGGTTTGCGCTAGGAAGTAGGATGGCATATTGTTGCTTCTCTTTTGGCAGATCGAGCTTAAGAGAGGTTTCTCATGAGAATCTGGGCATGTGATTTCAATGGTGTCTTTGTGTGAAGGCCACATCAAATTCTGAAATGTTGAAATTTGCAACAAGAAATAGTGAGATTGGAAACCATAAAGGACAAAAAAAAAATGCACCCACACTGGTGAGGAATTTTGATGCACCAGGGGTGAGGAATGTGGGGCATCTAAATTATTTTTTGCTTAAATAAATTGGACAATAAATTGTAATATCATCTCATAACAACTTGTGTCAGTTAATTAAGTCATGATGACCGAGTTAGCTCAATAAATTTGAGTTGAGGGTCTAAGATGAGGCACATAGAGGGATTATAATATTTTTGGGGTCCAGTTGAAGTTGATGCATTAGTGGGGTGCAAGTGTAATTAACTCAATTAAATTAGTCAAAATAAGTTTAACTAGTTCTAACTAAGTGATGAGCTAGTGAGAGGTCCAGTGAATTAAATTAGATTTAATTCACAATGAGTGATCAATCAGATAACTGATAATTCACTATTAATAGTTCCATGCATGTCAGTTTCGAGGAATACCCAGTTGAGACAGAGGTTAAAGGGAACATAACTATCAGTTGTATTCAAATAAAATTTCCCATGTGCAATTATAAAGTCATTGGGATGCCATGATGGATTGCGCAATAAAGGAAGACTGATTTTCCTAATTAATAAGGAGTTAATTCCCTAGGAATTGCATGAGCAAGGCAGGCTAAAGTAAGGATGAGAATTGGCTAACTACTAGACCGAGTTTTCCTAGATCAACTGGAGACAATTGATAGAGTGCTGGAGAATCTCATGAGAGATTAAGCATTGTATTTTTTCATGATTCCTTGACTTAATACACAATAGAGATAGAGGGGTTTTGAGCAGTTTCTTTCCCCAAATACATCATGTTGTTATGTGATTGATGATTTATTTCTCTTACTTATATGTGATTGTGTGATCATGTTTTTTTTCCGCAAATTGTAGGAAGGATTCAGTGTCTTGTTTTAGTAGATTATAAGATCAGATTGAATCTCGTTGGTTAGATTTTCTACATGGTATCAGAGAAGGAATTTTTTGGGTGGTGAGTTTGCAGAGAATATATGAAGATTTTGGTGTAAAATTTTCAAAAACAAATAGAATATTTGGATTCCTTGCGAAAATCTACCTAAATGGAAAAAAACAATTAGTCGAATTGGGGCTCGGATGAGGGAGATATCATCGATTTAAAATTAACTCTTTTTTAGAAACTTTTTGTAACGTCGAGACAATTACACTATGCACGAGTCAAGAAACTATATGCACTTGAGGTACCAGATGCATGCAAAGCTTTGAGGAGAAAAGTAAAAGTTAGAGACTTGGCAGTTTAGAGGGAGCATAAATTACCTCTCAACATGCATCCTCATGAGAAGCAATCTCAGAAGGTTGTGGACTAGCTACCACAATTGGAGAAGCAGAGAGGAGACCGAGTGGAAGCATCCACTCAAGCAGAGACCTCCATGAGGGGGAAATTTCGAGCGATATGGGAAGAGGGAGCAGCCATACCTCGAGGTGTAAGGTGGGGTGATGTGTAGACATAATCCCAAGATAAGAAATTTGGGCAAGGTCCATTGAGATGGTGTGTCTCATGGATCAAACCTGGCTACAAGGGGCCCACAGTACAACAGTAGTACGAAGGATCAGTTAGATTGACGTAGTCATATGTCAGCAAGACAGAAATCAGAGTGACAGATGTCAAATACTGGAGCACAAATCAGAGTTAGCAACAGTTCAAAGGGCATGGATGCAAATGTCAGCAGCAGTGCAAAGTATCCAGTATTAGATAAGTGTAGTAACTAGCAGCAGTCAGAAGACTTTGATGACAGATGCATTATACTAATTCAGTTTTTTGGAGGCTATTCAGTTTCAATATTTGCAGGTGCAAACAACATTAGAGAAGTGTAGCATGTAGAACATTCCAAAGATATCGGATGGGGATATATTGAATTCCTTTCTTGTTGAGAGGGAGTGTTGAAATTTGCAACAAGAAATAGTGAAATTGGCAACTAGAAAGGACAAAAAAAAAATGCACCCACACTGGTGAGGAATTTTGATGTACCAGGAGTGAGGAATGTGAGGCGTCTAATTTATTTTTCCCTTAAATAAGTTGGACAATAAATTGTAATTTCGTCTCATAACAACTTGTGTCAGTTAACTAAGTCATGATGATTGAGTTAGCTCAAGAAATTATATTTAAGGTGATCGAGGTGGATATTGGTGGCCACCCGCCTATTCCACTTGGGCTCTGGCCATTTCCTCTTTCAGTTTTTCAATTTCCTTAATTATAGCACAATTTACTATTTTTGCAGTTTTTTGGGTCCTGAACTTCCGGAGTCGTTTTGAGGCCCCAAATGACGTTTTTTGGGCATGAAATGTTTGGAAATTTTAATGAAATCACATTAGTAGTTGTTGTCCTCGGAGAGATCTTTCTAATGAGGTATCATGTGTGTCAAACGAAGATCATATGACCGAGTTACGACCCCGGGAAGTTGGCTGCCCAACTAACCCCAACGGGGCCCATAAACTCTTGGTGTTACATCTCCTCGGGTTATGGTTTTGGTTGTTTAGGGTTTTATCTTATTTTAAATAATAAAAATACCCTTGATCCTTACTGTAACACAATTCAGAGGAACATAACTATCAGTTGTATTTATAGAAAATTTCCCATGTGAAATTATAAAGTCATTGGGATGCCATGATGGATTGTGCAATCAAGGAAGGTTGATTTTCCTAATTAATATGGAGATAATTCCATAGGAATTACATGAGCAAGGCAGGTTGAAGGAAGGCTGAGAATTGGCTAAGTACTAAACTGATTTTTCCTAGATCAGCAGGAGACAATTGGCAGAGTGTTGGAGAATCTCAAGAGAGATTAAGCATTGTATTATTTCATGATTCCTTGACTTAATACAAAATAGAGATAGAGGGTTTTGAGAAGTTGCTTCCCTAGATACATCTTGTGTTGTGCGATTGATAACTTGTTTCTCTTACTTATATGTGATTGTGCGATCGTGTTTTGTTTCCACAAATTGTAGGAAGGATTCAGTGTCTTGTTTTAGTACATTACAAGATTAGATTGAATCCCATTGGTTAAATTTTATAGATGAAATAGAAGAGAGGGTTGATACCATCTTGCCTTGTGGTGGTTAGTAGGCCGCAAGGTCTGTGATAAAGACCAACATAAATGGAGGAGGGCTTGCACTGTAATTTAGAGCCATAACAAAAGTCGACGCAGGCGTAATATTAACTGAGTTAACCCTAGTTTGAGGGTCCACATTGAGATCTTAAGTTCATGTCAAGATTCAGTCAAAGAAATGCCCAGAATCTATGGATCCATATGAGCTAGGTCAAGTCTCTTATGGAGGCAAGAGTCATGTTTTTTCTATGTGTGGATAGGGTTTGTTCTACAACAATTAGAAGTACATAAGTAGAATGCCCTAGTTAGGACAGTTTCCTAGCATGTTTAGTTCATAAGGTATGACCTTAAGACTGTGACAAATTTGCGTAGAAGAATATGGGTTGTGACCCTTAGAGCGAGGTTTATTTATGCAATAAAGACCACAGATCTAGAAGATGGTTTGCAGATTCAGTATCTGTGGAGACAACAGATCCAAAGGAGGGTGGAACCTGAGCAGAAGATTGAGCATGCAAAAGAAATGTGCCATATGAAGAATGGATTGACATGCAGAGGAGTTGATTTTGGTGGACTTTCCATAGAGTTTTAGACAAAGATCTGAAGAAACCTATAAAAAATTAGTGAATGGACTGTTAGTGGCTGATTTGTGACCCTAGTTCAGTCATCTATAGATTGTTAGAAGTATGATAAGAGGAGTAGTTCATATTTGTTCATAGATTGGACAAAAAATTAGATCAAATTGTCGATACACAAGAACAGTGATCTTGAGAGGACTCAAACCATTGTTAGGTGGCAGATTTGAAGAGCACTAGATGAAGACAATATTGTGGGCCCTAGATCAGTAAAAAGAATTGACTGTGGTTGGGCAGATTGATGGTAGTCCAAGTATAGTTGGAGGGTTGTTAGGTTATTGTCAAAGAAGAGCCCTGACTCTTGTTCTGGTGAAGGACAACAAAATTGGTAGAAGGGTAGGTGTATAGGGCCTGAGGATGTGCAGAATTTGAAGGAATAAAGCAACAGTCAAGTGGGCTAACCAACTAGCCCTAGTTCACTATATTGTATAGGATTGATTTAGTGAGAAGAAGGGCAACCTCCATAACCCCGGACTTCTCATCTTGGAGCTGTAGTATGGAAAAAGTGGGAATACCAAAGAGTTATTCACAAATGGAATTGTGAACAAATTGTTGCCACTCAAACTAGTAGTGGACCTAAAAGGGGTTCCTAAGAGGGGAACTATTAGGATAAGGGAAACGATGGAGGCTTAGCCCATTTTCACCACAGCTAAGGCTCCTTGCTCTTCATGGACTTTCACCGATGGGTGGAGTCCCGATAGTTTAGGAAGTCACTTGTAGAGTATAGGTCAATGAATAGGTGGGAAGTGACCCTTGAAACCCTTTCCCTAAGATAAAATAAAGAGTGGGACTTGATTTCCTTTTAAGCAAGGGAATTTATATTCTAGGGAGAGAGGAGGGGGATTGAAGGGTTGAGGGAGAAGAATAATACTTACGAAGGAAGTTCTCAATCCATAAAATCCTTTGAGAACTTGGATTCCCAAATTTTCCTTGATGAAAGGCCTTTGACACCAAATGGAACCACACGAGGCCAAGTGGACCCATCCCAGGTTCGGGGATGGAATTTAGCAACCAATGATGTTCCTATTCTGGAAAAGGTGATGGGAAAGGATCAGACAAGAGTTTTTACTTCGATAGGTCAAATTGATCCTACTAGGTTCTATCCTTGGAAACACCTAGGCAAAACTTGATCCTAGAGCTAGGGCTTGATTTATCTAGAGATTCCACCATCAGAATTGGCCCAAGTCCTGAGGAGAGTGAGGGCACCCAGAAACGCAGTTGCCTCTAGGAGATAGAAGTTTTCCTCTAGCTAGATTCCTGGGAAATTGTTGCCCTAGGTGACCTAATGGGGCTAGACCTATGGAATATGAAAATTTCTTAATCTAAGAAACCCTACTGCAGTATCTTGATTTACTTCTCCTACTTGAATTAAGTTACAAGTTAATTTTTTAAATATTCAATAAATTAGCGAAGTAAATAGTAAATACAACTAGCAACCTACACATACAAATCAAATACTGAATAACATGCTCATAGAAAAAGTGACACATGGATTTTCTGGACAAGTGTCCCAGGAAAAAACCCAATGCGGGAAAACTAGTGCAACTAGCTCTGGAGGGTTTTCATTATTATGCAGTTTCTAAGTACAACAATCCTGGGTACCAAAACTAGTTCACCCAATAGAGAAATAAAAACGACAGTAATATGCTGCTCTGAATACCTCTACGTCAGTATGAATAGCTTGCGTCGGCCTCTGCACTGCTCAGTAAGGGCCTCTGTCACACTTGAAGGGCTTACACTGCCCCTGCACTGCTCAGTAAGGGCCTGTGTCACACTTGAAGGGCTTACACTACCCCTGCACTGCCCTGACTTGGCCTGCGTTGGCCCTACATGGCTCTTGCTGCCTCTACGCTACCCCTGTTGGGCTCTGGTTGGACTGTGTGGCTCCTGTTGCCCCTGCTACTTTGGGTGGCTGGAATTCTTAAGAAGAAAAAGCATAGGTAAGAAAGAAGGCATTGGCCAAAGGTAACGCATAACAGTTAGAAAATTTGAAAAAATGAAATGAAAATAGATCAATGTCCACAAATAACTAAAATAGCTCAATGGGACTAGAGAGTAAAAGCTTTGACAATAGCAATAAGTGCTTATAGCATCAGCTAAGAGAACAGAGGATACTAGTTCATGAGGTTAAAATGTTGTATAATTGTTGGCATAGGAAAACTGTAGAATTGTTAGAGTAAATCTCTGCAGGTACCATTAGTTGGTGATCATCGATAATCATTTCATTTCATCAAATACCTTGATGAACGGGCCTTACAAGCTATTTGCGTAGACAAACCCCACAAAAGTTGTGTGATGGAAAAATATTCACACTATAATTGAAGAAAACACCTACCAAATAAGGATGGCATTTTAAATGGGGCAAGAAACAATAGAGAGATAGACATTGAAAAAGTTAAAATGCTAAGGTAATAGGAAAGCAACTAAGTAGCATGGTAGAAAGCACAAAAAAGAAAATTATAAAAAGGGAAAACCCTACAAATTAGCACCCATATAAACATCACCACAATTTTTTCTTTAACTCTAAATCTCCAAATTCATCAAATTATATCCTGTATTCAAACTTGATCCTCTTTGTTAGCCATTTTGAAGATAAGGCTGAGAACTTACTATAGAACCATCACCTACATGTAGTGATCTTATTATGTGACCAGACAACCTACTTTCGTGAAGACACGGAAAGGTAAACACTCTCTGCCAATATTTTCCATACAACCCAGGTTGAGCAACCACATATACATCACCAGTTTTTTCTCTTCGGATTTGTAACTTAGAAGAGCTTTGTTTGACCACCTCCGGGTTGCTCCCAAAGTCACCCAGGCAAGCCCTCTCAGCATCATCCTCTTTCTATAGTACCTAATTAGTAATTTAATTAACCATAACAGTTTCTTGATCATGCAGGTATTTCAAATATATTGCCAGTAAGCATAAAGCTTTCATGTTAAACAATCAGATCAAAAGACTTTAGACTATGATGCAAAAAATACAAAGAAACCTCACCAACACTCAAAGGACAAACAAAGTCAAACCTCTACAAAGTATAAATAGATATCTGATAAACTTCATTCCACCACAAAAATGTGCTTAACTAAATAAAATTCTAATTTATGTGCTTTCAAGAGAAAGCTTTCAAGGGCAGTGATGTTATAAACATACCCCTGATTAGACAGAGTTGTTCTATATATTTTGGATAAGAGGACAGCTTGCTAATTTGTTGAGCAGTTGTCCCTCTTATTTTGTAAAGATATTTTGTATTTCCTAAAGATATTCCTACATCTCTCTAGGATATTTGTAAACAATATTTTGTATAAATACTTCTGTATTAGAAGTGTTAAGTGTGGAATAAAATTAATAAGATTACTCTATACCTTTTGCTGATACATTGGAGGCTTACATGTGTTGATTTCAAAGTAGCAGACTGGACAAAGCTAATTGGGCATCATAATTCAGGATTCTTGCGATAAGTTAAAGAGTAAAGTACATTTCTTCTTGTCATTGTTTCACTTTTGAGTTCCATGCAATCCATTATGTGTTTGATCTATCTTAATGAGTAACTAGGAATATTACTTCAGGATTAGATTATTGATCCCTATTTTAACTAAGTTACTATTTAAATGTTTTCTGCTGATTTCCGGTGTTAGGAATTCTTCATTGCTTCTACTCCCATTTGACCCCTGCCTCCTTCTCCCATTGTCTGGATCAAAGGATCCTTCATTTCCCTTTATCACGACTATACCATTTCATCATTAAACCTTTTCCCCAAAACTCTGAGGGTTATCTACCTTGCCCTGAATACATTTGCACCCTTTTGGCCTTGCCTTCTAGTACTGCTATCTAGATTTAGACTCCATAGCCCAATGGAAAAGTAGATCTCTCTCTAGTTTAATCCTAAGTGATTTTTACCCAACAAACATCTTAAAACAAAACTAAATTGTTCTATCATAACTAGCCTAAAACATAAATAAAAAACAAAGATAAATCTTAAAGAGAGAGCCCTCTCTAAACTATAGGAAGGCTAGATCCTACTGTTCCAAGTAGGTTTGTGGTTACCCCTAGTATTTTTTGATTAAAAACTAAAATCCCACAACTTAAGAAATTACTAGGGTGATAACAGGTCCTATCTAAGCTTGGAACAAAATTTCAAAACTTAGCTACACAACATCGTGGAAGATTATTAAAAAGGTTTCCCATGCATTGTAATCAGCAATATCTGGTGGAATTGGAATAACAACACATTTTTTCACGAGAAATATCCATGATAGTTTATGAATCACCCCAACATCTATCTTTTATGTGAGTCATATGATGATATTTCTTCACACTTATTTATCTCTTGTCAAAACACAGTTCAGGTCATCACCACCACCGTTACAAAATTGAACATGTTAGGCTCATGTTCCTATCTAATCTTGGAAGAAAATTTCAAAACTTAGTTACAAAACATCATGGAAGAATATTAAAAAGGTTTCCCATGCATTCTAATCGGAAATATCTGGTGGGATTGGAACAACAATGCATTTTTTTCACAAGAAATATCCATGATAGTTTACGAATCAGCCCAACATCTATGCTCTAGGAAAGTCGTATGATGATATTTCTTCACTTATTTATCTCTTTTCCCAACACAGTGTAGGTCATCGCCACAAACCTTGCAAAATTAAACATAATAGCCTCATGGTCCTATCTAAGCTTGGAAGAAAATTTCAAAACTTAGTTACTCAACATCATGGAAGATTATTATAAAGGTTTCCCATGCATTCTAATCAGCAATATCTGGTGGGATTGGAACAAAAACACATTCTTTTCATGAGAAATTCTAACAAATATCACAAATGAATTGATAAAAAATAGTGTTTGGAAGACAAGATTCATCCTAAACCACAAAAATAAGTGATTCTGGTAATTCCTTCACTCCCTCTTAGATGCCCCTGTGACTTCTTTGATGGTGTTGCATAAGTTATCCCACCTAGCTGCAAAGTGGGTGTGGTACTCTTCCTCTCCCAGTATTATAGTGAGAAAGTAAGATATACCCAAAGTTAAGGCTCCAACAACTGAGATGATTCCATTGCTCTTTTTACCCTTCTGGAAATTGCATCCATCAAAAGAGTCAAACCCTATAGATCATGGGGGATTCAAAAATCATGATCAATTGTGTCAATAATTCATGATATAAAACATCTACCTACATCCCATCCTACAGGATATCATAGATTCCCCCAACTCTTTGCACTAGCTATCTTTCAGACACATTCTCAAGGAGCTAAATACCACAACACACAAGATTTCAAAAGAATCTCTCAAAATTCCCATCAATACCTTTGTGATACCAGACCCCATTGATAGGATGGAGTATTACCAAATGATTATTGATGTTTAAGATCGAAAAAAAAGCCAATGTAAATTGATGCATGCACATTCCAGTCATGAAAATCAATTTCTACATATTCTCAACAGAAAAAACAAGTAATTGTTTTCTCTGTTCACTTTACAACACAAAGACCAAATTCACCCCATAATGTTAGGATATTTTGAATGATATGACCAAAAAGGAAATGGGAGGAGTATTTCTTGGTGTATTGAACAAGACTAGGGGACAAAAATGTAGCATGGATGGGTAGAAATGGGATGTCCAAGCATGGTTTAATAAGATCTATAATCCACACATTATAGAATGAGAAGGGGGATTAATACCTAATGTCATGGGGGCTAGGGGGGCTAGAGGGAAGGTAACAAGAGAAATTGAAAGGGGAACCCCTGATAGTGGTGATAAGGGTATTAGAGGCCCCATTATCACAACCAATGTGCCATTAACCCATAACCACTAAATTCCTTATCCCTTAACCCCAAAGGCATAATCTCTTCACCCCTACACTCATAACTCATAATCCATCAACCCCTTAATGCATTAAACCTTAAGCCATTAACTCCTAACCTAGAATCCATGAACCCCCAAAGCACTAACCCCTTACTCTCTTAACTCGTGACTCTTAAACCTTAATCCATAACCCCTAAACACCTTAAAACATAACCTATTAACCCATAACACCTAAATCCCTTAATTATTAAGCCCTTAACACCTAAATCCCTTCCCCCCCAAGCCCTTGGCCCTTAATTCTTAACTCTTGAAGCCCTTAACCACTTAGTATCCAAGGCAAAAAACAACACATCAAACCAACAAAATAACCTCTTAGGAGAATCATTCACCTCTAACTAAGAATATTGGTACCATTTGATTTTAAGAGAGCTAGGTATTGGTCTCAAGTGTGTGTGTTTGTGGGTAATGCCCTTATTAACATGTATACCAAATGTAGAACAACTAGATAATTTTCAAAACCCCAATAATAATTGCTCACAATATCTACACTTCATGTTGACATGGAGCTTGTAGTGTTCTCATGCATAAGGAGTTGGTAATGAATAGATCACTCATAATGACACAACCTCTTCAACACTAATGAACAAGGATCTAACCCTTGATACAACTTTTTTTTTGCTAAAAAAACGCAATTGTGTCAATGTAAAATACTATACATAAGAGAAAATAAAATGATATTATCCATGACAATGCTTGAAATAGCCTCACAATTTTCATGAGTGGTGAGCCAAGGGGTGAATGTAGGGAACTATTAAAGTTACATCATGTTTAAATTCCTTTTACATAACGAAATTTTTCTCCATTAGGGTTGTTGCATCATCACAAATATCCATGATATTTTACGAATCACCCCAACATCTATGCTTTAAGAAAGTCATATGATGACGTTTCTTCACACTTGTTTAAATCTCTTGTCCCAACACAATGCAGGTCATCACCACCACCCTTGCAAAATTGAACATGATAGCCTCGTGGTCCTATCTAAGCTTGGAAGAAAATTATAGAACTTAGTTACTCAACATCTTGGATGATTATTATAAAATTTTCCCATGCATTCTAATCAACAATATCTGGTGGGATTGGAACAACAACACATTTTGTTCACAAGAAATTCTAACAAAGATCACAATTGAATTGATTAAAAAAGTAGATAGAAGTCTTTCGGATTAATCACATCTAATGATGTGATTAATCTGAAATAATTCTATCTACATTATGGATCACAAAACTCTTATATCTAACATGATTAAAAAAGTGTTTGGAAGACAAGATTCATCCTAAACCACAAAAATAATGGATTATGGTAATTCCTCCACTCCCTCTTGGATGCCCCTGTGACTTATTTAATGGTGTTGCACAAGTTATCCCACCTAACTGCAAAGTGGGTGTGGTACTCTTCCTCTCCCGGTCTTATAGCGAGAAAGTAAGATATACCCAAAGTTAAGGCTCCAACAACTAAGTTGATTCCATATCTCTTTGTACCCTTATGGAAATTGCATCCATCAAAAGAGTCAAATCCCTATAGATCATGGGGGATTAAAAAATCATGATCAATTGGGTCAATAATTCATGATAGAAAACATCTACCTACATCCCATCCTACAGGATATCATAGATTCCTCCAACTCTTTGGACTAGCTATCTTTTAGACACATTCTCAAGGAGATAAATACCACAACACACAAGCTTTCAAAAGAATCTCTCAAACTTCCCATTGATACCTTTGTGATACCAGACTCCATCGATAGGATGGAGTATGACCAAATTATTAATCATGTCTAAGCTCGAAAAACAAGCAAATGTAGATTGATGCATGCACATTCCAATCATGAAAATCAATTTCTACATATTCTCAATAGAAAAAACAAGTAATTTTTTTCTTTGTTCACTTTACAACATAAACACCAATTTCATCCATAATGTTAGGATAATTTGAATGATATGCCCGAAAAGGAAGTGGGAGGAGTATTTTGTGGTGTATTGAACAGGACAAGGGGACACACATGTAGCATGGATGGGTAGAAGTGGGATTTCCAAGCATGGTTTACTAAGATCTATAATCCACACATTAGAGAATGAGAAGGGGGATTAAGACCTAATGTCATAGGGGTTAGGGGGGCTAGAGGGAAGGTAACAATATAAATTGAAAGGAGAACCCCCGATAGTGGTGATAAGGGTATTAGGGGCCCCATTATTACAACCAATAAGCCATTAACCCATAACCACTAAATTCCTTATTCCTTAACCCCGAAGCCATAATCTCTTAACCCCTACATTCATACGGATAATCCATCAACCCCTTGATGCATTAAACCTTAAGCCATCCTAACCTATAATCCATGAACCCCCTTAGCATTAACCCCTTATTATCTTAACTTGTGACCCTTAAACCTTAATCCATAACCCCTAAACACCTTAAAACCTAACCGCTTAACCCATAACACCTAAATCCCTTAATTGTTAAGCCCTTAACCCCTAAATACCTTTCCCCCCAAGGCCTTGGACCTTAAATCTTGAATCTTGAAGCCCTTAACCACTTAGTATCCAAGGCAAAAAACAACACATCAAACCAACAAAATAACCTCTTAGGAGAATGCTTCACCTCTAACTAAGAATATTTGTACCATTTGATTTTTAGAGAACTAGGTATTGTTCTCGAGGGTGTGTGTTTGTGGGCAATGCCCTTATTAACATATATGCCAAATGTAGAACAACTGGATAATTTGCAAAACCTCAATAAGAATTTCTCACCAATATCTACACTTCATGTTGACATGGAGCTTGTAATGCTCTCACACATAAGGAGTTGGCAATGAATAGATCACTCATAATGACACAAACTCTTCAACCCTAATGAACAAGGAGCTAACCCTTGATACAAATATTTTGTTTGCTAAAAAAATGCAATTGTGTCAATGTAAAATACTATACATACGAGAAAGTAAAATGATATTATCCATGTCAATGCTTGAAATAGCCTCACATTTTCCATGAGTGGTGAGCCAAGGGGTGAATGTAGGGCACTATTAAAGTTACATCATGTTTAAATTCCTTTTACATCATGAGATTGTTCTCCATTAGGGTTGATGCATCATCATAAGGGAGCATGACACCTTTTTATGGGGGACTGATGAAAGTTGTAACACGCTTCAAATGATATACACCTCCAATGTAAATGACATTATTATATGTTTTTGTCAAGTTGTTAAAGAGGTTATTTATAAATAATAAATTTAGTACTTGGACTTCATCTTTTGATGGCCTTGACTCTAAGATGGATTTGTACTAGGAACACTTCATGCAAATAAGAGGGGGCCTTATTTTTTAACCCTCATACACACAAGAGCACTAGATGTTTCTTGTCAATTCCCCCTTGGTGGTTTCAAAGTGGGTTTACATTAGTGTCTAGTCGAAACTAATGACATCATGATATTCCTCTTCTCAATAACATCTTCTAGCTTTGCCATATACACAACATTGAGTTAGAGGATCACCTCATTTGTAGATGCTCCATTTATTATGGGATTCAAAAGATGTTCTATTTTCTTTTATCAAGATTTAGATGGCCATTATCTACTTTCTTTCAATACATGTCTAACTATTTTTATGAGGGATTTCCTTGGATTTAGATCTTTATATAAGACCTTATGTGGCCTTCCCCTTTTGAAATTTTCCAAGGGGGTCACCTCCTTCCATGTTTCCTCGCCTACTCAGGGGCAACATTGACAAGCCAATATTCAAACTTCTTCAACTATAAAATTGATGGGGCCTCATACCTCTTATTGAACCCCTTAATGGGACATTATTTCTCCAAAGAGACTATTGAGGATTTCCATTGCAAATCACAGGTTGGATGTCATAGGACCTGTTACCCCACTTTTTATATATGTTTTTAGAGGATAATTTTAAATTTTGATTGACATATCAACCGTTGTGATTCTTGTGACATTAATCATTTTCCAACTAAGATATACGAATGACTATATAATTGGTTTGATGACACCTTACCTTGGCCATCTAGGACACTAGCTGTAGGAGGATGTTGCTTTAGCGGTCACTTTAACTTGATATATATGATCCATGTATATATATCTATTGTGTATTGTTTTTATTGTGATCACTTAAAGACTTTATTCTAACTCTTAAATTTTTTGGCCATAAATTCTATTCTGAATTGTTTTATGGTGTTTCATAATTTTACTCGTAAAAATGTGTCATCTTGATAGTTTAAATATATAAATAGTGAGTTGAGTAATTACTACACATCATATCTTATTATCCCCTTATTTCTCTTAGTTAAATTTTATCCCACATAATTTCATTGCATATTCCTTCATTTTAATCATGATTTCTAGCCCTATGATTCCAATGAGTAGGAAATCAATTATTTTATCCATAAAACTAATTATGTAAACCACTCTGTTTTCAATTTTATCACCGTTCTTTCATGTTGGGTTTTTTATCTTAATGATATCAGTTGTACTAATGGGGTTGGTTCGGGTTCGAACTACGATTTTAAAAATAAGCATGATTGGGTTAGATGCGGGTGAAGGGAAAGGTCAAGCGTTGTTTATCCGTTTCTTTTAGATTGAGCGGGAGTCGTTTTTGAGCGGGAAAAGATAAAATTGACAAAGATTGTCTGTTTCTTTTAGATTGAGCGGGACTCGTTTTTGAGCGGGAGCGTTTTTGAGATGAGTTGCAGATGTCTTTTATTTTCAGGAAAAGCAATTGATGGTTAATGCGGGAATAAAAAAACTGCGTCAAAAGGTGAAGGAACAACCAGAAGAGCAAATGGAAAAAAGGTTAGCTATGCCATTTGTTTTTTAGATGATTATGTATTTACTATTTAGTCAAAGTATTTGTTTTTTTGAGATTTATATATTTGCATTACCTGTTGTTACAGTTACATACTATTGCCAAGACCACTTGCATGCATCACAACGAATGGGTTGAGAATGAAAATTGTTGGGTCGTTGGCTTGTTACATACTGTTGCCAAGACCGCTGGCATGCATTACAGTGAATGGGTTGAGAATGAAGATCGTTGGGTAGCTGGATTGTTACATAATGTTTCCAAGACTGCTGGCATGCATCACATTGAATGGGTTGAGAATGCAAATTGTTGGGTAGCTGGCTTTCTAGAAAATTTTGAAGAGGTGTGTTATATTATGGTGAATTTTTTACCTTTTTTTAGTTTGAGCAGGAGTTGCTTCTTTTGTCTGTTTATTTTAGATTGAGCGATGCTCTCTCCATAACTTCCTTTCCATCTTCCGGTGTCATTACTTCCCTCACAGGTCTGCAAAAATCCTCCCTGCCCACTCTGCCATCGCTCCGTCTTGCAACCTCCACACCCACCTTCAATTCATGAACTATCAACCTCGCATTAAATCCCTAATAATGTAATATCCTTTTTTGGTTCCCACCCCTTCAATACCAACCCTCTGTCCCAAATCCACTCTTTGAAACCTGCAGGCATTGAAATCGAACCCTCACCAAAGCCGGCTACAAGAAAAACAAAGATAAATGGCTGCCCACTCACTTCCAATCTGAGAGCCACCTCTTGGATTTCAGCATTCGACAGAAAGCATTGGCTGCAAAACGAAGCATACACAACGGAAGAAGCCACCTGCGTTCCAATCCATTTCAATTACTTGGAGTCCAGAGGCTCGGCGTTTGATTGCAGAAGCGGACGGAATAACCGGTTTCCGGGTGACCCGCTGAAAATAGTGGATGGTATTGCAACGAATTCTACAAATCTTGCACTGAAATATCACCCGCTGCAACGAATTCTAAAGATAAAATGGAGTTTTGGGGGTGTGGAGGTAAAACATGAGGAGGTTCACAGCTGTGATCCTGGAGATGGTAAATATATCCACTTATCGTAGACATCCCTGGGTCCACGACTCTGCTAACAGAGACCAGTGACGGAAACAACCTACCAGACGACCTTCTTCCAGGTATTCTTCTTCTTTGTGATTTTGGATTAGTGATTTTGATTTTACCGGCTAAAGGAACCCCTCAAGCTGAAAAGAGCACTTAGCTTTGACCTATTGATTGAGACCTGAGCACATGTATTGACAATTCTCTTTCTTTGCATCAATTTGATGGACAGAGCTGGTCATACTAAGATACCAATATAGCTCATGAGAACCTTTATACCCAGCTCGTGTAACACTTCATTTGTTTATGCATCAAAAATTTTTTTAAATTACTTCTAGCATTATCATTTTTTCCTGATGTTACATGTATTTTTATTCAACACTAGTTGCACTTTGCAGCTTCACAATATTTTGGACTTCCCTAGCAATAACGGTTATTCTCAGGGTCAGTTGCATTCTTTATCCTCATATTTAAATCTCTGCTAGTCCTTCCTTAAATGACTATCTTCTAAAACATTATGGTGAAGGGTCGAAATATGAGACACAAAACACTATTTGATATTCACAATCCTTCTCTGTGAATCTCCCTTTTTGTGGTGTTCAATTTTCTGTTGAACGCTAGCTATTTTCCTCTTGTAGCGTTTGGCATTTAAAACCCTACAAAAAATGTTTAGAAACCTCCTCAATCATTAGCAAAGACACCTATGAAAAAAATTTGATGCTCATATGTTCTCCTTTGTCATTTGATTGATCGACACTTTGCTCGATTGAAAAATGCAACAAAATCATCATATGTGAGGTGCCCAATACACCATTGAATCCATCATAACATAATTTACCACTGATCTCGATATTTGACAAAGGGTTGCGATGAATGGAATTAGGCACTTTCTGGTGCTCAACTAATGCTTGACTAGCATAATTTAACTGACAACAACCCTTGGATAGTCTTTGTATTTGAAATCTATAAAATATTGTAGCATATCCGGTTCCACATTTCCAGACTGCTTCGCATTCGAAACTACACAATCGGCTTACCTTCAGGCATTTACGATATCATTCGGAAACTAGGACACTTGTTTTCTCTCTGCGTTCTACGTTTGACTCTTGAAACATTCTTTGGTTAACAAAATTGAAAACCAAACCTCTATCCTCTTCAATATGTTTTGGGACATTTCACATCCGGGCACTTAGATGTTCTCAACATCTAACCATAGTCACCAAATTCGCCCGAATCGGTGAAAAAAGTATGGAAATTCATTAGTTCGATTCGAATATCGAATAATTCGTTAAAAATTTGATTCGTTTCACTGTATGCAACCCGAAATTCATGGTTTATGGTTTATAACTTATGAAACAGATTTTTAATGGAAATGGAAACTCATTGCAAGCTTAGAAACAAGTTGGAAACTGGGACGAAATGGAAACTGATTGCTAATATTTGAAATGGAAACTATTGTTATTTTAGAAATTTTCTAATTTCCATGTTTTTTTAATAGTTTAAAAAGATAAAGCTAAAACACTGAGAGAACCATGAAAGAAAATCGTAAATTGTTTTTTTTATTAGTTTAAAAAATAGAAAACCAAGAAAGAAAATCAAATTTTGAGATTGTTTTTTATATATTTATGTTAAAGAGGATGTTTTGAATATTTAATTTTTATATATGTTAATTACAAAAGTATAAAATATTTTATATATAATTTAATTATGATAGAGAAAGATGTAGTTTTCATTTTTAAATATTATATATAAAGATTTTATGTACAATTTTCTTTGTTATGTGATGTTCTCTCTCAAAACTAGATGGATCTCATTGGTCAAGCTTGTTTCTTCATTCAGGCTAACAGATCCAAAACAAAACCATTGTGATTTATCCATCCCAAAACTTGCTCTATGAAGCAGTATCTTGAATATTTTAACCTCAAGGACCTTTTCTTGTGCTCGGGAAGGTGTCTGGGTCTAGTTACATTCTTAAGGTAGTAGATTATCTCTGTATGCCAGTTGATGTAACTGCATTAACCAAGTTGATTCCAAGAGTTTCTTTATTGCCCTTGGTCAAAAGCTTTGTTAATCTCTGACCCTTACTATTTTTTGTGGGTCTTATCTCTAAATCATATTCTCGAATCTTAGCAACCCACTTACCCCTTGATCCCAAGCAAACATGTTGTGACAAGATATCCTTCACTGTTGGATGAGGAACAAATGCTATAATCTTTGAAAATCCAATGTAGGTTCTAAAATGCTTTAGTGATTTTACCAAAGCATAGGCCTGCTTCTCCATGATGGCATAGTTCAATTTTGCATCCCTTAGCATTTTACTCACAAACGCAATTGGTAGTTTATTTCCCTATTCATTCTTTTGAAGAAAAACTCCTGCAATAGTATAATTAGAAGCAAAAGAAAGAACAAGAAAATATTTTTCAAAGTTAGGGCTCACCAAAACTGGAGAATTGACTATAACATCTTTGACATTATGGAATGTTGTATGGCTTGCATCATCCCATATAAAAATTGCATCTTTCTTTATCAACTCTTTAAGGGGTTTTGTGATCTTTGCTACATTCGGAATGAATCTTCAAATGAAGTTTACTTTGCCAAAGAAAAAATGCAACCCTTTCTAATTTCTTGTCATGTCTTTTAACGTCCTTGTATATTTTGATCAAAGATCCAATCTTCTCATTCTCTTTCGAAGTGATTACTTTTCCAATCTTGATCAAGATTGGATTTGTCTCTATCCCTACATTGGTATCTTCATACTCATTTGTTTGTATTGTCTTAATTCTACCTGTAAACGCATTGTCTCTGTTGAAGCTTGCTCATGATTGGATTTGTCTCTATCCCTACATTGGTATCTTCATACTCATTTGGTTTTATTGTCTCAATTCTACCTGTAAACATGTTGTCTCTATTGAAGCTTACTTCCAAAGGAACCATACCTGAAGGGATTTTGTTGGTTGGTCATTCTTCTATTGAATCATCTTCCCTCATGTCAATCTCATACATTTCAAATTCTTTTGTGTTGTCAAGGAACCCAACTATTTCTGCATCACCTTTAAAAACTTACCAATTCTTGATGTTGTTTGGAATTGAAGGTGTGTAAATCGTCTCAATTCGGCCACATCCTATTCTCCTACTGGTTCTTCAATTGGCTTCTCCAAGGTGTCTCCTAAACCATTTTCTGCCTAGGATGGTCAGTCTTATCAGGTTCTCCCAGCTTCTACCATACATATTGGTTATAATTTTGGCCTTTGGAAATTGAGCATGAGTCGATGCTCATTCTGTTGTGGGTACACTTTCTTCTCCAAGACTATTAGCCAGGTGCTTCTTCTGTGTTTCTCTTCACGCAACTTCTGAATTTTCAATTTCTAACCATTTAATAGATTTTATCTTAATTATGAACTAGAAAACCCTAGGGTTCAAGCTTAACTCCATGCTTAATAACCACCCATGGATTAAGAAGTCCACACCAGTCACTTTGAAATTTCGAACATCACAATCTATCTACTTAAAATTTCACTTATAACAGCCCCAATGCCTTGAGATGCTATCTTTTACTCTTAAAATGTGGGAACAAAAGATTATAACTTAACGGGGAGGTAGCACCTTCATTAAGAACTGATTATTTTATTAAACCTATCATTAAGGAGTGGAAAGATGGAACCTTAAAAATTTTGCTTTAGATGTTTCTTCCCACGTCAGTCTTGTTGTCGAGTGTGAACTTCATCCATGCTTTTTGTTGAAGTTTTATCAGATTTTATCTCTTTATGGTCATGTTTTATCCATGTCAGTTGACATTAGAACAATTTTTGGCATGCAAGTAAACTTTGACAAAGCAAACCCTGAGTCATCCTGAAGTCAAAGTCTTTTTGCATATACATCAAAAAATGTTAGGACATGCTAGTGAAAAGTTGGAAACTACTAATTAAATATTGTCTATTTTATTTTCATTTCTTTTTTTTTTATCACGAGAATCGATAATTAACTATTGTCATTTTTCTTTCTATTTCTTTCTTCTTCTTATTTTTTTATTTTTATTTTTAATATTAGGAGAATTTCTTTCTTTTTCCTTTTTCCTTTTTTATTTTTTGGGTATTAGGAGAATTCCTAAACTTACTGCCTGTCTCTGAGGAGGCCCAAATTATTTCTGAGGGACTGACCTTATACTCCTGAACCTAATGCATTATGCAACTGCCCACAGACACGTTAGGTGTGTTAACTGAGTTTCAAACCTGGGTGGGGCCTCAATATTGCTCAGCAAAAACTTTCTTCCTTGGACTAATCTGGGGGAGGTCCAGGATCAACCTTTGTGGCTACCTTATAACACCAAGAGTATATCTAGCAACCTGTAAGCCAAATATAAGCAAGATATACCAGATCTTATGATTTAGCAAGAGCGGAGACTCTAGGAAATGGGGAGTCTACTCCTTGAGGCAAGATCATAGCAGGCCATATAGTCAATGGGATTTGAACCACAGTCTTGTTAGTTTCACCCAGTGAGGCCATATACTCAATGGGATTTGAACCATGGTCTCGTTAGTTTCACCTAGTGAAACTTACTGTTAAACCACATATCACTGTATAATTAACTATTCTCTATTACTTGAAACAATTCTAAAACTTTAAAGTCCTTGGTTGATTGGGTTGCTCTAACACTGAGCTGCTTGCCCTTTCATGAGGTGGGTTAACTGAGTTTCGAACCTAGGCGGGGCCTCAATATTGGTCAGCAAACACTTTCCAATGCAAGTCGTCCACCGTTTGGCCTAGCAGAATAGGCTAATTAACAATTTTCTGTTCCTTGAAACATTTCTGAAACTTTTAAGTCCTTGGTTGGTTGGATTACTCAAACACTGAGCCACTTGGCCCATGCAAACACTTTCCAATGCAGGTCATCCACTGTTTGGTCTGGCACAATAGGCTAGTTAACAATGTCTGTTACTTGAAACATTTCCAAAACTTTTAAGTCCTTGGCTGGTGGGATTGCTCTAACACTGAGCCACTTGCCCCTTCACGAGGGACGCCCTTAAGGGTTCAACATAGATGTGTGTATTCCTATTTCCAACACCCTCGTCAGGCCACACTTTGGCTAAGGCCCCCTGGCTAACCACAAGAAAAACTAGCTCTATCCCCATTTTGAAAATTATACATACTAAGATTTACCCCAGATTTTCCCTTGGCCAGTGTGCTGTTGTACTACTGAGCTACATGCCCCTTCATTGTGGGCATCATTAATGGTTCGACCTAGATGTATGGATTGCTATCTCCAACAAAGAAAACACCTAATTTGGAAGTAAAGCATCAAAACTGAACGAAAGAGAATGTATAATGAACAAAGTTTTTATGCCAACATTCTACCATATTCCAAAGTTTTCATGTTTGACTTCTAAGTCATTTATATAGATTTTAATCATTGCTTTATGTTTAATTGAGTATAATTGCAACCTAATTCGTTTCATATTTAATCATCCCTTAATTAGGTGTGCTCATGCTCCTAAGTCATGAATTTTGGACCTGTGTGTGGAAGTGTTCGTTGCTTTGTTTCCAAAGGTTTTGAAAGTGGTCATTTCAAAAGTCATCCCCATTTCCAAATGTTGTCCTTACCCTATTTCAGGGAATTAAGACTTCAAAATATTGTGCTCTTTGGTTGAATCGATAATTTTATTTTCATATGAAAGACTAGGAATCCAAAAGGAAAAAGTAGTTCCATTTAAAGATATGGCAACCTAAATTATCCAAATTATTTTTATTACAATCCATCCATCTATTTCATTGTAGCATTCCTAGTCCTTTAGTATTCAATTATAACTTTATAAAATCAAGATGGCCATCCATATTCAAATTCTTTTGCTTTTCTTTGTGTTATCTTCTAATAAGGATTTTTATTTCCAAGTAACTCAACTACCAAAGGTAGTACATGCGAGTAGAGAAGTAATTCAACTATCAGTTATTCTCCTACATAGTACATGCTTTGATAGATTATAATAAAAGTCTTACCAATACAATAACATTGATTGTTGTATGTGGACATTTTTGTTCAGGATGGTCCATTACATAATCAAGATGAGGAGCTGGATCATGTAATTGCACTTTCTCTTTCTAAAGAACTAACCAAACCAGAAGGTATATGATGGAAATTTCATTTTTTTACAGTTACTTTTAGTTTAATTATATCATTTAGCTCGATGCTTTTCATATATTCAACTAAAATTTTGTTGCTTAACAAGACTTTTTCATTTCCATGTTTTAGTGAAACTGTTTATGGTTTGATACTCTCATACAACCTTTATCAAGTTACATGCACCCTCATTAGAAAAAAACAAGAGAATTTTGCTTGCCATGACTATCTTTCTTTGTCATTGTTGACTTAAGAAAGTCTTTTAGCTAAGAAACTAGTTTCAAGGTTATGGAATAACTTGTCATATAAATTGAACAGAAGTTATATCCAAAATGCTAACTTGTAAACTACTTAGCTGGTTTTAGGCTTTTCATTTAAAATCTACTTCAGTTTGAACTTTGAAGGAGTTGTTCCATATACTTGAATATTAAGAGATTTTGGTGTAAGGATTAAAAATTAGCCCGTAAGGCCTCTCAGTTATTCATTTATTTTATCTGTGTTAGCCCCCCTATAAATTTTTGACAAGCAAATAGGGGGCTAAAATGTTTTGAGCCTTCAAGGAATGCATCTCCCCTGAAGACACATCATCCTTGAAGCCTCTTTGTGCCTTTTGTCCTTTGGTGAAATCCCCTCTGCTGATTTCCCTTATAAAGCCTCTCTGTTGTGAAGAAAAATGCCCAGAGGCCCTTTTCCCTCTTATTTCACCCCCACTTAGCTCCTATTTTGTTTCTCCTTCTATTTCCCTTCTTACCTCTTCAGATCCCTTCTATATTCTTCCTTTACCCTTTGGTTAACCATCTTCCCTTTGTCCCCTTATCGTTTCCCTCCCTAGGCCTTAAAATTCTTTAAAGGGGCCTCAAAACCCACTTTTCTACCTTATTATAGGCCTAAACCACTTCCCCGCCATGCACTGCTTACAAGATTTATTATAAAGTTTGTATTATTAAACCCTGCCTCTTAATAGATCGCATATCACATAATCGTATTTTCATTGTATATGTTCGATCGATCCATCACAAATATTTGCGATGCGATCAACTAATTGCATTTTCCCCCATCGCACTTTCCGCCGATCGCATTTTCTCCCATCGCACTTTCTCTATTTGCGATTTTGCGATCCAACTTGGGCCCACCATACAGTCTTTCCGCCCATCGCATTTTCCCCATCGCACTTCCGCTCCGTCGCAGAGCGCAAAGCGCAGTTTTTTGTTTGGTGCTGATTTCTGCCGTCGCACTTTCTCCATTTGCGATTTTGCAATCAGACCCCCGGGTCCCAAATCCATGGCTCCCCTCATTGCATTTTTTTCATTTCCTTTGTATTTCCTCCATTAGTCAATCCTTTGCATCTTACATTAAAGTTTAATGAATCGCCCTCTGCCATGACCGGGTCCCGCCATTTCGAATGCATTTCATGTGTTTGACCTTTCCCCTTTGTAGCTTGGCCAACGGTTAAACCTTAGTGTTCAGCAATAAAGGAATTCTCCGCCATTATTCCATGTGTTCGCCATTTCCACAGTCGCCACCGCCTTTCCACCACTGGCCTCCAAAGCATTTCTCCACCACCACTACCCGAGTTTGTAATATTTTTATTTGACTGTTCAGTTAGCACAGAGAGGCCAGTTCAACGGCCAAACGAAACAACAGAGATGGATTTGAGGGATTCAAGCCGGTTAATTGAAGATTAACAATTATAATCCTGCATTCAAAGGAAAAGGCGCAGTTTTAAGATCCAAGCACATTGTTAAAGACTCCTCTCCAAACGTACACCTTCCTACAAGAAATCTCCATGCCTCCTCGAGCCCTAAAAAGATTAATCACACTGACTGAAGCTCATTTAAGACAGTCAGGCAACAGTTATGGAGTATGGAGCAGCCCGTAGATCATCCCATCCAGTTCATTTATTCCAGAAGGCTACCACAGATTTCCAGACAACCGTAAGGATTTAAGGAACATATTAGAGGTCAAAATCGACCTGACAGAGATCTCCAAACCAATCTACAGGGTACACAGCACTTCATATAGCCATTAAGCAGAATTGGCTCGGTTTCCTCCGCCATTCTATCTTAATGAGACTCATTTAATTGTTCACCTACTCCTGTTTCTTCCTCTTCTCCTATAAGAATTCCCGAGAACGTAATGTAAAGGTTGTTGTTGGCTGCTGTCGTTGCTGTTAGAGGGATTCATTATGACTGTTAGAACAGTCTTGGGAGGGAGTATCAGAGTAGTTTGTATGTAATAGGCTAGGAGGAGAAAGTCTGGACTGTACTAGCCATTGAGATTATTGTACATGACTGGTTTTGCATCAATTAATCAAAGCACATTTCACAGGATCCTGGTCTATTACTATTGGTGATGTTTTTTCTTACTTTTTTCATTACATTTTCATGCTGTTTCATGTTCTTCTGGTAGGCAACAGAAGTGTAACATAGGATTCACCCTTGTTAGGTGCCCTATGTTCCTGCTCTCCCTACCTTTAATGTTTTCTGCTAAATGTGTTATCTAAGAATTTATTTCAGTCAGTTTAACCAGTGTAGTGGATGTTATTGCCTGCTCTCTGATGTATGAATTGGATGGACCAGTTCTTAGGTGTTCTTGTTGGGTTTAAGCTGGAAGGTTTGGGAACACTGGGGATGAGTGTTAGCCCTGTCCACTAGGATCCTTGCGCGACCAGCTGGCCTTTCTAAGATCCCTTCTGTTAAACTTATCTCTATTTTTTCCCTTGGAGTTGCTAAAGCATACCTGGAGTTAAATGACCTCTGGTCCGATCTATAAGCAGCCCCTTTGTCTCTCTTTGAGAGCTGCCTTTGAGTATGTCCAAGCAGGTCTGGAGTTAAATGACCTCTGACCTGGTCTATAGATAGAAAATTGGTTGTCTTTCCTTCTTTCACCTTCTTCCCTTAATGTTTCATCCCACCATCTAATCTAAAGATCCTTTAGTATCAGATGACTTTCCCTTTGGGAGCCTTGGCTAGTGGATGCAAGTAATTTCCTTTCATGACTCCATAGCCCAATGGATGGCACTCTCTTGACCTATCCTCTTTGCTGAAATATCCTGCTACTTTGTTCCTTTCCTCCCATTACTTTCTCAGTCTATGATCTCATGACTCAATTCAGCAACCAACCAACCAAATCATTTAAAATCCCTTGTGCTTCATACCTAGCCTAATATCTCAATTTGAGCTTTCAAAGATATATCATTCTTTCTCTATTTGGAGAGATCCCTCTCCGGGTCCAGGAGGGCTAGATCCTAGGGCCCCAAAGTGGTTTGATGTTGTCTCATCTTTTGGTATTGCCAAATCTGCCAAAAAATGGGAACCCCAACATAATGGCGACTCCGCTGGGGATAGACCAATCAGCCTTGATTTGGTAAACCACTGTGGTGGACAGTAAGTTGTAAATCATCCACCTAGCGACTCCAAAATTCTTGAATGATAAAAAGACTCCACTGGTGATCAGCAGGCCACTGATTATCTGTGTGATTCACTAGACTCCACTGGGAGACCATGTCGCAGTACAACATCATCCATGCCAAGGACCAAGTCACATCACTAATGGAAGACACTGAACAGTTTGCAAAAATGTTTCTAGATTTCATAGCAGAGTGTCGTGCTGTGATTTCAAGTGACTTGGCAGTTTTGAAGGTGGAGCACCTTCCCGGGGCTATTCTTCTCAGTTCAAAATTCATACCCGTGCTCAGAAAAAATTTCCTAGAAGTGGTGGTTGAAAGGTATGAGGCTGAGATTGAACTTTTGAACTCACAAGAGATATCATACGAGTTCAAAGACCTGAGAGCCTTTTTGGAAATTCTCCCGCCCCCTAAAAATGAGGAAATTCCACTGATGTTCGATGAGAAAGAAGAAGATGATTCGGCTCTTAAGAGCCACTCTGAAGACGCAGTGGAAAATGCAATAATTGAAGCTGCCCAGGACGTAGATAGCCTACCAGTCACGGCAGGCCTGAAAGAAGACAATGTACATCATCTGTTCGTTGATCCTGTGGTAGAGTACATGGAGGCCCTGATATGCTCGAATGCTCCAGCATTGATCCTTAGCACGGGCCAGTTTCATCAAAAATTGTCACTACTGATGGTGACCACAGTTTTGAAGAACCACATGCAGAGCACCCTGTGGTTATCTCTGACAGGCAGCCAGTGCTCATATCCTTTTTTACTATTACTTGATTGGCTGCATTGGCATTATTGCATCACCTAGGGCATCAGAGATTTCCAGTTAGAGTAGGGTAGGTAGGAGAAGCTCAATAAAGCTCATTCTATGAGCATGTAGTTAGTTGTTTCAATTTCTATCTTAGAGTGTAGAGAAGAAATCTGCTAGACAGTTTAATCCTAGCAGATATTAGATTAGGTAGAGAATCTTATGAGACCAACAGTTTAATCTGGTCTCATGGAGCAATAAGGGTAGAAAGTAGAATAGGTTTATTTTCCTGTTTGTAAAGATTGATGTTGTAAAGGGTCTGCAAGTCCAAATGCACCCCAGAAGAAAAAATGCTAGGACTATAGTGTGGGTAGGTAGTTGTTGATGAGAAATGTTTCTGCTGATGTAATGTCTTCATAGTTTGTGGCAAATGATCAAAGAAAGAAAGGGATGGCTTATAGCAGCAGGCACCTGGCCTACACCAAGAGATCATTTTCTGAATTCTTGACTCCTTCAAGAAGAATCCATCCCCATGTGGAGCCACTGTTAGCCCCCCTATAAATTTTTGACAAGCAAATAGGGGGCTAAAATGTTTTGAGCCTTCAAGGAATGCATCTCCCCTGAAGACACATCATCCTTGAAGCCTCTTTGTGCCTTTTGTCCTTTGGTGAAATCGCCTCTGCTGATTTCCCTTATAAAGCCTCTCTGTTGTGAAGAAAAATGCCCAGAGGCCCTTTTCCCTCTTATTTCACCCCCACTTAGCTCCTATTTTGTTTCTCCTTCTATTTCCCTTCTTACCTCTTCAGATCCCTTCTATATTCTTCCTTTACCCTTTGGTTAACCATCTTCCCTTTGTCCCCTTATCGTTTCCCTCCCCAGGCCTTAAAATTCTTTAAAGGGGCCTCAAAACCCACTTTTCTACCTTATTATAGGCCTAAACCACTTCCCCGCCATGCACTGCTTACAAGCTTTATTATAAAGTTTGTATTATTAAACCCTGCCGCTTAATAGATCGCATATCACATAATCGCATTTTCATTGTATATGTTCGATCGATCCATCACAAATATTTGCGATGCGATCAACTAATTGCATTTTCCCCCATCGCACTTTCCGCCGATCGCATTTTCTCCCATCGCACTTTCTCTATTTGCGATTTTGCGATCCAACTTGGGCCCACCATACAGTCTTTCCGCCCATCGCATTTTCCCCATCGCACTTCCGCTCCGTCGCAGAGCGCAAAGCGCAGTTTTTTGTTTGGTGCTGATTTCTGCCGTCGCACTTTCTCCATTTGCGATTTTGCAATCAGACCCCCGGGTCCCACATCCATGGCTCCCCTCATTGCATTTTTTTCATTTCCTTTGTATTTCCTCCATTAGTCAATCCTTTTCATTTTACATTAAAGTTTAATGAATCGCCCTCTGCCATGACCGGGTCCCGCCATTTCGAATGCATTTCATGTGTTTGACCTTTCCCCTTTGTAGCTTGGCCAACGGTTAAACCTTAGTGTTCAGCAATAAAGGCATTCTCCGCCATTTCCACAGTCGCCACCGCCTTTCCACCACTGGCCTCCAAAGCATTTCTCCACCACCACTACCCGAGTTTGTAATATTTTTATTTGACTGTTCAGTTAGCACAGAGAGGCCAGTTCAACGGCCAAACGAAACAACAGAGACGGATTTGAGGGATTCAAGCCGGTTAATTGAAGATTAACAATTATAATCCTGCATTCAAAGGAAAAGGCGCAGTTTTAAGATCCAAGCACATTGTTAAAGACTCCTCTCCAAACGTACACCTTCCTACAAGAAATCTCCATGCCTCCTCGAGCCCTAAAAAGATTAATCACACTGACTGAAGCTCATTTAAGACAGTCAGGCAACAGTTATGGAGTATGGAGCAACCCGTAGATCATCCCATCCGGTTCATTTATTCCAGAAGGCTACCACAGATTTCCAGACAGCCGTAAGGATTTAAGGAACATATTAGAGGTCAAAATCGACCTGACAAAGATCTCCAAACCAATCTACAGGGTACACAGCACTGCATATAGCCATTAAGCAGAATGGGCTCGGTACTAGCCATTGAGCTTATTGTACATGACTGGTTTTGCATCAATTAATCAAAGAACATTTCACAGGATCCTGGTCTATTACTATTGGTGATGTTTTTTCTTACTTTGTTCATTACATTTTCATGTTGTTTCATGTTCTTCTGGTAGGCAACAAAAGTATAACATAGGATTCACCCTTGTTAGGTGCCCTATGTTCCTGCTCTCCCTACCTTTAATGTTTTCTACTAAATGTGTTATCTAAGAATTGATTTCAGTCAGTTTAACCAGTGTAATGGATGTTATTGCCTGCTCTCTGATGTATGAATTGGATGGATCAGTTCTTAGGTGTTCTTGTTGGGTTTAAGCTGGAAGGTTTGGGAACACTGGGGATGAGTGTTAGCCCTGTCCACTAGGATCCTTGCACAACCAGTTGGCCTTTCTAAGATCCCTTCTGTTAAACTTATCTCTGTTTTTTCCCTTGGAGTTGCTAAAGCAGACCTGGAGTTAAATGACCTCTGGTCCGATCTATAAGCAGCCCCTTTGTCTCTCTTTAAGAGCTGCCTCTGAGTATGTCCAAGCAGGTCTGGAGTTAAATGACCTCTGACCTGATCTATAGACAGAAAATTGGTTGTCTTTCCTTCTTTCACCTTCTTCCCTTAATGTTTCATCCCACCATCTAATCTAAAGATCCTTTAGTATCAGATGACTTGCCCTTTGGAAGCCTTGGCTAGTGGATGCAAGTAATTTCCTTTCATGACTCCATAGCCCAATGGATGGCACTCTCTTGACCTATCCTCTTTGCTGAAATATCCTGCTGCTTTGTTCCTTTCCTCCCATTACTTTCTCAGTCTATGATCTCATGACTCAATTCAGAAACCAACCAACCAAATCATTTAAAATCCCTTGTGCTTCATACCTAGCCTAATATCTCAATTTGAGCTTTCAAAGATATATCATTCTTGCTCTATTTGGAGAGATCCCTCTCCAGGTCCAGGCGGGCTAGATCCTAGGGCCCCAAAGTGGTTTGATGTTGTCTCATCTTTTGGTATTGCCAAATCTTCCAAAACATGGGAACCCCAACAATCTAAATATAACATTTATTATTAAATTAGAACCACTCGGCACAAATACGTCATAGATCAAGCTCATACTTTGTAGAGTGTCGTAGAATAAAAATAGGAGCAAGGACACTGAATTCTTTTAGTTTTTCTGGTTCTTATTCCTTTGGTGTATCTTTGCACCTTTAGGGGCAATTGCTAGTTTAAAGTCTAATTCTTTAAAGGGTGCTAGCTCAATGGAAGAGCACCTGCTTTACAAGCAGGAGGTTGGTGGTTTGATTCCATCGTGCCCTGATATTCATATATAGGGAATGATGAAGATCAATTTTTGGTGATGGATGCTCTTTTGACCATCACCAATGAGCTTATGGTGACATATTTCGACCCTCACAAAAATATGAAATGGTGACGGTCAATGAACGCCACCATATATATGCATCAATAGTGACGACCATTAAAGGTCCATCACCATAAATCGTTGTTGTTGATATGAAATGGTGAGGGTCAATGTTTGTCATTATAGTCATTATTCGTGACAGATCTTGATGTCACCAATGAGTTTATGGTGACAGTCAATGAATGTCACCATATATATGCACCAATAGTGACGGCCATTAAAGGTCCATCACAAAAAAATGTTGTTGTTCATATGAAATGGTGACGGTCACTATCCTATCATTATAATCAATATTCGTGACAGACCTTGAATGTCACCACAACACATACTTTTGGCGACGCCACCTTTGGTGATGTTCAACTTTTGGTAACAGAGGCTATTGTCTGTCACCATTGCTCATATGAAATGGTGACGGTCACTATCCATCACTATAAATCATTATTTGTGACGGACCTTGAATGTCACCACAACACCTATACTTTTGGCGAAGCCACATTTGGTGACGTTCAGTTTTTTGGTGACGGAAGCTATTGTCCGTCACCATTGCACATATGAAATGGTGACGGTCACTATTCGTCACTATAAATCATTATTGGTGACGGACCTTGAATGTCACCACAACACCTATACTTTCGGCGACGCCACCTTTGGTGACGTTCAGTTTTTGGTGATGAAGGCTCTTTTGACCCTCACCAATGAGCTTATGGTGACCATTTTCGCCCCTCACCAATGTGATTTTTTCCTGTAGTGGAACCTATGAGATCTGACATACATGAAGACTTCATTGGACAATATTCGCAAGCACATCCTTGGAAGACGATTCCTCAACGAAGATTTTCATCCAGGTACCACCATATTTTTCATGGCTATTGTTATTCATGTGGAAAATTTGGTTATAAAGCAGTAGAATGTTGCACGTACCTTATGAACCAATACAATTCCAAGAGATTCTTCAAATATGAACCTCCCAGGGCTCAACGAAACATCAATAGATTTGAAAATTTAAGAAATAATATGGAATGTTACAAATGTCAAAACTTTGGACACATAGCCAGAGACTACAAACTTGAAAATCCTCCAGAAGAATCTTCGAAGCCACAGACTGAACGAAAATGGAAGAAGAAGAAGACTGATAATTGTGCTCTTGCTCTCAAGGCTCAAAAAAAGAAAGATGTGTGGTATTTTGACAGCGGTTGCTCAATGCATATGACTGGAGATAGAAGGAAATTTGTATCTTTGAAAGAGAAGAAGGATGGAACCATATCCTTCGGAAATGATAGATCTTCAAATGTTATAGGATCAGGTACCGTCATTCTCGGAAGCAAATATGTTATAGCCAAGAATGTTCTATTGGTCGAAAACATGAATCACAATCTGCTCAGTGTTGGACAAATGTGTGATCAAGGACACACAATGCTATTCAACTCCACAAAATGTGAAATCAGGAAAGGCAGGTATGGTAAAATTGTGGCTACAAAAAGTCGAGCTCCAAACGACATATATGTTCTGGATGAAGCAACTAAAGCATGTCTACTAGCTAAAGAAGATGAAAGTTGGTTATGGCACAAACGAATGGGTCACATAAACTTTGATAATCTTGTCAGGATAAGCAAAAAGGAAGCAGTACGAGAAATGCCGAAAATCTCAAAACCTTCCAGCACACTATGTGAGGCATGTCAGCATGGCAAGCAGACAAAAGTTCAATTTAAAATAAAAGAACACTTTTCATCACATCCATTGGAATTGATACATACTGATCTATGTGGTCCTGTGAGAACAAAAGGCCTAGACAGAGAATTATATTTCATGTTGATGATAGATGACTATACCAGGATGACAGCCGTCAGTTTCCTAAAGAAAAAATTTGAAGCATTTGAGTGCTTTAAGATCTACAAGGAGTTGGTTGAAAATGAAACTAATTTGAAAATAAAGTGTTTAGGATCAGATAATGGTGGAGAATTCACTTCCAAATTATTTCAGCAATACTGTGAAGAAAATTGAATAAAAAGACAATTTTCAACAGCACGAACACCTCAGCAAAATGGAGTTGCTGAAAGAAAGAATAGAACTATACAGGAAATGGGTAGAACAATGTTGAAGGACTCAAAATTGGATGAAAAATTCTGGGTTCAAGAAATTGATACGACAGTCTTCATTATCAACCAAAGTCTTCTCATAAATAATTGCAACAAGACTCCATATGAATTATGGAAAGGAAAACCAGCCAATGTAAAATATTTCAGAATCTTCGGAAGCAAATGTTATATCAAAAGAGAAGATCAAAATTTGGGTAAGTTTGAATCACGTGTTGATGAAGGTATCTTTGTTGGTTACTCACACAAAATAAAGGCCTATAAATGCTATAATCTAAGAAGAAAATAGATAGTGGAGAGCATAAATGTTACATTTGACAAAGATGGTGTTCTAGCGAGTAATGATGAGAATCTAGAATCTTTGAAACTTGAGACAAAGGCTGAAAAAGACAGACAAAATTGTAGAACAAGAAGAAACTATCAACGAGGAAGAAGTAAACAATGATCATCAAGATATACCAGAACAACAACAAGAAGCTCCTCCAAGGAGAACAAAAGAGTGGATTCAAAAGAGCCATCCATCAAATCAAATCATTGGTGACATAAATGAAGGTCGACAGCTTCGTTCATCACAACAAGCTCACGTTGCTTTTCTAGCAACCTTTGAGCCTAGTAGTTTTGAGGAAGCCAACCAAAATGAACATTGGGTAGCAGCTATGAATGAAGAATTGGATCAAATTGAGAAGAATAACACCTGGGAATTAGTTCCACGACCAAAAGATAAAAATGTCATTGGGACTAAATGGGTGTTCAAGAACAAATTGAATGAAGATGGGCAGGTTACCAGAAACAAAACAAGATTGGTTTGCAAAGGCTATGCACAAGTGGAAGGAATTTATTTCGACGAAAAATTTGCATCAGTTTCCAGAATGGAAGCCATCTGAATGTTTCTCGTCTATGCATGTTCAAGAAAAATCAAAGTCAACCAAATGGATGTTAAGTCAGCATTTCTGAATGGAGAATTAGAAGAAGTTTACATCGAACAACCTAAAGGTTTTCTACTATCACAAAAAGAAGACTATGTCTGCAGGTTAAAGAAGGCTCTATATGGTCTCAAGCAGGCTCCTAGAGCATGGTATGATCGTCTTGATGGATATCTACGTCAACAAGGGTTCAAGAAAGGTACTGTTGATAACAATCTTTATGTACAAATAGATAAAGATAATTTAACAATTGTTGAGGTATATGTGGATGATATAATATTTGGTAGCAATGATGATCGATTAAGTAAGAAATTTTCTACAAAGATGTAAAGTGAGTTTGAGATGTCTTTACTTGGTGAGCTGACATACTTCTTAGGGCTTCAAATATCTCAGCAAGAGAAAGGAATATTTATATGTCAAGCCAAGTACATCAAGGAAATTCTCAAGAAATTCAAAATGGAATATTGCAAACCCGTCCTTACTCCAATGGTAACAGGTTGCAAATTGAGGAAAGATGACTCACCTAAGGATGTGGATTAGAAGTTGTACAGATCTATGATTGGTAGTCTTTTATATGTAACAGCCTCTCAGCCAGATGTTATGCAAGCAGTTGGACAAGTAGCAAGATTCCAAGCAGCACCAAAAGAATCACATATTATTGTCGTCAAAAGAATTTTTCGATATCTAAAGGGCATAGAAGAATATCGCTTGTGGTATCCCAAGGGTAAAAATCTCATTATTCAAGCCTTTACAGATGCAGATTGGGCAGGAACTGTTGATGATCGTAAGAGTACTAGTGGAGCAACATTTTATCTAGGTGGTTGTCTCGTATCATGGTTGAGCAAAAAACAAACTTCAATCTCGTTATCTACAGCAGAAGCAGAATACATTGCAGTAGCATCATGTTGTACTCAAGTCCTTTGGATGAAACAAACCTTGCAAGATCTTCAAGTACAATTCAGTGAGCCTATTCCCATATTTTGTGACAACACTAATGCCATCAGCATCTCCAAGAATCCTGTCATGCATTCAAAAACAAAAAACATTCCAATCAAATATCATTTTGTTAGAGAACAAGTCCCTGAAAAGAATATCAAACTTGAGTATGTTTGTACAAAAGAAAAAATTGATGATATCTTCACTAAAACTTTACCTCGTGAAGCATTTGAATATCTTCATCAAAAGCTTGGTATTCTCCCAAGTTCTCATTAGATTTTCCTTTTTCAAGAATATAAAGCGGGAGTGGAAGTGTGTACAGGTCTGCAGGACGATTGTGTGTCAGTGGGAGTGGAAGTGTGTACAGGTCCACAGGATGGTTGTGTTTCAGGGGGAGTTACCCTTTGCCATTGATGTCAAAGGGGGAGAGAATGTTGAAGGAAGAGGTGTCATGATCGCAGGGGGAGTACTTGTGTTGCCATCAATGCCAAAGGGGGAGATTGTTGATCAGCGGTTGTCATTGATGTCAACCCAAGCAGCACCAGGGGCTAACCCAATATTGCATGGGAATTTTGACCTACCAAATTAATATATTCTAGGTCAATAATTATTTTGATGGTTTCTACTTGTCAAGATGTTTCCGTTGATATATGGCACGCCATGTAATTCTTCACGGTTTGAGAGATATTCATGTTTGAAGTTTGTACCCCCAGTTAGTGGGCTAAAACCCCATGGGGTTGGGGCATGGGTCATTGAAAAGTCATAATTAATATTTTTTAAGCCCCTAAAATCCCTCCCACATTCACTTGTTGAAGCCCCTCTCAACTTAAGCATTCATATAAATTGTGATCTTCATTTCCTCCTTATGCAAGGGATTCAGCCATCTGAAACAGGTCATCTTGGAATTTTCGCTCTAACATTTTTTCTACGAAGGTTCATAAGCTGAAATTGTTATGAGGTGAAGCCGAAATCCTGAGGAAGCTTCAGTAAAAAATTTAGATCAAGGTGCGCAATATTTAAGGATATATGCTCTATGTAAGTCAGGGTTTTTGCAGGCTCCTGAAATTCATCTCAAAAAAGTGACCTTGGTAAATTCGTCATAACTCTCTCTCTGAGTATCATATTGGAATTATGTAAAAATTGACAGATAGTACACAGTCTATAGTTTTTTCTCTATCAATTTCAGAAACAAATGAAGAAACAGTGACACATGGCATGTCATACAAGTGCACTCTGCTGAAACAATCCATAATTAGGGCATTGTGAGAGATTGGGTATAACTCTCTCTTCAAGAATCCAAATTGGGTCAGACCTATGGCATTGGAAAGATGACTCAGAGGAATACTACAGGACCAAAAATAAGATATTGAGGATATGAAATGACAGAGATACACTAGATTCAATATCAAGCTCCTAGAAGGCAAGAAAAAGCTAGATCATGTGTTGTCAAGGGTTGCAAAGGACCAGAATTTCTATGGTAGAAAAGCAAAGCAAGGTACAGAAAATGGTAGCATGACAAGAGCAGCAACCAAGGTGCATAACAGTAGCAAGAAGTTCATCATATGAAGTCTTCAAGTGGGCAGCACTGCATACAATCATTGTAAAGGTATCATTGTACTTAGTCATTGTAAATACATTATTGTACAAATTGTACTAGTATCTATCTGCCAAGGGTTGAAGAGGCAGTGTTGGGAGGTCTAGAATCATCATTAGGTGGTTGTGTCAAAGTTGGGGTTATGGTCTAGTATATCTTCTTCTTCTACATCATTCTATATCATTGTAAAGTGGACCATTTTCCCAGGTACGGGAGTCCATTCTTCTTTTATTCTTCTATAGGGTGGTAGGGTGGTGCTAGGGTGAGTTGTAGCTCATTGGGTGTTGGGGCATCCATTCAGTGACTACTGAAGAATCTCGAGCATTGGAGCGTCCATCCAGTGGGAGCTGGAGAAGAATGCTTTTCTAGATTCTAGGAAGTTGGAGCTTTATTTTCAATTGGAGTTGAATATTAAAGAATTATTAGAAAAGCATTAGGTGGTTTTTGTCCCGGAGTGGGTTTCCACCTTAAAAATTGTGTGCATTTGTGTTCCTCTTGTTTACTACTATCATTGTACAAACACTGATAATAATTGAAGATTAACTAATGCTCTAATTGAAAGGAATACTGATTCACCCCCCCCTCTTAGTATTTCCAACAATTGGTATCAGAGCTTGGTTCCTTCAATAGCAGTTTAACAGATGGAAGGAGGTCATGGAGCATACCAAGAATGGTGTACCTCTATTCAATGAAAATAATTATGCACTCTGGAAAGGAAGAATGGAGGTCTATCTCTTGGCGCAAGGTTACGAAGTATGGGACACTGTTCAAAATGGATTTACATCAACCATGGATGAACAAGGTAAGAATAATTTGGTAAATGATGCAAAAGAAAAGAATATTATTATCAGTGGACTTATTGAATCTGCTTATCATAAGGTGTTGGGTTGTAAAACCACAAAAAATGTATGGGACAAGCTTGAGAATATATATGCAGGTGACTCAAATGTCAAAGAAGCAAAGCTTCAAATCTATAGAGAAAAATTTGAGCAACTCGGAATGAAAGAAGATTGCAACATTGCTGCATACTTCCAATACGTTGATGAAATAACCAATACTCTGGAAGGATTGGGAGAGCCAGTTGATGAGAAGACTATTATACGGAAGATTCTTAGAACGTTACCAGGGAGATTCAACCCAAAGGTATCGGTCTTAGAATACAATGCAAATCTGGACAAACTCAGCAAAGAGGAATTACATGGAGTTCTCATAGCATATGAAATGAGACTTGATGAAGAAAGGGGTACTTCAAATCTAGAAACTGCGTTCGTTGCATCTAAGCAAACCAATAAGGACAAACAACCTTCAATTGAAATGACTTGCACCTGCAAGTGTGAAGAAAATAGAGCTGATGGAGAAGGTCTTTTAGATGAAGAATATGCTTACTTTACAAGAAAACTAAAACCTAGTAAGGGAAAATTCAAAGGTAAACTTCCATTGATATGTTTCGGTTGTGGTGAGGTTGGGCATTTCATAGCAAAATGTCCAAACAAAAGTGATGGCAACTCAAAAGGAAAGAAAGGCTTTAAGAAATTCAACAAGCAAGGAAAAAATAAAGGATCCAAAAGGAACTTTCTCTCTAAAGAAGATAGCTCCTCATCTGATGAAGAAAGTGATAGCAAAGAAGAAGCCGATGACAAAGTATTGTTTATGGCCAAGCACAATAAACAAGAAGTATCAAACAATGAAGAAGAAGGGTTGACCATAGAAGAATTTTATGAGTAGGCAATCAAGCTTATAAAAGAGCTCAATGCTGAGAAGATCCGTTCCAACAGTCTTGAAGAACAGGTTCAAGTTCTCAAAATTGAGGTTGAAGAACACAAATGTATTGAAGAGTCTGTTAGCGTAAGTCTAGTCATATTGCCATCAGTGATCAAAACTGCTCTTTTGCATTTGCATATTAGGAGTCCCATAATAATCAATTTCACCATTCCGTTAGGTCATGGATTCATTGATGGTAGTAATTTGTTACCAGTTTTACCTCATGAGGTACTTGCTGATTTTCCTTCCTATGGTCTTCAGTCATTTGTCACTTTCATTCTCAAAATCATATTAGTAGGTCATAGGATGGGTCTCATTAGCCTCTAAGGCCTCGCCACGGTCAAATTAATGAGTCAAGTGTCAAATAAAGATCAACAAAGTCATGAGGAAGTCAATAAATACAAAGTCACAGCACCAGGAAGACCAAAGATATCATTTATTCAGTTGGTGCAAGTTTCACCTCAAAACCATGTTTTGAGGTGAAAGCATGATACTTTGCCTTTTAGTCACAATTCAGAAGCTGTTATCTCCACAAAAGTGATGTCTCTACCTTCAGATAAGTTTTCCGCAGTATGTTCAGCGCCAAATCATCTTCAAAGCAGATCCATCAGAAAGAGCCCAGAAAGAAGCTTTCCAACGGTATACTACACTCTCAAAACTGGCTTCTAGATTGAATTTTGTGCTTAAGTGAAGTAAAAGCCCTCTATTCCCTAAGCCCCACCTATTTCCCATGATTCCCCTTTAACTTTATGTTAAAATCCCTTTAAAAACACCTTTCTTCCCCCTTCCGATAATATCGCATTATAAATCATTTAATAAAATATGCGATTTTATTACCCAACCACTTCCCCTCCATGCCTTTGGACTTTATAATAAAAAACTTCATATTACAAAGTCCCTCCCCTTAAACACTTCTCCGACCAATACCCCACAAAATTTATAACAAAGTTATATCATATATATAAACCCCACCACTTTAGCGCAAAATCGCAAGATCGCAAGTTTAGAGATTCAAGTGTCTTGTTGATGTGGAATTTGTGATGTGTGATGTGCGATCATCGTAAATTCCCATCGCAAAATCCCCGTTGCACATTCCGTCGCAAATTTCCCATCGCAAAACTCCCATTTGCGATGTGCGATCATCGCAAATTCCAATATTGCGATTGCGATTTTATCCCCGGGCCCACCATATGGTACTTACTCCCCATTATAATATAAAGGCCCTTGTAAGTCCCAAATCGCATTGTATCACATTTATTAAAAGACTTACCATGGTTTAATCCAACCGCATCGAAAGTTTTATTTTGTATATATTTTCCCGCTCCCCGATCCCAATTGTGATTAAGATGCTGGTCCCGCCTCCTCTCCCTTCCTTCCTATTCATTGTTTCCCTTCACGTAAGGCATTATTTCAGTTTATTCCAGTTTACTGCAATGACATCTTATTAAAAGTCAGTTATTCAAAAGATCTGCATTACAACGTTTACTTCCTCCCACTGACCAAATGTAACATAGCTCTTCTTTACGAAGAGATTGTTGGCTTTTGGCCTTCTATCTTCAGTTGTGATTTCTCCCCTTCCCATCGATTGGTATTCCTACAAAATCCATCTATTTATTATAGAATTCTAATTATTTACAAAGTGCGAAAGATCGAGTTACGGAAATAGTGTGGCAGTGAGCTCTACGCTCCGTTGTACAGTTTGGTAGGGAATTAAATAAAGTGATGCAGCTCTGATTTATGGGATTCATGTGGTATGAGTTTTAGCATATGTTTCTCCTTTATGTTTCATATGTACATTGTTATGTTACACCATTCATTCATTAACATTTCCAGTTGAATGTTTTCAAGTTAGAAAGGTAGAATCCATTTTATATGCTCTGCCTTGGGGAATCATTCATACTCTGTGTATTTTCTTCTGTTTGAAAAGGATTCATTTATTATGCCCTTTTCAGCTTCTCAACAGTCTTTCCATTTCATCTTATTTCGATTTGATTGCTAAACCTTCTGCCTATCTTGCCCTATGAAATATTCTGTATCCTGATTTAATTCCTCAGCTCATGCTGTCCTTTTGTCCCATACATCCCTGAAATTTCAGTCATTTATTAAAATCCCTCTTCCCATTTATATACCTAGCCTAAAATCAGTTCATTATTGTGTTATTGAATATCTATTCTACGGAGAGAGCCCTCTCCTACCCTTGTAGGGCTAGCTACAAGGCTGAGCGTGGTTTAGTTGTTACCCTGATTTTCCTTTTTCAGCCTGAGGTTCAGATTGGGTGCTAACATCTCTGGCGACCATACTAGGGAACATTTTTAGCATAAAAGATGAATCACCCCAGTAATATCTTCCACGGCAAAGAATGACAGAGTATTATATCTGAATGTTGATGGTGAACAACAATCAGATGCATGTGAAGGCTGAATTTTTCACCTGGCGACTCCAACTCAATGTAAAGACTCCACTGGAGGACCGACTCTTCCCGCAGAAAAATGGAAGTATCTTACACAAAGTTCAGGTATTCAAAGTGGAATGGTTTTCAGGATCTAATCTGCTTTCTTGTAGATTACTTCTTTTCTGTTCTTGAAGCTGTCCTGAAAGTTTTTCAGAATTTGTTGTATGATAAAGGCGACCAAAATCTTCAATCAACCTATTCAAAAAGTGTAAATACTGAGTTTCCCTTTGACCCTAGTCTCCTTACCTTTCCCAAATCTTATGATGACTTTCTTCGGATTGATGAACCCAAAGAGACCGAAACTAATCCTGTAGCTCCTATATATACTCATATGCCTTTTATAGTCCCGTTTAGGTATAAACCTCTTGTTTTACCGTCTGTACTCCATGCTTTCCCTGCAAATTATTATATATATTTACCAAGATTTGACGGTGAATGTAACAATGTCAACGCTGAGCAACATGTGCAGAATGTTGAGACTTCCCTAGACCTTTTTGAAGTTGATGAAGAAGATGTTAGTATTAGGCTTTTTTCTCTTTCTTTGCTAGGCAAAGTCAAGAGTTGGTACAAAACCCTGCCTGATGCTAGCATCTCAGAATTCCAGCAGTTCGTAAGATTTTTCCTCAACAGGTGGGTGGTTAGACAGAACCCGTTCCTGATTTTAGACGAGTATGCCCAGCTGAAAAGACAGTCACGGGAGACAGTGCAACAGTTTTCCGCCAGATTCAATTGAGTCTATTATTCAATACCTGCCAATATAAGACCCCCTCCTGGCTTGACCCTTTTACATTACCCAAGCGCTTTTGATCCTGAAATGGAGTTTCAGCTGAGAGAAAGGAACACAACAACACTTGAAGAGATACAGAACAACGTAATAAATGTACAAGCTAATCTGTTGATCAGAAGAGCAAAGCTGAAGGAAGAAGAAAAGAAGAATGTTGCAGAGTGCCTGACACTTTCAGAAGAAAAGCTTGACCTTTTGGTAAACGCAGTGGACAAGATGGCGTGGAAAATCACTGCCAGGAATGAAATGGATGCTCAAGAAAAAGTGGCTGATCCAAAACATTTTCCTTCTTATCCCAGTTATCATCCATCTAACAATGACTGTGTTATAGAACATCTCAGAGACAAGAAATCTATTGATTTGACTTGTATGTCTGATGATATGTTTTATGTTTATGATTCGCCAAAATTTGATCAATACGATGATGATGATTTTTTCCAAACACAAGCTAGTCTTGCAGCACAATCAACTGCTGATTTGTGGGAGGAAGTTCTGTTTCGACAGCTTGAAAATAGTAATCATCCGACGCATATCATCCAGGACAGTGATGAGGAAAGTCTGGAAAATTGGGAAGTAAGTGAAAGATCTTTGCCTCTTTGTTTCGCTTCAATTCAGTTCGTCAAAGATAACTTTCATGCAATTAGAAATCAACAATCTCTCAGTGTTAATGTTGAGGTTGAGACAGATAGTGAAATCCTTGAGCAAGTTGTTTATGAGAAATCTTCCCCTGAGATGACCAACGAAATCATCTGCGATATAAAACCCTCCCCAGCTCCAGATTTGCAGCCACCAGACGCAATTGAAGGTCAGATTATAGATGAAGGCCTGGGAGCCGAAACATATAATTTAATGATGCAAGAAGATTCAGTACCTTTATGTTTTGAAGCATTTCGGTTCATAAAGCAGAATCTACGTGATATCTCTAAAGAAAAAGATGAACAGCCTGTACGATGTCACATAGTTTCAACGTATACGTCGCAGCAGTCTTCTCAAGTTTTTGATGATCCTATAGCTTGTGTGTTGAATGATAGTTGTTGTAAAAGTCCTTCTCCATGGGCTAACCATGTGCCAAAAAAGAAGGTTAACAATAATCTTATTCGACAGTCGTCTTCATTATCTTGTTCAACAGATGTTTCATTACAAAGCCCATATCAAGGTTTGCGGTCATACGAGGAGACTAATGACGAAGAATTTCATTTTGTTTGGGATCATCAGCAGAGTTTGGTTATTCACGAATTTCAAGATCCTTTTGATAGCTTGCTGCAGTCACCAAAGAAAAACAACGCAGATGTGAGGAAAATCTTAATATCCAACTATGGAGACTACCTGGACCAGAGCAGTGATGTGTTAAGGGAAATAAATAGCTATTCTTATGAAGATCCTTTCGTAGTATTCTTGAAGTCACCCAGTCAATTCATGCTTTGCAATTTTATCAGCATTCAACTTGATTCCAAGTTTCCTTGGGAGTTGCCTTTCAGTTCTTCCCTTTTCCTGCATATCAGAAAGCATTTGGGAAGAAATCAAATAGCAGCCAGGATGCTTACATGGTTGCATTGGTTGTTCCATTTCACTTGATCAGGTGGTGAATAGAACAATTAGAGTAGGTTTTGATGAATAAGCTCAGTTATGAGTATTTTTTCCATGTTTGTCAGTCGTTTTTTAAGTCAGTTTGGTTTTATTATGGTTTTCAGTCTTAGTCTTAAAGTCAAAGTCAGTCTGCATAATGTCAGTTTTTGAAATTTTTGACTCCATGCCCAATGGATAAGGCTACTTGGTCTACGGTGTTCTTGGAACCTCCAAGGAGCTACCATCCCCATTGGAGCCAATGTTAGCGTCAGTCTAGTCATACTGCCATCAGTGATCAAAACTGCTCTTTTGCATTTGCATATTAGGAGTCCCATAATAATCAATTTCACCATTCCGTTAGGTCATGGATTCATTGATGGTAGTAATTTTTTACCAGTTTTCCCTCATGAGGTACTTGCTGATTTTCCTTCCTATGGTCTTCAGTCATTTGTCACTTTCATTCTCAAAATCATATTAGTAGGTCATAGGATGGGTCTCAGTAGCCTTTAAGGCCTCACCATGGTAAAATTAATGAGTCAAGTGTCAAATAAAGATCAGCGAAGTCATGAGTAAGTCAATAAATACAAATTCACAACACCAGGAAGACCAAAGATATCATTTATTCATTTGGTGCAAGTTTCACCTCAAAACCATGTTTTGAGGTGAAAGCATGATACTTTTCCTTTCAGTCAAAATTCAGAAGCTGTTATCTCCACAAAAGTGATGTCTCTGCCTTCAGATAATTTTTCCACAATATGTTCAACACCAAATCATCTTCAAAGCATATCCATCAGAAAGAGCCCGGAAAGAGCTTTCCAACGGTATACTACACTCTCAAAACTGGCTTCTGGATTGAATTTTGTGCTTAAGTGAAGTAAAAGCCCTTTATTCCCTAAGCCCCACCTATTTCCCATGATTCCCCTTTAACTTTATGTTCAAATCCCTTTAAAAACCCCTTTATTCCCCCTTTCGATTATAATATCGCAT
The DNA here is from genome assembly GCA_034641835.2 of Pinus albicaulis. Classification (NCBI taxonomy): domain Eukaryota; kingdom Viridiplantae; phylum Streptophyta; class Pinopsida; order Pinales; family Pinaceae; genus Pinus; species Pinus albicaulis. The sequence goes on along the minus strand of MU968493.1, from coordinate 1,370,926 downwards.
TATAAATCATTTAATAAAATATGCAATTTTATTACCCAACCACTTCCCCTCCATGCCTTTGGACTTTATAATAAAAAACTTCATATTACAAAGTCCCTCCCCTTAAACACTTCTCTGACCAATACCCCACAAACTTTATAACAAAGTTATATCATATATATAAACCCCACCACTTTAGTGCAAAATCGCAAGATCGCAAGTTTAGAGATTCAAGTTTCTTGTTGATGTGGAATTTGCGATGTGCGATGTGCGATCATCGCAAAATTTCCATCGCAAAATTCCCATCACAAAACCACAGATTTACACATTAGATTGCAAATTTTCCATGTGCAAAACTCCCGTTTGCGATGTCCGATCATCGCAAATTCCCCATCGCAAGTTTCCATAAATAAAATTCCTCATCGCCAATTTTATCATAAATTCCAACATTGCGTTGCGATTTTATCCCAGGCCACCATATGTTATACATTATAATATAAAGGCCCTTTCCCTTTGTAACTCCCCAAATCCCAAATCGCATTGTATCACGTTTATTAAAAGACTTACCATGGTTTAATCCAACCGCATCGAAAGTTTTATTTTGTATATATTTTCCCGCTCCCCGATCCCAATTGCGATTAAGATGCTGGTCCCGCCTCCTCTCCCTTCCTTCCTATTCATTGTTTCCCTTCACGTAAGGCATTATTTCAGTTTATTCCAGTTTACTGCAACGACATCTTATTAAAAGTCAGTTACAATTAAAAAGATCTGCATTACAACGTTTCTCCTTCTCACTGACCGAATGTAACACAGCTCTTATTTTACGAAGAGACTATTGGCTTTTGGCCTTCTATCTTTAGTTGTGATTTCTCCCCTTCCCATCGATTGGTATTCCTGAAAAATCCGTCTATTTATTGCAAATTCTAATTATTTACAAGGGGCCGGAAGATCTGAGTTCTGGGAAATAGTGTGGCAGAAACATCTCTGCGCTACATTGCATAGTTTAGCAGGGAATTAAATAAAGTGATGCAGCTCTGATTTATGGGATTCATGTGGTATGAGTTTTATCATATGTTTCTCCTTTATTTTTCATATGTACATTGTTATGTTTCACCATTCATTCATTAACATTTCCAGTTGAAAGTTTTCAAGTTAGAAAGGTAGAATTCTCTTTATATGCTCTGCCTTGGGGAATCATTCATACTCTGTGTATTTTCTTCTGTTTGAAAAGGATTCATTTATTATGCCCTTTTCAACTTCTCAACATTCTTTCCATTTCATCTTATTTAGACTTGATTGCTAAACCTCCTGCCTATCTTGCCCTATGAAATATTATGTATCCTGATTTAATTCCTCAGTTCATACTGTCCTCTTGTCCCATACATCCCTGAAATGTCAATAATTCATCAAAACTCTTTTTCCCATTTATATACCTAGCCTAAAACCAGTTCATTACCATTTTATTGAGTATCTATTCTATGGAGAGAGCCCTCTCCTGTCCTTGTAGGGCTAGCTACAAGGCTGAGCATGGTTTAGTTGTTACCCTGACTTGCCTTTTTCAGCCTGAGGTTCAGATTGGGTGCTAACATCTCTGGCGACCATACTGGGGAAATTTTTTAGCATAAAAGATGAATCACCCCAGTAATATCTCCCACGGTAAAGAATGACAGAGTATTATATTTGAATGTTGATGGTGAACAACAATCAGATGCATGTGAAGGCTGAATTTTTCACCTGGTGACTCCAACTCAATGTAAAGACTCCACTGGAGGACCGACTCTTCTCGGAGAAAAATGGAAGTATCTTACACAAAGTTAAGGTATTCAAAGTGGATTGGTATTCAGGAGCTAATCTGCTTTCTTGTAAATTACTTCTTTTATTTTCTTGAAGTTGTCCTGAAAGTCTTCTAGAATTTGCTGTATGATAAAGGTGATCGGAATATTCATTCAAATTATCCAAAAAGTGTAAACAGTGACCTTTCCTTTGATCTCGGCCTCCACCCTTTTCCTAAACCCTATGATGAACATCTTCAGATTGATGAGCCTAAAGAGACCAAGACTAATCCCGTGGCTCCTGTATATACTCCTAGACCTTCTATAGTTAATGCCTTTTATAGTCAGGATGAGTATAAACCTCTTGTTTTACCTTAACAATGTCAACGCTGAGCAACATGTGTAGAATGTTAAGACTTTCCTAGACCTTTTTTAGATTGACGAAGAAGATGTTAGTATTAGGCTTTTTTCTCTTTCTTTGCAAGGCAAAGTCAAGAGTTGGTTCAAAACCTTGCCTGATGCTAGCATCTCAGAATTCCACCAGTTCGTCAGAGTTTTCCTCGACAAATGGGTGGTTAGACAAAACCCGTTCCTGACTTTAGATGAGTATGCCCAGCTGAAAAGACAGTCAGGGGAGACAGTGCAACAGTTTTCCGCCAGATTCAATGGAGTCTATTATTCAATACCTGCCAATATAAGACCCCCTCCTAGCTTGGCCCTTTTACATTACCCGAGTGCTTTTGATCCTGAAATGGAGTTTTAGCTGAGAGAAAGGAACACAACAACACTTGAAGAGATACAGAACAGTGCAGTAAATGTAGAAGCTAATCTGTTGATCAGAAGAGAAAAGCTGAAGGAGGAAGAAAAGAAGAATGTTGCAGAGCACCTGACACTTTCAGAAGAAAAGCTTGACCTTTTGGTAAACGCAGTAGAAAAGATTATTCGGAAAATGACTGCAAAAAATGAAAATGACGTTCGAGAAAAAGTGGCCGATTCAAAACATCTTCTTTCTTATCCCAGTTATCATCCATCTAGCAATGACTGTGTTATAGAACATCTCGGAGATGAGAAATCTGTTGATTTGACTAGTATGTTTGATGATATGTTTTATGTTGATGATTTGCCAAAATTCGATCAATACAATGATGATGATTTTTTCCAAACACAAGCTAGTCTTGCAGCACAATAAACTGCTGATTTGTGGGAGGAAGTTCTGTTTTGACAGCTTGAAAACAGTAATCATCCGACGCATATAATCCAGGACAGTGATGAGGAAAGTCTGGAAAATTGGGAAGTAAGTGAAAGATCTTTGCCTCTTTGTTTCGCTTCAATTCAGTTCATCAAAGATAAATTTCATAGAAATCAACAACCTCTCAGTTTTAATGTTGAGGTTGAGACAGATAGTGAGATTCTTGAGCAAGTTGTTTATGAGAAATCTTCCCTTGAAACGACTGATGAAATCATCTGCGATATAAAATTCTCCCTAGCTTTAGATTTGCAGCCACCAAGCGCAATTGAAGGTCAGATTACAGATAAATGTTTGGAAGCAGAAACATATGATCTAATGATGCAAGAAGATTCAGTACCTTTATGTTTCGAAACATTTCAGTTCATAAAGCAGAATCTACGTGATATCTCTAAAGAAAAAGATGAACAACCTGTAGAATGTCATACAGTTTCAATAGATACGTCGCAGGAGTCTTCTCAAGTTTTCTATGATCCTATTGCTCGTGTGTTGAATGATATTTGCTGTAAAAGTCCTTCTCCATTGGCTAACCGTGTGCCAGAAAAGAATGTTAACAATAATCTTATTCGACAGCCGACTTCATTGTCTTGTTCAACAGATGTTTCACTACAAAGCCCATATCAAGGTTTGCAGTCATATGAGGAGACTAATGAAGAAGACTTTTGTTTTGTTTGGGATCAACAATAGAGTTTGGTTATTCACGAATTTTAGGATCCTTTTGACAGCTTGCTGCAATCACCAAAGAAAGACAGCGCAGATGTGAGGAAAATTTTAAGATCAAGATGTGGAGATTACCTGGACCAGAGCAGTGATGTATTGAGGGAAATCAATAGCTATTCTTATGAAGATCCTTTCGCAGTATTCTTGAAGTCATCCAGTCAATTCATGCTTTGCAAGTTTATCAGCATTCAACTTGATTCCAAGTTTCCTTGCGAGTTGCCTTTCAGTTCTTCCCTTTTCCTGCGTATCAGAAAGCACTTGGGGAGAAATCAAATAGTAGCCAGGATGCTTACATGGTTGCATTGGTTGTTCCATTTCACTTGATTAAGTGGTGGATGCAACAATTAGAGTAGGTTAGATGAATAATCTCAATTATGAGTATTTTTCCAGTTTGTCAGTTGTGTTTTAGTCATGTCTTGAGTCAGTTTGGTTTTATTATGGTTTTTCAGTCTTAGCCTTCAGTCAGAGTTAGTATGCATTGTAGCTTGTTTCAGTATTTTTGACTCCATGCCCAATGGATAAGGCTACTTGGTCTACGGTGTTCTTGGCACCTCCAAGGAGCTACCATCCCCATTGGAGCCAATGTTATGGTCACTCTAGTCATACTGCCATCAGTGATCAAAATTGCTCTTTTGCATTTGCATATTAGGAGTCCCATAATAATCAATTTCGCCATTCCGTTAGGTCATGGATTCATTGATGGTAGTAATTTGTTACCAGTTTTCCCTCATGAGGTACTTGCTGATTTTCCTTCCTATGATCTTTAGTCATTTGTCACTTTCATTCTCAAAATCATATTAGTAGGTCATAGGATGGGTCTCATTAGTCTCTAAGGTCTCACCATGGTCAAATTAATGAGTCAAGTGTCAAATAAAGATCAACGAAGTCATGAGGAAGTCAATAAATACAAAGTCATAGCACCAGGAAGATCAAAGATATAATTTGTTTGGTTTGATGCAAGCTTCACCTCAAAACCATGTTTTGAGGTGAAGACATGATACTTTAACTTTCAGCCACAATTCAGAAGCTGTTATCTCCAAAAAGTGATGTCTCTGACTTCAGAGAAGATTTTCATAGTATGTTCAGTGCCAAATCATCTTCAAAGCAGATCCATCAGCTAGAGCCTGGAGAGAGCTTTCCAACGGTATACTACACTCTCAAAACTGGCTTCGGGATTGAATTTTGTGCTTAAGTGAAGTAAAAGCCCTCTATTCCCTAAGCCCCACCTATTTCCCATGTTTCCCCTTTAAATTTATGTTCAAATCCCTTTAAAAACCCCTTCCTTCCCCCTTCTGATTATAATATCGCATTGTAAATCATTTAATAAAATATGCGATTTTATTACCCAACCACTTCCCCTCCATGCCTTTGGACTTTATAATAAAAAACTTCATATTACAAAGTCCCTCCCCTTAAACACTTCTCCAACCAATACCCCACAAACTTTATAACAAAGTTATATCATATATATAAACCCCACCACTTTAGCGCAAAATCGCAAGATCGCAAGTTTAGAGATTCAAGTGTCTTTTTGATGTGGAATTTGCGATGTGCGATGTGCAATCATCGCAAATTCCCATCGCAATAATCCCCATCGCAAAATCCCCGTCGCACATTCTGTCGCAAATTTCCCATCGCAAAACTCCCGTTTGCGGTGTGTGATCATCACAAATTCCCATCACAAGTTTCCCATCGCAAAATTCCTCATCGCAAAATTCCCATCGCAAATTCCCCGTCGCAAATTCCTCATCGCAAAATTCCCATCACAAATTCCAATATTGCGATTGCGATTTTATCCCCGGGCCCACCATATGGTACTTACTCCCCATTATAATATAAAGGCCCTTTCCCCTTTGTAACTCCCAAATCGCATTGTATCACGTTTATTAAAAGACTTACCATGGTTTAATCCAACCGCATCGAAAGTTTTATTTTGTATATATTTTCCTGCTCCCTGATCCCAATTGCGATTAAGATGCTGGTCTCGCCTCCTCTCCCTTCCTTCCTATTCATTTTTTCCCTTCACGTAAGGCATTATTTCAGTTTATTCCAGTTTACTGCAACGACATCTTATTAAAAGTCAGTTACAATTAAAAAGATCTGCATTACAACGTTTCTCCTTCTCACTGACCGAATGTAACACAGCTCTTATTTTACGAAGAGACTATTGGCTTTTGGCCTTCTATCTTTAGTTGTGATTTCTCCCCTTCCCATCGATTGGTATTCCTGAAAAATCCGTCTATTTATTGCAAATTCTAATTATTTACAAGGGGCCGGAAGATCTGAGTTCTGGGAAATAGTGTGGCAGAAACATCTCTGCGCTACATTGCATAGTTTAGCAGGGAATTAAATAAAGTGATGCAGCTCTGATTTATGGGATTCATGTGGTATGAGTTTTATCATATGTTTCTCCTTTATGTTTCATATGTACATTTTTTATGTTACACCATTCATTCATTAACATTTCCAGTTGAATGTTTTCAAGTTAGAAAGGTAGAATCCATTTTATATGCTCTGCCTTGGGGAATCATTCATACTCTGTGTATTTTCTCCTGTTTGAAAAGGATTCATTTATTATGCCCTTTTCAGCTTCTCAACAATCTTTCCATTTCATCTTATTTCGACTTGATTGCTAAACCTCCTGCCTATCTTGCCCTATGAAATATTCTGTATCCTGATTTAATTCCTCAGCTCATGCTGTCCTTTTGTCCCATACATCCCTGAAATTTCAGTCATTTATTAAAATCCCTCTTCCCATTTATATACCTAGCCTAAAATCAGTTCATTATTGTGTTATTGAATATCTATTCTATGGAGAGAGCCCTCTCCTGCCCTTGTAGGGCTAGCTACAAGGCTGAGCGTGGTTTATTTGTTACCCTGATTTGCCTTTTTCAGCCTGAGGTTCAGATTCGGTGCTAATAGAGTCACTTCAAAAGAAGTTGGAAGAAAGCAACCAAGAAAGGGGAGCATTAGAAGCCGAAGTAGTCTCACTGCGTAAGGAAGTGAAGAAGGGAAAAAATGTCCAAAACTATGCCAACAACTCAAGGGCATTGGAAGACCTCATCAACAATCAATGATCTTATAATGATGGAACTGGCCTCGGTTACAAAGAAGAAGAAGCAAGACCTTCTACAACAAAATACAATGAACCTATGAGATCTAACATACATGAAGAATTCGTTGGACAAGATTCGCAAGCACATCCTTGGAAGACGATTCCTCGACGAAGATTTTCATCCAGGTACCAACATATTTTTCATGGCTATTGTTATTCATGTGGAAAATTTGGTCGTAAAGTTGTAGAATGTCGCACGTACCCTATGAACCAATACAATTCCAAGAGATTCTTCAAATATGAACCTCCCAGGGTTCAACGAAACATCAATAGATTTGAAAATTTAAGAAATAATATGGAATGTTACAAATGTCAAAACTTTGGACACATAGCCAGAGACTACATACTTGAAAATCCTCCAGAAAAATCTTCAAAGCCACAGAATGAACGAACATGGAAGAAGAAGAAGATTGATAATTGTGCTCTCGCTCTCAAGGCTCAAAAAAAGAAAGATGTGTGGTATGTTGACAGCGGTTGCTCAACGCATATGACTGGAGATAGAAAGAAATTTGTATCTCTGAAAGAGAAGAAGGATGGAACCATATCCTTTGGAAATGATGGATCTTCAAATGTTATAGGATTAGGTACCGTCACTCTCAGAAGCAAAGATGTTATAGCCAAGAATGTTCTATTGGTCGAAAACATGAATCACAATCTGCTCAGTGTTGTACAAATGTGTGATCAAGGACACACAATGCTATTCAACTCCACAAAATGTGAAATCAGGAAAGGCAGGTATGGTAAAATTGTGGCTACAACAAGTCGAGCTCCAAACGACATATATGTTCTGGATGAAGCAAATAAAGCATGTCTATTAGCTCAAGAAGATGAAAGTTGGTTATGGCACAAACGAATGGGTCACATAAAATTTGACAATCTTGTCAGGATAAGAAAAAGGGAAGCAGTACGAGAAATGCCAAAAATCTCAAAACCTTCCAACACACTATGTGAGGCATGTCGGCATGGCAAGTAGACAAAATTCCAATTTAAAACAAAAGAACACTTTTCATCACATCCATTGGAATTGATACATACTGATCTATGTGGTCCTGTGAGAACAAAAGGCCTAGACGAAGAATTATATTTCATGTTGATGATAGATGACTATACCAGGATGACATCCGTCAGTTTCCTAAAGAAAAAATTTGAAGCATTTGAGTGCTTTAAGATCTACAAGGAGTTGGTTGAAAATGAAACTGATTTGAAAATAAAGTGTTTAAGATCAGATAATGGTGGAGAATTCACTTCCAAATTATTTTAGCAATACTATGACGAAAATGGAATAAAAAGGCAATTTTCAACAGCACGAACACCTCAGCAAAATGGAGTTGCTGAAAGAAAGAATAGAACTGTACAGGAAATGGGTAGAACAATGTTGAAGGACTCAAAATTGGATGAAAAATTATGGGTTCAAGCAATTGATACGGTAGTCTTCATTATCAACCAAAGTCTTCTCAGAAATAATTGCAACAAGACTCCATATGAATTATGGAAAGGAAAACCAGCTAATGTAAAATATTTCAGAATCTTCGGAAGAAAATGTTATATCAAAAGAGAAGATCAAAATTTGGGTAATTTTGAATCACGTGTTGATGAAGGTATCTTTGTTGGTTACTCACGCAAAAGAAAGGCCTATAAATGCTATAATCTAAGACGAAAACAGATAGTGGAGAGCATAAATGTTACATTTGACGAAGATGGTGTTCTAGCGAGTAGTGATGAGGATCTAGAATCTTTGAAACTTGAGACAGAGGCTGAAAAAGACACAGATAAAATTGTAGAACAAGAAGCAACTATCAACGAGGAAGAAGTAAACAATGATCATCAAGATATACCAGAACAACAATAAGAAGCTCCTCCAAGGAGAACAAAAGAGTGGATTCAAAAGAACCATCCATCAAATCAAATCATTGGTGACATAAATGAAGGTCGACGGCTTCGTTCATCACAACAAGCTTACGTTGCTTTTCTAGCAACCTTTGAGCCTAGTAGTTTTGAGGAAGCCAGCCAAAATGAACATTGGGTAGTAGCTATGAATGAAGAATTGGATCAAATTGAGAAGAATAACACGTGGGAATTATTTCCATGACCAAAAGATAAAAATGTCATTGGGACTAAATGGGTGTTCAAGAACAAATTGAATGAAGATGGGTAGGTTACAAGAAACAAAGCAATATTGGTTTGCAAAGGCTATGCACAAGTGGAAGGAATTGATTTCGATGAAACATTTGAACCAGTTTCCAGAATGTAATCCATCCGAATGTTTCTCGCCTATGCATGTTCAAGAAAAAGCAAAGTCTACCAAATGGATGTTAATTCAACATTTCTGAATGGAGAATTAGAAGAAGAAGTTTACATCGAACAACCTGAAGGTTTTCTACTATCACAAAAAGAAGAATATGTCTGCAGGTTAAAGAAGGCTCTATATGGTCTCAAGCAGGCTCCCAGAGCATGGTATGCTCGTCTTGATGGATATCTATGTCAACAAGGGTTCAAGAAAGGTAATGTTGATAGCAATCTTTATGTACAAATAGATAAAGATAATTTAACAATTGTTGAGGTATATGTGGATGATATAATATTTGGTAGCAATGATGATCGATTAAGTAAGAACTTTTCTACAAAGATGTAAAGTGAGTTTGAGATGTCTTTACTTAGTGAGCTTACATACTTCTTAGGGCTTCAAATATCTCAGCAAGAGAAAGGAATATTTATATGTCAAGCCAAGTACATCAAGGAAATGCTCAAGAAATTCAAAATGGAAGATTGCAAACCCGTCCCTACTCCAATGGTAACAAGTTGCAAATTGAGCATAGACGACTCATCTAAGGATGTGGATCAGAATTTTTATAGATCTATGATTGGTAGTCTTCTATATGTAATAGCCTCTCGGCCAGATATTATGCAAGCAGTTGGACAAGTAGCAAGATTCCAAGCAGCACCAAAAAAATCACATATTATTGCCGTCAAAAGAATTCTTCGATATCTAAAGGGCACAGAAGAATATGGCTTGTGGTATCCCAAGGGTAACAATCTCATTATTCAAGCTTTTACAGATGCAGATTGGGCAAGAAGCATTGATGATTGTAAGAGTACTAATGGAGCATCATTTTATCTAGGTGGTTGTCTCGTATCATGGTTGAGCAAAAAGAAAACTTCAATCTCGTTATCTACAGTGGAAGCAGAATACATTGCAGCAGCATCATGTTGTACTCAAGTCCTTTGGATGAAACAAACCTTGCAAGATCTTCAAGTACAATTCAGTGAGCCTATTCCCATATTCTGTGACAACACTAGTGCCATCAGCATCTCCAACAATCCTGTCATGCATTCAAAAACAAAACACATTCCAATCAAATATCATTTTGTTAGAGAACAAGTCGCTGAAAATAATATCAAACTTGAGTATGTTTGTACAAAAGAACACATTGCTGATATCTTCACTAAACCTTTACCTCGTGAAGCATTTGAATATCTTCATCAAAAGCTTGGGATTCTCCCAAGTTCTCATTAGATTTTCCTTTTTCAAGAATATAAAGCAGGAGTGGAAGTGTGTACAGGTCTACAGGATGATTGTGTGTCAGCGGGAGTGGAAGTGTGTATAGGTCCGTAGGATGGTTGTTTTTGAGGGGGAGTTACCATTTTCCATTGATGTCAAAAGGGGAGAGAATGTTGAAGGAAGAGGTGTCATGATCGCAGGGGGAGTACTTGTGTTGCCATCAATGCCAAAGGGGGAGATTTTTGATTAGCGGTTGTCATTGATGTCAACCCAAGTAGCACCAGGGACTAACCCAATACTGCATGTGAATTTTGACCTACCAAATTAATATATTCTGGGTCAATAATGCTTTTGATGGTTTCTACTTGTTGAGATGTTTCCGTTGATATATGGCACGCCATGTAATTCTTCATGGTTTTAGAGATATTCATGTTTGAGGTTTGTACCTCCAGTTAGAGGGCTAAAACCCCATGGGGTTGGGGCATGGGTCATTGAAAAGTCATCATTAATATTTTTTATGCTCCTAAAATCCCTCCCACGTTCACTTGTTGAAGCCCCTCTCAACTTAAGCATTTATATAAAGTGTGATCTTCATTTCCTCATTATGCAAGGGATTCGGCCATATGAAACAAGTCATCTTGGAATTTTCACTCTGAATTTTTTTCAACGAAGGTTCAGAAGCTGAAATTTTTATAAGGCGAAGCCAAAATCCTGAGGAAGCTGCAGTAAAAATTTCAGATCAAGATGCGCAATATTTTTGGAGATATGATCTGTGTAATTCAGGGTTTTTGCAGGCTCCTGAGATTCATCTCAAAGAAGTGACCTTGGTAAATTTGTCATAACTCTCTCTCTGAGCATCAGATTGGAATGCCATAAAAATTGACGGATAGTGCACAATATTTAAGTTTTTCTCTATCAATTTTAGAAACAAATGAAGAAAAAGTGACACGTGGCACGCCATACAAGTGCACTCTACTGAAACAGTCCATAATTAGGGCATTGTGAGAGATTGGGTATAACTCTCTCTTCAAGAATCAAAATTGGGTCAGACCTATGGCATTGGAAAGATGACTTAGAGGACTACTATAAGACCAAAAATCAGATATTGAGGATCTGAAATGACAGAGATACATTAGATTCAATATAGAGCTCCTAGAAGGCAAGAAAAAGCTAGATCATGTGTTGTCAAGGGTTGCAAAGGACCAAAATTTCTACGGCAGAAAAGCAAAGCAAGGTACGGAAGAGGGTAGCATGACAAGAGCAGCAACCAAGGTGCATAACAACAGCAATAAGTTCATCATATGAAGTCTTCAAGTGGGCAGCACTGCATACAATCATTGTAAAGGTATCATTGTACTTAGTCATTGTAAATACATTATTGTATAAATTGTACCAAGGGTTGAAGAGGCAGTGTTGGGAGGTCTAAGATCATCATTAGGTGGTTGTGTTAAAGTTGGGGTTATGGTCTAGTATATCTTCTTCTTCTACATCATTCTATATCAATGTAAAGTGGACCATTTTCCCTGGTACGGGAGTCCATTCTTCTTTTATTCTTCTATACAGTGGTAGGGTGGTGCTAGGGTGAGTTGTAGCTCATTGGGTGTTGGGGCATCTGTTTAGTTGACTACTGAAGAATCTTGGGCATTGGAGTGTCCATCCGGTGGGAGTTGGAGAAGAATTATTTTCTAGATTCTAGGAAGTTGGAGCTTTATTTTCAATTGGAGTTGAATATTAAAGAATTATTGGAAAAGCATTAGGTGGTTTTTGTCCCAAAGTGGGTTTCCACCTTAAAAACTGTGTGCATTTGTGTTCCTCTTGTTTACTGCTATCATTGTAAAAACACTGAAAATAATTGAAGATTAACTAATGCTCTAATTGAAAGGAATATTGATTCACCCCCCCTTCTCAGTATTTCCAACAATTGGTATCAGAGCATGGTTCCTTCAATAGTAGTTTAACAGCTGGAAGGAGGTCATGGAGCATACGAGGAATGGTGTACCTCTATTCAATGAAAATAATTATGCACTCTGGAAAGGAAGAATGGAGGTCTATCTCTTGGCGCAAGGTTACGAAGTATGGGACACTGTTCAAAATGGATTTACATCAACTGCGGATGAACAAGGTAAGAAGAATTTGGTAAATGATGCAAAAGTAAAGAACATTATTATCAGTGGACTTATTGAATCTGCTTATCATAAGGTGTTGGGTTGTAAAACCGCCAAAAATTTATGGGACAAGCTTGAAAATAGATATGCAGGTGACTCAAATGTCAAAGAAGCAAAGCTTCAAATCTATAGAGAAAAATTTGAGCAACTCAGAATGAAAGAAGATTGCAACATTGTTGCATACTTCCAATACATTGATGAAATAACCAATACTTTGGAAGGATTTGGAGAGCCAGTTGACGAGAAGACTGTTATACGGAAGATTCTTAGAACGCTACCAGGGAGATTCAACCCAAAGGTATCGGTCTTATAATACAGTGCAAATATGGACAAACTCAGCAAGGCAGAATTACATGGAGTTCTCATAGCATATGAAATGAGACTTGATGAAGAAAAGGGTACTTCAAATCTAGAAACTGCATTCGTTTCATCTAAGCAAACCAATAAGGACAAACAACCTTCAATTGAAATGACATGCACCTGCAAGTGTGAAGAAAAGGGAGATGATGGAGAAGGTCTTTTAGATGAATAATATGCTTACATTACAAGAAAGCTAAAACCTAGTAAGAGAAAATTCAAAGGTAAACTTCCATTGATATGTTTTGGTTGTGGTGAGGTTGGGCATTTCATAGCAAAATGTCCAAACAAAAGTGATGGCAACTCAAAAGAAAAGAAAGGCTTTAAGAAATTCAACAAGCAAGGAAAAAATAAAGGATCCAAAAGGAAATTTCTCTCTAAAGAAGATAGCTCCTCATCTGATGAAGAAAGTGACAGCAAAGAAGAAGCCAATGACAAAGTATTGTTTATGGCCAAGCACAATAAACAAGAAGTATCAAACAATGAAGAAGAAGGGTTGACCATAGAAGAATTTTATGAGGAGGCAATCAAGCTTATAAAAGAGCTCAATGTTGAGAAGATCCGTTCCAACAGTCTTGAAGAACAAGTTCAAGGTCTCAAAATTGAGGTTGAAGAACACAAATGTATTGAAGAGTCACATCAAAAGAAGTTGGAAGAAAGCAACCAAGAAAGGGAAGCATTAGAAGCCGAAGTAGTCTCGCTGCGTAAGGAAGTGAAGAAGGGAAAAACTATCCAAAACTATGCCAACAACTCAAGGGAATTAGAAGAACTCATGAACAATCAACGATCTTACAACGACAGAACTGGCCTCGGTTACAAAGAAGAAGAAGCAAGACCTTCTACAACAAAATACAATGAACCTATGAGATCTGACATACATGAAGACTTCATTGGACAAGATTCACAAGCACATCCTTGGAAGAAGATTCCTCGATGAAGATTTTCATCCAGGTACCAACATATTTTTCATGGTTATTGTTATTCATGTGGAAAATTTGGTCATAAAGATATAGAATGTCGCATGTACCCTATGAACCAATACAATTCCAAGAGATTCTTCAAATATGAACCGCCTAGGGCTTAATGAAACATCAACATATTTGAAAATTTAAGAAATAATATGGAATGTTACAAATGTTAGAACTTTGGACACATAGCTAGAGACTACAGACTTGAAAATCCTCCAGAAGAATCTTCGAAGCCACAGAATGAATGAACATGGAGGAAGAAGAAGACTGATAATTGTGCTCTCGCTCTCAAGGCTCAAAAAGAGAAATATATGTGGTATGTTGTGTTAGACTCCATCTTGTCTAGTGCTCTGTCAGAGTCAAATGCAGACGGGTAGCTGTCAAAGTCTCAGTTCAATATGTAGGCCAAAATGCAATCAGCTTTCACCCACCGCAATTTAGATGTTTGCATAGCTTGTTCTCAAAATGTTTCAATAACACTTGTTAGTATGAATTCTTTGTCGAAGCGTACGAAAAAGAACCACTTTAGCTACGCATAACTAATAGCCCTAACAACAATAATGGCTGCAAAACATCTTCAGATCTGCAATTAGTAGTTAAAGTGCTGCAACAAACAGATCTATAAATGGAAAGATATTAAGCAGTAAAGTAAAGAGTTTGCTCCATGCATCCAACAGACAAGACAAGAACACGATTTTTTGAATGAATTTTTATATTACAGGGCACCCGGGAGGAAACAAGAAGGTGTATCCAGATCTCCTCAATGGGATGGGTTCTTTGTAGTCCTCAGCACTTCAGATCTAAGCTTTCTCTCTCTTGTAGATGTAGAAAACCCAATGTAGAAGGTAGATCTCAATGGGAGCAACAATGACAAAAAATGAGACCGAGTGTATAGATCCGGAGTGATCTAGTATGCAACAAAAGGTGAAGAATGAAGGGGAAAACCCTCCTATTTATAACAAAATATTGGGTCATTCTAGATCTTGGTGCATGATTAAAATAATGTTAACCAAACCTAGATCCACCTCTATGGAATATTTTATTATTATTTGTTGGAGGGAAAGGGTGTTTGACTTGGGTCAAATCCCTTGATTAGTGAAAAATAAATAAATAAATGATTTATTTATCTTTTAAAGGAAGTGGTTGGGATATAATCAAATAAATAATGATTTATTTGATTAATGGTGGTTGATTTGGTCATATTTAACAAGGAATATTATTTAAATAATTATTCCTAGAAAATAATAAGATAACTATGGGTTTATCTCATTAATTTCTTTGTTTTTGGGTTAAATATGACTGGGAATAATAATTAAATTATGGTTTAATTAATTATTCCTTTTGGGGTTTCCTAATTAACATAGTGAAAGCAGTTTTACTTGGGGTAAAACTGGTCTTACATGGTGTACTTGGGTCCATCTAATGATGAAAGGTTAGATGACCAAAAAATGGTATAACAGATTGCCCCCAACAAGTAGTGTCAAAGAGCAAACAGGGTTCAAGAAGTATTGCCAGGGAAGAATCCAAAGAAGACAATCACTAGACAACAAAAGGGTATGTCAGAGAGAGAAATATGAGGCAGATAGTGTGCTGAAGGACTAGACCCTGAGGAGACGAGACTCGCAGGTGCAACAAGTCTCTGTTATGAGAGGGTACCTGTGCTGAAGGCGGCGGGGGAGGCATACCCATGCCCGCCGTGACAAAGTACAAAAGAATAGTGTGTCCAGTGAACAAGGGACCGAACCATAGAGTACAGCTGGCATAATCAAGAGCCAGATAAAAATACAATGAATAGTCTCACATACATACTGTGCCTGGGATAACAGCCAGGACTAGTACAATATCATCTGAGTACATGAGATAAATACAACCCAAATGCCCCCTGTAAATGGGGAAGGGCTCACAAAATCTGACTGATACATGCAAATCATAGAGGTGCTGCAAGTGGCTAAGGCCAACATCATCAAAATCGGGAGCGGCATCAAAGGCTGCAATGAAGAGGTCATCCGGGCATGTGGGGGGCTGCCTGCAGGGCCACCCCCTCATGAGGGCTGAGACATCTCACACACGCCCGGGAATCATCAAGAGCTGCTGCTGGGTCACTGGACTGTCCAGTATACGAATCTCGATCATGCTGAAAGGAGCTGGAGAAGCAATCAAGTCACAGGGAGGTAAGAAATCCCCCTGCCTGATCCGAGGCACCGAACAAAAGTGGAAGCTGGAACCAAGGTACACCGCCCTCTAGACCTTGCTTCTGGAATAAGTGTGTTGAGGTCGACAGAAGGAGGCCCGCCTTAGGTGAGGCAATGAGAGATCCTCAACTAAGGCACGAGAGAATAGCAATAGAGCGACGGACAGACTGACACTAATGATGATGGCGGAAATGGGAAGGGTGGAGTGGCGAATGGACGACTTCCCTTGTTCGAGCATAAAGGGCATGAATGACATGGCAGCGACTGACACAATATCGAAAGGGACAGGGGACAGTGGGGCTGAAGGTCATGAGATGCGACACAAGAGAGGAACCAAGCAAAAAGAATGGAGGGCTATAGTAGGGTGTGAAAGGATGTAGGATAGACTCCATGAATGCAATGATGACTCAACTCGGATGCTCTAAGCAAGGGCGACTAGATAGTGCTGCCACACAATAAAGGCCCCAATGGGGGTCATAGAAGCATGAGTACAAGGTGGGCACTCATGACGAAAATCAACACGAACATGGACAAGTAAGGGGGCGATATGGTGCCCCAAGTACAAGTGTCGTAAGTGAGGAAATTCGATTTTGAGGAGCGGTGAAGTGACCCTTCGTGGAAAAATTTGTTCGGGTGAAGTATCAAATCACCAAAAACTAAGTAAAACCCATTTGAGAGCTCGGTGAGATCTATCCAGCGGTGCTGACGGTTCGTCGAACGGGGCTACGGTGTGGTCGCAGCAGTCGAAAGAAGAAACAGGGGTTCTCTTTTAATGAGGTCGTTTTCCCTCCAAAATCATTCATTTGCTATTGTTGCTGTGGTGAATGTGGAGAGGAGAGAAGGCCCTAAATCTTGCGGCGAACGTAGCGGACAAACCGACCGTTGGATTCGAGATCTGTCAGTTGGAGGTAAGAGGCCTAACCTTGCTCTTGTATTTTGATGGATTAGATTTGCAGTTTAGGGCCCAACACCCCAGAAACAGCCCCTCCCTCCTCTCTACGGCCGGGTCGCACTTTTTGGGGCAAAAAGTGCGACCCAGGACGCAGGTTTGAGGGCAAAAAGTGCGACCTGGTCCAGAAATGGGCAGAAACCTGCGACCTGGGAGGGGAGGGGGGCTTGGTGCTGTTTGATGGTTGGGAGTTGGGTTTTTGTGTGTGGTTATGGTTTGCCCGATCTGTACCCTGACAAAAAGAATGTGTTTGTGCAGGTATGGCAGAGTTACGGGTCAACTGGAGAGAGAGGGATCTGGGAACACTTCGGGCAGAGATCCAGGCGGATCAGGGCGTCCGTCGTGTATTGGCTAGATTTGGGGTTCTCAAGTTTGTGGAGAACCCGTTGATGAGAGCAGGGGAACCATTACTGGCCTGGATTATCAGTTACTGGGATCCAGATCAGGAGATCTTTGTAGTGCAGGGGCACAGGATCGAACTGACGGTCCAGGATGTGTACTTCCTGACCGGCCTCCCACCATTGGGGATAGTGGGAGACACGCAGCCAGTGTTGTCGCGGGGGTGGCATATCATGGAGTTTGTGGAACGCCATTGTCGACCGGGGTTCCAAGTCAAGGGGACTCGGATATCGATCGGGGATCTAGAGAGGCTAGAAACCCGTGCAGTGTCCGCAGCTGTGCTGCGAATCCTGGGCACCCAGGCGTTCCATCACATCACCGGTGGGCAGATGATGATAGTGGAGAGTGTGTTGAGTGGGACCTACTTTGGGTGGGCCCAAATGATGTTGGTGTCGCTAAAGCGACAGCTGTCGCTATGCAAGCGGCAGGTGAATCATGATTGCTCATATGGGACTTTGTTGTGCGCCTTCTTCTTTGAGAAGATCCCGACCTTGAGGCCTCGCGTGCAGCTTCCAGATGGGGGCCCGAGAGAGCCCAGGATGCGTCGTTGGGGACGACTACTCTGCAAAGGAGGAGGAGGGGCGGTCGGGCGAACATTTCGACCGGAGTTTTTTGCCCATTGGGATCAAATGCCGTTGTACATAGACGACTACCCTTATAGTGGGATGAGCTACTGTGGGGATCCGGATCTGCCACTTCCGCCTGGTCGAGTCCGGGGGCCCGATGGTAAGTGACAAATTGCTATTCTTATATGGGCATGTTTAAAGTTTTTTGAATAGTAAATAATGATACTGATTCATGGACTTTTGGTATGCAGATATAGCACCGGTAAAACCGGCCGGATATATGGGACGACCGGCAGCGTCTGGAGCTACGGGTCCGAGTGGATCGAGGGCAGCGCAAACTGATGGTGCAGCTGCCCTACTGGAGGACATCCGCCGTAGATGTGAGCAGCTGTTGACCGGAGTATCAGAGCGCGGGTGGCAGGATTTAGACGACCAGTACATAGAGCCATGTGTTGGTCTCCCCTCGGAGTGGCGAGGTATCACGCGGCGCATGGCGATGGCCGGTCAAACTATGCGTGATCTACATGCTGCAGGGGCAGAGCCATTGGCCCGGGAGCCTCCAGATAGTGATTAGGGACATATGGTGCCCCCCTTTGATGTATGTAGGGGCAGGGGGTGCCTCCTATAGTGTAGGGAGGGGCATATGGTGCCCCCAGTTTTTGTTTTTGGTTTGTAACATGCTATGGGCATGTCGGATGTATATGTGTGTGGGGGCGTATGGTGCCCCCAGTTTTTGGAACATGCTATGGGCATGTCGTATGTATCAGAGTAAATGGACTCATCAATATATGGTTTGCGACACATATTATGGATATGCATCGTCTTTTGATGGTTGATTTAATGTTATTGTCCTGTATGAATTGGGTGTGATAAATGCCAATCTAGAACATGGTTTGCAATACTATCTACGTAGTGATTCTGGTCTCTGGGTACATGGTTGAAAGTGATGGTTTCAAACGCACGTATTAAGACTTTCACTCGTAAGTAGCGTCGAAACAGCATAGGGTTATGCACACGATAAACACCATTTAGTTGCATGACAAGAAGCAAGGAATCCAAGCGAACGTGCAGGTGGCGAATGCGATGCAGCAAAGCATCAGCTAGTAGGCCACGCACTGCATCGTATTCGGCCTGATTGTTGGTGGCAGAACCAATGCATACCCCATTAGACAGAACGAGGTCATGCAAGGGGGTGAAGATGGCCCACCCTGCCGAGGCAAGATTCCTGGAGTAGCGACTTGCACCATCGGCGTAACCGATAAAGGATGTGGACGGGGGGATGCGCAAGGTGGTGTGACAAGACAATACACGAGGGGATGAAAGGAAAGGACGGCAGCGTGAGGGGGCAGAAGTCATCAAGCGGAAATGGCGGGGGGAAGGGGCAGGATGAGCAAAACTCAAACAAGGTGATGGATGAGGGCTATCGGAAACATGGCGAGGACTCGGGCTGCGAAGGTCAACAGAGACACCAGTGGAGTGATCTCGAGTATCAAGGGACACAATGGGGGAGGCGGCAGACGGGCTAGGTTCCAAGTGTCGTGCAGAGGAGGATAGGTAAAGAATGGTGACCGTAGACTCCGTCATCTGGACATCAGGGGGGGGAATGTGGATGGGATCGGTGGAATCCTCAGGCTGGGCTGCAGCATACTGCGCGAGAATGGGAGAGGCGGATTGATTTTGTTCAACCTCATACTCGCGAATCACCTCAAGGGAGGCACGGTAATGCGTCAGGTGAGGACAATGATGGGAGTAGTGGCCATGGACACCGCACAAAGCACAAGGCTTGTTGGTGCGGAGAGTCTTGGGGTTCTTGGAGACGGTCGAAGCAGGAGTGGGAGTTTCAAGGACCGTAGTGTCGGGGAACGCGACTTTTACCATGGGGCGAATACGGGGTAACTCGGGACAAGCATGAGTGGCATGACCGATGACATCACATAAGGCACAAGGCTTCGAGGGTGGGGGAGGAGCCGAGGTGGTTGTGGTGGTTTGGTCTTTGGTTGCCCCCTTGCGGGCTTTGCCTTTCTTCCCGGGAGCTGACCCAACAGGAGAAGGGTCCTGTGGAGGCACAGTGGCTATGGAGGAAGCGAGGGGGACCGGTTGAACCGGTGTCAAAGCCATGTAAGGTTTGGGGTGACCAGGGGGGGTGGCGGCTGGGGGGTCAAGGTACCAAACCGGAATACCCAAGGCCAAGTTAGGGAGAGAAAGGGTGGCCATGACGGGGACGGAATATACTCCGGGAGGGGGAGCCAAGAAGGGGATCTGTCCAGCAGGGTAATGACCAGGAGGAACGGCTCCAAGATGGTTAAGGCCAGGAGGGACCGATCCTGGAGGATAAAGAGGTGCGGGGGGGCCAGCTATAGGGGGAGGGCCAGAAAGGGGAGGTCCGGCTGGCTGAGATGGATGGCTAGGAGCGGGTTGCGGAGGGCGGGGAGGAGGGTGCGGGCTAGCTGAGGCAGGCCGTTTATGGGCAGCCTGAGATGATTGCATCATGCAAACATTCGGCAAGCTGGGATCAGTAACGGGAGGGGGAGGAAGGTGAGGAAAAGTACCAAGCAAGGTGGAATCTTTATAAACGCCGGGGGAGACACTGGTCAAGGAATCGACAGTTTGCTTGTTGGCTACAGAGGAGATGGTCGTCTCGGAGGAGGACCGAGACGATGACTCATGATACGATAGCTGGTCAATGGTGACTATCTTCCCGTTATGTGGAAAAGACATCTTACGGAAAACCGCGGATGGGACAGCAGACATGGCATAGGTGTAGCTTCGCCCCAATAGGATGTTGTAGTCCAGAGGGGCGTCAATGACTTCGACATCAACGCAAACAGTCTTACCGGCGAGGGTGATGGGACAGTTACGAAACAGGCCAATAGGCTGGGAGGCATGACCGTCCCACGCTCGAAGGGTGATCGTGGAAGGGGCCAGCTCAGGGGATCCGAGCTGCTTCCAAACCGAAGCGGACATCACGCAGGTGGATGCCCCCTCATCAATTATACACCGGGATACAGTGGCGTTCCGGATTTTGACTGGGATTTGGAAAGCAACAGAAGGAGGAAGAGGAGGGTGGTCCGATTGAGTGGCGTCGAAAACAATCATTTGGTCATCAGCAGGATCAACAGCGCCCACGGCAGATAGTAGAGCCTTCCGTTGAGAAGGGCACGACTGGAGGAGTTCCAGTGTGGAAATGGCAGTAGGGGATTGTGCCAAATCATCTACTATACTGTACGATTGAGCGGCTCGACCAGAAGCAGCATTTCGGCGTAATGGACCCTTTGGAATCTTTGGGTGAACCTCAACTTTGGGTTGAGGAATGTGTAAGGGGCCACTGGATGTCAAAAGAGGCTCTGTAGAACCTGAAGATGGGGGCTCGGGAGCAGACTGAGCAGGGGGCTTGGTGTACTGGCGAGACCGAGTTTGAAGGTGAAGGTCGACGGAAGGGGACAGATCGGAGTGCATCATGAGGATCTGGTAGTCAGAGGAACCAGAAATGGACGAGGGTGTGGCTGCATGGCTGTCAGGGGGTTGGGTAGCCACGAATCCCTGTTGAGGGAAAGGATCAATGAACACAGCTGGCTGGGTAGTGGCCACATTAGGAGGAGCGTGAGGGGAGGCGTGTTGTCCGCGCAATGTGGCTTGAGACTCCCACATCTGTCGCATCTGGGGTAAGAGAGGACAATCGTGAGTGTAGTGGCCGTAAACACCGCAACACGAACAGGGCTTGTTTGTGCGAAGCGGCCTGTCCGGCCTGGGCGGAATGCCCTGAGGCTGGTTGCTAGTGTTAGGGTCCATACCAGAATTGGGTCCTCGGTTACCGGGGGTAGATGGGTTCTGGTTGCCTCTCCGCCTTCTTTGGGAAGGGGGATTAAACGCACCCTGCTGCGCAAATACTTGCCCTGGAGGGGGTTGTAAGGGCTGTTGCAGGTGGTGAGGAGGTAAGGGAGGCGGAAACGCATATGCTGGGGGAGCTGGCGCACCAGGCTGCGGATAAAAGTAAGGGTTGGGTTGGGTAGCATTGAGGTAAGCAGGAGGTTGGGCAAAAGGAGGAGGCATGCCGTATCCTGGATACATGTTGCCGGGAGGGGGCAGAGTGCCAGAGGTGCTGGCCCCTCCCTGAGGAGGGCCATGGCTCATAGGAGGATGAGCAGAGGGGTGGGAAAGAGATCCAACAATACCGTCGGCGGAATGAGATGCCCCCGGGGCGTTAGCGACACCGGGCCGGGGGATGTCAGGAAGAACGGTATAAACATAACCAGATTGAGCATAGATCAGGTCATATTTTAAAGCTATTTGGAGGGCGGCTTCTTCAGATGGAGGAAAATGAGAGGCGACATCTTTGCCGATGGGAGACGGGAGGGTGCGAAGGAACCAGTCCATGTAAACCCGATCTTCAAAGGGAGGGGCTCGACATAAGCCCCGTCTTCGTCGCCATTCCTGAACATGGGCAGAAAGGCGTGTGGAAGAGGATTGCTTAAATGAAGTCAAGAGCTCCGTACCAGTGTCGTATCGGAGAGGGAGCTGGAAGTACGACAAGAAGGCTTCGGCAAGAGTCTCGAACGTGGTATGGGAGGAAGTGGCCTGTTCGACATACCATTTAGAAGCTTCGCCGGTAAGCGTGCGTTGGAACAAACGAAGACGGAGGGAGTCATCGGTAATGGAGTTGGAGGAACACCACATGTGGAAAGACCGGACGTGATTGGTTGGGTCTTCGCCATTAAGGCCCTCGAACTTAGGGATATCGGAGGGTAACTTGGTGGGCATAGTGGGCCAGGTAGTATTATGGTGAATGGGGTCGTTAATCAACTGATGGAAATCGGGGAGGCTGAGGCCTGCAATGTACGGCAGCACAGGGGTGGCCGGAGTAGTGGTTGTGACGGTTCCGCTAGAAGTAGGGCCGGTATTGGGGCCGCTAGCATTAGGCCCTGATCCATACATGGTGAAGGTAAAAGGGGGAGAACCGGGAGGAGAAGGGGGACCTGAGGAATCAGGAGAGGAGTCGGAGTGCGGACTCGAAGGTGGACTGGCTCGACGACGACGGTGCGGAGCAGGTCGATCAACCGGGAACTGAGGATGAAGGCCAAGAAGTCTCCGGGAAAGGCGCCTTGGGGGCGCAATGATGACAGAAAGAAGGAAACCGACAAGGGCAGAAAGGGACAAAATCAAGAAGGTCAAGGGCAGATAAGGTGCAGTGACAATTGATTTTAGAGTCTTTGCCAGGCGGTGTAAACCAGGCGCTTCTTCACTTAGGGTCAGTGTGTGGTGTGCGTTAATTTTAATTTTTAAACCCTTTCCGTTGTTGAGAGCAAAAAGTGTGCAACGTAGCTGAAAATAAACCTACAGAGAACAGAATGCTGAAATAACAGAAAAATAACAGCTACATATGCATCTATCAAACCCAAGAAAGTGGGTCTCTCAAAACTATGCTGAAAAGAAAGGGAAAAACTATGGAAACACACACAAACGAAGCTCAACAGATCTAGGGTCAAAGGGGACAGAGATCCGGAGGATAAAGCTGCAGATAAGGGGTGCAGATCTCAGCCAAGAGACAGGGGCAAGGTGGCTGGAAAAAAGGGAAATCAGCAAAAAGTCGGGAGGGGCAAGGCAGAGGCCTTTAGGGGAGGTCCAAACAAAAACGACAAGAGGTGATTTGAAAGGAAAAGAGGCTGATTTCGATGGATCTGGAAGTGAGGTCACAGATCTGGAAAAAGAAAGGGCTGAAGCTCTGAAACCGACGGCTGAAACAGCCGAAACTCTTCCACAAAAAGTGGAGGGTACTAAAGCCCTAAGGGGCTGGGTTCCCACTTAGATGAGTAAAAACAGATCAGATCTTGGTCAAGGCGGGCTGAGACAGAGGCTGGAAAACTCGGCAGTAGGTCACAGCGAACCCGGTAAAAAATTACGTAAAAAACGTCTGAACTTCCTGCGGTGTCGTGTGTTCTCGAAAAGGTTTTGGTTGAGGTCGCAGGTTACAGGCTAAAAAGTGCGTCCAGGTCGCAGGTTTTGGGCCAAAGGTGCGACCCCCCCGTTCCGGCTGTTTCGGCGGCAGATTTTCTGAAAAATTGCCGTCTCAGGTGCGGCTGGTGTCGCTTACCTGCGCAATAGGGCCAGAAACACACGGAAGTTAGAAATTTTAGGTTTTTAGGGTTTTATGTGAGAAAAATGACACGAAAAGAGAAAAACTAAGCAGCTAAAAAAGAAGCCCTAGGGCCTGAAGTAGCTGGATATGCAGGAATATGAAAAACGACAGCGGTCGTAATTTAAAACCCGTGTGGAGTCGCCATTTGTTAGTATGAATTTTTTGTCGAAGCGTACGAAAAAGAACCACTTTAGCTACGCATAACTAATAGCCCTAACAACAATAATGGCTGCAAAACATCTTCAGATCTGCAATTAGTAGTTAAAGTGCTGCAACAAACAGATCTATAAATGGAAAGACATTAAGCAGTAAAGTAAAGAGTTTGCTCCATGCATCCAATAAACAAGACAAGAACACGATTTTGAATGAATTTTTATATTACAGGGCACCTGGGAGGAAACAAGAAGGTGTATCCAGATCTCCTCAATGGGATGGGTTCTTTGTAGTCCTCAGCACTTCAGATCTAAGCTTTCTCTCTCTCGTAGATGTAGAAAACCCAATGCAGAAAGTAGAGCTCAATGGGAGCAAAATGGTAGAAATGAGACCAAGTGTATAGATCCAGAGTGATCTAATAGGCAACAAAAGGTGAAGAATGATGGGGAAAACCCTCCTATTTATAACAAAATATTAGGTCCTTCTAGATCTTTGGTGCATGATTAAAATAATGTTAATCACATCTAGATCCACCTCTATGGAATATTTTATTATTATTTGTTGGAGGGAAAGGGTGTTTGACTTGGGTCAAATCCCTTGATTAGTGAAAAATAAATAAATAAATGATTTATTTATCTTTTTAAGGAAGTGGTTGGGATATAATCAAATAAATAATGTTTTAGTTGATTAATGGTGGTTGATTTGGTCATATTTAACAAGGAATATTATTTAAATAATTATTCCTAGAAAATAATAAGATAACTATGGGTTTATCTCATTAATTTCTTTGTTTTTAGGTTAAACTTTGTTGAACTCCGTCTTGTCAACCCGCTGTAGTCAAATTCACCAAGGTTCATCTCTTGTCATTTGCAGTCACTGATGTTACTCTGGTCCAGAAAAGAGTCATTTTAATTCTTGAGCTCAGGGTTTTGTTTTCAGAAGTATTTCAAAAACATGTGCAAGCCAGAGGAAGGTTCAGTAAATGTTTATTTCAGGAATGTCATCGTAAATAAGGCGAGATTGATTCTTCTTCAAAACCCTGTTTTGAAGAAGAAATCATTAAATGTGTTTTTTGAGAATATGTAATTTGTCAAAATGTTTCAAATTCTCCAGCTCTTCAAATGCCAGCAGTCAATTCGCACCACTTGAGGAAAGCTCCTCTATTCTATATTCAATCAAATGGAAATCGAATAATATTGGATGAGACACATTTTATCAAGGAAGTTGTAGCTGTTGTATTGGAGATCCAGGAGTTTTTATTGTCCATTCCATGCCTTTTTGCAGATCCTATATTCAAACTGTTTGGCCAAACAACTGCCATTGCTGCTAAGTTAGGACTTCTCTTGAAATGGATGCTTCCCCAACTGTTTGCATTTGCAGTAAATGTATCTGTTCAGAAGTTTTTACATGCACAGAGTTTAGTCTTACCTATAGTTTGGATCTCGGGAGGAGTATTAATCTTGCATCTTATATTCTGTTGGATAACTGCCTTCAAACTAAAACTAGGCCTCATTGGTATTGTCATGACACACAATGTATCGTGCTGGCTTATGACCATCCTTGAGTTTCTTTACATAATGCATTCTGCTTCATGCAAAGCTTCATGGACGGGATTCAAATTAATTGCATTCCGCCAACTTCCATCATTCTTGAGACTATCTATAGGACTGGATGCAGGTGTACCTTGGATCATGTGTCAACAAAGTGATGCACCAGGGCATATTATAAATTCATGCAATGGTTTCTACTGCGATGGTTTCAAGCCAAATGCATATCACAAGCCCACTCTTTGGACCGAGGATTGGAATGGATGGTTTTCAGCTTGGGGTGGTCGGGTTCCTTATAGGCCTGTGAAAGACAATGCTTTTGCAGTAGCTCGACTTTTTCAACGTGGTGGCAGCTTTCACAATTACTACATGTATTTTGGAGGGACAAACTTTGGCCGCAAATTGATGCTCCAATTGATGAATATGAACAGATATTCATCCCCAACTCAGACTGAGATAATGAACAGTCTAGACCTGACTGTCGCTCAGTTCTCTTTATTTGGATCATTATCAAATGTGGGTGCGATGGTGGGAGCAATTGTCAGTGGAAAAATTGCTGACTTCATAGGACGAAAAGGGGCATTAATAGTGGCTGCAATCCCAAATATAATTGGATGGGTTGTGAGCGCTTTTGCACAGGATGCTTCTTTTTTGTATTTGGGTAGATTGCTGGCAGGTTTTGGAGTGGGGATCATCTCATTCACTGTACCAGTATATATAGCTGAAATAGCTCCCAAACACTTGTGGGGAGGCCTTGGGATAGTCAAAATGGTGATATTATAATCTCTCTTTCACCATTGGTATTACGATGGCATATTTATGTGGGATATTCCTTGACTGGAGGCCTTTGGCAATTGTTAGTGTAATACCTTGCATATTCTTGTTTATTGGACTCTTTTTCATCACAGAATCCCCCAGGTGGCTGGCCAAGGTTGGAAATAAAAATTTTGAAACTTCTTTGCAAGTTCTACGTGGCTATGGTAGTGATGTCTCCCTTGAAATAGATGAAGTCAAGAATGCAGTTGAGGCAAGCAGCCAGCAAACCAGTATCAGATTTTATGAACTATGGGAGAGACGATATGCACTCCCTCTGACTATTGGTATTGGGTTACCTCTCCTTCAACAGTTGTGTGGAATCAGCGGGATTCTGTTTTACAGCAGTTCCATTTTTGTGTCTGCCGGAATTTCATCTGGTGATGCTGCATCCTTTGGACTTGCTTCTATTCAGGTTGTTATGAATTTAGTCACTGCGTGACTAATTGACAAGGTTGGGCGCCGTCCCCTACTCATGATTTCATCTAGAGGGATGGCTATTTGCCTTTTCCTTGTTGGCCTTGCATTTTACCTAAAGAGTAATTTTGAAGACTATAGTTCCATTCTTGGTAGCATGGCAGCTTTAGGATTTTGGTCAGCATCTTGGGTAGTGACATTGACTATCAATAGTCTGCTGCAGTGGAGTTCTACAGGAACTTTTCTGCTGTATTCATTGGCATGTGTTGTTACCTTGATCTTTGTGGCACTGTATTTACCTGAAACTAAGAGACGGACTGTAGAAGAAATTGAGAAATCATTCAGATGATAGTTTGCTGGCAAATAAACAGACAAAGCACCGAACGCCTGAATGTACACGTTGATAACCACCGTGGCAGAAAGAAAATATGATTGGATTGCTTATGTTTATCTTCAGTAATGGGATTGACACCTATAAATGCCACCTCTTCATCAGTTATCAACAGATTCGAGTAGAAAATGGAGCGCTATTCTATCTTCAGAAACGCTGATTGGCTTTTTAGTTTTGTTTGTTAAATGATAATTAAACCATTCTATTTAGGTCGATTTGTTATCTCACCTCTAGGAATAGATGTTGTATTAAAAAATCACTTGTAGAGAGGGGAGAAAAGTTCTGAGAGCTAGTGTAGGAGAAAAACAGAGCTTTTATTGTACAGTTTGACAGAGATTTTAAGGGAGAAATACAGCTCTGTTTCTTGAGATTCTTGTGGCTTGAAATTTAGCAAATGTTTTTCCTTTTGTTTCATATGTCATCGTTATGTTCACAGTTCATTAATCGCCATTTCAATATTGAATGTTTCTAAGTGAGAAGGGCAGAATTCAGCTTGCTGCTCTGCCCTGGAGAAGCTTTCATGTTTTGTGTAATTTCTTCTATTTGATAAGGATTCAATTATTGCCCTTGTCAACCTCACAGCGGTCTTTCACTCCATATAATTCCAATTTGATTGTTAAATTCATGCTTATCTTGCCTCGGGAGATAATCTGCATTTTTCATTTAATCTACTCTTGTCTTTGCCTGACCCGGCTTATCATTTTATTAAACCCCTTTCTATCTATTTACTAGCCTGATAGTTCCCAATTTAGTGTCTCAGCCCTCCGCTGCCGAGATAGACCGGAGGAAACCCTCTCCTATCCTCGTAGGGCCTAGCTAGGCTACGCTCGTTTGTCTTTTCGATTTGCCTTCTCCCTTTCTTAGCGACCAGCCGCTAACATGTTGACGACTGATTCCTCAACGCATATGATTGAGGAGATAGAAGGAAATTCGTATCTCTGAAAGAGAAGAAGGATGGAATCATATCCTTTGGAAATGATGGATCTTGAAGTGTTATAGGATTAGGTACCGTCACTCTCAGAAGAAAAGATGTTATAGCCAATAATGTTCTATTGGTCGAAAACATGAATCAAAATCTACTCAGTGTTGGACAAATGTGTGATAAAGGACACACAATGCTATTCAACTCCACAAAATGTGCAGGAAAGGCAGGTATGGTAAAATTGTGGCTACAGCAAGTCGAGCTTCAAACGACATATATGTTCTGGATGAAGAAACTAAAGCATATCTACTAGCTAAAGAAGATGAAAGTTGGTTATGGCACAAACGAATGGGTCACATAAACTTTGACAATCTTTTCAGGATAAGAAAAAAGGAAGAAGTACGAGAACTGCCAAAAATTTCAAAACCTTCCAACACACTATGTGAGGCATGTCGGCATTGAAAGCAGACAAAAGTCCAATTTAAAACAAAAGAACAATTTTCATCACATCCATTGGAATTGATACATACTGATCTATGTGGTCCTGTGAGAACAAAAGGCCTAGACGGAGAATTATATTTCATGTTGATGATAGATGACTATACTAGGATGACAGCTGTCAGTTTCCTAAAGAAAAAATCTGAAGCATTTGAGTGCTTGAAGATCTACAAGGAGTTGGTTGAAAATGAAACTGATTTGAAAATAAAGTGTTTAAGATCAGATAATGGTGGAGAATTTACTTCCAAATTATTTTAGAAATACTGTGATGAAAATGGAATAAAAAGGGAATTTTCAATAGCATGAACACCTCAGCAAAATGGAGTTGCTGAAATAAAGAATAGAACTATACAGGAAATGGGTAGAACAATGTTGAAGGACTCAAAATTGGATGAAAAATTCCGGGTTCAAGCAATTGATACGGCAGTCTTCATTATCAACCGAAGTCTTCTCAGAAATAATTGCAACAAGACTCCATATGAATTATGGAAAGGAAAACCAACTAATGTAAAATATTTCAGAATCTTCGGAAGCAAATGTTATATCAAAAGAGAAGATCAAAATTTGGGTAAGTTTGAATCACGTGTTGATGAAGGTATCTTTGTTGGTTACTCACGCAAAAGAAAGGCCTATAAATGCTATAATCTAAGAAGAAAATAGATAGTAGAGAGCATAAATGTTACATTTGATGAATATGGTGTTCTAGCAAGTAATGATGAGGATCTAGGATCTTTGAAACTTGAGACAGAGGCTGAAAAAGACAAATATAAAATTCTAGAACAAGAAGCAACTATCAACGAGGAAGAAATAAACAATGATCATTAAGATATACTAGAACAACAACAAGAAGCTCCTCCAAGGAGAACAAAAGAGTGGATTCAAAAGAACCATCCATCAAATCAAATCATTGGTGACATAAATGAAGGTCGAAAACTTCGTTCATCACAACAAGCTCATGTTGCTTTTCTAGCAACCTTTGAGCCTAGTAGTTTTGAGGAAGCTAGCCAGAATGAACATTGGGTAGCAGTTATGAATGAAGAATTGGATTAAATTGAGAAGAATAACACTTGGGAATTAGTTCCACGACCAAAAGATAAAAATGTCATTGGGACTAAATGGGTGTTCAGGAACAAATTGAATGAAGATGGGTAGGTTACCAAAAACAAAGCAAGATTGGTTTGCAAAGGCTATGCACAAGTGGAAGGAATTGATTTCGATGAAACATTTGCACCAGTTGCCAGAATGGAAGTCATCCAAATGTTTCTTGCCTATGCATGTTCAAGAAAAATCAAAGTCTACCAAATGGATGTTAAGTCGGCATTTCTGAATGGAGAATTAGAAGAAGAAGTTTACATCGAACAACCTGAAGGTTTTCTACTATCACAAAAAGAAGACTATGTCTGCAGGTTAAAGAAGGCTCTATATGGTCTCAAGAAGGCTCCCAGAGCATGGTATGCTCGTCTTGATGGATATCTACGTCAACAAGGGTTCAAGAAAGGTACTGTTGATAGCAATCTTTATGTACAAATAGATAAAGATAATTTAACAATTGTTGAGGTATATGTGGATGATATAATATTTGGTAGCAATGATGATCGACTAAGTAAGAACTTTTCTACAAAGATGTAAAGTGAGTTTGAGATGTCTTTACTTGGTGAGCTGACATACTTCTTAGGGCTTCAAATATCTCAGCAAGAGAAAGGAATATTTATATGTCAAGCCAAGTACATCAAGGAAATGCTCAAGAAATTCAAAATGAAAGATTGCAAACCCGTCCTTACTCCAATGGTAACAGGTTGCAAATTGAGCATAGATGACTCATCTAAGGATGTGGATCAGAAGTTGTACAGATCTATGATTGGTAGTCTTCTATATGTAATAGCCTCTCGGCCAGATGTTATGCAAGCAGTTGGACAAGTAGCAAGATTCCAAGCAGCACCAAAAGAATCACATATTATTGCCGTCAAAAGAATTCTTCGATATCTAAAGGGCACAAAAGAATATGGCTTGTGGTATCCCAAGGGTAACAATCTCATTATTCAAGCCTTTACAGATGTAGATTGGGTAGGAAGCATTGATGATCATAAGAGTACTAGTGGAGCAGCATTTTATCTAGGTGGTTGTCTCGTATCATGGTTGAGCAAAAAGAAAACTTCAATCTCGTTATGTATAGCGGAAGCAGAATACATTGCAGCAGCATCATGTTGTACTCAATTCCTTTGGATGAAACAAACCTTGCAAGATCTTCAAGTACAATTCAGTGAGCCTATTCCCATATTCTGTGACAACACTAGTGCCACCAGCATCTCCAAAAATCCTGTCATGCATTTAAAAAAAAAACACATTCCAATCAAATATCATTTTGCTAGAGAACAAGTCGCTGAAAAGAGTATCAAACTTGAGTATGTTTGTACAAAAGAACAAATTGTTGATATCTTCACTAAACTTTTACCTCGTGAAGCATGTGGATATATTCATCAAAATCTTGGGATTCTCCCAAGTTCTCATTAGATTTTCCTTTTTCAAGAATATAAAGCGGGAGTGGAAGTGTGTACAGGTCTGCAGGACGATTGTGTGTCAGCGGGAGTGGAAGTGTGTACAGGTCCGCAGGATGGTTGTGTTTTAGGGGGAGTTACCCTTTGCCATTGATGTCAAAGGGGGAGAGAATGTTGAAGGAAGAGGTGTCATGATCATAGGGGGAGTACTTGTGCTGCCATCAATGCCAAAGGGGGAGATTGTTGATCAGCGGTTGTCATTGATGTCAACCCAAGCAGCACCAAGGACTAACCCAATATTGCATGGGAATTTTGACCTACAAAATTAATATATTATGGGTCAATAATGCTTTTCATGGTTTCTACTTGTCGAGATGTTTCCGTTGATATATGGCACGCCATGTAATTCTTCATGGTTTGAGAGATATTCATGTTTGAAGTTTGTACCCCCAGTTAGAGGGCTAAAACCCCATGGGGTTGGGGCACGGGTCATTGAAAAGTCATAATTAATATTTTTTATGCTCCTAAAATCCCTCCCACGTTCACTTGTTGAAGCCTCTCTCAACTTAAGCATTCATATAAATTGTGATCTTCATTTCCTCCTTATGCAAGGGATTTGGCCATAGGAAACAATTCATCTTGGAATTTTCACTCTAAATTTTTTTCTACAAAGATTCAGAGGGTGAAAGTTTTATGAGGTGATGCCAAAATCCTGAGGAAGCTACAGTAAAAATTTCAGATCAAGATGCGCAATATTTTTGGAGATATGATTTGTGTAGGTCAGGGTTTTTGCGGGCTCCTGAAATTTATCTCAAAGAAGTGACCTTGGTAAATTTGTCATAACTATCTCTCTGAGTATCAGATTGGAATGCCGTAAAATGTGATGGATATTGCACAGTCTATAATTTTCTCTCTATCAATTTCAGTAAAAAATGAAGACAAAGTGACACGTGGCACGCCGTACAAGTGCGCTCTGCTGAAACAGTCCATAATTAGGGCATTGTGAGAGATTGGGTATAACTCTCTCTTCAAGAATCCAAATTGGGTCAGACCTATGGCATTGGAAAGATGACTCAGAGGAATACTATAGGACCAAAAATCAGATATTGAGGATCTAAAATGACAGAGATACATCAGATTCAATATCGAGCTCCTAGAAGGAAAGAAAAAGCTAGATCATGTGTTGTCAAGGGTTGCAAAGGAACATAATTTCTACAGCAGAAAAGAAAAGCAAGGTGCAGTAGAGGGTAGCATGACAAGAGCAGCAATCAAGTTACATAACAACAGCAAGAAGTTCCTCATATGAAGTCTTCAAGTGTGCGGCACTGCATACAATCATTGTAAAGGTATCATTGTACTTAGTCTTCGTAAATACATTATTGTATAAATTGTACTAGTATCTATCTGCCAAGGGTTGAAGAGGCAGTGTTGGGAGGTCTAGGATCATCATTAGGTGGTTTTGTTAAAGTTTTGGTTATGGTCTAGTATATCTTCTTCTTCTACATCATTCTATATCATTTTAAACTGGACCATTTTCCCTGGTACGGGAGTCCATTCTTCTTTTATTCTTCTATAGGGTGGTAGGGTGGTGCTAGGGTGAGTTGTAGCTCATTGGGTGTTGGGGCATCCGTTCAGTTGACTATTGAAGAATCTCGAGCGTTGGAGCGTGGAGAAGAATGCTTTTCTCGATTCTAGGAAGTTGGAGCTTTATTTTCAATTGGAGTTGAATATTAAAGAATTATTAGATAAGCATTAGGTGGTTTTTTTCCTGAAGTGGGTTTCCACCTTAAAAACTGTGTGCATCTATGTTCCTCTTTTTTACTGCTATCATTGTACAAACACTGATAATAATTGAAGATTAAATAATGCTCTAATTGAAAGGAATATTGATTCACCCCCCCCTCTCAGTATTTCCAACACTTCCCAGCTCTTCTTCTTCCTTCTCCTCATCATTGGAGAATACCCCATCATTAAGAGATCCGTTGGCTTGATATCCTCTTGAAGGAATAATATTCATGTCTTTTCCTATCAACATAGACACATGTTGCTCCTGATCTTCATATGTAAGATTCTTTGGAACTTCTTGCAAAGATACAAGAGCTCCTCTAGTTGAAGAAATTGATTCATCTCCATCTCTAAATGGTGGTAGATATCCTCCTACTTTTACGATGCTGGAGGCTCTTCCTAGCTCTTCTTCTTCCTTCTCCTCATCATTGGAGAATACCCCGTCATTAAGAGATCCTTTGGCTTGATATCCTCCTGAAGGAATAATATTCATGTCTTCTTCTTGAGAAGAAAGTTCTTACTGAAGTGGGTCCTTTTCCCTTGGAAAAACATGTTACATATCTTTAACCCCCTCAACACTATTCTAAAATGAAGTTAGTTTCATGGATTCTTCCAACTTATGAAATTTTTTTGATTTCTTGGGTTTGGCTAGCTCACCCAAAGAAGTTTCAGAATGATTTGGTTAAATTTGTTCGCTAACCTTCTAGTGAACATTGCATAAGTAGATATATTTGCATTATTCAATGAAAAGGATTCAAATAACCACCAGGCATTAGCCTTACCTTCAAGGTGCAGCGCTGCTACTCTAATGGCTTCCTCCTCTGAAACTTGATGCAGTTGAAAATATGTGTCTGGTTCCTTGACCCAAGCCTTGGCTGTGCTCTTGGGTGACCCATCAAAAGTAGATGGAAAGAATCTACCCAAAGTGTGATGTATGCACCCTCTTCTTCTATTGTGGTTAGTGGGTCTTCTATCTTCTTTTAATTGAAAAAACCCTTGGAAGTTTAGATGCTCCTTGAATCTACTAGATTGAGATTCATATTCTTGGAGATAGCCACCAAGAGTCTCATCCTTTGGTGTTTCTCTTTCTTCTTCTTCTCTTGCCAATAATGTAGACATGGTACCACATTGTAGATCTGATGGCATAGTTGAATTATCACACCCATAATGAGAATATATGTAGCTTTCTTCATGTACAAGCCCTTTTGGAGAATCTCTACACCTCTCCATTCTCATTTCTTTGATGTCTCTATTAATGCCCTGCATAGTTTGTAAAAGAAGTCTTGAGAACTCCTTCCCTCCTGGTATTGAAGTTTTTCCTTCATCTCTTCTACATCCTTTCTCCTTTCTATGAGAAGCCTCCTTATATGACATAATGGCTGAAGTACACAGGTTGAGCCAAGATTATGCTGTGATACCACTGTATATTCCCAAATGGGAAAAGCAAGAATAGAGTGCATAAAACTGAAAATTTGCAGAAATATTACTGAATCAAAACATGAGACAACCATAGAGCCATACCATTATTATTATAACAGCAAAATAGGTACAAATTCTTGAGGAAAAGATCCCTCAAGTTGGGAAAACAAGCCTCCTATGAAAGCATACACCTAGATATGAAATGTTGCTGATAAAATAAAAGTTGTAATGTCAAAATTGCGTTGTCCATAAGGGGATAGCTACAGCTGAAAATGGAAATACATGTATATGCTGCTACAATGCTCCAATAGTGAAAGGAATATAGATCCAATCCATAAAAAATATTTCTAGGACAACTGAGAAAAGGTTTCTGAAAATACACGCTATAAAAAATATAGTAGATATGGCCCTAGGGCTAAATAATCTCTACAAATGAATCATGGATAGGAGGTGGCTGATATGAAATATGTAATGGCTGATTCTCCTCCAATAGATCTCCTAAATGAAGGGCTGATCCCATCAAAGGAAACACAACTCCTCCAACTAGGGCAATAAACCCACTGTTGCAGCTGCTCTCTAAAATAATGCATTCCTTGAGGGAAAATGCGTTGTAGCTAATGATAGCTACTTGGCCTAATGAAAAAATATGAAATGAGGCTCAAGGTCCTTCCTCACAAACCTCCCAATGGAAGTAAAGCTTCCTCCACTCAAAAACAGATCAGAAAACACCCGGATCTAATCTCCACTGCTACAACCTACAACTCAGCACAACTCTCAACAAAAACTGCATTGTACCACAAGACTGAAGCATGGCCTGATGCCTAAATGTGGAAGTAAAGAAAAATTCTCTCCCAAAAGCCCTCTCAAGGAAAGAGGTGGGATTCCTGACCAGGAACACCCTGTGCTAAACAACACTTGAAATCTTAGCTAAATAGCTAAAGAGAGCAACAAGTCTAAGTAGACCATAAATCAAAAAATAAACTAAAACATGAATGATATGGCTACCATCCTCTTCCTTATATAATAGATGGTCTTTCTAACCCTAAGCCCCATAAAATTATGACACTACTTCCATGCAAGGTGTCTCCATCTAAAATTTTTTTGTCCTCCTATGAATGCCATTACTCCATGACAACATTGTTGATTTGGTCAAAGTTGACCCAGTCAACATGCTCTAGCCCCTGTTCACACCTTAGGGTGCTTTATTAAGCTGAAATGATGATCCAATTTCACATGAGAAGTGGTTTTATTCATAATAAAGAGATTTATGGGTCTCCCTACCCACTTATTCATCTATCTAAGTGACAAAACATAACTTTAATATTCCAATAAATTTTGGAATATTACAGAGTCAAAGTGTAGATGGATAAGTATCTGAGCTACCAAGCTTTAAAAGTACCTGGTCGGAGATATGCATATAACTTCAGTAATGTTCTATATTTATTTAATGAAGGAGGGAATGTCCTCTACTTCTAGTTTAAAGACTAATCAAGGCCTTATCTAAGGTAAGGTAATTCTCTTGAACTGCACCCTCCTACTTGCTTCTGACCTTCCAACTTGAAGAACCAACCTAACTTAAGCATGTAAGTCATGGCCATAGGCTGACCAGAAGAGGATTGGATGAAGGTCTGGTTATTTCTTTACTAAATGAAGGGGCTCCTTAGAGTAGTATTTTTCTATGTTGTTGATTCGGATGGGGTTCGGTCGTCTTCGCTTTAGGGCTACGACTCCTCCCCATCCTCTCATAACGGAAAAACCTTGAATAAGGGAAATTGAACTCCATGGAATTTGGGATAAAATTATGAATTTACCATTTGGAATAACCCAATGGACCTTTGGATATACCTTTAGCAGGCGCCTATGGAAGGGTGCTAGATGGATCAATCAAAAATATCATTTAGATTTATGCATTATAACTTCTGGAGATCCCATAAGCAAGAACCTATAGAGGGGGGCCACCATATTTGGAGTTATGCATTCTAACGAGTTGTTATTGGTAATTTGTGGAGATCCCCTATGGAAGCGCCTACAAAGGAAGGTGTGAAGCCAAATTTCTGCATTGGGTAAAGGTTCCTCCATATTGACTTACAAACTCAAAACCGCATACGATATAGCGATAGAAGGAGGGAAACTTATTTCTATTATATCGTTATATATTTCATTAGCCTATTTTGAGATATACGTAATTATGTAAATAAATAATGCATTGGATGGAAGGAATTGAGAGGAAAGAAAACTTCTTATTGATTAAGTCAGAACTTATTAGATTGAAATGGGGTGGATTCATCACTTGGTAGTTGTCTTTACCTTTATATCCCTTTTAGACTAGAAGTTGGACAACGGCCACCCTTCGTTGGATAGATCATTGGAACTACCCAAATTAGTAACATATAACCTTAAGTATATTATATCGGGGGCCACTTAGGTCCATTCATATGAACCTTTAGATATCGACTATTTTCATTACTTAATGTGCATTATGCTATAAACCTGGGCGGGATAGGATAATAAAAAAATGGACTGATCTTAGAATTGGGGCTTGCCTTTTTCTCGCTTGTTGGCTAGACTTGACAACCCAAGGATAGATATAGAACAACCCGTGTTGCTAGAGTTAGTTTACTATCTCATGGTGTTGCTAGAGTGAGGGTGAATAGCTAGTGGGTGGGACCATGGCGGATATGTGCAATCCCAGGGCAAGGGGGGCGGGGTGGATGGATGCTTAGAGGGATGCAGTGAAATAATTTATTCATCGATGCTTATATATTTTGATATACCTTATATCATTGGAAGTCAAGGCCAAAATTTCATTCCAGGTTTGAAGCTTTGTGTCCACATGTAGTTTCAATCTGGTGATCCCTCCCTATATGGGCCCCTTAGGCACATGCATTCCCATGGTCAAGGGCATCATTCATTTCATTGTTTCTCATGGTCCATAATCAAATCAATCCTTAAATGAAATAAATAAGCGTAAAAGGATTGTCTTCTGGTGTCCCATGTTCATGGTTTGTTATCTAGGTCCCCAGTCGATGAAGGTAGTTAGTCAAGGGGAAAGTTAGAAGTGGTAAGCCTCGTTCATTCTTAGTGGATTGTGGCCACAAGGGCTAGGAGATCTATATCATATCGATAAGGTCTATATCGAAGAAGTAATCAGGCATTTCAAAATTTAATCAATCATGGTGTGGATTGATTTCCTCCTTCAGTTTCCTACCTAGCTTGCCTGATTAGTAGGGGGCACTTACATAAGGTGAAGTGTACATTCATGTTGTGTTGGAAGCAATGATGGTCAGAATTTTGGTGGCAAGAAATGTGTCACGATGAGGTCAATGGTTGGGAGGGGAAAATGTGGACATTATATGAACTATGCAATGTTTCAAACTGTGGGTGCCTTGTCCCGCCTTGTCCCAGGCGGGGTTTCACTAATAAGCGGATAACCCATAACATGACCACCTACCCGTGTCATACCTTCCACCCCATGAAAAAATCCAGATGGCCAGATCAAACCACACAAGCAATCTTGTCCTACACCCCTCTCCCCTCCACCAACAAGTAAGTTGTTTTTGGCTCTACCCCTTCATAGAGCTAAAGCTCCTACCTGGTCAATTCGCTAGCGAAAAGGTCGTGTATTAAGACTAGCACCTTACCTAAACTATAACTTCACCTCACTATTTTATGTTATTTCATTAGCCAGTGTGGTATCAGTGCCTAGCCTCTAGAGGACACAGTGATCTGGGGGTCCTAAAATGTTGGATCCTAACTCAGAAACACACACGGTTATAGTAGTGCTTACTCAGGCCTGTCCCCCAGAGGACACTGTGAGATTGGGCTCGACCATAATGCCTTGGCTACTTTCAATTTTGACTCACCAAAATATGGCACTTTTATATTAATATCACGTTCTTCTTTTGGGGGATCATATGGGGAATTACACTATTTCCTATACTTATCCAACTTTCTTACTCACCACATATTCTCCAATGGCCTACCTTGTGGGGGGGCTCACCCCTCACTCTTGCCTAACTTTTCCCTATAGGGTGAGCCCTCCTCACATGGTAGATCCCTCTCATTTTTATTCACCAATTCCATCTTCACCTCCTCATCATATAGGTCCTTAATATATGTCTATATGGCTTCGACAAGTGCACAATCAGACCATGATGCATGAATGATTGAATCAGATGTGTCCTATCACATGACACCTCATAAGGAATTTTTCTATGAATACGAAGGATATGAAGGTGATGATGTCTATCTGGGAGACAATTCAACCACCAATATTGTCGATCGAGATCAAGTTCAAGTGAGGTCGCACAATGGAAGGAGTGGTACTCTTCTAGTAGTGTCGCATATCCCAGGGCTGGCAAGGGATCTTATATCTATGAGTGATATTAGTGATGTTGGTGTGATCACTGTCTTCAATAGGGATACATGCAATATGGTAAGGGGAGTAATGGTGCTAATGAGAGGAGTGTGGGCTGGTACACTGTTCAAGCTTGTGGTAAATGTAGACCTCTGCGGTTGCAATACCACTATTGTGCTTGGAACCGACGGGACATATTGGAGAAAAGGGGCTTTGGTCAATGTAAAGCAAGGGTCTAGTTGAAGGCCTAACCGACTACTCCTTGGAAGTCAAATTTTGTGAATATTGTGTCAAGACAAACAAAGTCGGGTAAGATTCTCATCTGGAGCTACCATGGCTAAGGGGATCCTAGAACTAATACATAGTTATGTGTTTGGTCTAGTACCGAATCCATCACGAGGAGGGTCTCTGTATTATGTGTCCTTCATCGATGACTTCTCTAGGAATACATGGTTTTCTTTCTTAAGAAAGAAGTCAGAGGTTTTCGAGAATTTCAAGGATGTGAAAGTAGGCTCGACCAATGATGCACAAGAAATCTCGAATATAAAGGAGAGGGGAGAGGAGTTCAAATACCTTATGGAAAACCAGATAGATAAGAGGATTAAGGTGCTGAGAACTAACAATGGAGATGAATTCTGTCGTATTTTATCTATTTTGTAAATAGTGTGGTATAGTCAGGAAAAATGCCACCCCATACATGCCCCAACAGAATGGAGTTGCTGAAATAATGAATAGGACATTGATGGAGATAGCAAGGAGCATGCTCAGTACTATAGTTCTGTCAGAATACTTCTAGGCTGAGGCATTTGACACTGCCTGCTACTTAGTAAATAGGTCTCTTTCATCAGCACTAGTCGACAAGACTCCACATGTGGTCTGGTCAGGTAGTAAGCCCTATGTTTCACATCTCAGGGTTTTTGGCTATGAAGCATATGCCCATGTACCTGAAGAGATAAAGGAGAAATAGGAACACCTACTTTAGAGAGTTGTCATTATGTTTTGATTAAATCTGAAGGAGAAAGAAAACTATCAGTAGCACTAGTGTAAAACAAATGGAAAAATAAACATTATTAATCATACGAGGTGACTCCAAAATAGTGGCCTTCGGCCTAGCAGTTGTTTACTGTGACATGGATACGCTGACTTCTCTGATACTAATTGTCTTTAGCTTTTCCCTCTCGCTGACCTAGTCTATTTCGTGTCTCAAGACAATCTCTCCATAGGTGTGGCCCTCCACAAGTCCAATAGTCTACCTTCTGATATGCTTCTGATTGATAACCATAGGAAATACTCTTGGAAAGGAGGGTAGCCCAGTACGTCATGTTTTTATTGTTTCTAAGGGGATTTCAGAGAGGTTACTACCATATGTGTGAGTGAATTAGCAATAGAAGTAGAGGCAACAGAAGAGGTAGAGGCGGCGTAGGGAGAGTAAAAAGAATCAGTATCTACAAAAGAGACAGAGACAATGGGAGCAGAGGTGGTGGGTGGTTATGCATGCCAAGGATAATAAAGATACCTATACCTGACATCATTACAGTCACACCTGGTGATCAAAGTAAGGTTTCCTAGCTCGACCAAGAATCGATGTCTTGGTTCTTCAATTGGGTGGGTGGGAGGCTCCATCTTGCCTTGCCTCTTCAGGTCAATAACGAAAAGGAGTGGGTCAGATGGATAAGAAATTGACCTGGTTCCTGCACCAATTCTAAGTAGCACTATTTCGCCTAGCATACTTTCATTCGGTTCCTGAAGATGCAATTACAAATTCATAGCAAGAACCTCATATACACGAATATGAACCACCAATAGTGTGAGAGACATATTTAACACTCTACTTACCAGTTGTGGATCCAGATTAAGATAAATACCCAATTGGATATGTGGTAGTTGGTCGAGTATCACCAATAGATCCAGTTGAAAAAGCATTTTATCTAACTAGAGCACCAGTAGCAGAGGCAATAGATGGGGCATCACATCGCTCACAACCAATCAACTAGAGAATCTTAAATAACTGAATCCACTCGGTCAACAAATGAATCAACTCGATCTTTATATGTTGTGAGCTACCTCTCCGCCTCTGTTCCTAGTGCCATAGCTTCCTTTGTATCTGCCTATTACCATGCTGAGGGTGGGTATTGATCCCGAAGTGGCTCTGCTCCTAATGTAGGATGATGGGTATCCATTCTCGCATCCATATTTTTTCCTCTGATACCATGCTTTCCTTGTGTGGTTCCTTTGGGCGGTGTATTGGCCCTTAAAATTAGTTTGGCTTTGTTAACCTTTTCCTATTATATTCTGGATTTGATGAAGTGCATGACAGAGAAGTGAGAAATTGTGCCCACCCACCTAGTGTAAATGCACAGTGAGTTATCAAAACCACTTAAAGAACAAATGGGAACCTTCCCCTCCCTTCACAGGAAATGAAAAAATCACAACCAATCTCTTTAGGAAATTCCTGTAGTTCAGTGGCCAAACAAAGCTAAGGGAAAAGGACCCAGATCCCTACCAATTCACTCAGCTAGTGGCTCAAGCCACAAATATGGACAGATAGACCTAGTAGCAAAGAATAAAGGTCAGGATTCCCTATGTCTTACTCTGTGACACACAAGCTCCATCCATTGGGTGTTTGAGAAATTTATGTTCCTTAACGATACAATCTCAATAGAGGGTTCACGCGAGCTTTTCAATAGGGTCCTATAATGTCAAT
Organism: Pinus albicaulis; assembly: GCA_034641835.2. Classification (NCBI taxonomy): domain Eukaryota; kingdom Viridiplantae; phylum Streptophyta; class Pinopsida; order Pinales; family Pinaceae; genus Pinus; species Pinus albicaulis. The sequence goes on along the minus strand of MU968493.1, from coordinate 1,329,365 downwards.
TTTGGCTTGGTTCTATGGGTATCACCACCCATCATAGCTAGAAAATAGCTAATGGCAGAACAACACGTATGGGAACATATCCAATTGCCGAAACATCACCTATGGGAACAATAGCAGATCTTGAAACACATACTAGTATGGATTTCGGAGCATCACTTCCATAAGGGTATGCTGGAACTGCTCTTCTTTTAACAAAAGCAGATATAAGAGCATAACCCCTACCCAATTTTGAAATATTGAAAAGAACAAGAGAACTTAACCATGTAACTAGTAGCGAGAAGCTCTTGTTGATACGTGGGGGCATGTTTATCATTGTCGATATATGGCCTGCATTTCGGTTTTATCTAGTAGTCATACATATAGAAAATATAAGCCTATAGAACACACTAACTCACATTTTGCTAGCTACAGCCTCACTATTATTAACTAAGCTTTATTACATAGCCCATATAGACATACAGGTAAGGGGCTATGGCTCTCGATCTGGAACAAGGTACACATGCACTATATGTAAGGTAGGGCACCCCACCCTCCAACCCAGGTGAAGGTGTGCTTCTTACTGCAACAGGCACATTTACTGAGTCAAAGATGTCAACAATTTTTTTTTTAATGGGATCTGTGAATGTAATTTAATATGGAGGATCTAAAACTGGGATTGGTGGCTATGCAACCGGATAATCTACTTCTATATAGATCGGGTAAACTCGATATCTAACAGGTTCTTAATAAATATAAAACTTAAGCTACTACAGGGTTAACCATTTCCATCTATGTTGTTCTTGATGCTATCTCTACTTCTTCTTGTGCCTCTGTATTCGCTGCTACTAATGGTGTTGTTTCCACCTCGACTATGTGCTCTGTCACTACTTACTTTGTTGTTTTCTTTCGAACCAGAATCGATGTTGAGTGAGGTGGCAGGTAAGTTGCAGGGGACTCTCAAATTCAAGGATATGCATCTGTAAGCGCTCGAATAGAAAAGGATGCGAGCACGGGATCTAGATATGAATCTCCTTAGGGGTGTCCACCTCTCTGTAATACCCTATTGGTAGGTTCGGTGAAGTCTTTGCTCCCATCTACTCCGCCGGTGAACTACAGTATCTGTAGGGTAAACTACCTTTTGTACCACTTCCGACTAGGATGTAGCATGCCCTGCTACCTTACTATGTCTCTATTTTAGCCTCTAGGGCTACTCTCTCTGCGACTAGAGGATATGATGTCTACTCTTATGGTTTTGGGTCAATGAAGTCATTTCCCTGTGCCTTTTATGCTAATTCACTAGCACGCATAAACAGGATCTAGAACAAGATAAGGCACTGGAATTGGAATAGGCTCCAGAATTGATTCCGTATATGATGGATCTGTAACTGAGCGAAAGGATGCCTACTCTGTTGTTGACTAGGATGCTTACCGAGGTATTTTTTTAAGGGATATTTAGTGGGGTAATAGTGGATATTTATTTCCATGAACTATACTTTTAGACATCTATTAATAAATAAATCTATGCATAAAATGCGCGCACCTAACCCTTCCTATAACCTTGAATCAGTGGTAAACTATAGGATCCATTAGGTTAAGGGCAACAGCAGATTCTGGTCCAGTTGTGGGCTACCTCCTATTGTGCTAGGCTTTTATTTATGAAGGGGAAGATTGAAACACAAAGAATGGATTTGATGCTATGAAGTCATAAGGATAAACTAGGACTAGAGGATATGAACTTGGCCATCGAATAAGGGATGGATTACTCTGAGAAGCAGTAGCTTTGCTTGGGCAACCGGGCCCATGTTTTCTACAGATGCCTCTCCTTTTTCTTTCCTAGCTGCTGCCGACCCTTCTTTTGCTTTTGGCTAACCCAGGTGGTAAACTATCTATTCCATCCATGGTTTTGCCTTAGCCTCTATCCCTGCCACAGGATCCGCTACTGGATATGTATCTAGGCGAGGTGGTAACTCTCGAAATGGAATTTCAACTGGAAGTTGGTGGGTTGTTCCTGGGTGTTTTTTCTTGATGGATAAATGAGTTTTGTGGAATCGTCGCTATGATATGAAAAGTGTGTCATGATGGAGAGATTGGAACCAAAAAACATGCTTTGTGGTTGGATCAGAATGAGAAGAGATACTGCTAGTTGGGGAGCCTGGACCGTAGAAAGGAGAGCGCACTCCAGAGAGGAGGTAGATTATTGGAAAGCGAGCCTCGGGGAGCAAGCTAGGGGCTAGACCGGAGATCTTGAGCTTAAGAAAATATCATAAGTCTACATCTTATAAATTCATAAAAATAGGGGGGCCTGCTAAATATTCTATCGCTTTATCAATCACAACATATGCTACTAGGCCATCTAGGGATTCATTGGAAAAAGCCCTATATATTAGCAGTCACACTATAGAGAAATCAAGTCCTCGGATGGAGTCAAGGCTAGATCACTGATATTATGCATGCATTCATCTTTCGAATGGAATAGCCATAATCCACAGACCCTATTTGGTTGAATCATAAGGTCACACCCTACTCGTAGCAATAAGGTTACACCCTTGCCGCATAAGGTCACACCAGCCTAATTAAATCCAAGAATAGCTCGAAGAGAATGAACTGTATAGCCATCACTTACCTTATGCACTACTTTCGATTAGATCTTTTCTTATGCGCTTCTCTTTGTATTTTCCCCTATCTTTGTGCATGCCTCTGCTTCCTTTGCTTCTGTGGGTTCTCCATCTCAATATCGAACTTCAATTGTTGGGTTCAACTTCAATTGCTAAATCAACGGGTGCTGGTGATGCCCCTACTTATAATAGATAAGCATGGTAAGATTTTTTAGGGTAAACTGTTCCAATTGGTGATGATGCCCCTTTAGCTGATGGTGGGTAATTTGCTTACTCTCGAACAAAAAGTGCTTAAATTGGCTATCGAACTCCCTCTTCCTTTCCTGCTGCTACCAAATAAATCTCTTCCTTTTCTTCTGCATCTTGATATGGATTTGGATTTGAAACAACAAGATCTGTTGATGTTGGTGGTTCTTCCTTGACCTATACTGGTGCACCTGCCTTTCCCTCCTTTCCATATGGAGAGACTATATATCGATCTAAGGCACCGGGGGATATAGCATCTCACAGAGTAGATCTTCTACGGGAATGGAAGAAGATGGAAAAGGTTTAATAATAAAGCATACCAAAAGCATAAAAAACTCTTTGATATTTGCATACAAACCACTATCATTAGCTACTACTATATCGTTGAACACCCTACTGGGCTAATATACTATTCCCTATAAGGCATCCCTATATACAATAAATACCATCTTTTCAATTATGAAACAAGTAGCATTTAGTTCATAGGTTTCATTAACAATAATTTGAGGATTTCCTTCAGTTTAATCTTAATAATGGAATGTAGTCATAAAACCAAAGGCTCAGTAGGGACTCACTATTCATATTTTGAGGGAGAAGGGAAGAAATTAAGTAATTTCAATCCAGCAAAATGCATAATTAAATATATACTACATTTTCTGCTAAAGCATAATTATGTGTAAGAAATAAAAAGTGTAGCGCCAGTTAGGCAGCTCCAACCCGGGAGCAAAGAATCCTGGGTTATACCTTTTCACTACTCACTTTCGTAAAGCGGAAGCAAATCAAAAGGGAACCTAGGTTATATGGAGGCAAATATACTGGGTTACCCCCAGAGAGAATATGGGTTATAGAAAGAGATGTAAAATATTTATTGTTGGACTCGGTGGGGCGGGTAAACAACCATGCATCTAGATATGTATGGAAGTAGGGATTCGCTTTCTACCCATCCACCACTCCAACCATCTATCTCTAGGAACAATTCCATTCATTGTGGATTACCTGTGACTAATGACTAGCCAAGCCTGACTAGCTTTCTGCCCAAGCTAAATGATCTTACCTTGACCAAGCCCACTGACTAGCCTTTCCTACATCGCCTGACTAGCCTTGACCACTAGCCTGCATCGCGTGACAAGCCAAGCCTGCACAACCTGAATAGCTTTCTACCCTCACCCATATGATTAGTGTGAGCATGTCCCCCCCCGCTACGCTCGGCCCTCCCCTTGTCCATTCAGGAAAGGTTGGTTGTTCCCCTCACTCAGGAGAGCCTTTTTATTTCCTTGGCCTTGACTGGAGTGAAAGTATTTTTTGGTGGAACATACAGTGAAAGGTTGTTTCCACCTTTTTACTATTGGATTATCGGGTTATTAAGAGAAATATTTAATAGTGCCTCTTAGCTAACACTTAGGAAATAATACAAATCGTATACACTAGAAAGATTGAGATTGGATAGCCAACATAGCACCACACGAAGCACCACACCAACCCCTGTACAACTACCCCTATCATTTGTACTTCCTTTCCTAGAGAGAGTAATTGAAATGAAAAATCCTTTACTCGTGCTTTGATTCCTTCCATCTTTCTCCTTGCCCTCCCTTCAGTCAAGCAAGTGGGTAATGCTAGATCATCTATCTCATTAAGGTAGAATGGTGTCGTGATAAGATCTCTAGATATGCCTCATTTGTTAAGGAGATTAGGAAGCTCTGAACTCTGGATGACATCATTTTTTCTCATTAACATCGAAAAAAATTAAGTAACTTGAACCTTTCCTCTAAGATTTATGCCTAGTATACTTTCCTTTCTAAGGGCCATACTATTCCTTAGTGTGTTAACCATAACTATGCCAGACAGGTATTGCTTGGCCTTTCGGTTCTTCTAAATATGTTTAGTTGACCATTTTTTCTATATTCCTCAGTTAGGCAACGAGATTTAAGGTAGGTGTGCGTGATTGAATCATACTTCCTCAATCTATCTATCTATAGGTAAGGAGTAGGGAATAGACCCCACTGTGAATCTATTCCCCACTATTAGTGAGTTTCTTCACGAGCCGAAACGTACCGAACTATTATTGCTAAGTAAATATTGCATGCAGTATGACTTTAACTAGGGTTTGAATTAACCATTAAGAGCCATACCTTGGCTGATCCTACCACTTAATAAAGAGCAGGTAGGTTTCACCATTCTTGATATCATCCTTAGCTATGCCGATCTATGATATTGAATAGCCAGCCTATAGTAATAGGGAAGGTAGCAAGATATAAGGTAGAGGACTAAGGCATAGATGCCTTTAAGCGCTCAATACCTAATGAATGAAAGGTAACCTCACTGTACGAGGAGGTAATGAGTGTAATGCTAAGCGAGACCCTCGAAGATTCACTATTGCATATTTCCTGCCCATTTATGTTTCGTTATCAGGTTTAACCAAGATCTCATTACCATTTATGACCACCATTAACCAGTAGCTTATATGGCCTATACCCACATTATCTTATACCAAGTGATCCGATAAGAAAGCAAGTTAGAAGGCAGGAATGGATCTTCTGAATATTGGCAAGTTAGGGTGTTAATTATTGATGGTGATTGAACTGATCGTGGCCATACTGAAATGACATATTAAGAGATAGGTAACAACCTGTGTCTAGCTTGTAAAAACTGTGGGTAGTTAGAAGGATAGCCACCAATACCTCCTCCAAATTATTTATACCAAAAAGACAGAAGTCTCTCCCTAGTTCCCGCAGCTGGTGCCAAAGAATAGAAAATGGAATGGTGATAAAGTTGAATGGTCAACATATTCTAGTTCTAATATTGATTGTGCTTCCTATTCGGCACGAATCCTAGGAGAAAGGAAAATAATATGGAGTAAATATCGATATATGCCCTCTCCTAACTGCGGAAGAATGCATCTCAACTAAATAACTAGTAAAGGGATTTTCTCCACCTCATATTCGACGATCTATCGAGCTTAGTACACTGAATTGGATCTTTGTTCATTTGACCTCTGAATTGGAATCGGAATAGAGAAAAATGGACTACACCAAAGTTGTTGGGGCACTTGCCCATTCTATTTCATCTAGTCTAACCCAATGTAGAGCCTTCCACAATCACAAATTTGAAAGGAACTAGCCTTAGAGATCTGGGGTAGACTTACCGACCTATATAACTTATCTTCTTTAGGAACTCAGGATCCTTTTTCTATGGTATTGGTATTTAGTCTACTCATTTTTGCCTACTAAAATCGCTTACTTTCTCTGGCCATCCTATTAGTGACTTTGCCTGCTATAGATCCCAAAACTATAGCTATGCCTTTCTTGACCTTGGTGACTGTGGTGGCCACTGCTATAGGTGCTGAGATCTTAGACTTCCTGGCCTGGGCTATATAATTTAACACTAATATAAATATCTTTTGATTTATTGTTTGGATTAGCGATTTTGGGATTCTAAACCTTGAAATTGCAATTTGGGGAAAAAACTGTGAATTTTCTATGATCCGTTTCATTGGGATCACTTCTTGCATTACTGGGTTGGGGGTGGAATTTCTAATTAGTACGGTAGAGTGTTTATAGGTAGGATCGAAAACATGAATTTGGAGCATACATTCGCGGAAGCCTAGGGTCCCAATCAATAGGAGTACAAGGATTGGAAACTAGCTTTATGAAACTAAAAACCTCTGAGAAATAAGGTAGGCTGGTGACGTTAGAAGGGCCCTAGTGAGGTAGACCAATAGATTGATAAATGAAAATATTATAACCCCCCCAGAAATCTCTTATACTTTGAAGCCTAAAATTTCTTAATTTGTCTTTACTCACTGACTTGGTCAAGATATCAGCAGTTTGTTCCTCTCCTTTTAGTCGAGACAGCTTAACGCTTCCTCTAAGCTAAAAAATTGGACTTCCACTTGTCTTTCGGCTATGAGCTCTCGAATATAGTGATGATTAACTTCAATATGCTTGCTTTGAGCATGAAATACTAGGTACTTTTACAACTAGATAGCAGCTTTACTGTCACAATGTATCACTGTAGGACCTTCAGACTTGAGGCCCATATTCTGCAAGATTATTCTAAATCATACTGCTTCTTGTCCTGCACTTACTAAAGCTTTGCATTTTGCCTTTATAGAAGAAAATGAGACAGTATTTTTTTTCTTACTTAACCACGATATGGCACCCAAACCTAGATGATATAGGTTGCTAGTAGTGGATTTTCTATCATCTGGTGATCCTGCCCAGTCAAAATCACTGTAACCAATGAGTGTAAGATCAACTTCCCTTGAGTAAAATAAACCATGATCTAAGGTACCTACGATGTACTGCAAAATCCTCTTCGCAACCCTCCAGTGTACTTCCTTTGGAGACTGCATAAAACGGGACACTAGGCCCACTGAGAAACTCATGTCAGGTCTCGTGTATGTTAGATAAATGAGACTACTGACTCAACTTCTGTACAATTTTGGGTCCAACTCCTTGGACTCATAAAGAAGACAGTTTGGGATTCATTTAACATGGATTTGCAGCTGGCTTGCAATCATCCATATGGGATCTGTGAAGACAGTCTTTAGCATACTTTCTTTGTACAAAATAAATTCCATCTTCCTTCTCCCATACCTCCATTCCAAGGTAAGAGTTAAGTAGACCTAAATCGGTAATTCGGAATTCATTTTTCATCTCTGGCCTAGTGTTTTAAACAAGACCCTCATCACTCCCTATGATTATCAGGTCGTAAACATACACAAAAATTACAATGATTTAACCTTTTACCACTTTTACATAAAGATATTTGTGTCAGAAGGTTCTTTTTTGAAACCATTCTGAAGAAGGTAGGCATCAATATTTTCATACCACACTCTAGGAGACTGTTTGATACCATACAAGGCCTTCTTTCACCTTCAATTTAGATGTTATTGTTCTTGAACTTCAGAATCGGGAGTTTTTCCATGTAAATATCCTATTTAAGATCTCCATTGAGGAATGCACTCTTGACATCCATCTGATGTACTGACCAAGAATGCCTTGTAGCAATTTCCAAAACAAGTCTTAATGTTGTAATATTTTCCACTTAAGCAAAATGATCCTCATAGTCGATTCCTGCTTTTTGTGTGACCCCTCTAGCTACAACTCTCACCTTATGTATTTTAATAGATCCATCATACATGTACTTATTTCTATATATCCACTTGCAGCTTACTAGGTTCTTTCCAACTGGAAGTTCAAATAACTCCTGGGTTTTATTCCACATAATAGTATCATATTCTTCTTTCATTGCATCTTTCCACACGTCTATTAGCTTCTTCAAAGTAATTTGGTTATTCTTCTGAGTGAACTCTAGCCATGAGATAAAAATGAACCCTTCCTTGACTCCTTAATATGGGATTTGATCCCGCCACTTGAATGCCAGCTTTATCTGCTTACTTTATAGTAGACTAAACCTGAGTAGTCTTAGGTATTCGCATCATTGGAGGCTTATAAGCAACACTTAATGATGATGGTGATGAAGTACTAGGACTTTATGATGATGAATAATAAGTATATGGTTATTGTTAACACTGGAAAATCGTACAAGAAGAATAAGACATTATTTAATGTCAAGCAGAAGGATTTATAGGGCCGGAAGACATTACAGAATTTGGAAAGTATTTAAAAATCTCTAAGGTCTGAGAAAAAATTAAATTTGAGCAAGTCATAAATGAGTTTTCACGCATAATCCTTCGAGAAGAGCTCCTTTGCGCAATTTTTGACCTGATATGCGCACAATCCTTGGAGTGGCGAAATGTCACTTTCCGGGACGACACAAGCACACTCTAGGACAATGATTTCACTTGAAGCCGCCTAAGGACAGCCACGAATGCCTCCTTAGACATAAAGGGAGAACACAAAGGAATATTTGTGGCACACAATGGAATCATCCCCCTCTTTTGGGTCACCATCCACAATTTACTAGGAGAGGGAAGGAGGATTTGAATTCTCCTATATAAGGGCACCATGAGATGAAAAACTAGTGAACACATTTTTATGCTGGCCAAAATTGCCCAAGCAATACTAGCAATGTGTGATCCAGAGCTGAAGATAGAGGGGACTAAATTTTTGGCCATCCAACAAGTTGTGTCTACCACAGTAGAGAGAGAGGGATACTTTTCACCGAGGCAAGCTTGGGTAAAAACATCCTTGCGTCAGGACTTAGAACCCATGTTATAGGGGACCTTTGGCAATAGGGTAAAGTTTCATCCTTATTCCCTACCAGCGCTCAATAAGAGGGGCCAAGAGCCACCATTTGAATTATTGTTGTCATTTGACTCTTTTCAGAACTTGTGTTTATTTGTTTTAGTTTTAGTTTATAAATGCATGCTAGTTCTCTATCTAGTATGCTTATGATTCTAGATTGTTCCACTAACTGGCTTGACTCCACTTGTTTTTCTGCCTATTACCAATAACTTAAGTGGGTATACCACACCCCTTAAGTTGGTTTGATTTCGTACATGCATGCACCAAACACACTCAAACATGATTGGTGACTACATTAACGTTTATTACCAAGTTTATGTGGTTATGTTTTTTTTGCAGAGACCTCTGTCTCTATTGTGCAGTGGAGTTGAATTTCCCCTGATTTCTCTTGCAGACCCTAGTTTATCCCAAGTGACAGTTTGAAGCAGAACAACACCAAAAATTACTTTTGCAGGAATTTTCACACTTTTCTTTCCCATAGACGCGCCTAGGGCGCGCATTCAGGAATGACTCGCGCGCAAACATCGCACCTATTTCATCCTTTTGCGTGCAAAAGACAGAAAGAGACAATTATCCCTTATTTCTATCTTTTCCTTATTTTAAGGTGCTTGGCAATCCCTAATACACCTGCCAGCATTGGTTGTAATACCCTGCAGCTTGCTAAAGCTCACTCTTAGCATCTTTCTATAGGCTTAGTGTCAGTTTTATTTCAAGTTGATTTTTGAAAAGTTCACACATAGTTTAACTAGGGGGAAAATAACTTGCATTCCGAAAAATTTTATGTTTTGAAAAATTTGGTACCAACACACCTAGATAACTAGCCAAATTAAGTGGCCCAAGACCACGCATGTGTAGCTAGTTTCTTTTTTCTAGTGTAAAAGTTATTAGTTTAGTTCAATTTTTGCACTAGGATCTTCAGGACTAGGATTGAGTTGTTTATAGAAGAGCAAGTAATCTCTGCTACCTTTGCACCCTCCAGTGATCCTAGGTAAGCATATGAACACTCCCTATTTACAACTTGCCATCTCCCTATAGTTGATCACATAGATTAACTAGGAAAAATAGAAAGCGGCCCACATCCGCACATGTTTTTCTTTTAAGCAAGGAGCAATACAACATAGTTTAATAGGGGACACTGAAAAGGATCATCGCATATCCACACATTCAAACTATGTGCTTGTCCAATTTTTTATCACACACATCCACACACTAAGCCAAGTAAAGATACCTAAAACTAACTTAACAAAACTCACTAAATTATCCCCACAGGGGCCACAAAAGAATTTATTACTTAAGTTAGGATCAAGGGGGTAGGAATCCAATAAGTCACCTTGATCATTATTCATCTTGAAACATAGAACTTTACTATTTAGGGAGCTTCAAATCCACCTATCAGCCCATGGAAAAGAAAACCTGAGCGTGGCAGAGACCAGTTTTAGAGGGGGTTAGGCTTAGGCGCAGTGCGTGCAGTATCAGTTGGGGCTACCTGACCCGGCTAATACTCAATACTGTTAGCTGACTTAGCAAGAAGGCCAAGACTCAAATGCTCACGTGGGATGGTGGTACTTAGTGACCAAATCTACGACATCCTTTCCCTATAGGTGATGGTGCAGGAAAGCGCCAGACCCTCTACCCTTACCTTGGTGGATTTTCTTCGATTGACTGGGGGCATCGCCAGATCTTACGGGACGTTGTGCCAGCACTCGCAAGATATATTCTCAAGGCCCAGTTACATTTTAGTCTGTGAGAATGAATTAGGTCTTCTAGGATTTTGAGTATCATACATAAACAAACAAAAACCACTTTTTTGATTGCTTGATCACATAGATTAATTTAAAGGGGAAATTTATTTTATTTTCGCTTTGTTTTATGTATGTGACCAGAATTTTACTTTGATCATAGATTCTATCCTCTCAAATTTTTCCAAAACCAAACCTAGTCAACACTAGAATGGACCCAATGGGACCTCGTCGATCTAGGCATCTTTTGGACCTCCCCGCATTACTAGGAGGGGTTCCAAGTCTTTCGATGTTTAGGAATCAAAGACCGAATGCTACCACCATTATTGGTTCATCCTTTATTGGTGCAGCCATAGTTGGGAACCCTAGTCGGTCTCCCAACACCACAACACACACCACTCCTCCCACAACCACTATGAGGTAGAGGAGTGCATCCCATTCGGGAAGCCAGCCAAATACACAGTAGGGTACGTCGCAAACCAACCCTCTTCCTAACTAGAACTTTTGTTTTCACACACTGCAATGGCGTCAACCTCACAGTCACCTTTCTTAGCTTTGTTGAATCTACCTGATTTAACTAAGATGAAGAATGACCCCATCGTACATAACCCTACATGGCCTCCCATGCCCATGAAGCTCCCTTCAGATATTCCAAAATTCAAATGAAATCAAGAGGAAGACCTAGGTAACCATTTCATGACCTTCCACCTATGGTGCTCATCGATGACACTATTCGATTGAGACCATTTCAACGCACTCTGACAGGAGTAGCTGCAAAATGGTACCTGGAGAAACCCTCTTCTTCACATGGAACCTTTTGTGCCCTCGCCACCACATTCCTAACATACTTTTAGTTACCCATTCACCATGATTCCAGAATGGAATTACTGACACATTTTAGACAAACCCCCGTCGTCCATATCCGAAAAGGACTCCATTAGCAAAGCCCAACAGCTTGAGCTAATTTATACGCAGTCAGAATACATTTACAACATCCTGCCTAATGTCGCGCGCATGCAAACTTATCAAGAATTTCCAAGCATGTCGAACTCTATAGACGGACTAATTGGGTGATTAACCCAAGGTTACCTAGGCAGCAGCAGTCAAAACCCTAGTTATACGTACAGTTCCACCTAGAATGCACCTCAACCCAATTTTCAAAGTCATCATATGCCTCATCAAAATTTGACCAATAGGGCGCAAGCGTATCACCATGGAGGACCCTATCCTCTGGCTCAGGGGACCTAGTACACAAAGAGAAACACTGACAGAAGAGCTCCCCTCCAATAGCCAGGTGCAAACTAGGGAACGCGTTATGCTCAGTCACCAGCACAAGACCCGCCTATGCAGATCTATGCACAGGTGAACTTTGTGCAGCTATCCCAAAACCAACCACACCAATATAACCAAGAGAACTACCCTCCTAACGTGGTGAATAAAAAAGCAGAAGTGAATCTAGAATAGAAGCAATAAACGTACTTACCGATCAGTACAGCGACTCCAACCCAAATTGGAGCTAGGAGCCAAGCAATGCCCAATGGCAGAGCAAAAGGCCACCTCTTCGAACAAACCATTCTTGTTCTATATGTGGTGAGTACGACCACTATAATCACCACTGTCCCGATCTCCCTGAGATGAAGAAGCTATAGAGTAACCGAGGACAAGGAGAATATTCCTAGCAACCATCTATGATGCAAGAACCTTTCCCCCATGAAGGGACGGTCAGCACTTAGCAGATAAACCCAGACGACTCCGGGAAAAGCAGCAATGAAATCTACATGAATGGCGAAGAGATGTTTTTCCACACATGGAATTGAAATTACGACACCACACCAGACACCAATACGTCAGGGGAAAGTACAAGTGCACCGACTGCACCTTTGACCATTTCAAAAATGCCCATCAAAACATTGCCAAAAATGGCGAAGGGACCTAATAGGTGAGCAGGAAACTACCCCAAAGTAGCCCATAATTATAGTGTCGTGGATGATTTAGCACAATCTCTTACTACTATGTTAGATTTGGAAGTATTGCAGTCATGCCCAAAACAACAGAAAGCCCTAATTTCCGCATTAGGCACTATTGACCTTGCCGATACACGCCTAATGGCTTTTGAATTAGACAAATCCACCCCCAGGCTTACTTCCATGGTTGCCTTCCAGATACCAGTGTCGGTCCATAGTATCACTATTCACCGATTTGTCATTGACGAAGGTGCATCCACATGCATCATGTCAAAAAATGTTTGGCAAAAGTTAGGGTTTCCTGAACTAAAACCTTGAGTCATAACGCTTAGAACATACGACAGTTGTACCCTCGTCAGCCTCTACCAAAACGTCCCGATCTACTTAGCTGGAAAGATAGTCCACATAGACATTGAAGTCTTGGACGCTCACTTGGACTACAATATACTCCTTGGGCAGAGTTATATGTACGCCATGTTAGCCATAGCCTCCTCTGTCTTCTGCATTATGATGTTGCCTCATGAGGACCGCAACATTATTGTAGACCAATTGATGCATAGCGAGAAGCGACCCCTAACAAACACTGATGTAATACTACCCTATGTAGATACTTCCTCGAATGCACTTTCACGATACCAAGAATATGACCCTGGCCAATTCAAACCGTCGTTCTTTCTAGGGTCATTCCTAGGAGATCCTACCATTTTTCCTAAGTCCTCACCTAATGTCACAGGGGCTCCAGTGTGCATGATGTCCACATCAAGCCAGCTTCAGTTAGGACACGGACATAAATAATGACACGGTCATTGCAGCCACGGCAGCCTCTCCAACCTCCAAATGCTGGGACACTTTCCTCCCCCCCGTTTGGTTTCATCTATAGTGAGTTTTGCTTCTTCAATGGTGTTCTGAAACATAAGTTTACTACCTATTTGGTATCATCCCCTACAAGGATAGGAACCACACATCCTTCTAGGGATTGAGAGCCTAGTCAGAAGAGACTATAATGAAGAAAATGATTTAATACCATACTATGAGAAAACCCCATTATAAACGGAATTGAACATGGCTAGAAAACCGAGAAAGAAGGAAAGAAGATGGTGACTCACGACATACAATGAGAATCAATAGTCTACACCATATGAGACATAATAGGTCACCCTACCCATATCTACCTAGAGCTAGATGAATTAAAACCTCTCCTTCGCTCTGAAACAGACATCGCAGTGCCGCGTTCCCGTAAAAAGGAACCTACCACCAAAGGTAAAGGCAAAGCACTGTGTACCAATCACGCATGCACTCACTGCAGCAACTATGGGCACTATACCCATCATTTCCCAGAGCTCCCATGATATAGGGACGTCTTACATGCCATTGAGTGATCCTATCAAGAGGATCCCTTCACCCAGGCATCCGAAAATGAACCTTGGACCATCCTATACCTACAGGAGGAACGTCGGGCACCATAAAGATGGCCATCTGTACCTCCTCCCCCCAAGACACCATACACCAACCAGGGACAGGGAAACCCAGTTGCCTCATCCTCTTGAGTTGTCAAACACATTGATTACTACAGATAGCTTGATCGGGTCTTTGACCCAAGGTCACCTAGGCAACAGTAATCTGTATTCAGGGAGTTACTAGGTGCGTCGTCTACTGCAGACGGTTTGATATGGGTCTTTGACCCAAGATCACCTAGGGAGCTGTAATATTCCTAAATTATCATGCAACTAATTGGAATATTAAAATCTAATTTTTCTTTCTTGTTTGATGAATAAGTGGGTAGAGAAACCCATAAATATCTTTATTACGAATAAAACCACTTCTCATGTGAAAGTGGATCATCTTTTCAGCTTAGTAAAGCACCCTTAAGTGTGAACAAGGGCTAAAGCATGTGGACTACGTCAACTTTGACCAAATCAACATCGTTGTCATGGAGAGGTGGCATTCAATGAGGGACAACGCAGTTTTAGATGGAGACACAATGCATGGAACTAGTGTCATTAATGGATGGGACTTAGGGTTTGGAAGCTCATTTCTTAGATAAGTAAGAGGATGGAAGCCATATTATTCATGTATTGGTATATTATATTTCTGAATATATGGTTTGTTTATACATATATCTTTCTTTGGCTATTTAGCTAAGATTGCAAGTGCTATTTAGTATTGGGTGTTTGTAATATTCCTAATTGGCCCAAGCTAATAGGAATATTCCTTTTTGTTTCATTTTCTTGCTACAAGAATAAAACTTTAAAGGAGGACAAATTAAACTCCTTAAACAAGAAAATAAACCAATGCCCATGTGAACAAGGCCAAATCTAGGCTGCTTTAATGAAACTCCTTCATGTGTGAAAGGGGATTTTGACAATTGATTGGGTCAACAGGACCAAATCTACAGAGTTATCCAAATGCAATGTACCTTGAAGAACAATGCAGATCTAGTTGGAGGGTTCCAATGTGAAAGGAGCTAAGCCTTTGAGGTGGTTTAGGGTTTTGCGAGGCTTTCATCCTATAAATGAAAGAGGAGAGCAGCATGAGAGGGGTTGTGGAACATATTATCTTGGAAGGATTTCTATGTTTAGACACTTCTCATTCTCTGGCTGTTTAGCTGAGAATAGTGTTGTTTAGCACTTGGGTGTTCCTAGTCGGGAATCCCACCTCTTTCCTTAAGAGGCCTCTTGGAAGAGTCTTGCATTTCTTGGTCCACTATTAGGAATTTGGCCAAGCTTCTTCTTCCAACTACAACTCAGATCCTATTTAGGGTTTTGGTTTTCCTTGTGAGCAGCAGCAAGTGGAGGCTAGATCTATTCAAATCTAGACCATACTAGTGCCTCTTCTCAGCGAGTGAGTCTTTTATCCTCCTCGAAGAGTGTATTAGAAGTCTTGAGCTTCAAATCTACAACTTGGCATCAGGCCAAAGCCTACATCAAGCCTACAATGCATTTTATCTCCCTATACTACGTTATTTTGCAAGTGAAGAGTTGCAGGGTGTTTGGAAACTGTTTGGAGGAGAGATCTCTAATGTAAAGGAGTCTTCCTTGCACTATGGTGATCCATGGATTGGCCAACCAATCCATGTATTTATCAAATCTGATTCATTCATTGTTGTATCTACTTCAAAATTTTTGAAGCATTCTGCAGATCTGTTGCAGTAGATCTTAGATCTACTCTCTGTGCTTCATATTTTGCTGAAAACCCCGAGGGGGATGTAAAATAGAGACAGTCTAGTGTAAAAATCTGATATAGATCTAATATTTTGTACACAGATCTGTCCTAGATCTAAATTGTAACCTAAAGCTGCTGTTTTTACATAATAAAACGCTGTCCAACTTGTTCAGTCATTTCCTATGGTTGCAACACCTCATTCTTGAGTATTTCTTCATGTATTCTCTTCATGTAAAAGAAGATTTCTCTCTATTTCCTTCAATAATCTGATGTAATAAAATTATATCTGATATTCATGCCATATTGTACCTAAACCCTTCATAAAATCACGCTGTATATGCTTCAGTCACTTTTTGTTGAGTCAAGTCTTGAGGATTGAGCCTTTTTTAGCTATATCGGGACCAGGAGATCTGTTTAACTTAGCTAGAGTCATTTGTTTTTGCTGAAAATTGGTATGTGAGTCCCAAATGACCTAAGATAAAGGATCCCACCATCATTTCCCCCTAATTTTATGCAAATCTCAAGAAATGACGTTTTTAGGGCTGAAATAGCTGCTTTTCCCCATCTTTTGGATCATGAATTAGAATATAAGTTTTTGTTGTAGTTTTTATTGAATTCTATGTGTTTTTAACACATAATGTGAGCTTATTGAATGCTGCATATCCATTATTGTGTTTATATATTGCTGCAGTCCTTCATTGGGCACTTTCTCAAGACAACTAGGTGTGGAAGACCTGTTTAACCCACCTATAGTGATTTCTTTTGAGCCTCCTCTTGTATTTAGGTATTAGATACATTTATATAAGGGATCCAAGTCTTGGTTTCAAATCTTGTAGCAGCCATTCCTGAGAAATGTGTTTTTCAGGCATGCCTTGCTGAGCAATCCCATTTGGGGATATTACAATGGTATTGAAGCCTCTTTCTTGGCACAACCTGTGCTTTTATTTTGAAGAGCCAATATGTATTTTCATGGGAGGAAAATACTAATGAATAAATGTGGTTACACCGAAGAAATAGAAGTGAAGGGTCCAAACCTTTTATCAGGAAGATTGATTCGGAGAGAGTTTTCTAAAACTCTGTTCCAAACTATGCATGAGATGAAGAATGAAATCAGGGGAGTGAGGAATGGAAGACAAGAATATCCTCTGAAAGGGTTTTCACATGAAGAAATCCCTAATACTTCATCTGATGTGTGTGAGCATTCAGCCACACAATTTGATCCTCAACGTTGTAGCATGCCTACTTTCTTGTCAAAGGAAGGAGGAAGAGGAGGAACACCAAAGGAGGAATATCTTGGTGATTATCTCCAAGAATATGAGTCTCTATTAGATAGATTCAAAGAGCACCTCAGTTTCCCAGAGTTCTGTCAACTCAAAGAAGCAAGATCCAACACCTACAGTAGGAGAAAAGGGTGCCTTCAGAACACTTTGGGTAGATTCTCTCTACCTACTTTTGATGGATCACCTAAAGACTCAACCAAGTCTTGGGTAAAGAAGCTTGACACATACTTGAAGCTGCATCAAGTGACAGAAGAATAAGCCTTGAGAGTAGCAACGCTGCACCTTCAAGGGAAAGCTCATGCTTGGTGGCTATTTGAATCCTCTTCCTTAAAGGGGGTAAACATCTCTTCTTATGCAAAGTTCACTAGGAGACTAGTGAAGAGATTTGATATGAAACATTCAGAGACTTCTTGGGAAGAGCTAATCAAGCCAAAGAGATCAAAATTTATGCATAAGTTGGAAGATTCCATGGAGCCTACTCTAGTCCTAAACATTGTTGAGGGGGTTGAAGAATTGTTGCACAATTTTCCAGAGGCAAAAACCCCACTACAGCAAGATCCCTTCCCTCAGAGAGAATACATGAGAAATTCTTCCTCACCAAGAGATCAAGAAAAAGGATCTCTTGATGGTGAATCATTCTCCAACCATGATGAGGAGGGGGAGGAAGAGGAGAGAAAGTCCTACAGCGTTGTGACAGTAGGAGGAAATCTATTTTCAGTTGGAGATGGAGATGAAGCAATGGCTTCCACTAGAGGAGTTCTTGCACCTTTGCAAGGAATTCCTAAGGATCTTCCATATGGAGGATATGAGCAGAATGTGTCTTTGCTAGAAGAAAATGAGACAGAGCAAAGGAGGGATCACATGGCTGATCCACTATCAGAAGATGGGGCAATTTCTCCAATCAAAGGAACTCTTACACCACTAAGAGGGGTCTCTAACTTTCATGAGACTTCCACACATATAACAGAGTTGAGGTTGCATAGTGGAAGCAGGGACATGAGGATCTCATCCAGCGTGCACATGAGAAAGGTCCCTAAAATCTCATTATCTAGTGGCAGACCACCTAGGAGGCCACCTGATACAGATTCTGTGGGGAAGACCCCACAAGTTGCTGCTCCAAGCTTAGTTCCAGGAGGATTTGGATCACTTGAAGACAAAGATACAATGCTGGGAGACTTGGGTAAGTTCAAGGAGAAGGGAGATCTTATTCCCTTATCATCACCACCCACTCTCCTATCTGGATCTATGCTGTGGAAGGAGAACAATGGAAGGATCAGCCTTCCAACGCACACCTGTGGCATGGGGAATGCCCAGGAAGAGATCAGCAATATGACAGACATTCCTGTGGATGTATCATCAGCGCTGTCATATTTTAGCAGTATAGATCTGTATTGGAAATCTCAACTGCTTATATATTTGTTGTGTAGATTAATCCGTCTTGCGGACAAGACCGATCTCTCTAGTACTAAAAGTAACTAGCAACAAACAGCCAATTATACTAATCTCTCTCTAAGCATACAAGATTCATAAAAATTCTATATAGGTGTAAGGCCTACCTTATATCCAGCGCTTGCTTGCTCTCGTTGAAGTCCTTCCCATGCACTTGAAAGAACGTTCCTCGTGAATCTGCAGTCACAAACAAGAAAAAAGATTACACAGCACCTGGATAGACATTATTATAAACCATACTCATCATAATGATCAAGTAATTTATGAAATAAACCATGAATAGACAGTTTAATGAGAGAAATGAGTATATTTGTATTAACTTCAAATAAATAAAACCTTTACAACCTGTGCCTTGATGTCGTGCAGGTCCTCCCAGGGTCCGAAGCAGGAATCTCTTCTAATTTGACAAGCATTGCACTCTTTGAACCAAGACAAATAGAGATGAGTGATTTAACCTCACAGAAAGTCTTAGTTAACTGAGTCTAAATCTCAACAACATTTAACTTCAAATATCTTAAGCTTCAACTCCCTTTGAGGCTACCCAAGGCCTCTTTTTATAGTGGAAAAGAGGAGGTTTCTTGTTCCAAATATGAAGGGATAGAATCCTCCTTCAAAGGGATTAGCTCCTTACATCAAGGGGTTAGCTCCATCAAGTGAGGGATGCATGAACCTTCTCAAAGCGTATCCATTACCGAAAATTCCCATCTAGAATCTTCTAGAATTCATCTTAAATCCACTTTTTATCTTTACTTTCTCGCCTTTTTGAGTTTTACAGAGGTTCGCACCCATAACACAAAGAAAGTGCGGTATGGTTCCGTAGGAGGGCTGAACTTTAGGTGCGTGACCGTAGGTAATGAATAGAGATAGTGCGATACCAATGTTTAGGGGATTTTTAGGAACTTTTCTCTGATTTTGAAACCTTGACATGAGGAGCTGATATGTTAGACTTGCAAAAGGAGGAAGTATGAGTAATAATGAGCTCATACTCATAGTAAAATGTCAGGATGACAGTTTTTAGTGTAACAAATTTCCCCCTAAAGTGCAAAGTCTGGAATAGATGAAGCTGTAGTCTGTCACATATGAAGAATGCAGTACTTTATCATTTCAAAGATCATCCTGTGGACACCCTAGTCGAAACCTGTAAAAAAATTCAATGCAAAATATATACATATATATGTCATCACTGAGGTAGGCATTCCCATACTCAGATTAAAACTAACTAGAAACTAACTCAAATCGTTCTGATACAGGAATGATTTTGAATACATCATAGTACATATATATGTAGACATAGTATGGATGCAGCCATCTGTTTATAAATATTCTACTGTATAGATGACAACAAAATTCCTCGCAGCCTGGATGGTGGAAACTAGATCCAGGGTCTTGATTTCCGCATCTTGAACTAGTACGATTCTATCCATGTGAATAAATGTGTTGAAGTCGAACATGGTAGAAACCATTTGATTACCAGTCAATGATGTGAACTGTTAACAAGTGTGAGAGAAACCACCAGTAATGTCAATGGCTCTCAAAGTACTCAGTACAATCCATGAAATGTGAATGAATGAGCTGAAGTCGAACATGTCACGGAATCATTCGATCGAAGGTCAATGATGCAACTTGTCGTCGAAGGCGAGAAACCTGCCATTGAGGCATGCAGATTTCAAGGTACTGACGATTTCTAGATCAACTTCCTAGATAATGTGTTGATGTCGATAGAAAGTGATCTGTCGTAGGCAAGCCCACAACACGAAATCATAGATCAAGTTTTGAAAATATATTGGCAAGGACTGACTCAGGGATGGTCAATAATGGATGACAGATATTTTGCAGATGAATGGTTTTATTTGAACAGTTCTCTTGAACACATAACGACACTGCAGAAGGCTTGGTAACAATTGACCCAAAGCTAATACCCAGAAACCGGCTGAAGACTTTCAATGTGGTTTGATTAACTATTAGGCAAAGGATTTCCCAACCCAGGTGAATAAAAGTGTCGTGTTCAAGAGTGGTTGACTAAGTTTTCGAAAAATTTAAAATACAACAAACATGCCCATTTTTCTCTCTTTTTCCCCCACCATTTCTGGCAAGTACCTCTTTATTTTTGACAAGCTTGAGGAGGATAACATTTGCTTGGTTATAAGCTCATCCTTTGGATGAGTCCAACTTAGTTTAAAATTTGAACCCTAAGAAGGAGTGGTTTGTTCCTGTCGAAAATTAAACAGGTCCTTTACTGTTAAGTTTTAACGAGTCCAGTATAGGAGAAACTCGGTGTTTTTCAGTTTTAGGGAGTCAGAAGAAAAACTTAAGAAAACTCCGTGGGTGTACTTTTTCGTAAATTTATTCTCTCGAGCCCGAAAAAGAATAAAATAATGCGGGAGAGAACTCTATTGACCGTAATTAGTCAACGTATACCTTTTTCGTAAATAGTCCATTTCAGTTCGTAAAAGGGGTAAACTTATATTGAAAGGACAATCATTCATTTACTTTAACGAGTTCGAATAATCAAGTACTCGGCAATCTTTTCATATTTAAAGAGTCTGAAAAGGGCTTAAAAGAGGACTCCAAGGTTTCTCTTTTTCGTAAAATTTTTTAAAGAGTCCGAAAAAGTGATAAAAGTATGTTCTTTGTTGAAAAACGATCAGTTCACCTGAAAAATCCAGTTTCTGCACAAAAACTTGAAACATTACACATACCTGTTTAAGATAAGTAAAAATGCTTTCGAAAATACCCTTTTTAAAGTGAAAAATAAATAAATTAAAAATTCATCCATTCGAAAAAACTTATAAAAAGGACGTTTTCTATTTCATTTTTACCGTTCAGTTTCAGAGTGAAAAGTAAAAAGCTTTTGGGTAAGAAAGTTCCTGTGAATATTCTGGAAAATTCGTCCATTGGAATCGAGAACCGTCAGTCCCAGGTAATCCACAACCTCTCTATCTTGTTTTTCATCTGTTTCAAATTTGTTTTTAGGCTTTAGATTGAATTTTTTGGGCAAAAAATGGTTAAAAATTCGCCCGCGGGGTCCGCAGGTGGGACACAGGTTACCTGCGGACCACGAATTTTTCCTATAAGGAAAAAGTCATGGGTTCCGCACCCGGCTCACATTGCGCGTGCGGAGCTATGCTCTGTGTATAAAGAGCGGGTGCGATACCCGCGCGGTTGGATTTAAAACATCCAATTCTCATTTATTTGCCAAAAATTTTCAAATAAAACTATTCTAACTTGAATTTTTCTGTATTGTAGGATTGACAAGATGCTTATCTGGTGAGAACGTGAGCATGAGGAGGTGGATGAAGCTGCCATACTCCATTTGCCCACACAACAGGCATTAAGAGCATGTGGCTTGTACAAATTTTGGGCCATCTCAGGCATGAGGGCACAAGTAGAACTCTTGACATGGTTGGTGAACAGATGGAATGTTCAGGACCAGTGCTTCTTCATTGGTGGCCACCGGCTCGAAATTGAGCTGGAGGATATATATTTCTTGACTGGTTTGTCCAAGAGGGGCGAACAAGTTTCTTTGTTTGGGACTAGGCCAGGTGGCCAGACTGTCGCTAGTCTCCAACTAGAATTCTGCAATAATCAGGAAAATCCTCGGGACAAACTGATTGACATAAAACACATCATCCGTCCTGAATTGAAATTTATTGCTTTTACTATTACCAAACTGTGTGGGAGTGTTGCGCTTCATGTGGCTACTGGTTCCCAAATGCGTATTGCCGTGGACTGTTTTCGCGGCACCATCTTTAACTGGTGTGAAGTTATGTTGGCCAATGTAAAAGGCCAACTAACCAGAGCAAAAAATGGGAAACTGAATAACTTTGGATACAGATCCATTGTTGTTTCTTTTTCTTTGGAGAGGATCCCCATGTTATCTCCACAGAGTATTGCTATTGATGCCGGTCGACCTCGAGAACCGAGAATGGTTCGTTGGTCCGCATTGATGGCTCGTCATGCTATTGAGGGTACTGAGATTGTGCGATTTCCTCCTTCATATTTTCGTTGGCTAGATCGCCAAATTTTTGTGATAGAGGATTTTCCATATGCCGAGATAGATTTCCGCGACGACAGAGAGATGACTCTCCCTGCCGGGGAACAGTGGGATGAGTCAGGTAAAATCATTTTTCAATGTTTGCTAAGTTCTATTTTTTTTTTTTTTTATCGTCTTTGAAAAATAATAACCAAAAGTTTTTTGAAAACAGATGTGGGTCCACAAATACTAGCTCATCTCCAACCTTACGAGAGAAGACAACCAGCTGCGCCCGCACCAGCCCCAGTGGGCCAATCAGCGGAGATTTTGACTGATTTGGAGCATCATCTAGAGCGTTTGACTCTAGATATTCCATAGACCAGCATAGATGACATTCCTCTCAGGCTACAAAGATATGTGATTGGAGTTCCAGGACCTTTTAGGAGGTTCCTATGCAGGGTAGCTCGGGCAGTGGTTTCTTATCGTGATCACCATCAGTGATGGGATGATCGTGTAGACTCATATTTTTGACTTTTGTATTATCATTTTGCCGATCATAAGGTGTTTCCAACCTATGATCGAAGACGATGTATATTTTTTGAAAACACTCCTATACTATGATATATCACTATTTGCCGGCTATCTGTGTACATATGTGAATGTTGTTTGTTTTACTACTTTTGATTATTGCAAATGTCTATTTATCATACTACAAGCAATTGAATCTGCTATTGTATTTAAATGTCTTGGAATATGCTGATATTCAATGTAATCAAATTCACGTTCCAAGAGACGAACTCTCAAAAACAACCATAATAACACTGGATTTCTAATGGTATAAACCCTGTTAAGCTGTAATACAACAAGTTCAGAATCAAACCTTACAATCAAACTCCGAATTCCAAATGATATGGATTCAGAAAATAACTCAATCACTGCACTATATTCGGCAATGTTATTTGTTGTTTGACCAAGGCTTACCCCATGCATGGATACTAACTCGTGAGAGGGTGAATAGATAACCCAAGTTGCGGAAGAAATGTTCTGTGTACTACGATAAGCACCATCAGCAAAACCAATGTAGGTTTGAAGAGACGTCGAAATCTGCAATATCAAGAGTAAAACTCAGATAAGCAGGAATAGTGACAAAAACACACTCTCTAAACTAGGCACACGTTTCTAATCTAAAACACACCAACAGTAAAGAAATCTAAACTAACAAAAATCTCCACACCTCATTTATGCATAATATCGCTTTAGATAAAGCCCATTTCTAGGTTTATCCAAAGGGACACCGTCAAAATCTATCAACTCATAGGCCCCTTTTGCTAATTTTTGTTTAACAATATAAGGATCATGCCACAAAGGCATGAATTTCCCAGCTCCTAGCTTGTCATTAGCTTGATCATAAAGTAAAACTAGGTCTCCTTCTGAAAAATTTCGAGGGGTCACATTTCTATCATACTGAGCTTTTATCCTTTTAACATGAGCCTCGTTTGCTATTGCAGCATTTCGTCGATTCTCATCTAATTGGGATAAGTACAAGAAGCGTTTCTCCTCTTCATACGTAGCTGGAAGTAATTCTACGGCTAATTTTAGTGACGGTATTTCGCATTCAATCGGCAACACAGCTTCCAAACCGTAAACCAGTTGAAAAGGAGTGAAACCTGTTGATGTTTTGATTGAGGTTCGATATGCCCAAAGTGCTGAAAATAACATGGAATGCCAATTCGTCTTGTGAATACCAATGATTCGTTTAATCATGGTGACTAAAACTTTGTTAATGGCTTCAACCAGACCATTGGCTTGCGGATAATACGGAGTGGAACTATTGTGGCACAAGCCAAGCTGGTCTGTTAGTTCAGTCTCATGACATTCCGAAAATGACTTCCATGATCCGTAATAATAGCTTGAGGAACACCGAACCTAGCAATTATGTGATTAAATATGAATGTTGCAGCAGTCTTGCCGTCAGCTGAATATGTAGGCATCGCCTCGGCCCATTTTGTAAAATAATCTACTGCTAGAATAATATAGGCATGCCCCCCGGCCGAGTGAGGGTTACATGTAATAAAATCGATACCCCATTTCGCGAAAGGACCAACATCAATTATAGGGTGAAGAGGAGCGGGTGGTGCACGCATTTTTCGATCAAAAATTTGACAGTTGTGGCATTTCCAAACTGCATAAATACAATCTTTGAACAACGTTGGCCAGACCTGCACGCAATATCTTTTGGGTTGTGGCATACCTAGACATATGACCGCCACATGCTCCAGAATGGCAGTCATTTAATACCTTTTCAGCTTCTTCATGAGTTAGACAACGTCGAAAAACATAATCCGCTCCACGTCGATAAAGTGTATCACCAATGATATTATACTGTTGGGATTGGAAATGTATTTTCTGTCGCTGAGTTCATGAAATGTCAGGGTGAAAAGATTGGGTTTGGAGATAAACAATAATATCTCCATACCATGGATACAATGTAATGATGAGAAACAAAGATTCGTCCGCAATGGACTCTTCTGCCACTGTTTCAGTATCAGTAGAGGGGAAATCACACATCAGTTCCACAAATACCAAAGATTTCTTTGCCTTGGATTTTTCAAATTCCAAGTCAAATTCCTGCAAGATAACTATCCATTTGGAATATTTTCCCCCTAGCAATTGTTTAGTCAAAATATACATCATAGGGTTGCAATTAGAAATTACCGTGGTTTTACGTAACAAGATGTAATGTCTAAAACGTTGGACAACTTGAACAGTTGCCAAGGCCAATTTCTCCACATGTGTGTATTTGATTTCAGTCGGATGTAGATTCCGACTAAGATAATAAATCACATGTTCATTGTGAGATTCATCTTCTTGAACTAGTACCATCCCAATGGTGGAATGAGAAGCAGCGAGGTACAAAATGTAATCTTGGTTGTAGTTGGGAGGATGCAATAACGGTGCATGGGTCAACGCGTGTTTAAGTGCATCAAATGATCGATCAGCGATCTCATCCCAAAAGAATGGAATGTTCTGTTTCAACAACCGGGTAAAACCCTTTGTAAGCTCGGCATAGTTAGGAATAAATCTACGTAAAAAGTTTGCTTTCCCCTGCAAACTTTGGAGTTGGCGCAAAGTCGAAGGAGGAGGAAATTTAACGATGGCTTCGACCTTCGATGGATCGACGCGAATACCTGCTTTTGAGACAACAAATCCCAGTAATCGACCCGATTCTACGCAGAAAATACATTTATGCGGATTCAGCCTTATCCGATAATGCCTACATCTCATAAAAATTGCTCGTAAATGAGTGGGATGGTCGGCCCTACGTAATGAATGAGCAAGTAAATCATCGAGATATGGCTGGACAATGTGCTTAATGTCATGAAATGCATAAGACATAGCCCGTTGAAAAGTTGCTCCAACATTCTTTAGTCCAAAAGGTAGTTTACAATAGGCAAACGTTCCCCATGGACAAATAAAAGCTGTTTTGGGTTGATCTGTAGGGAGTATGTTTATTTGATTGTAGCCCGAAAAGCCATCCATGAAGGAAAACAATTCACTGCCAGCACAATCATCTATTATTTGATCTATATAGGGAGTTGGATAATTATCTTTTGGACATGCTCGATTAATATCCCTATAATCGACACATACTCTTATCGTTCCTTGTTTTTTAGTTACAGGAACAATATTCGATACCCAATCCGTTAAGGGAATTGGATAAATGAATCCTGCTCGAAGTAATTTTTCAACTTCTGTTTTTATAGCAGCAGCTTTTCTAGGATGAATTTGACGTAATCGTTGACGAACAGGTTTAGCATCCGGGTAAGTCTTAATTTCATGAACGATGATCGATGGATCAATTCCTGGCATTTCTTCATAAGACCAGGCAAACACGTCATATAATTCTTGAAATAGGGCTTTATAAGTCTGAATTTCTTCATCCGTACAACAAGCACCTATATGAATGTTTTCAATTATTCCTGGTTTTACTGAAATGTCAATTGGAACCGTTCTAGATATATTTTCCAAATTTAACTCAGAATCAGGATTTTGCAATGGATTCTGAGGTTCCTTGACATATTCAGCAATAAAAATTGAAGCGAAATCATCTTCAAAATGATCTAATTCAGGTAAAAATGAAGATCGGTGATGTAAATCTTCCCATGGTAAATCATCAACAGACAAAAACTCACGGATTTGCTCATCTGTATGAACGAGCTCAGGAAATGTCGTTGTAACCGAACTAGATATAGAAAGTGATTCCTCATGGATCCCATTCATTGGATCAGTTTCTGTTGAAAATGGGTCGGAAAATGACTGTACAGCCTGGTACGCAATTTCAAATGGACTCAAAGGCATCACGCCATCAAATGAATCTATCTTGGATTCGGAAGGTACGATCCAAGGATCATCAAACATAATAGTGTCTGATGAAATCATATGAATATTTGCAGTAGAAGGCGATACGTTAGGAGGAGGAAAGGAAAAAGTTCCTAGTAAACCAGAATCTTTAATCAAACCCACCCCAACATCCTTATAAGGGATAGTCGTTTTACCAACATGCTGGATTGTTTCTGTAGAGGTTGGGTCGGACGAGAAATAAGTTAACTGATCTATTGTCACGATCTTTCCTTGATATGGAAATTTTATGAGTCGAAAGACCGAAGAAACAACAGCAGTCATAGCATAGGACCAACTAAGACCCAGAAGAAGGTTGTAATCTAGAGGGGCATCAACCACTTCCACATCTAGATTAACGATTTTACCTTCGACCCCTATGGGTAAATCCTGCAAAATACCAAAAGGTTGAAAACCTCGACCATCAAAAGCCTTTAGAATTGTCGGGGATTGGTTAAGTGTAGGAGATCCAAGTGATTTCCAACACTGAATCGACATAATACACGTTGAAGCTCCCTCATCAATCACAGTCCGAAAAATAGGTCTGTTTTTTACTAACACTGGAATCTGGAAAGCCATTTGATGAGGAAGACATGGTGTACTAGTTTCTAAATCGAAGATTATAAGGTTAGAATCATTAACATCAACAGCTCCTATGGCAGACAATAACAATTTACGCTGTGCTGGACACGATTGCAGCACTTCCAAAGCCGACATTGCTGAAGGAGAAATAGCTAAGTCTTCAACAATGTTGTAATTCTGAGCAGCTCTCGCATGTGGATTGAAAGCTGATTTACGAAGAACACCTTTAGCAGGCGGTTTGATTATTAAGTCTAGATTCTGTTTCTCGATCTGTAGTGGACCAGAAACAGGAGGAGGTGTAGTTGATGTGTTTGTATTAGAATATTTTGCTTCTTTACCATCAACAGGATTCTTAGAACCATAATCTTGCGATCGCGTCGCAACCCTTACATGAGACATCATCATAATAGGCTCTTCTAAAGTAGTCGAGGAATAACCAATCATCTTACTATCTTGAATGGGAAAAGGATCCTTCAAGACAACAGGTTGTTGCGATCCTTTAATGAATTTTGTAACTTTGGCTTGATATGGACATTCCTTCGTGAAATGATCTTCTTCACAAATGAAACAAGGATAGCGAGGTTTACGTTTTTTGTCATTGGATTCATCTTTATCAGTTTTCTCTTTCGAATTCTTTTTGTTTTTATTCTTCCCTTTCTTTTTACCACCGGATTTCGATTTGGTCGTAGATGTCTCTACGACGTGAATATCGACAGAAACTTCGGGGGAAGATTCTCCTTTCGGGGAATCTGGTAAAGTGATAATAGGAGAAGAATTCTTTGAAGATTTCTTCTTGCTTTTAGAATTGACTGTACCAATCATACCGTCAGCGGCATGAGACCCTGAAGGAGCTGCAGCTATTTGACCTTGCTTTGGAAGATCAGGAATTTTCTCATGTAAAGTACCTGACTGTGTATATACGAGGTCAAGGTACTGAGCTTGGGCAATTACTTGCTCTTCAGTAACAACACCAGCCTTAGCTACATCTTCAGTGATCTTGGGTAACAATGATTTAACAAACCATTCTGCCAAAATTTGATCCGGAATATAAACTTTCACCAAACGTCTTCTACGTCACCATTCATGAATATGATCAGAAATATATGTGGACGTAGATTGTTTTAGCGAAGTTAATAATTCTGTGCCGTTGTCGTATCTAACATGCAACTGAAAATGAGTCAAGAAAGTTGTTGCTAACTGATTGAAATTATGAAACGAGCCGCGTGGTAACTCAATGTACCATTTGGCAACAAGACCTATAAGGGTTATTTGGAAAAGACGTAAGCAAATCGAATCATCAATGATTGAATTAGATGCACACCAAAGGTGATAAGTCATAACATGATTCGATGGATCCTCTCCTGACTTACCTTCGAATTTTGGTATATCACTGGGCAACTTATGAGGCATTGGCAGCTAGTTCTGATTATAAAAAATGGGATAATTTGTAAGGCGCGTCAAATCAGGTAAGTCCAAAGTTGCGATAAATGGTAATTGACGGTTAGGGTCACGAAAACCTTGAGAAGCCAAAGCAGATCCAGGAGGCGGATACCCAGGATAACTAGGAATCAGATTTGCATTAGGTATCGTATAACCTCCCGGAAAACCAGGATGAACCGGACCATACTGAGGTTGTTGATAAGTATAACCAGGGTACGGTTGATACTGATAGCTTGGGTTCTGTACATAGGGACCGAATTGCCGCTGTCCCTGGTATGGTTGATACGTAAATTGAGGTTGACTTGTAACAACTGTACTTGTACCAGCTTGTCCTGCAGGCATCTGAACTGTAGTCTGAATGGAGGGTCCTGACTGAGGTATAGAGACTTGAGGGATTTGCACGGATACAGGGATAGAAGAATTTGGTGCTACAGATACTCCAGAAATAGGTGTGACAGGTTGAACAGACATCACAGTAGTTGCAGTAGTTTGAGGCGGAGTCTGAGGTGTACTAGGCCCTGTCTGCTGAACTGAACTAGGTGCAGGAGTTTGAATAGCTGGCTGAATAGGTTGCTGGATTGGACCAGAAACCAATGGCTGGCCAGGTTGATAAGGTAACTGCAAATTAGACTGTAAAGGCTGTTGATATTTGGATGGATCCCAAACCATCATTCTGGGGCATTGTCCCGTAGAAGGTTGAACATAAGGACCATAACCTGGTTGAACGTAGGGTTGATAATTAAGAGGTAAATTTTCGGCTCCTTGAACAGATGTTTGACCAGAAGGCTGTTGGTAACCTTGAATTGGGTACTACCCTTGAGGTTGATAACCCTGAGGCGCATACTGAGGCTGGGGTTGATAAGGACCCTGAGGAGCATATTGAGTTTGGGGTTGACCTTGAGGAATGTATTGTCCTTGGGGTTGCCCCCCAGAATAATATGATTCCACAGTTTGTCCTGGGAAAAAGCTACCTTGAGGTTGTGCCTCGAGTGGTAATTGACTACCTTGAAGTTGCCCCCCAGGTGGTAACTGACTACCCTGAGGTTGCCCCCCAGGCGGTAACTGAATTCCCTGAGGTTGCCCCCCCAGAAGGAAACTGACTGCCTTGAATTTGAGGATTTGGAATATTACTAGACATCATAAAAATTTGTTCTGCGTTCAACGTTTCAATTTTAAGTCCATCAAGACCAGATGATAACACGTTTTCGATGGGTTGAGGAGTTGCTCCCGAGAAAGTACCAGAAAAAGACTGATATCCCGAAGGAACAAAAGGACCACCATGTAAAAATGATTCCGGCGTTTGAGAAAACATGGATGACTCTCCAGCCATAAAAGATGACAGATAATAACCTCTGGGTGTAGGATGAAATGGAATTCGAGGTGGATAAAAAGCAAGACCCGGATTCTCTAAAAAGTTTGTTAAAGAGAGATACCAAGGATTAGTTCGAATGGGGCTGTAGAAAATAGATTCACGCTCCCTAAGATTTAACGATTGAGGGGAGTCGGGAAGAGATATGTCTTCGTCTGGATTAGTAAGTTCTTCAATAGAAATAAGTCCAGAGGGAAGATTGTTTGTAATGATATTTCTTACCCTAGGTGAACCTGGATCGCTAGAAGTTGGTGTAATAAATCCTGAGGATGTTTCCAAAACAGAAGATTCAGTTTCAGGTTCAGAGATTTCAGGTTCGTCAGATAATTCACCAGAAGGAGAAATACTTTCAGTAACTTCAGAAACTGAAATCGGTTCTTGAATGTATTCTGTTGTCGGTATTTGATGATCATGATGTATAACTATAGATGAAATTCCAATTTCTATTGATCTAATTCTACTACTACTGGATGCTACCAGAGCACAAAGCCCTTCAAGTTGACTTGGTGAATATTCAGGGGGTTTCCCTTGTATTCTCCAGGATTGTCTCGGCAATTCCGCCACAATTAAAAATTATCTAATCACACGCAAACAAAGAAAAATTTCAATGAAAACACCTAAAGTCTCTAAGAAACAAACAATTGAATCATTCGCTTAAAAATCTAAGAGTTCAAACCACACACAAACAGTAACTTTCCGTACTAAAAACACTAGTTGGTGGTGAAATCCAACTTAGTAGAATTTTAACACGAAAAGGGCAGTTGGAACAGTTACCCCGACAACCTGCTTAATGAAACAGACCGGTGCAAGTTTCTCCACTATACCATCTCGAGTGAAGATAACCCTCCGGAGAGTCCAAGTGAGTCTAGCCGACGTCTGTTCTAGGTACAGTGGGATCTTCCCTCCATCGTCACCTTAGGAAATAATCCTAAATATTATGGCCTCTAAGGTTACCAACTGAAAAAAATATACCTGGGGGAACAGTCTATGATCCGACACACACGCAAGGGTAGAGTAACAAAGCTCATCCCCTTGAAGGCTCCTTGAAATAATCCAAGTTTTACCGACAAGTGACCCCAGGCTCCTCGACAATGGTCAATCCGAGGTTTACCATTTTTAATACGTGTATATCTTCTATCGTTCCCAATGAGGAAGGATTGATTACCCCATTGGTTCAGATATGATCTCGTGCTTAACTCCTTTAAGAGGAGCTTCCCAGAGTATACATGCAACAATTGGAATTCTTCCTACCGCAAGATATGTCTACTTGTTTGTTTTAGCTATCTTGGAGAGTTAATTACTCCCTACTCCAAGATACTAGCCTAAGCTATGTTGGTGATAAGAGCCCTAGAAATAAAAAGATTACTAGATGAATTTTAATTAAGCGTTACTTTTAGGAGTTGTTTCTTAAGTCAATGGGTGCGGAAATGAAACTTTGGATGATGTGAAGACTCGACTTCCAAAAAACACTAAAAATGCACCTAGAATGATAATCAATTCTTTTTCTTTCAATGAATTTCTATCTAAGAAAGAGTTGGAGAATGCAATCCTTTTAATTCCTTCTTTAAACATGAAGAATGATTGAAAGAAAATATTTTGTCTTTTCAATGATGATATTTCAAGCTCATAACAAAATCCTTTTTCTTTTCAAATTTGAAGCTACAAAACAATTTTCCTTCGAAAGAAAGCTACAAAAATTAAAACTACTCAAAACTACAAAATATAATCTTGAGATCTAAAATCTAAATTGAGTAAAAGCTTTTAAGATTTTTTCTTATGAATGTTTTCCTTAGTTGTTCAGCAAACTAAGAATCTATTCGTTCATAATAACAAACATATCAAAAACACTCAAAATATGTTTTTATAAAAATGAAATTCAAAACTTTCAACCAAGTTTTTTCGAAGATTTGCAAAGAAACAAAAGGCTTAATTTCTCAATATAGGATGTTTTCACAATCAGGTCAGATTCAAAATACAAAAAGAGATCAATGTAATCTGATATACTGCAAATTGTCAAAAGTTCGAATCGCTACAAAGACCAAGTGGAAAAACAATCCAAACTGCAAAATCTTCTAGAAAATCATCCAAACATCAACACTGTTGGAGTTCATTCACAAAAAATTATTGACAGAAACAATAATCAGTCTGGGCAGACACCAAAAAGCTAAATAAAAATAAACTAGAGAAAGAAATCTAGAGATTTTTTAAAATTTTAACAGGGTCCGCAGGTAAACAGTATTGACAGGTGCGGTCCCGCACTGTATTCTTTACAGAAAGTGCGAACCTGCCCACACTGTCAAAGTAAGGCAGAGTGCGGTCCTAAGAAAAATTATAGAAAAACTTAAAATATTTCTAAATTTTCAAAAACAGGGAAAATCTAAATTACCCAGACAGAAATGTATCAATCAAAAACCAGGAAAAAATGTTTCCTCAAATCAAAAATAAAAGAGAACCAAAAACAACAAGTTCTTTCCCCAGTGGAGTCGCCATTTTGTTGTGTAGATTAATCCGTCTTGCGGACAAGACCGATCTCTCTAGTACTAAAAGTAACTAGCAACAAACAGCCAATTATACTAATCTCTCTCTAAGCATACAGGATTCATAAAAATGCTATATAGGTGTAAGGCCTACCTTATATCCAGCGCTTGCTTGATCTCATTGAAGTCCTTCCCATGCACTTGAAAGAACGTTCCTCATGAATCTGCAGTCACAAACAAGCAAAAAGATTACACAGCACCTGTATAGACATTATTATAAACCATACTCATCATAATGATCAAGGAATTTATGAAATAAACCATGAATAGACAGTTTAATGAGAGAAATGAGTATATTTGTATTAACTTCAAATAAAGAAAACCTTCACAACCTGTGCCTTGATGTCGTGCAGGTCTTCCTGGGGTCCGAAGCAGGAATCTCTTCTAATTTGACAAGCATTGCACTCTTTGAACCAAGACAGATAGAGATGAGTGATTTAACCTCACAGAAAGTCTTAGTTAACTGAGTCTGAATCTCAACAGCATTTAACTTCAAATATCTTAAGCTTGAACTCCCTTTGAGGCTACCCAAGGCCTCTTTTATAGTGGAAAAGAGGAGGTTTCTTGTTCCAAATATGAAGGGATAGAATCCTCCTTCAAAGGGATTAGCTCCTTACATCAAGGGGTTAGCTCCATCAAGTGAGGGATGCATGAACCTTCTCAAAGCGTATCCATTCCCGAAAATTCCCATCTAGAATCTTCTAGAATTCATCTGAAATCCACTTTTTATCTTTGCTTTCTCGCCTTTTTGAGTTTTACAGAGGTCCACACCCATAACACAAAGAAAGTTCGGTATGGTTCCGCAGGAGGGCTGAACTTTAGGTGCGGGACCGCAGGTAATGAATAGAGAAAGTGCGATACCAATGTTTAGGGGATTTTTAGGAACTTTTATCTGATTTTGAAAGCTTGACATGAGGAGCTGATATGTTAGACTTGCAAAAGGAGGAAGTATGAGTAATAATGAGCTCATACTCATAGTAAAATGTCAGGATGACAGTTTTTAGTGTAACAAGATTATTCCAATGATTTTCACACATGTATGATATTGGATGACATGTTGCAAGGAGAGGGATGTTTAGTCCAAGGAGGGGTCATCTATCATCATGGTAGAGTCTTCTTGTCTAGAGCTTCCAAGCTCAAGCAGAAGATACTACAAGGAGCACACAAAGAGTTCTTTTCCAGCCATATGCAATCAATGAAGATCTACACTCTAATCATTAGGAGCTTTGATTGGGAGGGCTTGAGAGAGGAACTACATCAGAACTTTCAAGAGTGCATGAGCTATGTGGAGTTGGGGAAGCCAAGGGAATCTATGCAAGAGTCATTTCAGCCATCTCTTCCTTCTTTTGAAAGAGGATAAATTTCCATGCACAACTCCATGTGTATGAGTAAATTTGATGGTAAAGAATATGTCCATGTAAAGAAAGTTTATTTTTCTATTTGTACATGTTCTCTTACCATTTGTATGCAGGCCATGATTCCTAAAAGGATCAATGTATCATGTAAATTTCATGGCAATTTTTGGGCCACTAATAATTCTAAATTTGGCCACTCCCTTGATGTACAAAGGGAGATTTATTTTCATGATGGGTGCTTGCCAAAGGCACCAAATATATCTCACATTTTTTGCAACAGTGAGATGACTTGGGTAGCAAGTAAGTGGTGGGAAAACCACTTACCACATCTTGGTTTGATGCAGGTAGGGGATGCTCTGTGCTAGTTCCACATGTGGGAATATGATCCACCTCCATGTACACACACTTCTGTTTATTTGTACATTGTCTTGATCCCCTATATTGATGATGTGCTTGCATTTTTCATGGGGATGAATGGAGGAAGGAGGGAAGGAATGCATGTGCCCTATGGGATGACTACACTCCCTATACTTTATTTTTTGTATTTCAGGGAGGGCATTGGGCAAACCATAGTTGTTTCATGTGATTCATTGTTTCCTTATGGGAGGAGCTGTTTGCACCTCATGAGGACATTTTTGGGACAAGTCATGGATGGATGGATTGGTGGTCACTTAGCTTATGAGAGAAGCTTATCCTTTGTTTTTTACACCAATGGAGGAGGAAATGAGTTGCATCACTCACCTTATCAGTTGCTTGAGGACAAGCAAGATTTTGGAGGAGAGGACTGTAATATTCCTAATTAGCCCAAGCTAATAGGAATATTCCTTTTTGTTTTCATTTTCTTGCTACAAGAATAAAATTGTAAAGGAGGACAAATTAAACTCCTTAAACAACAAAATAAATCAATGCCCATGTGAACAAGGCCAAATCTGGGTTGCTTTAATGAAACTCCTTCATGTGTGAAAGGGGATTGGGACAATTGACTGGGTCAACAAGACCAAATCTACAGTGTTGTCCAGATGCAATGTACCTTGAAGAACAACGCAGATCTAGTTGGAGGGTTCCAATGTGAAAGGAGCTAAACCTTTGAGATGGTTTAGGGTTTTGCAAGGCTTTCATCCTTTAAATGAAATAGGAGAGCAGCATGAGAAGGGTTGTTGAACATATTATCTTGGAAGGATTTGTCTATTTAGAAACTTCTCATTCTCTTGTTTTTTAGCTGAGAATAGTGTTGTTTAGCACTTCGGTGTTCCTGGTCGAGAATCCCACCTCTTTCCTTGAGAGGCCTCTTGGAAGAGTCTTGCATTTCTTGGTCCACTATTAGGCATTTGGCCAAGCTTCTTCTTCCAACTACAACTCAGATCCTATTGAGGGTTTGGTTTTCCTTATGAGCAGCAGCAAGTGAAGTCTAGATCTATTCAGATCTAGACCATACTAGTGCCTCTTCTCAGTGAGTGAGTCTTTTCTCCTCCTAGAAAAGTGTATTAGCAGTGTTGAGCTTCAAATCTACAACTTGGAATTAGGCCAAAATCTACATCAAGCCTACAATGCATTTTATCTCCCTATACTACGTTATTTTGCAAGTGAAGAGTTGCAGGGTGTTTGGCAACTGTTTGGAGGAGAGATCTATGGTGTAAAGGAGTCTTCCTTGCATTGTGGTGATCCATGGTTTGGCCAACCAATCCATGTATGTATCAGATCTGATTCATTCATTTCTATATCTACTTCAGAATTTTTGAAGCATTCTGCAGATCTGTTGTAGTAGATCTTAGATCTACTCTTTGTGTGTCATGTTTTGCTGAAAACCCCAAGGGGGATGTAAAATAGAGACAATCTAGTGTACAGATCTAATATAGCTCTAATATTTTGTACACAGATCTGTCCTAGATCTGAATTTTAACCTATAGCTATTTTTTTTCCATAATAAAACACTTTCCAGCTTGTTCAGTCATTTCCTCTGGTTGCAGTACCTCATTCTTGAGGATTTCTTCATGTATTATCTTCATGTAAAAGAAGTTTTCTCTCTATTTCCTTCCATAATCTGATGTAATAAACTTAGATCTTATATTCATGCCATATTGTACCTAAACCCTTCAGAAAATCATGTTGTATATGCTTCAGTCACTTTTTGTTGAGTCAAGTCTTGGGGATTGGGCCTTTTTGAGCTATATCGGGACCGGGAGATCTGTTTAACTTAGCTAGAGTCTTTTTTTTTTGCTGAAATTTGGAATTTGAGTCCCACATGACCAAAGATAAGGGATCCCACCATCATTTCCCCCTAATTTTATGCAAATCTCAGGAAATGACGTTTTTAGGGTTGAAATAGTTGTTTTCCCCATCTTTTGGATCATGAATCAGAATATAAGTTGTTTCTGTAGTTTTTATTAAAGGATATGTGTTTTTAACACATAATGTGAGTTTATTTAATGCTACATATCCATTACTGTGTTTATATATTGTTGCAGTCCTTCATTGGGCACTTTCTCAAGATAACTAGTTGTGGAAGACCTGTTTAACGCACCTAGAGTGATTTCTTTTGAGCCTCCTCTTGTGTTTCGGTCTTAGATACATTGATATAAGGGATCTAGGTCTTGGTTTCAAATCCTGTAGCATCCATTCCTAAAAAATGTGTTTTTCAGGCATGCCTTGCTAAGTAATCCCATTTGGGGATATTACAATGTTCCTAGTATGGAATCTCGCCTCTTTCCTTGAGAGGACTCTTGGAAGAGTTTTTTAATACATTCCATTATCAGTAATTTGTGCAATACTTTAGTCTTAATGTACATTGCAGTTCCTGTTGAAGGTTTTGTGTTGTGTTGCAAGGCAGAAGTTGTGGAGGTTTGATTTGGAAGATTTCTGAGCTAGATCTCATTGGAGGGAGGTTTCTTTATCTTTGGAGGCTAGTAAAGAAGGCCATGGAGCATAATTGATACATTTGGCATAATTCCATAGTTATTTTATCCCCTACAGTGCAGTTACATCCCATGACTCTGTTATTTTAGTGAGCTGTTGCAGTGGGCAACCCAAAAAGGGCTGGAATCCAAAGTTAAAATCTTACCAAACCATTTTGGGGTTTTTTTAGGTTTGTTCAGTAGAATCCATGGTTAAAAGAGCAAATCATTCTGAGCACGCTAACATCCTTCTACACATGGTTATTCACCTCAGTAGCAGTAATTTCCAATAGTAGTAGCAATAGAAGCACAACATTTCCAGTGCTTGGTTTCTTTAGTGTATTTCAGCCATCTTTTGGCTTGAGTGCATTCCTTTTGGAGCACTGTGTAGTTTCATTTGTTGTTATATATAATGATATGGCTCCATTTTTTTCTGCTCATAGATTATGATGTCTTACTGTAATTTCCAGTTGCAGCATATTTCCAGCATTTTCTATATTTTAGTGCTATGTTCTTGTTTTGATTTATTTGGAATGTTGCATATGTTCTGTATTCCTGATTTTCCCATTTGGGAATATTACAGTGGTATCAAAGCATAATATTGGCTCAGCCTGTGAAGACATTGCATCAATGTTATCAGAAGAGGAAGAAGCTTCTCACAGAAAAGAGAAATCTTACAGAAGAGACAAGGGAAAGTCTCCGTTATTTGGAGAAATAGAGGGAAAGAAGTTTTAAAAACTTCTTCTCCAAGCTATGCATGAGCTTAAACGAGAAATAAAGGGAATGAGGAGGGAAATACATAAAGATCCCTCTAAAATATTTGCACATGAAGAAAGCTCTAGTTCTTCATATTATGGGTGTCATGAGCATTCAACCACATAATCAGATCTACAATGATATACTACGCCTTACATTCATAGCAAGAGAGATGGAGGAAGGAGATGTACCAAAGGAGAAGACTCTTGGTGACTATCTTCAAGAGTATGAATCTCAATCTCAGAGGTTCAAAGATCATCTAAAATTCCAAGTTTTTTCCAAGATCAAGGAGGATAAAATGCCTAGCAATCACAATAGAAGCAAGAGGGGCAAGCATCATTATGTGGGTAGATTCTTTCTATCTACTTTTGATGGTTCACCTAAATGCACAGCTAGGGCTTGGGTGAAGGAGCTAAACACCTATTTGCAGTAGCACCAAGTTTCAGAATAAGAAGCCATTAGAGTAGCAGCGCTGCATCTTGAAGGTAAGGCTTATGCCTGGTGGTTTTATGAAACTTCTTCCTTGAAGCACGTAAATGTATCTACTTATGCAAAGTTCACTAAGAGGTTAGTGAAAATATTTGATGCAAACCTTTCTGAAACATCCTTGGCTGAGCTAGCCAAGCCTAAACAAACAAAACCTTTGCATGAGTTGGAAGGATCTATAGACCCAACTCCACTCCAAAATGCTATTGAGGGGGATAAAAACTTGCATAATACCTTTCTAGAGGCAAGATCCCCACTTCAAGAAGGGCTCTCTTCTAAAAATGAAGACATGGAGATCTCTTTTCCAAAAGAAGATCAAAGCAAAGAACCTCATAATCATGATGAGGTAACCTCCATTCATGATGAAAGGGAAGATCCAGCTGTAGGTAACAACGTTGTCACTTCAGGAGAAGATCTAGTACCTCATGAAGAGGAAGATGTATCAATTGTTCAAATAAGAGGAGTTCTTGTATCCTTGCAAGAAGATCCAAAGGATCTCATATGTGGAGATCAAAGCACAATCCATGAGCAGCATGTGCCATCATTGATAGATTTTGAGACCTTGCATATGAAAGGAGAAGGTAGGGAGGATGACCATCATCATATGATTAGGAGTACACACCTCTATCTATTTTATAAGGTTGATGCACAAAAGAGGCAGACTGATTTGTGCAGTGAGAGAAAGGACAAAGCAGTCCACTCATATATGCAATCTACTCTTAATATTGATGTCTCACTACATGGAGGCATTCCATCAGGGAGACCCCCTGATTAGAAAATGAACAAAGAGTTCTCTCAACATGGTGCAACATTGATATATTTGGCTCATGAAGGAGCATTGGTAGGTCTTGATACAATGTTGAGAGTCTTGGGTAGACTCAAGTAGGAGGGAGACATTCTCCCATCATCATCATTACCCACTCTCATTTCAGATCTTGCACTGAAGGAGTAGCAAAGGGAGGATAGCAACCTTCCATTATGTGAATTTGGCATGGGTTATGTCAAAGAGGATGACAGCCATATGAAATATATTTTATATGATAGATCATGAGTGTTGTCACTATGGAGGATAGATCCATATTGGAAATCCCAGCTGGTGGTGGATTATTCCAAGGATATTTTTACATTCATGATACTTGATGACTACCTACATGAAGAGGGCTATTCAGTCCAAGATGAATTCATCTACTGTCATGGTAGGATCTTCTTTTATATAGCTTCCAAGCTCAAGGAGAAGTTACTACAAAGAGCTCATGAAGATTTTCTCTTTAGCCATACTTATTCCATGAGAGCCTACAACACTATCATGGAGAGCTACACTTGGGAAGGTTTTGAAGAGGAGGTATATCAGCATTTGAGAAGATGCATGGACCATGTGGATTTAGGAGAGATACATAACTCTATGAAGGAGTTATCAAAGCCATATCTTTCATCTTTTGGAATGAGAGGGGATTTATCTATGGACCACTCCATTTGTATGGGCAGAAATTTTGGTAAGGAACATGTTTATGTGCATGATATTTCACTTGATTATTATTTGCATTCCTTTACCATGTATATGCAGGCCATAGATCCAAGGAGGAGCATTCTTCCATATAAAATTCATTGCCAAATTTGGGCCACAAACATTTCTGGACATGGCCACT
Organism: Pinus albicaulis; assembly: GCA_034641835.2. Taxonomy (NCBI): domain Eukaryota; kingdom Viridiplantae; phylum Streptophyta; class Pinopsida; order Pinales; family Pinaceae; genus Pinus; species Pinus albicaulis. The sequence goes on along the minus strand of MU968493.1, from coordinate 1,289,289 downwards.
CCCTAGGAGGATATAGGGAGATGATATATCATTCCGGGTGTGCACCAAAGACACCAAACATTTCTCACCTCTTCAGAACTTATGAGAAAACTATTGCAGCAAGTAGGTGGTGGGGAAACCACTTACCATATCATTATCTGATGCAGTCAGGAGAAATACTGCGCTAGTTCCACATGTGGGACTATGATCCACCTCCATTATTTCATTTGGTTCTTTATGTATCACTGGTTTTGATCCCATATATTGATAATGTACTTATTCTTTTTATGATAATGATTGGCGGGAGGATGGAAGCATTGGATGTGCCCTTTGGGAGAGAGATTCTCCATGGTTCTTATGTTTCATATTTCTAAGAGAGCATTAGACCATCCATGATTGTTACATTGGGTCTCTTGTTTCCTTATGAGATGAGCCATTTGGGTAACTTGAGCACTTGGGAGGTGCCTTTCATGAGTAGATGGGAGGAGATTTTCTATGAATTACCATTCTGGAGGGTGATTCATTTTATATGGATGATAGCTTGGAGGATGGAGCTTCACATGGGGATGAAGGTTCCCTATATTTTGCAGATCTATCCTTGCAGTTGCTTGAGGACAAGTAACATTTGGGAGGGAGGATTGTAATATTCCTAAATTAGCATGCAACTAATTGGAATATTAAAATCTAATTTTTCTTTCTTGTTTGATGAATAAGTGGGTAGGGAGACCCATAAATCTCTTTATTAGGAATAAAACCACTTCAGATGTGAAAGTGGATCATATTTTCAGCTTAATAAATCACCCTTAGGTGTGAAAAAGGGATAAAGCATGTGGACTGGGTCAACTTTGACCAAATCAACAGCGTTGTCATGGAGGGGTGGCATTCAATGAGAGACAACATAGTTTTAGATGGAGACACATTGCATGGAACTAGTGTCATTAATGGATGGGGATTAGGGTTTGGAAGCTCATTTATTATTTAAGGAAGAGGATGGAAGCCATATTATTTATGTATTGGTATATTATATTTCTGAATATATGGTAAGTTTAGACATATAGCTTTCTTTAGCTGTTTAGCTAAGATTGCAAGTGTTGTTTAGCACTGGGTGTTCCTGGTCTGGAATCCCACCTCTTTCCTTGAGAGGCCTCTTGGAAGATTTTTGTACTACATTCCACTATCACGAATTTGGCCAAGACTTCAGTCTTAATGTATAGTGCAGTTTCTGTTGAGGATTTTGTGTTGTGTTGCAAGACAGAAGTTGTGGAGGTTTGATTTGGGAGATTTCTTAGCTAGATCTCATTGGATGAAAGTTTCTTTCTCTTTGGAGGCTAGTAAATAAGGCCCTGGAGCATCATTGATACATTTGGCATCAGAACATAGTGTTTTTATCCCCTACAGTGCAGTTCCAGTCCATGACTATGTTATTTTAGTGAGTTGTTGTAGTGGGCAACCCAAAAAGGGCCGAAAATCCAAAGTTAAAATCTGGCCAAACCATTTATCAGTATTTCTAGGTTTTTTTAATAGAATCTGTGGTTAAAAGAGAGGATCATTCTGAGCACTCTAATAGCCTTCCCCACATGGTTCTTCACCTCAATAACAACCGTTAGCAGTAGCAGCACAACATTTCCAGTGCTTGGTTTCTTTAGTGTATTTCAGCCACCTTGTGGCTTGAATGCATTCCCTTTGGAGCACTGTGTAATTTCATTTTCTGTTATATATAATGATATGGCTTTGTTGTTTTATGCTCATAGATTATGATGTCTTAATGTAATTTCCAGTTGTAGCATATTTCTAAAATTTTCTAAATTTTAGTGCTATGTTCCTGTTTTGATTTATTTGGAATGCTACATATGTTCTATATTCCTGCTTTTCCCATTTGGGAATATCACAGCAGCAGTAACACCCATGATATTGATAGAGTTACCAGATAGGTAGATTCTGCAAACGACTTGATCAGGTCTTTGACCCAAGATATCCTAGGTAGCAGTAACACCCAGGTAGGTAGATTCTGCAGACGGCTTGATCGGGTCTTTGACCCAAGATCACCTAGGTAGCAAGTAGTACCATGCGCATCGATCTTACAGACAGTTTGATTGGGTCTTTTTCCCAAGATCACCTAGGCAGCAGTAGTACAATGCACGTCGATTCTACAGATGGTTCGATCGGGTCTTTGGCCCAAGGACACCTAGGCAACAATAATCAATACCCTGGATACTCATACGATTATACTCAGAATGTATCACAACCTAGCTATCATGAAAGTCACCCAAGCACTCATATACCAACCAGGGCCAAGGGAACCGATATCCCCCATTCCTTGCATGGAATAGACCACTGGCACAACGTAATGTGTTATTCAATCTAGGGCAACCCTTACCAGGCTCATCAGCAACCATAAAACCAGGAGAATTATGACAATCCTCCAAATGTTGCAAAAGGAATCCGAGGAAAAAACAAAAGGGAGATCCTGGATAGGGGGTAGTAACCGGCAACGCCCCCCCTGATCTCAGTTTGGGGGAAACCCCAATTGAAATAAAAAATAGAAGCCAAGTAACAAATCCCAAGGGAAAACTAGAGCTTAGAGTATCTGATCACCAGACCGAAAGCAGCACTGTGATTAGCACTCCCTAATGCCCAAAGGTGATGCCACACATTCACACCCCTGAAAAAAAACAATTTTTCAGCACTGGCAGGTATGCCCTCTCCCATATTATTTTTTAAAGCTCATGAATTTCAATAATATTTGATAAATAAGATGCTTTCACTTGAGGTAGTTGTTTTTGCAGGAAAATCTCGCAAAACCATTCGCAACTCCATTCACGGAAAGTTCTAGAGTAGGTATCATTCTACCCCCCAGCATTATAGAGTCCCAGAAAACTCTGCATTTCATGACATCATTTCTCCATCAGAAATAAACCATAGGGTCCTCATATCCGACCATGTTTATCATCACCTCACCCTGCACATGATAAATATCCACATTGGTCAATAAAACCTCCCCTCCATGGCACTCGTCACCCAAAGTAGACCATATATCACAGCAAAAGTGATGCCATGGCCATACCACTTCAGTCCGGGAAGCACCTCATGCCCATCCATCCACCATGCATAAGGTCAAGTTTTACCATACAAACTAAAACCCCCTTCTCGGATGATCAGGTTATACAAGCATATCAAAAGCGCACTACCGCAACTCGCATTTGGCCCACCATACCTCCACCAGCATAATCCCATCTGCAATACTTTTTCATCCGCTTCATCAACCCCACACATGAGACCAACCAATGGGACCCCCAACCTCAGCAAAACATCTTCCTCACAACATCAATGAGCAAACACATTCATGTTTTGGGGTACCCATCTCTATGTTTTGTACAAACCAAACCCCATTCTTTTATTCTTTTGGTAATTGCACAAAGACTGCAAATGGTGCACTATGTCCCCCACCCTCTCATTCATCTTTTCTCCCATGGAAGTAGTCCCTGAACACCCTTGGTCGGAGTATTACACCCCCACACACAAGCCGCCTTGACATTCATAGCCACTTTATACCCACCCTATAAGTCCTGCCGACTCTAGGGATTTCCCCATCAGAAATAACTATGATTGATGCCAAGCTGCTTAGTATAATATAACCTTGGGCCACTGAAACCCCATCATCAGTTTTAAGTCCCCCCTCATCAAAATGCCTATTTTAAACCCATCACATCCAGGTCCCCAACCCCTCATTCGGTTAAGGCTTCCTTTTTGTCGACTTCGACACCTATTTTCCAAAAAGGAAGCGGTACCTTGGATCACCCCTCTCCATAAAAGGGGCATCCTCAGGTGGCACTATGGGAGACATCATTGACAATATATGTCATCGATCCTCCTGAAATTGGACTCAAAAGCTTTCATGTCAAGATGGTATCATACCTTACAACCATTGCACTTTGATTAAATTCATCGAAGACCCGTGCCTCCATAAGTATCTCTTTCAGCAATGCTTACACGGGAAGGTCCCAACCAGTGCCTATGCGTACAATGCGCAAATATATGCCATACCAAGTTTACACATATGGGTACCATATTCCACCTATTTTCAAAGAAAAAACGCCTCAGAGGGTGTCAGCAGTCATTGTTAGCAACCACCAGATCACTACCACATAAGTGATGCAGACAAAACATATATCTGTCAAATAGATTTTTTTAACTAGCCACAGCATTACGAGCATGGGACATGCCCATTTCGTAGAAAATTTTTATATGTATTGTATTATATTTTCTTACAGGGGTCCCTTAGGACATGGTCATTCTTGGAACCAGTGTAGGGTGTTTCTAACTCCAAGCTTCACACAGGTCTCTCTCTCTCTCTACGTATGATATACAAAAAAGAAATTATAATGTATTTCAGCTATGTAGATCTTCCTAGACCTCACACATTAGGGGGAAACTTTTTACACTGGAAAATTGTACTAGTAGAAGATGACATCATTTAATGTCAAGCAGAAGGATTTACAGGGATGGAAGACATTACAGAATCTGGAAAGTATTTAAAAATCTCTAAGGTCTGAGGAAAAATAAAATTTTAGCAAGTCATAAATGCTTTTGCGTGCATAATCCTTCATGATGAGCGCCTTTGCGTGCTTTTTGACCCGATATGAACGCAATCCTGGGAGTGGCGAAATGTCACTTTCCGAGACCACACAAGCACACTCTAGGATAGTGATTTCACTTGAAGCCGCCTAAGGATAGTCACCAACACCTCCTTAGACATAAAGGGAGCACATAAAGGAATATTTGTGGCATACAATGGAATAATTCCCCTCTCTTGGGTCACCATCCACAATGTACCAAGAGAGGGACGAAAGATTTGAATTCTCCTATATAAGCCCCCCATGAGATGAAGAACTGGTGAACACATTGTTATGCTGGCCAGAATTTCCCAAGCAATACCAGTAGTGTGTGATTCAGAGATGAAGATAGAGGGGACTCAATTTTTGGCCATCCAACAAGTTCAGACCACCATAGTAGAGAGAGAGGGAGACTTTGCATCGAGGCAAGCTTAGGGTAAAAACATCCTTGCATCGAGACTTAGAACCCATGTTCTAGGGGCCCTTTGGAAAAAGGGTAAAGTTTCATCCTTATTTCCTACCAGCACTCAATAAGAGGGGCCAAGAGCCACCATTTGAATTATTTCGTCATTTGACTCTTTTCAGAGCTCGTGTTTATTTGTTTTAGTTTTAGTTTATAAATGCATGCTATTTCTCTATATAGTATGCTTATGATTCTAGTTTGTTCCACTAACTTGCTTGACTCCACTTCTTTTTCTGCCTGTTACCAATAACTTAAGTGGGTAGACCACACCCCTAAGGTGGTGTGATTTCATACATACGTGCACCAAACACACTCAAACAATTGTAAAGGACTGTGTGGTTCAATTACACTTTGCAATTATGTATGTGAGTTAAGAATAGGAATGACTAGAGGGATAGGAGGAACATGAAAAATATCATCAACAAAATGCTCATCACGTGAGTTTGTGATCACTTTTTAGGGTGATTCATAAAAATCAATGTCCCAAAAATATTCAAAATCTCTAAACTACTGGTATTAATAATAGATAGAATATTAGTAGCAGTATTCATAAAAGCATTGATATTTTCTCTCATCAGATTATTATTGGTAGTAGGAAAACCACAACCATGTGAGCTACCTCCATGTAAGCCATAGCCACGACCTCTAGAGCATAATAAATGGTGTTATCCATTAAGGTTATGGAAACAGTAATAGTCTGTAGGCCGAGACCTCTAGAGCAGAGGTTTGGGTTTTATGAGCCATATATTCAATACAGAGAGTCTAATTTTCATTAGTATCCATCCCTGCTAGATCCCTCTAAGTGATTGAAGTAATGGTTATAATCTTCGCTCCCTTCCTTCATCCGGATAGATATATTTATAGGATGGATGTTACCCTAAACCCAATTAGCTACTAGCGCTCTGATGATAGAACAGATAAATGAAATCTCGTAAGTACTAAACATCGATAAATTAAACCATGTAAGCACCTAAGTAAGCACTTAATATTGTCAGTGAATCGACTAAGAAAAGAGATATTCATTCATATGTAAAGATAATTCCATCAATCATCAAAATCCAACGATCTAGAGAATAATTTTATGAAGCTTATGATCACACCTTCGCTATCGGTGTTATTGTTGACAACCCCGAAAGGCTTACCATGAGTGCCTATAGTAATCGATAGTGGAGTTATATCAATCATTATTGATCGTGATAGATGTAATAATTCGCACGCTTGGTCCTGTGTTGTGAGTTAATCAATCTATCTCCCAATCTCTCTATCAACCACTATCTATCTATATCTATCTATCTTAAGGAAGGGAGAACCAAATTCGCCAAATACTTTTATAATGAGCCTTGTGTCGGAGGTCCTTACCTTAGGGCCTTGTGTTGTTGTTAGGGCCCATTCAACTAAAATATTTACTTTAATGGAGTTCTTTGGTGGGTCATTTCAGTTTAAATGCGAGGTCAATTTGTTTCAAAGCCATCATCCTACTTCAAAAAGGTCCCCATGACTACTCTTTGTCTTATTGATAGGGAGGGATTCATCCATACATAACCAATATATAGATATCTTACCTGGTCTTTCTTCCCATTTCATGTGGCCTTCTCATCCTTCATTCTTATTTGGCAAAAATTTCTAGACCTTTCAGAATAAGTCGAGCCTTAAAGTGCATCCTTTCCCAAAGCCTGCTTACGCATCTTGATTTGAGAGGTTCTATGGTTAGGTAAGTTTCATAGATTGGACCAGTCAGAATGAGGTTAGGTCTTTAAGAGTTTGGGGTTGACCAAGCGTGGAAAAGAGATAGAGATAACATGCAAGAGGTAGTTCTTGAGCATGAAAGGAAGAATATCTGATAAGGAGAAAGATATAGTTAGTTCTTCCACGAATCATGAATGAAACTTAAAACCATGACAACGTATATAAAAAAATATCTTATTTGAGAAAAGGAATTTTAAGCATTCGACTTACTAAATGAGGAATTAGATACAAGAGGGAAATTCAGCGATATGCCCCTTTTCCCTTCATACCTTAGCTCAAGCTTTTATACATGCCCTAGATATTGAACAAAAGTTTGATAAGCTCCCCCATCTCCTTCCTAATCATTCTGTCCAACAACACCCTAATTCTATCCAACCCCTACAACCATTCTTGCCTTCTTTACAGCCCTGCCTTGCTCCCTCTTCACCTCTCTCTCCACGCCATACGTCTGCACCTATTCATGGATCAAGACCATCCTCCCCTTGCCCTCGCTGGTGCAATTATCCAAATACCTATACTCATTACACCTCCGAATTCAGATTCTTCAATCAGCAAGCCTTGGCCAAAGAATTATATGCAAAGGAAAAAAAACTCCTACCAGCATGATTACAACTCTCCTAATTCGGCTCCTTAATCTAAACCAAAAATTGTATCTTTGGCCAATCATAACGCTGCAGACCCATCCTTCTTTAGAGCATGGAATTTAGGTAAGATAATAATTTTACCAAGGCCATGTTCAAGTGAGACCTACATCCCGAGGTGTGGAAGGAAAGAAGGAGGAGCCCATCGGAAGTCGTGACTCCATTGCTTCTCTGGTTCGAGCCAATAATATAGGTATATTCAAAATCACATAATATAATAACTCTCTCTATCAGGTGTTTTTATTTCCACCATCCCCTTGAGTGGTAAGGGAGGCAAAAACCACAGGCATGACTGAGAAGGCTCTATACATGAGTGGTCAATCCACTAGAGTGGGAAGGTAGGTGGGCACCTACCGAGGTTTGTCATGTGTGAGAATGCTCTGTCTGTGAGTGGTTTATGTATTTTCCCAACCTCTATACCCACCCCACTCAATCCCCTCTAGGGTTTATTGGTAAAGTCCCCTTCAGTTTCCAAAAGTTAAGCATGGGTATTTCCTCCCGCTCGTGTTCATTCTCCTCCTCTATGTACAGGTAGAAAAATTTCTCTACGCTTTTCAAGCTCACCCTATACCTCCCTAGCTTCACCCTCACCTGTTTCATGGTTATATCTTTATTCCCATGAATTAATTCAAGTGGATTTCATCAGTAAAGCTGAGGGCACTACAAGAAAAAATGACATTAGTGAGGGTCATGCTTGTGACGAACCTTTAAGGTCCGTCACCAATGTCACATATGGTGACGATCCTTAAAAAAGTGTCACTGTAAGTGTATACAGTGATGGTCCTTTGAGGTTTGTCACCAAAGTCATTTGCAATAACACTTTTGGTGAGGGTCGTTAAAGGCCCATCACTAATTCTCTCTTTGGTGACACTTCTAGTGACAAACTTTTAATGACCCTCACCAATTCTCTTTTTGTTACTTTTGGTGGTGGTCAAAAAATGTTCGTCATCATTGATCATTCCAATGAGTTTTTGATGGCGCTATGTTCCTGTTAATATATTTTTGTCAAAATATAACAATTTAAGACCATTATTATGGAGTATTTCTTATAATATTTCCAATGCCATAGTGGTTAGAGTCAGTCAATTTGTTAAGAAGTAATTAGTGTGTATCATTTCCCTCATGTAATGACTAGACGAATATAATTTTCCTATGAGTCAACACATGGTTCATATCTATTAAGTTTATTAACTAGAAAATTCCCTTAATACAAAATTCCACTAGTGTGTGTAGGAAATATAGTATTTAATACTTAATCAAAATTTGTCAATTCTTTTAATGAGAAATACCTAACACTCCTCAACAATCTGGGCACACCTTAAATTAATGCTTTGGCACACACTAACATTTCTTAGCACCTCGCATGTCTTAGAATGTCTTGTCATGACACTGATGCCCAAAAACACGGTGGCATGCACTAGCCCAACATAGAACTCTCCTAGCATGTGTTTGCATGCATGTATTCCCTAACATTCCCCGAAACACCTTGGCTGCATGCATTGGCATACATTAGAACTTGGCACACAATGCCACATGGCATGTATTGGTACCTATTATTAGTGTGCCTAGCATTCTGATTTTGAAAAATATGAAGTACCAAATTATTAACCCTCTTATGTGTTCATTTCCTTTCATTTTATCTTGTTTATTCCTCTTTTTGCCTTGACACTTCTTGACACATATTGACATAACCTGGCGCCTTGCACATCCTTAGCACCTGGCATGTATTTACATATCTTGGCACTATTTGGAAAATATAATTAACACACCCTGGAACTCCCTAGCACACTTTGGCACTTCTTATCATGCCTTGATATTCCCTAGCATGCATTACCATTAATTAGCATACCTTTTGACTCCCTCCTTGGCATGAAAGCTAGCACTCATTAGCACTGGTCCTTGTCACATGTTCCTCATATTCATTAACTTCCATGAATTTTGACCTGGTGCTCCATTCATATTTTGTCCTAGTACTCCTTAACACTCCTTAACATGCATTAGCACTCTCTAGCACACCTTAGCACTCTTCAACATGCCCTTCTACTTCATAGCATGCATAACACTCCCTAACACATATTAGCGCTTGGCACGTGTTGGAATTTGGAAAGTATCAGAATGTATGGAATACGTTGAGATGCCTTGGTATTATTTGGCATGATTTAATATTAAATCTATTTGAGATCAATTGTTGGAAAGTATATGAGAATCAACAAAGGAAGACTTGGCACATAGAATGCACTAATACTTTGCACTTGGCACCTATTGGTGCCTAGTTTTGGTGTGCCTAGCATGCTCCTATTGAAAAAGTAAATTGATGACTTATTAAAACTCATATGTGTTAATTTCCTTGTAGTTTAACTTGTTTCTCCATTTTCTTGCCTTAACATTCCCTGGCACGCATTGACACACCCTTGCACATCTTGGCATGCCTTACCACTTGGTACATTTTAGCATGTTTGACATGCCTTCACACTATCTAGCACATCTTAGCATTCCCTATCACGCCTTGGCACTTATGTCCTCACAACTATCCTTTACATTTTTTCACAACTTGGGGACACAATCAAGTCCTTGGCTATTGTAGTTCATGTGATAATATTTTCCTACTTCAACCACAACAACTTGACCAATTGCACCTACTACAAGTAGATTGCGACTTTTTCACCTAAGAAATACCTATAACTCATCTTATGCCACTCATGTCCAAGCTCAACTTATCCCACTTAACTAGTTACCATGACAAGGATCACATGATCTAGCCATGGCCATAAAACAACTAAGAAACATAGCTTACACAAGAAATATTTCACATGTATGTTCAGTTCATATAAACAGTAGAACATTAACTGAGAGTTTGCAAGAACCACAAGTTGCACAAGCCACACAAGATATAACTTGACACAATTTGAGTGCCCCAAAATTTATACACAAAAATGTACAATATGCAAATATCTAGAATATTTTAAAACATGAGCATGTATCCAAAGTGTGCCACATCTCATTTAAAAAAAATAGATAAAGACAAAACAATGTTGTGCCTAGCACAAAGTGTTTTCCCTTTGTCTAAAACTGCTATGTCGAGCCTCGTATAACAATCATAGGCTTTCCTCCTGTAAATCATATGATGAACTTCTCCTAACACACTTAATACTTAGCACGCTTGAATTCACTGACACTCCCTGGCAAACACTTCTATTCGTTCCTTTCCATGAATCTTGACCTAGTTATCCCTTGATATGCCCTGACACTCCCTAACACTCTAATTCAACATGCATTGACATTGTCCAAAATGTGTTAGCATGACTTTTCATTCCTTTTCATGCCCTGAACCTCCCTAGCTATCATGCCCTCACAACTACACTTACTTAATCTTCCACTTGGGAACCCAACTAAGCCCTCGCTTGACTACAAGAGCTTGAAAAATTTACTATTACTACAACTAGACTATGTTGTTGAATTGTGTAGCTTGGTATACTCCACAAGCCTAGTGAGATGGTTTTGTGTGAGTTTGGTCACAAACTTATTTGTGGGAAAAGAAGACAAACAAAGGGATTTTGGTCCCAAGATGGGGTTTAAAATCTAAAATAAAATTAAAAAGGGAAATTAACATTTCCTAAGCTCTAAGTGGATAAAACCCGTAAGTTCTAGAGGGTTCCTAAGAGGTCTAGGAAAAACCATTTAAGCAGGCCATAGGATGAAGTAAATAACATCAAGTGAGAATGAGCTCATTTGATCAAGGGGGCAAAGAGACATGTAGTCCAAAAGAGGCCATGATCATTAGCATGTCAAGCATTCATTAAGATGCCTCGATTTGATTTGGCATGGTTTAATATTAAATCTATTTGAGATCAATTATTGGAAAGTAGAAGAGAAGTAACAGAGGATGATTTGGCACTTAGAATGCACTAACACTTGGAATTTGACACTTATTTCCACTTAGAAGGTGCATTGGTAAGGCGAAAAGGCATGGCCAAAAATTCATAATGACCTTCATGATTTCGAAATGCTGTTTTTGGAATATCTTCAGTCTTAATTCTAATTTGATGATATCCTGAACGAAGATCCAACTTGGTAAAATAAATTGCTCCATGTAATTCATCCAATAATTCATCAATCACAGGAATGGGAAATTTGTCTTTAATGGTGAGCTTATTGAGCTCCCTATAATCTGGACACATTCGCCATGATCCATCCTTCTTGTGTACCAATACCATAGGAGCAGAGAAAGAACTTTGACTAGGTTGAATTATACCCGCCTCTAACATTTCTGCAATCATACGTTCAATTTCGCTCTTTTGGAAGTAAGGATATTTATAAGGCCCGATGTTTGGAGGAACACTTCCTGGAATCAAATGAATAGCATGATCATGATCACGAATAGGTGGGAGTCCTTTGGGAGTTTCAAACACCTTGGAATGATTGTCCAAGACTTGTTGGAGATCTTCAGAAATAGATGATTTTGATGTTGGAACTTCTAGAGAGCATAATTGTGCAATTACGCCTCGTTGTTCTTTCTTTAGAAGCTTTTTCATGACATTAGAGCTTATTATCCTTCCTGGCTTCCCTTCAATACCCCGTAATTCGACTTCCTTTCCTTCTGAAAAAAATTTCAAGAAAAGTTCTTGAAAATTAAAAGCTACTGTCCCCAAAGATTGTAACCATTGTAATCCTAGTACAACATCAGCACCTCCCATAGGAATGGAAAGCATTGGACTAGTCAATACATATTCCCCCATGGTTAGCTTGATATTATGGCATTTTCCAGAGCAATTTATAGTTCCTCCATTTGCAACCATCACTTGACATTCTGGTGCTGGGTATAGGAAACAATTCAATTCCTTGGCTACCTTACAATGAATAAAATTATGGGTTCTACCTGAATCAATCAACACTATTACCTTTTTCTTCTTGATATGTCCTTCTATCTTGAGAGTTTGAGGAGTGGTAATTCCTACCAATGCACTACACGATATGGTTGGACTCATTTCTTCTTCTTCTAGGGCTAGTTCCTGGTGTATATCCTCTTCTTGTTCATTTTCTTATTCCTCTTCATAATCTATGTAAAATAATTTCTTCTCAGCACACTTATGACCTTTAGTGTATTTGCTATCACAACTGTAGAAAAACCCTTTTGCTCTTTTTTCTTCCAATTGTTGTGGTGTCAACCTTGTAGGTTGTGGAAATTTAGGTGTAGCAACACTTCCTTCTTTATAGAAGTGAGTGGTAGGCTTCCTTGTCGCCATAATTTTACATTCAATTTTTCTTGCCAACTTGAATGCCTTCTCCAATGAATTAGGTTCCAAAATGTGAACTTCATGTTGGATGTTATCCTTTAAAGTACCTATGAAGAGATCAATCCTGTGTTCCTCTGGAATATCAGTTACCCTTATATTCAGTTTTTGGAAGTCCTCAATGTGCTCCCCCACTAAACCCTTTTCTTTGAGATTTATCAATTGGCTAAAGAAGGTGTTGCTCTTTGTATCCCCATAATGTGCTATCATTTCCTCCGTAAAAATTCACCAAATGACAATTTTTTTACGGGAGAAAAGCCATCGATACCATACAAATGTATTTTGTTCTAAATGTAAAGTTGCAATGCGTACCTTTTGTGTGTTTTTCACATTATGGAGATCAAAATATTGCTCCATTTGTAGTATCCATGTTACAGGAACCTTTCCATCAAACTTCCTCATATCCATTTTTTGAATATGGTGGTTCTTCTCGCCAACATTAGAGTTTATGAAGTCATGATTAACATTTATTTTGTTCTCATCATGAGTTTCCTCTACTATCTTTTCACCATTAGGAAACATTTCTTGTATCAACTTTGTCAAACCTTCCATGTCTGCTTTTAGATCATTCTTCATGTTTTCCATGTTGTCTTTCATTTTTTCATCAATCTTAGCTTCCATGTGATCCATATTAGATTCCATGACAGCTTCCATGCCATCTATCTTAGATTCCATGCCTTTCTTCAAACCATCCATATTATTCTTCAAACCATCCATCTTCACTTCCACGACTTTCTTCAAAACTTTCATTTCATTTTTTGTTTCTCTTTGCGAGAGCGAAATTTGGTGCACTTGCTCTTGTAATTTTGATATGTCATGTTGCAATTCTTCATCTTCATGAGTCATAATAGAGCCTTCTGAAGGCTTAATGGGTGTTGAATTATTTTTACAGGGCATTTTTAGAACCCAATACTGATATCTATTCTACAATATGCCCTTGGAATCAATTCAAATTGATTCTTCAAACAAGACTTATGCAATTCGGAAAAAAAATACACACCTTTTTCTTGCTTTTGACATGCTCGATATTGAAATTGGATTATCTCTATGATTGTAGCTCTTCAATATCTAAACATTGGCACTGAGGTAGCCTTCTAAATTATCTTTCAAATGCCATAGGTATGACTTGATTTGGATTCTCCAAGGCAAAGTTATGTCCAATCTCCCGCAATGACCTAATTATCGACTAGTTCAGTAGAGAGAACTTGTACGAATTTCCATGTGTCATTGTTTTGTCTTTTAGCTCTAAAATTGATAGAAAAGAAACTACAGTCCGTGTACTTGTGACCACTTTTTACAGCACTCCAATCCGATGCTCAGAGAGAGAGTTATGAAGATTTTCCCACGGTCACCACCTTGAGATGAAATTCAGGAGCCTGAAAAAACACTACCTTCCACAGATCATATCTCCGAAAATATTGTGAACCAGGATCTGAAATTTTGTGAATAATTTCCTGAGGATTTCAACTTCGCACCCTAAAAATTTCAGATTCTGAACCTTCGTAGAACAAAATTATAGAGCAAATGCCACGATGACCTGTTTAGATTAAATTGAGGATCCTGCAAAAAGACCTAACTTCCACAGATCATATCTCCAAAAATATTGCGAAGCAAGCTCTGAAATTTTGCGATGCTATTCCTCATGATTTCAGCGTCACACCCTAAAAATTTCAGCTTCTGAAACTTTGTAGAAAAAAATGTATAGTGAAAATTCCCCAATGACCTGTTTGGAGCAACGAAACCCTAGAATCCAAAGCTCTGATACCAAATGTTGTGAAACCAGCTCCAACAATAAAAGAAAAGAGATATCAACGCCTTAGAAATAAGCCACTTTGAAGGGGAAAACTCCAATACATTACATGAATGAACAATTCTTGGATGATACAAATTACAAAACCTCCTTTCTATATATAGGAGTCCATGGGGCCACAATGTAATCCTAGCCGACCTAACAATAATAATTTAAGGGTACAATAATAACAATATGGGGGTTACAGTGGTACAATAATAACAATAAGGGGGTTACACTAACAACAATAAGGGACTATACTAGTAATATAGGGACCTAACATTTTTTTTGCCTTGATAGTCCCTGACACGTATTATGACACCTATGCACATATTGGCATGCCTTGACACTTTACACATTAGCATATTTGACATGCCTTCAAATTATCTAGCACACGTTAGCATTCCCTAACATGCCTTGGCACTCATGCCCTCAAAACTATCCTTACATATTTTCGTGATTTAGGAACCCAATCAAGTCCTTATCTACTACAGTTCATGTGACATTGGTCTACTTCAGTCGTAACAACTTGATCAATTGCACCTAATACAAGTAGATTGTGCCTTGTTCACCTAAGAATTGCCTATACCTCATCTTAGGCCACTCATGTCCAATATGGACTTTACCCACTTAAGAACTTACCAAGACAAGGATCACATCTATCCATGGCCATAAAACAACCAACCAATGTAGTTTACATAGGCAATATTTCACATGTATGTCCAGTTCATATAAACAATAGAGAATTAACTGAGAATTTTCAAGAACTAAAAGATACACAAGGCACACAAGATATAAGTCGGCAAAAGCCGAGTGTCCCAAAACCTAAATACAACAATGTAAAATATGAAATTGTCTAAAATAGTTTAAAACATGACCATTCAGCTAAAGTGTGCCACATGTCATATAAAAATAATAGATAAAGGCAAAATAGTATTATGCCCAACACAAAGTCTCCCTTTGTCTAAAACTGTTTTTTCGAGCCCCTTATCACAATTGTAGGCTTTCCTCTTGAAAATACTATTATGAACTTATTCTAAGACTCTTCATCCTTGGAATACTTGAATTCATTGACATTCCCTCGCACGCACTATTATTTTTTCATTTCCATGCATTTTGACCTAGTTCTCCCTTGTGATGCCTCGACACTCCTTAACACTCCTCAACATTCATTAACATTGTCCAGCATGTGTTAGCATGCCTTCTCATTCCTTAGCATGCCCTAACCCTCCCTAGTTATCATGCCCTCACAACTACCCTTACTTAATTTTCAACTTGGGAACCTAACCAAGTCCTTGCTTGACTAAAGGAGCTTAACCAAGTTATGATTACTACAACTAGACTATGTTGTTGAATTGTGTAGCTTGGGAGGTAATCCACAAGCCTAGTGAGATGGGTTTGTGTGAGTTTGGCCACAAAAGGATTTGTGGGAAAATAACCCAAGAAAAGGGGACTCGGACTCGAGATGGGGTTTAAAATATAAAAGAAAATAAAAAATAAAAAATAATATTTCCCAAGGTATAAGTGGATAAAGTTCGTAAGTTCTGGAGCGTTCTTAAGAGGCCTAGCTAGGAAAATCTATTTAAGGAGGCCTTAGTATGAAGGCAAGAACATCAAGTGAGAAGGAGCTAATTTGATCAAGGAGGCAAAGAGAGGTGTATTACTAAAGTAGGTCAAGTTAGAGGTTGATTAAGTGTTGCTAAAGGGAGGCCATGATCATCTACCAAGAGTAAGATCGTCATGTGAGGGTTCACAAGAATGTCACATACCTTAATGGGTTCAACATAGGAAGTAGGATGGCATATTATTGGTTCTATTATGGTAGATCAAGCTCAAGAGAGGCGGATCATGAGAATTTGGGCATGTGATTTCAGTGGTGTTTTTGTGTGAAGGCCACATCAAATTTTGAAATAGTAGAGAGGGTCGAGACCCTACCTTGTGGTGGTTAGTATGTTGCAAGCTCTATGATAAAGACCAACACAAATCGAGGATGGTCTGCACTAGAATTTATGGCCACAACAGTAGTAGTCACAGGTGTAAAATTGACTGAGGTAGTCGTAGTTTGAGGGTCATAGAGATCTAAAGTTCAGATCAAGATCCAGTTAAATAAATGCCCAAAATCTATGGATCCATATGAGCTAGGCTGAGTCCCTTATGGATGAAAGAGTTGTTGTTTTTTCTATGGGTGGATAGGGTGTGTTATAAATCAATTAGAATAGAAGTATAATTCCCTATTTAGGGATGTTTCCTAGCATGTTCAATCCATAATTTATGCCATTAAGATTGTGCCAAATCTGCATAGAAGAAGAGGGGTTGTGACCCTTAGAGAGAAGTTAATATCTGCAATATATACCACAAATTTGGAATATGGTTTGCAGAAGTATGTACAGAGATAGAAAATCCAAAGGAAGGTGGAACCTTAGTAGAAGATGGAGCAAAATAAATGTTTCATATGAGGAATGGATTGACATGAAGAGGAGTTGATTTTGGTGGACTATCCATAGAGTTTTGGACAAATATTTGAAGTAACCTATAAAAACTTAGTCAATGGCCTGTTAATGGATGATTTGTGACCCTAGCTCAATCATCTAAAAATTTTTAGAAGGATGATAAGATGAGTAGTTCAGATTTTTTCATATATTGTACAAAAAATAAATTGGTACACAAGAATAGTGATTTTGAGAGGACTCAAATCACTATTAGGTGGCATATTTGAATAGCCCTAGATGAGGGCAATGTTGCGGGCACTAGATCAGTAAAAGAAGTGAATATGGTTGGGAAAATTGATGGCAGTCCAAGTATAATAGGAGGGTTGTTAGGTGACTATCAAAGAAGAGCTCTAAGTCTTGTACTTGTGAAGGAAAACAACACTAGTAGAAGGGTAGGTGTATTGGGCCTAAGGACGTGCACACTTTGAAGGACTAAAGTAGTAGTCAAGTGGGCTAGCAAACTAGCCCTAGTTCACTATATTGCAAAGGATTGCATCATTGAGAAGAAGGGAAACCTCAATATCCCTAAACTTGTCATCTTGGAGCAGCAGATGGAAAAAGTGGGCAAACCAGAGAGTTATTCACAACAGAGTTGTGAACAACTAATTGAAAGCCTTAAGTGTTGCAGACATTAAAGGAAAAAATAGGTAGATAGAGGGCAATGTTTTTTTATCTGAGTTCAGTAACCTAAAGGAGTTGAGTTAATTAATAGAGGTAGATTGAGGAGTTGCATAATGGGAGGCAAGAGGACCTGCCAAATGTGCTCAAGGCACATGGATTGAAAGGGTTATGTGTGGCCACCATCAAAAAGTGGGTCAATTGTTCTCTTGTTCAAGGTAGATTGATTGTAAAAGGACTAACACGAAGACCTAGTTGTATTCCCTATATCAGTGTGATTTTAAAGGGCCATGATCCCTAGTACAAGAGCTCTAGCCTATTCTATTATAGTTTTTAATTTAACAAAGAATGGTCTGAAAAAGTTAAAAAAATTCATGTGCACTAGTTGATTCCCTTATGTATGTAGATTTCATTGCGTAAAGTAGATGTGTTGTGGAACTTGAGTGTGTTTGCATCAAATATTCTAAGACCAAACCCAGATTTTCATGTGTCATGGAAATTCAACATATGCCTTGTTCACCTAAGAACTACTTGTAACTCATCTTAGACTACTCATGTCCAATCTCAACTGATCCCACTTAACAAGTTACCAAGACAAGGCTCATCACATCCAACTGTGATCGTAAAACAACTAAGCACACATTTTACATCTTGACATGCCATAACACCTGACATGTATTAAATTCCTTAGTATTATGTGGCATGTGTTAGCATCCCCTACATTCCTTGACATGATTTGACACTCCCTAACATACCCTATCACTTCCTGACACGCCTTGGTATTTTAACATATCTTGACATTTCCTAGTATATAACCTTGTCACTCCCTCCTTAATAGACCTATAAATCATTAACACTCCCTATCACACACTCTTATTCGTTCATTTCCATGCATTTTGATCTTTTTCTTCCTTGTGTTTACCTGACACTCCCTAACACTCCCTAGCATGCATTGGCACACCCTAACATCTGGAACATATTGGCATGTTTCCCTAACACTCTAGCATTCCTTGGCACTACCTAGCATACCTTGTCACTCTCTCCTTAGCACACCTAGAGCTCATTGAAAATCCCAGTCACAAACTCTTATTCATTCATTTCCATGAATTTTTACCTAGTGCTCCCGTGTGTTTTCATAGCATTCCTTAACACTCCTTGACACGTGTTTGTACACCCTAGCACCTAGGACATTTTTGCATGTCGCCCTAGCCTCTAGAACGCCTTAACACTGCCTAGCATACCTTGTCACTCCCTCCTTAGCACACCTGGAACTCACTAACACTTATTATCACAAACTCTTATTTTTTCATTTCCATGCATTTTGATGTAGTGCTCCCTTGTGTTTCCCTGGCACTGCTAGTTAACACTTCCTTGCATGCATTGGCACATCTTAGTCGCATGACGCCCTAACACTCTAACATTCCTTAGCACTATAAATCATGCCTTGTAACTCCTCCTTATCACACTTGGAATTTGTTGAAACTCCTTGTCACACACTCTTATTCATTCATTTCCATGAATTATAATATAGTGCTCCTTTTTGTTTCTCTAGCACTCCCTAACACTCCCTGGCACACATTAGCACACCTTGGAACTTGGCACATCTTGGCATGTTTTCCTAGCACTCTATCATGCCTTGGAATTTCCTAGCATACGTTGTCACTCCCTCCTTGGCATACCTAGAACTTGATAACACTCCCTATCACACACTCTTATTCATTCATTTCCATGCAATTGAAACTAGTCGTCTATTATGTTTCCCTGGCACTCCCTAGAATGTGTTGACGCCAAACCCTAGCACCTAGCACATATTGGAATTCCTAAAATTCCTTGGGACTTTCTAGCATGTGTTAGCACTTCCTGGGATTCCCTTCACACCTTGGCACTCCCCAGTTGTCATGCCCTCATATTAGATAACCTTAATTTTTTTGCAACTTGGGAACCCAACCAAGTCATTGAAAAAACAATGCTGTGTCTAGCACAAAGTCTCCTTTTTCTAAAATTTCTTTGTCCATCCCCTTATCGCAATCATAGGCTTGCCTCCTGAAATTCATATTATGAAATTCTCCTAAAAAAAAAATTTCCATGTGTTCTCGCACCATTTCGTTCCTTGGTATGCCTTGGCACTCCTTAGCTATCATGCCCTTACAACTACCCTTACCTTTTTTAGACTTGGGAATCCAACCAAGTCTTTCCTTGACTAAAATAGCTTGACCAAGTTACAATTAATACAACTATATTATGCCTTTTTCACCTAAGAACTTCCTATAACTCATCTTAGGCTACTCATTTCCAATCTCAACTCATCCCACTTAACAAGTTACCAAGTCAAGGCTCACATCCAACCATGGCCATAAAACAACTAAGAAACATAGTTTCCATCTTGACATGCCATAAAAAATAGAACGTTTAACACTCCCTTACCACTATGTGGCATGTGTTAGCATCCCCTACATTTATTGGCATTTTTTTCACTCCCTAACACACCCTAGCACTCCCTAACATTCCCTAACACTCTAGCATGCCTTGGCACTTCCTAACATATAACCTCATCACTCCCTCCTTAGAAGACTTGGAACTTGCTGACACTCCCTATCACACACTCTTATCCATTCATTTCCATGCATTTTGAACTAGTTCTCCCTTGTGTTTCTCTGGACATAAAGAAACTAATAGGCCTGGCACTCTTCACTTCCCTGAAAGATTTATATAATGAAGAGGACATGATTTCACTCTAATTGAATGTTGGCCCATGAGTACAAATTTCATTTACCATAGGCACCCATATTTCATGAAACATGGTTCCATCCTTTTCTCCATACAGTTTGGCTAGCATCAACATGACTATTCTGAAATGATGCTTCAATCTAGTAGTTGGATACACCTTTGATATCCTGGTCTTAAATCTTTTAGCATAAAACCACCATTTTTTAGTAGCATGCTAGGAGGTACCTCATCCATATCCCTTTTCACCCATTCCTCAGATAGACTTACTTCAAGCTCTAGGAGGAAATTTGTTGACAATATGTTGAAGGTTTGGTAGCCTCCAACTGGGCTCTAGTGTTGGTTTAGGATCCATCTATTCGACTAGTCCACCTGGACTATGAGCCATGAGGTTACATCCACACAAGGAAGAACAAGAGATATGGCAACAATCCTATGAAGGCATGATTTGGTCACATTCTTGTAAATGTTGCCACTGAGGTCATGTTTAGGATCATTGTGGATGAGTTCTAAGAAAACCCCTGAGCTGAACATTTGATAAACTCTTCCCTACTGGAAAGAATTATCATTGATTATCTTGCACTCTCTGTCCCCCACGATTAAAGGATGACGATCAGGAATCACCACCTCTGAAGATTTATTTGTTCAAAGTTTATTTGCATTTTTCTTCATCCTTTTGACTTTCTTATCAATTCTTACACTAACTCAATACAAGAAGCTTAATGTTGTACAGGTTGTCTACTCTATTAATAGTACAGATGCTGTAAATTCATAATTATACACAATATACTTGTACTTGATTACATAACACACTTAGCTGATAAAACAAGTCAGTATTTTACATGGAACTTGATCTACGGGTTGTTTTACATTAATCTATGTAACAAGAAATTGAATCGACTATGAAATAAACGTCATGTTTGATTTCACTGTGTATTGGTTTCACTTACCACCTATTGATAACCTATTGTATAAATGATGTCTGTTATAACTCCATTTCTTACACTATTCACATAATACAATTAATCAGCTTAGCTTTCTCTTGTTTCCATTGTTATAGTAGACTCAACATAAGTAGAACCGTAAACAAACTAGAGTTAAGTTGTTATGAATACTAATGGTAACCACGCTCAAACAGATTGACTTGTATTACATAGATCACAAAGATTGATCAATACTACTACCTTGTTCTAGTTGTATTGATGGGTATTATTCTATAAACCATGTATTAGGGAAATGCTTATTATGTGCCCTTAGTGTAATTAGGTTACATGTACTTGTTACACTGGAAACTGAATATTTAGGCATATAACATAACAACAATACAACCACTCTACGTGCGTATTCAATGGAAATATGACTATGTGTCTAGTTAGATTTATAAAACGACCCTCAAAACTCAAGCTACCCCCTTGACCTATGCCTTTAATAGTATTGCTATTGGATAAGACCCAACTTTTGCGTGCCTTTGTAGGGAGGGAATGGCGAAGTAACTAAAAAATATGGTCCTCGACCTTTATCTCCTTCATCACCTGCTTAACCCACTACATTAAATATTGGATCTAAGGCTGATCCTATTAGAGACACAATCAACATTCACTATGGATACATGCCAGTTCTACCATATGAAGTAAGTGTTTATTGAACCATGTGTAGTAACGTCAGTAGGTGTAGTTCAGTGTGAGTAGCAGGAGTGATAGTGGTAGTGGGTGGAATATATTATTTGAAGACTATTTTTTATGATATTGCTTGAAGGAAGTTCTTATTCCCTTCTCCCTCAGGACATTGGTTGCCATGGGGACAGGAAAACTTGTCAAAGCTATGCTATCTAGGACCATCATACCCACTAACTCTGAGAAGTTCCTTAAATAAAGGTATATGTTTGGGTGGGGCACCTTCCTATTTGTCAGTAAGTGACTCAATCATAGAATAATATCATATAAAAGGATATATCTCATGATATATGTAATTACGCCTTTACTTTTGGCATCAAATGAAATGGGTTTCAATAGGTTCTTGAGCCCTAATCTTCCCCCCCACCGACACAGTCATAACTTCAAACCAATTTGCTCGATTTACCATAGGGTTTTAATGTGAAACTCATTCATATGGATGAGGGTTTCTCCCCTAGAACAAGTTTGGGGGGCGAGAAACTCTTTTGATCAATTATTTGTTCAATTATTCAAGAGTGTAATTACATATATAATAATTTCAAAATTACATATATAATAGTAGAATTTTCTACTAAAACATAATTACGTATATAATAAATCATAATTAAGTATATAATTAGGGCATAAATCATAATTATAGATGTAATATATGCAAGGACCAACGAAAAAAGGAAAAAGTATAATTACATGTATAATAAAGAATTGTCGAAAAAAAGAATCAGAAAAGCATAATTACATATATAATGTTAGGTCCCTATATTACTAGTATAGTCCCTTATTGTTGTTAGTGTAAGCCCCTTATTGTTATTATTGTACCCTTGTAACCCCCATATTGTTATTATTGTGCCCTTAAATTATTATTGTTAGGTCAGCTAGGATTACATTGTGGACCACTAGGGTTACATTGTGGCCCCATGGACTCCTATATATAGAAAGGAGGTTTTGTAATTTGAATCATCCAAGAATTGTTCATTCATGTAATGTATTAGAGGTTCCCCCCTCAAAGTGGCTTATTTCTAAGGCATTGATATATCTCTTTTCTTCTCTTTTTGGAGCTAGTTTCACAACATTTGGTATCAAAGCTTTGACATTCTAGGGTTTTGCTGCTCCAAACAGGTCATCGTGGCATTTTTGCTATAACTTGTTTTCTACGAAGGTTTAGAATCTGAAATTTTTAGAGTGCGAAGCCAAACTCCTGAGGAACATCTTTGCAAAATTTCAAAGCTTGGTTCACAATATTTTCGGAGATATGATTTTTTCAAGTTAGGTCGTTTTGTAGGCTCTTGAATTTAACCTAAACAGGTCATCGTGGTATTTTCGTAATAAAGTTTTTTCTACGAAGGTTCAGAAGCTGAAATTTTTAGAGTAAGAAGGCGCAATCCTAAGGAACATCTTAGAAAAATTTTAGATATTGGTTTACAATATTTTTGGAGATATGATCTGTGTAATTTAGGGCTTTTTTAGGCTTCTGAATTTCATCTCAAAGAGGTGATTGCGGGAAAATATTCATAGCTCTCTCTCTCTATGAGCATCGGATTGGAACGCTGTAAAAAGTGGCCGCAAGTACATGGACTGTGGTTTTTGGTCTATCAATTTTAGAGCCAAAGGAGGAAACAATGACACGTGGCAAGTCGTACAAGTTCACTCTACTGAACTAGTCCAAAATTGGGTCATTGTGGGAGATTGGACATAACTTTGTCTTGAAGAATCCAAATTAGATCAGACCTATGGAATTTGAAAGAAGGTTCAGAGGGCTACTACAGGGATGAATTTCAGATATTGAGGATCCACAATTATAGAGATAATTCAATTTCAATATCAATACCCTCAAAATCAAGTAAAATGTGTGCATTTTTTTTCTGAATTGCATAAGTCTTGTTTGAAGAATCAAGTTGAATTGATTCCAAGGCCATATTGTAGAATAGATATCAGTATTGGATTCTAAAATGGCCCCTAGGAAGAATTCAACACCCATTAAGCCTTTAGAAAGCTCTAATATGACTCATGAAGAAAAATAATAGCAACATGACATATCAAATTACAAGAGCAAGTGCAACAAATTTCGCTCTCGCAAAGAGCAACAAAAAATGACATGGAAGTTTTGAAGAAAGTGTGGAAACTAATATGGATGGTTTGAAGAAAGACATGGAATCTAAGATGGATGGTTTGAAGAATGGCATGGAATCTAAGATAGATGGCATGGATGCTGGCATGGAATCTAAGATGGATGACATGGAAGCTAAGATTGATGAGAAAATGGAAAACATGAAGAATGATCTAAAAGCAAACATGGAAGGTTTGAAAAAGTTGATACAAGAAATGCTTCCTAATGGTGAAAAGATAGTAGAGGAAACTCATGATGAGGACAAAATAAATGTTAATCGTGATTTCATAAAATCTAATGTTGGTGGGAAGAACCACCATATTCCAAAAATGGATATGAGGAAGTTTGATGGAAAGGATCCTATAACATGGATACTACAGATGGAGCAATATTTTGATCTCCATGTTAGGGTCCCCTGATTTGGCTGATTGGCAAACCAAATGATAGTGTAACATCAAACCAGTCTTTGGAGCCTAAGGACCTAGCCTTTCTGGACTTAGAGAGGGCTCTCTCTATATGTGTAAGGGATATCTGTGTGTTTGCTCGTTGTGTTCTGATTTTAGGCTAGTTATGAAGTAAGTTTTTGGTTTTTTTATAGTTGTGAGGGATGAAACTGATCAAAGATATGAGATAGGTAAAAATATGTCAGATCAACTGGGCTATGGGGTCAAAAAGGTCAAGAAAGCTATCAGATGGTGATACAAGGCTGTTGAAGGGCCGATTTGATTCAAGGTAGAAAGGATCTTTAGGTAAAATGGAGTAAGTGGACATCAATTTTGTGAACAACAGAGGATTTCAAGCATAACTATTTTAATAGCAGAAATAAACATGGTAGGGAAAACCATTAATCATGCATAATGTAACTATAAGCTAATCAATACAGAGAAATAAACATTCAAGCCATGCATAGAGACTTTTAACTCTCTAACTTCGGGAAATGGCTATCATACTTTGGGGAAAACACATAAGACAGACTAACAACTCAAAACACTATGCCAGAACGCCTAAACACAGTTCTTTAAGTTATTGGGCACTTTGAAAACAATATTTTCATAGTTTTAGACAAAGGGCTAGATCGAAACTAGGCCTCCTTGGTTCAACAAGATGATAATCTAATCAGTCAAAGATATAGTTTCATGGATGGAGCTATGGATAGCCATAGGTAAGCAGGGCGTACCGTAAATCATACTTAGCAATACATAGAACTATGAATGAAACAAGCAACAATATCCTCAAGTTACTAAAGAGCAATTAAGAATTCTTTAATATGACTAAGGAGGAAGAAAACATGAAAGCTATGAAGAAAGAGGAAATTTGAGGTGCCTCCAAGAGCATATCTCAAATTTGTTCTCTACTGATCTATAGAAAGCAAAAAACATGTATTCATGAATGAAAACTAGAAGACAAAACATAGAAAGAAACACTATACCATTCTACCAAGTCATGGAATCCATCAACAATCCTTCATCATTTCATCCAAGGACATCCAAGAGGCAATCCAAAAGCATCACACAAGTATTTCTTCCAAAGCTCATATGACCAATATATTGCTTCTCTTCTCAAGTTCAGCCTTGTTTACAATGCAAGCCTTTGGAATATATAGGCTCAAGTGAGGAAAACCTCATGGTTCAACTTGCCATCCTATTGGCCTAATCAAAATATCTAGTTTTGTCCTTGAGGCTTTGCAAAGCCCAAGGCACAAAAATATCTCATAAAATATCTAAAAAATGATAAAAATGGGAAATCTATTGACTTTGCATCATTTTTCATGTGCAAAAATAGCTAAACGCACATTTGGAAAAAGCAGATTTTAGAGGTTCAAAAATTACAAAAATATTCAAAATTTACATCAGCAAAAAGTCCCCTGACTTGCCGGCAACATTTGGCAGCCTTCCAGATGTTGAAACGAGCCTCATAATAGCTCGTTGGAAAGATCTAAGTGTCTACTTTCCGAAACAATTGAAATTTTCCCAATCGGATGCCTGGAAGTCCTCCAAAACGGCACCTGTGTGTAAAAAACCAGAAAATTACAGTCTGCTGATAGACCGGGCAGAGTGTGCAAAAAGTGAGCATTTTTCGTCGTTTTTAGGGGGAAAATGATCTCCAAATATCCTGAAAATCACTGAGGGTGTGCTCCTTAATTTATGGCATCTAATTATACCATTCTCCTCCTTTGACGGATCCCCAAAATGAAATGGCTAATTTCATGAGTTTGACCAAAAACTCAAAAATGCCAAAAAACCAAAACATGTCAAAATGAGCCCAAAATCGGTGTGCATGACCCTCAAGGGTCCTTAGCAATATGCTCTGAAACTGAAGCAAAAATTTCAAGTCCTGATGTGTCCTTCTTCTCTTTCCATGCCGGGCGCTTCCCTTTAGCCTCCTTTAGCTTCTCTTGGGCAGCCTTTAACTTGTGCCGGGAAAATTGATTTAGCTTTTGATAATGCTTTGTCATCTTCATTTGTAGCTCTAAATCCCTATTTTCCTTCTCAAGCTTCCTCTCCAAATGGTTATTGGCTCTTTAAAGCCATGCCTCCTTGTTTCTTTCAATCTCTTGCTCAAGTAGTGCAGTGAGGGGAGTGGATTGAAAAAGGGCTTGTTCCTCTTCCTTTTGCTTTTCAAGGGCTCTTTTAAGCCCTATGGTTCTAGGCCTTTTTCGCCTAGGCTGGTCTTCTTCTTCACCTTCATCAAAATCACCTATGAGCTCCTCTATCCTTTCTTGGGCTTTGGCGGCCTCTTTCTTGTACTTGATCGCTCGTGTCTCATAGACAGCCATATGGACACTCATTTGCCTATTTTGGATCTACAAGAAACGATTTAAGTTCTTTGCCTGATGAAGGTCATTCTCCAATGCATCAATTTGGCCCTCTCTATGGATTAGAAGGTTTTCTAGAATCCGGGCCTCATTATCACTGTCGTCACTTTGGATTGGGATGACACCCAATGCACCTCCATGCTCATGACCTTCTCCTACCTTGCCTTTTCCTTTGCCTTGGAAGGCTATCCTTGCGCTCTTCCTTCTAGGCAAGTCAGTGATAGGCTTCTTTGGCAAATTTCTTTTGCTTCGGAGAGTTCTTGTCACATTTGGAGTGACACCCTTGGGCACTTTCTTTCTTGTTGTCTTGGGCTTAGCCTTTTCAGGAGAGGAAAGCATGATTCCTTTGCCTTTGTCATCTTGCTTTTTATCCCCTTGAACTTGCTTTTCCTCCTGAGGCTGTTGTGTATCTTGAGGAGGCTGTAGTGCATCATGAGGGGACTTCTGTGTGTCATGAGGAGACTGCTGTGTATATTCTTTATGCTGCTCATGCTCCTCAATGTCATGATGCTGCTCTGTCTCAAATTCCTAATGCCCTTGATCACCAACATCATGTTGCTGCTGTGCTTCAATTTCCTGCTCATTTTGTGGTTCAAGCTGCTGCTCAAGCTGCTGCCCAAACTTCTGTCCTTCCTCTCTGAATTGCTGCTGCTCAGCACTCTCCTCT
The DNA here is from genome assembly GCA_034641835.2 of Pinus albicaulis. Taxonomy (NCBI): domain Eukaryota; kingdom Viridiplantae; phylum Streptophyta; class Pinopsida; order Pinales; family Pinaceae; genus Pinus; species Pinus albicaulis. The sequence goes on along the minus strand of MU968493.1, from coordinate 1,261,677 downwards.
TCTTGCTCTTGTTGTTGTTCTCCTTCACCACTGTCATGCTGTCCCTCATCTTTTTCTTCATGCTTATATCCCTCCTCCTCTTGCTGGCCACTTCCCTCTCCTTCTCCATGCTCTCCTGCCTGTCTTGTAGTGAATATGAGCCTTCTAGGAGTAGGTATGCTAGAGGAAGGTGAGGGGCGATGAGTAGGAGATGTGGGGGATGTATGAACCGGAGGGACAGTGGAGAAATCTGAGTGACTGATGAAAACATCCCAAGAAACCTCTTTCTTCTCAAGCTGGTGAAGGATGATGATTTTAATGAGGGAGTGATGAAATAGAGAAGCTATTTTCTATGATGGAGGCTTCTTCTGGACAGAGGAGGCCATTTTCTCAATGCTTTTGCACAAGAAGTAAGGAAGATTGAGCTGCTTGGTTCTAGTGAAGTGCATTAACAGTTGGATGTGGTATGCATAAACTCAGGAGAATCTCCCTTCACAAGTGAAATACTTCATTATAATCTTCATAAGGGGAGCATAGCTGGCTAGAAGATAAGAAAAAGGGAAAATAGCAGGGCATGCTTCTCTATGCTCAGGCTTGAGGAAAGGTTTGTAGTCATCCAAGTCTAAATAGGCTTGCTTGAACCAATTCTCACCAATGTATGGGATTTTAGTGGCCTTGGATACAGACCTCGAGGAGAACTTGAAATCAAGGCCTGCCACTTGAAAATGTTTTTCTTTGAACCTCAAGGCGCACAAATGTGTTAAAGGCGAGAAAATTTTGACTTCTTGTACCCTGTGGAAAAAATCCAAACACCCCACCTCATGAAAATTGAAAAGGATATATGGGTGTTCATTGACTTCCTCAGTAGAGATTGGCTCATATCTCTTGTGAAACCCACTTCTGCTATCTTGCCTGGGCGGCATCTTGGGCTAGATGTGCTCTTGAAACACCACACTGCCCCAAAGTTTGTGAAATTCCTTTTTCAAACAAAACTCTGTCCTAGCCTGTCAACTTTGCTGTAAGCAACAAATGATTTCAAATATAGTGTAAAAATGCTCTTCTTTGGTGTAAGACCTTTGTTCCTTCAGAATGGTGCCTTTCTAGCCTTTGTATATCAATCAGTCAACATTCATAACGAATACACAGTCAAAGGAGAAAAAATACAGTCAAGGTGACTTTCCTGTGTAAAGGTACCCGGCTTTGATGTTTGAGGCAATAGGACACCCTTGTCTTTGTAGAGGAAGGAAAAACAAAAGCTTTTGATTAAAAAACACTGCTCTCTATTGGTATGCAACTCAACCAATCAATTCCACACCATATACAAAGTCAACCAGAGTGTATACACACAGTCAAAGTCACTGTTTATAAGATAGGTTAACAAGGCTTACTGTGTTTTTTCATGATGTGGTAAAAGAGGCCTGTAGCATTCAACAATATAAACTCCTTTTCAACAAAACACTACTCCTTTTGGTGTGCCTTTCAACAAATATTTTTAACAATATGAAGATAGTTAGTTACAAAGGCATCTACACAGTCCAAGGTTTGCTGTGTAATAGGTAACAGAGTTTATTTTGCTTTTGATGTGGTCATAAAAATCCTGTAGCATTCAATCACAACAAACTCCTCCTTAAAAAAATTACTGCCCTCCCTTTGTTTTACTGCTTCTCACACTAATTTGATCCACACACCCTCCAACTGTACATGGCAGCTTTCTTACTGTTTCTGCCTTATGGACTTGAAAGGCACAACATTGCTTTTTTGTCCCTTTGATATACAGAGGATATTTTGGAAAACCACAAGTGTTTATCTACTGATCATTGTGTTTATATAAGTGACCGACTATTCTCACCCTAAAAAAACACCTTATCCTTCCTTTCTGTTTTAAACAATGCACATAGCTGATAGATTCAACCTTGTTTCATCACAATAGTGAGGGAAATTTGATGGTCTTTTAATATCAATAAAACTTACAAGCTTTTGATGTTTCACCAGCCACAACAAATCTTGTTCTTCACACAAAATTCAAACCTATGGTTTAAACTATGACTTTTAACCCTTTCACCTTGTCTTAGCAATTTTAAAAGAGCAAATAAGCACATGAAATACCTTTGGATCGATGACAATGCTTCTTGAAGAGTTTGATCTGCTTTAGGAGTTGATTTGAGGTGTTTTGAGTGTTGGAATGGTGCGCGGCACTTTTATAGTGAATAACGTCACGCAAAATGGGTCGTCGGGTCACTGTCGGGCTGACAGGACCGGCACCTATAGGCGCGCCACGCGCACCTACAGGCGTGCCGTGTAGTAGTGTGCCGCCATGTAAAAAATGCGCCTAAGCACGCCGCGCAACGCTACAAGCGCGCCGCGCAATCTCCAACCCTTGAAAACTCAGGTTTATTACTCAAGACTTTTTATCCGGCTTTGTGAACATCAAGGGAATGCCTTGCTCGTGATCTTGGAGCTTGCAAAGTGAAACTGCAATGGTCCTTTTTCCCTTTGAAAAGCAACAAATCGAAAACTCCTTGATTTTGTCTTGGGAGGGTTTAGAAGACTGTTGTTTTTAAACCACTACCTCGTCTATTTGACAAAGGGAAAAGAATGATTTTGAATGTGTCGAGAAAGGCCCACACTTTGAACTATGTTGGCAAAGTATATGCATGCTTTTTGAACAACCTTAGTGGGTACCAAACTATTTAATTATGAAAAATATCCAAAAGGTTAAACCCCATTAACTGTGCTTACATGTTTGGAAGGTAACTTCTGCCACTGTTAGACACTTTAGTGGTGTTATTTTCAACATGTAACATTTGCTCAACAATAAACCGATGAGTTTGTGAAGCACCTTTGCCATTTTTCAAGGAGGAGGATTAACCCTTTTCGAGACCCAATCTGACATTTTTTGTTGTTGATGCTTTAGATGTAATGATGCCCACTGTGAAACTGATTCAACTGTGAGGTGTCCTTTAAGCTCATTTTCTGACTGTGGGTAAAAAATGTAGTTGCATTTGCTCATGGTCTATTCATCTCTGTCCATTTGAAACAAAACAAAGTGACCTTGAATGTGTTAATAAGGGTCTACATTTGAAAATTGTTGGTAAAATTAAAAAAGGCTGTGTGTTTTACTCGAGCAGTAGCAATGGTTATGACTCTTTCCCAGGGTCAATGCTATTCATCTTATTTACACATTTGAACAGTGCCTTCTATCACTGTTGTCCCTCTGGTGACATTTTTAACATAGAAGCTCCCACTTTGAATAATACCCCAATGAATTATGGACCATCCTTTGCAACTGTTAACACCTTTGGTGACATTTTATCATGGAAAATCCACTCAAGATCTGTTAAAAAGCATTGAAAACTGCTTTGTCATTTTGAAAGGAGATGGCTTGTCTTTTTCAACTTGGCCGACAAATTCTGCCTCCAGGTGTTTCATCAACTTTTCCTCCAACTGTAGGTGCCAAAATTTAGTTGCATTCATTTAGACTTTGTAATTTTCTGTTTATCAAGAAGGGCGCTTCTTCCAACACACTTCCTCTGCTCAAAATGTACCAGCAAGGTACCTTTGACCATCTGTTATGGGAGCAGACTTTCTTTTGAAAAACTAAATATACTTTGCCATTTTGTCCACTGTGATGAGCTATTTGAAAGCATTCTCTTATGAGCAGGAAAATGAGTATCCTTTGAAACATAATCATCATTATTTCTTTGCCTGTGTAATGACACAACTCATCAACCACTCTTCAATTTGGTTTTGTTTTGACTGCAAACTGTCTTTTGAGAGAAAACCTGTTAAGAGATAAGCTTGACCTCCTTTGATTGCAGTGGTACCCCTACTTTCTTTTTGGTCTCTTTATTTTTCTATTTCAATGATCTCCTATCATGTCTATACTTTGTCTATCAGTCAGTGAGAAATCATAGAAATAAACATTGCTCTGGCTTACTGCTTAATGAATGAAGAGGAATTTCACTTGGCAAAATCTCTGTGCTTTGTCAACCTTCTGTCTCAGCCACATGAAGGCTGCCTGATGAACATATTGACAAGGGTTTTTCTTACACATCATGGCAGGAAAAAAACATTGAAAACATTAATGCTTTTACCTTAGCTTTCAATCATTACAGTACTTCATAAAATCTGTGTCACTATCTCACTGTTCATTAAAACAAATCTGTCTTACAGTCAGTTGCAACTCTTCAAGTCAAACTTTGGCCATCGCCCTCTGCTTACAGATGAAGGAGGCGCTCTTCAAACCCTCTGCTTATAGATGAAGGAGGTCCTTTGGTCTTCAAACCCTCTGCTTATAAATGAAGGAGGATCTTAGCCATGACAGATTATAAGTCTGTTTAACAGTTTTGTTTTTCTTCTATTGTCCTTTCAGACTGTGAATGAGGTCGCAAGAGTTTGATGAATAACTCTTTGCCCAGTAGATGCATCTCAGGCTCAGGATCCCATTGAGAAGCAACTGTCTTCTCATGTGGAGCCAAGAATTGTCTTCTGAGATGCTGATATGTTTCTTCTCCTTGTAAAATCCATCAATCACTGTAAAACACCTAAAATTAGCTTGAGATTATGGTCTATGTGTTGCTGAGACTTAAGGGTGTATAAGTGGCGCGACTTAGGGCTGTGACTAACTTTATTAGTAGAGTGGGAGGTCTGTTATGACTGTTCTATAGTAGAAGGAGGTTTTTTGGCTCTTTGATGGTTGCCAAGGGTGAAATTCCTTAAAACGCCACTTCCTAACTTAAGGGAGATTTTTGAACAGATTTGGATTGTCTCTTTAGAGCTGGTGGGCAACTAGTATGGCTAAGGCTAGGTAGGATTTGATAATGGGGTTTCATCTCGTCATGGGCGGACTAAAAGGTAGGAGGGAAAAAAAGTTTTATGGGTGTTTTCCCAGCTGGCAAATTTGACAAATTTTCAGATCGGCTGTTGGAAAACTTGGCTGTTACAACTAGTCATCACTTAACAAGTAAAAAATACTGATGACTAACACTCCATAATGTGAAAAACACACAAAAGGTACACATTGCAACTTTACATTTAGAACAAAATACATGTGTATGGTATTGATGGCTTTGCTCCCGTAAAAAAATTGTCACTTGGTCAATTTTTATGGAGGAAATGATAGCACATTATGAGGATACAAAGAGAAACACCTTCTTTATCTAATTGATAAATCTAAAAAAAAAGGGTTTAATGGGGGCGCACATTGAGGACTTCCAAAAATTGAATATAAGGGTAACTGATATTCCAGAGGAACATAGGATTGATCTCTTCATAGGTACTTTAAAGGATAACATCCAACATGAGGTTCGCATTTTGGAACCTGATTCATTGGAGAAGGCATTCAGGTTGGCAAGAAAAATTGAATGTAAAATTATGGCGACAAGGAAGCCTACCACTCACTTCTATAAAGATGGAAGTGTTGCTACTCCTAGATTTCCACAACCTACAAGGTTGACACCACAACAATTGGAAGAAAAAAAGAGCAAAAGGGCTTTGCTACAGTTGTGATAGCAAATACACTAAAGGTCATAAGTGTGCTGAGAAGAAATTATTTTACATAGATTGTGAAGAGGAAGAAGAAAATGAACAAGAAGAGGATATACACCAGGAACCAACCAAAGAAGAGGAAGAAATGAGTCTGACCATATCGTGTAATGCATTGGTAGGAATTACCACTCCTAAAACTCTCAAGATAGAAGGACATATCAAGAAGAAAAAGGTAATAGTGTTTATTGATTCAAGTAGTACCCATAATTTTATTCATTGTAAGGCAGCCAAGGAATTGAATTGTTTCCTATACCCAGCACCAGAATGTCAAGTGATGGTTGCAAATGGAGGAAATATAAATCTCTCTGGAAAATGCCATAATATCAAGCTAACCATGGGGGAATATGTATTGAATAGTCCAATGCTTTCGATTCCTATGGGAGGTGCTGATGTTGTACTAGGAGTACAATGGTTACAATCTTTGGGGACGGTAGCTTTTAATTTTCAAGAACTTTTCTTGAATTTTTTTTCAGAAGGAAAGGAAGTCGAATTACGGGGTATTGCAGGGAATCTGGGAAAGATAATAAGCTCTAATGTCATGAAAAAGCTTCTAAAGAAAGAACAACGAAGCATAATTGCACAATTATGCTCACTAGAAGTTCTAACATCAAAATCATTTATTTTTGCAGATCTCCAAAAAGTCTTGGACAATCATTCCAATGTTTTTGAAACTCCAAAAGGACTCCCACCTATTCGTGATCATGATCATGTTATTCATTTGATTCCAGGAAGTGTTCCTCCAAACATCAGGCCTTATAGATATCCTTATGTCCAAAAGAGCGAAATTGAACGTATGATTGCAAAAATGTTAGAGGTGGGTATAATTCAACCTAGTTAAAGTTCTTTCTCTGCTCCTATAGTATTGGTACACAAGAAGGATGGATCATGGCGCATGTTTCCGGATTATAGGGAGCTCAATAAGCTCACCATTACAGATAAATTTCCCAATCCTATGATTGATGAATTATTGGATGAATTACATGGAGCAATTTATTTTACCAAATTGGATCTTCGTTCAGGGTATCATCAAATTAGAATGAAGACTGAAGATATTCCAAAAATAGCATTTCAAACTCATGAGGGTCATTATGAATTTTTGGTCATGCCTTTTGGCCTTACCAATGCACCTTCTACATTTCAAGGGTTGATGAATTCCATTTTCAAACCCTTCCTTAGAAAATTTGTTCTAGTATTTTTTGATGATATACTAATCTACAGTAGGTCTTGGAAGGATTATGTTCAACATGTTGACAGTGTGCTCAAACTGTTGCAGGAGAAACAATTATATGCAAAAACATCCAAATGTTTCTTTGGAGTACAAGAGGTGGAATATATGGGTCATATTGTATCTCATGAGGGTGTTAAGGTAGACCCTAACAAAATTAAAGCCATTAAGAAATGGAAAGTCCCCACAACCATAAAGCAGTTCCGAGGATTTCTCAGGTCAACAGGGTATTATTGAAAGTTTGTTAAGAATTATGGAAGAAGGATGAATTTTCATGGAAGAAGGATGAATTTTCATGGACTCCTGAAGCAACTAAGGCCTTTGAACATCTTAAAGAGGCAATGTGCCTAGAACCAGTCTTAGCTATGCCAGACTTCACAAAAACCTTTATTGTGGAATGTGATGCCTCAGGAAATGGAATTGGTACTATTTTAATGCAAGAAGGAAGACCCATTACTTTTGAAAGTCGTCCAATCAAAGGAAAGTATTTAAAGAAACCTATTTATGAGAAGGAAATGTTAGCAATACTACATGCAATAAAGAAATGGAGAACTTACCTAATAGGAAGACACTTCAAGGTAAAAACTGATCATGATAGTCTTAAACACTTTTTGGAACAAAGACTATCTTCAGAAGAGCAGCAAAAATGGGTCACAAAGATGTTGGGTTATGACTTTGAAATAATATAAAAAAAAGGGAAGCTAAATTTTGTTGCATATGCACTCTCAAGAAAGAATGAAGAGGTGGAAGCATTGCTTTGTGCCATTTCTATTATCCAACCAGATTGGATAACCAAAGCAAGAGATGAATGGAAGAAGGACGAAGAAGTGTGGAAACTCATTCAAAAGTTGTAGCAAGATCCTAGTACATCTGATACATTTAGTTGGAAAAATGATTCCTTATGGTACAAATATCGCTTATATCGTTGTAAGAATTCCCAACTAAAAAAAATATTCTTTTGGAATTGCACGCTTCTCCTTAGGAGGACACTCAGGATTTTTAAAAACTTACCACAGGTTGAAGAAAGAATTTTTTTGGGATGGCCTTTAATCTGATATTCAAAAGTTTGTGGCGGAATGTTTGGTTTGCCAGCAGAATAAAGTTGAGACAATTAAGACCCCGGGTCTTCTACAACCTTTATCCATTCTATTAGACTCCTATACCAATAGGTGTCATTTTTTCATGATTGTCTTGATTGAACTATGGAATATGTTCAAACCTTTTTCTTGAGCAAATGTGTTCCATATTCTTGAAAAACCAAAAAATCAAAAAAAATTTAAAAATGTAAAGAGGGTATACCCTAAAAGAAAAAATCAAAGGGTAAGAAAAATAAATTGGTCAAGAAAATGAAATAAATGAACCCCAAGCAAAAAAATAGACCAAGGAAAGTGTGCAAATCCAAATGCCACTACTATTTCATTTTTTGTAATAAAGCAATTAGTGTGCAGTCTTGTCAAACTTTTGCCACAATTTATGAAGAGTCAAACTCGTTTAAACTTGACTCATTCATTTTTCAATTTCATGTTGTAGAATAGAGAATAAGTATCTCGCCAAACAATTTAATCTTGGCAGATAAGTAGATAGGTAGAGTAAATAAAGGAGCTCAACAGTTTAAATTGAGCCCTTGGATGTAATAAGTGTAGACTTAGGTAGGCTTGCCATGTAAAAGAAAAAGAAGATTGATAAGGGTTTGCCAGCCTAAGTGCACCCTAATAAAGAAGAGAAAATGGTAGAGTAAGGTAGATAGGGTAGGTAGATGATGTTGCAAAGTTTCATGTGATGAATGATGGTGCTAAATGTGTCTAATCCTTTACTGTCACCACCAAGTGCAAAGACGTAACAATACATTGGCGTGAATTACATAGTAAAGCAAAGTCAAAATCATTAACTTCCCACATCACTTTCTCCCTAAGAGTTTTACTAATTTCCCCCAAAGTGCTAAGGTATTTGAAGATTAAAGGGGCTCAAGGCATTTCCTTGACTTTTGGAGGGACCGGACCCTCGACTCGATGATCAAAAAGACCTAAGTATTTGAAGTTATTTATTATTATAAACATTCCCTTTTTAATCTTTTCCTAAGTAAAATTTTATTTTACTTAGGAAAATCATGCAAATTTCCATAATAATCCTCAAAATTACTTACTATTCTATGTTTAAGTGTTGAAATTGAAATGATACAATTTACTTCATAAATCTCCACTTTCCTAGTTGTGTAAAGTATTTTTGAGTTTCCCTTGTCCCATTGTCATATTAAAATTTAACTTTAAATATTAAATCCTTATATAACTTACCTTTTCCTATATGTATAACTCCTCCTATACAATATCCCCAAAAGCCCATCTTATTATAAAATTTCAACCAAAGTATTTATTTTTCCAATTATTCATAAAAGACCCACATTATGTGCCCTTTGGTTAGAAATATATCTTTATAATCTATCCTCGCCCCTATGGATAATAAATTACATTGATTTATTACCATATAATAACAATATTGAAAAGGTTTTAAGCATATGTTTTATGTTTTAAACGGAAAAAAACAAATAAAACCAAAGCCCCGCCGCAACCCCAACTCTCATTAAACCACGGGATTAATTAATCACCCGATTAATTAATAACCAATCCCTCGACCAATAAGACGCCACCCGAAATAGTTAAATTAACATTAATTACTTTGGGCCCACGTGTTAAATCCCCTACCTTCTTCACGTCATATCACCCGTCCGATCGCCCATTCCCGATCAACTGCCCGCCGTAATTCTCGCTAGCCATCCATCGTCCGATCGTTAATGCGCGGGATCACGAGTGGTTTCGAAACAAAGGCACCCGCCACGTGTTGATCTCCGAATGGAATCGTCGCCTCCCCGCGGAAAACCGCTCGCTCCCCGAAAGCGGTGCGGAATTTACCGCTTACCGCCCGACCCCGCGTGATGCATCCATCATACATCGTTGACGTCATCTCATAAAAATAATAAAATTTCCCCCCCGTTTGACTTTGCCGATAAAACAAAACATTCACGTCTTTTTTCATCATTTTTGTACGCCGTTGAAAGAAAACGCCTTCCACGCGAAAAATTCAAAATTCGAATTTGTGAAGTCCACCTACCTTATCCTTTCGAAGAAGATTGCAGTACAAGCCTCTCGTAAGATTATCTACCTTATCCGACACCTCATCCAAACATTGTTTTCTCCAAAAAACAATGTATTTACCCTAAATTCAAACTCGAACTCGTTGAAATCTCGGCTTTCCTTTTTTCCTTCAATCGAAACAGAGTTAGAATTAATTACTAGTTCATTCCGTGACCCTCGAAAAACCGTAATTGAATTACTAAATCTGCAAATGGACCTATTTTTTCCCGTGAATTTACTCAATTCCTCACCATTAGCCAAATTTCCATTTTTCCACGGAACCAAAATGGGAGTTCCCGTAGCCTTGAATGATGCTCCATTTTGAACCCGGTCAAAACCTCACTCCCTTGTCCATTGGGGAATTGCTTGAAAAAATCTACTCTGTTGTCCCTCGAAGAGGTAATCGACGATCACATCCTGGGATAAACAAAGTCTTAATACTAGTCATAAGATTTTTTTTACTCCAATATTTTTATCAAATCTATTCAAAAAGAGGTTAGAAAGCATAACGAAACTAAAGAGTATCGGTGGTTAAAGTGTACCGGGTAAAAGTCGCTGAAAGTTAAAATGAAGTTACAGAAGCAGTCAAAGGTAAATAGTAAAAGTAAATACAGAATATGCGTAGAAATGGTAAAAATAGATGAGAATACTTTCACCAATAGTGAGGTTTGTCTAAAGTTAAAGTAAAACAATCAAAAGAGCAAGAAAGTAAAAAAGATGAAAAAAACATAACAAGAAGGAACATTTTTTGTAGAAATTGCATATTTTAGTCATAGTTTTGAAGAAACTATTGTGATAAATCCAAGATGAATTTTACAAAACTGAAGGAGGTTTATGTTCTTAAGAGAGCCATCTACAAAAACCTCTCTCACGTTTCTAACTAGTCCCATTATGGTTTTGGAAATATTAAACAATGTTGGAAAGCACTTTTTTGCAGAAAATTCTCGTTAAGTCATCATTGTGCAGAGAATATTGTGGCCAATAAGAAATACATATTACCCAACGGAAGGAGGTTTTTTGTTCCTAGGAGAACCATATACAAAAAACTATCTCATTTTTTTTGACATTGATTTCATAATGAGAGATACATGCACATATTTAGAGGCTATTTTTTCGTACTCAGTAAAACTCTGTTTTACACATCTTTTTACAGAGCCTATTGTGCACAGCTTGGAGAGGAATTTTAGGAAAGTGAAAGAGGTTTATCTCACCAACATATTTATCTACAATAACCTCTGTCACTTTTTACATATATATTATGGATTGAAAAATATATGGGTATCATTGGACCCAAAAGTTGCAGAATTGTTGGAGCAGAATTGCACAAAGAAAGGAAGCAAAGCTAGTGACTTGGATGCCTCATCATCAACTAAGAGTTGGATCAAATTCGAATTCTCCTCTTTGTCATCACCTATCCATACAAAATAGTGCCAAATAGATGAATTAGTTTGAGTGTCCTTTACTTAAGTTCTATTTATGTAAAATAGTTGGAGAGATTTGTGAACTAATCTTGATATTTTTTTCAAGATATTTTAGTTTAGAATTTGTATAAATACTTCACTCTTGGAAGTATTTTGGTGGATTCTACTACTTTGCTGTGACATTGATGCTTTTGGAATAAAAAGTGCTTTGGAGAAACTTATTTGTGGCTTGTTGGATGACTATTTGAATCTCGGACTTTTTGCAGGGATTCATGCGTCGAATTGCAGCTTCAATAAGTCTTTATATCCTATGTTTTAAGTTTTATATATATTTATAATACCATTGTGTCCATTTCGAATAATTGACATAAAATAATAACTTCGAATTTACTTAATTGTACTCGAGTTCGAGTTGTGATTATTCTAAAATGTTTTCTTCTAGATTGGTTATAAGCAACGAATTCTTAAATGCTCTTGCTTCGCTAATTTAAACATTTTGATTACTATAGTAAAGAATTCTTCACCGGTATTTATTTGTAATCATTCCATTTCTTTCTTTTGAACATGTTGAAATATTCTTAACTTCTCTTTCATCCTTTAAAACCCATTCCATCCACTTTAAATTCTAAAAATTGTTCTCTCGTTTGGCTATCTTGCCCCGCAAAGCCATCTTGTGTGTAGAAGAATAATCCGAGAAAAGCCATCCTTTGACTCCATAGCCCAATGGCCCTGAAAATATTCAACCTTGCCCTTAGTTGGCGAATTCCACCATTTTCAAACAAACTCTCGATCTATAACTAGCCTAAAACCTTCTAAGAACAAAGATAAATTATAAAGAGAGAGCCCTCTCTCGGATGCGGATTGGCTAGATTCTGCATCCGAAGGTTGGTTTGTGGTTACCTTGGGTATACTTTCCTTTTCCACAACTTCAAGGAAAACCTCGAGTGATAACACATTCCAAGTCAACGTTGGGAGGAGATTTCAATGGATTTTATCACAAGTTTACCTAAGTCCGAAAAGGAAAGAGTGTCATCATGGTGGTAGTTGATAGACTTACCAAGTATGCACACTTTTGTGCATTATCTCATCCATTTAAAGCAAGTACAGTTGCTACTACATTTATGGACACAATTCAAAAGCTACATGGAAACCCAAGGGTTATTGAGAGCGATGAGAGATCCCATTTTTACTAGAAATTTTTTGGATGGAGTTATTTTCTTGTTTGGGATACTCAATTAGCTAATATCTCATCTTATCATCCTCAATCCAATGGTCAAACTGAGATAGTAAATAAATGTTTGGAAGGATATCTTCGTTGGTTTTGTATCCGATAAACAAACACGATGGGTCAAGTGGTTACCTCTAGCCTGAATGGTGGTAAAACACTTCCTTCCATACTGCAACAAAAATGACCCCATTTATGGCACTTTATGGATATCATCCACCATCCATCACATCATCTTTAAGATAAAATTCGAAGGTTCAAGCAGTGGAAGATCACATCGAGCATCAACAAGAAGTTCTCCAACTCTTAAAGGACAACCTGAATTTGGCACAAAATCGAATGAAATAATAGGTAGATCAACATTGCAGCAAGAGAAGTTTTGATGTAAGAGACTAGGTATTTTTACAGCTACAACCATACAAAAAAATGTCCCTCAATCAAGCTAAGAAGGATAATAAATTATCTCCAAAGTACTATGGTCCTTACAAGGTGTTGCAAAATATTGGTACTATGGTACAAATTGGAGCTTCCTGCTTCTTCACGAGTGCATCCAATTTTCCATGTTTCGTGCTTAAAGAAGGTTATAGGTGAAAATATTCCAATTCAAACAATATTGCCAAAACTTTATGAGGAAGGAAAAATCATATTGGAACCTAAAGCGGTCACGGAAACAAGAACTTGACAGCTACGGAATTGATCAATTTCAGAGTATCTCATCAAGTGGAAGAACTTACCCACTGAAGATTCTACATGGGAGGATGAGAATGTTATACAGAAGCACCCAGAGCTACTCAAGCATTGAGGACAACACTTTTTTGAAGGAGAGGGGCATGTTAGGTCCCTATATTACTAGTATAGTCTCTTATTGTTGTTAGTGTAACCCCCTTATTGTTACTATTGTACCCTTGTAACCACCATATTGTTATTATTGTGCCCTTAAATTATTATTGTTAGGTCAACTAGGATTACATTATGGCCCACTAGGATTACATTGTGGCCCCATGGACTCCTATATATAGAAAGGAGGTTTTGTAATTTGAATCATCCAAGAATTGTTCATTCATGTAATGTATTGGAGGTTTCCCCCTCGAAGTGGCTTATTTCTAAGGCGTTGATATCTCTTTTCTTCTCTTTTTGGAGCTGGTTTCATAACATATAATAAAGCATCGATCGAACTAAGAACTTTGACATAATTTTCACAAGAATCATCCTCTTCAACATTGAAATCCATTTGGGAGGAAAAGAGCAAGAGAAATGGCCCCCTCCTAGAACAAAGAAATTATTGTAAGAGCTTAATTGTTCCAAATTCAAACTCTTTGGGCAGAGGAGCAAAGGAGTCTGCCCTGCCAACTAGATCATTTGGGTGACTCCATGAGAGGGAACCATTAGAGAAATTGATTGGTTGGTTTTCCGATCGGTCAGAGCTATCTCTAATTTGAAAGGTTCCCCTACCTCCTCCCAAAAAGTGTGCAAGTGAGAGGCTTGAGGCTCTACAAGGAAGGGGATCAACTAGGAAACCACCTTCCTGAAACTAGCATCCACCTTACCAATAAATGCATGCATCTCACCCTCTAACATAAGCAGTAATATCAGCATGGCATGAGAGACAACAGGGGGCTATCAAATCACCTCTACCAACACCGGTCGCCATAAAGATACGAAGCATCGTACCATAATATAAACAGATAGCACGACCAAGGAAAATGATAATGGTGAAGCAGGCATAGTAGTAATAAACCTCACCAATACCACCCATTCTTAGGACTATAAGACAAATTTAAATTACACCAAAGAGTGAGCACAAAACAACCTTGTATCACAGCTAGGCACCCCTTGATGACCCCCAAAATGACGAGCATAAGGATTAAGGATAATGCCTAATGAGAAACAAATTTGATTGATGCACAATAATTTGGAATGAATCTTCACAAGAAGAGGAATTATTCAAGGAAAAGGAAGTATGATTCATATGATTTTGAGACTAGATAGGAAGAGGGTACATCTGCGTATCTTGAGGTTACTATGCCACAAAATCCATGCTTTGCACAAATTGGATTTCGATGCATTGGTTTTCGCACAGACTTTCTTAGCTCAATCAAATGGTGGCAGGGTAATGGACAGTGGATGGGGTTAGGGTTCCAACGATTGAGCTATATTATTTATGGATTGAAATCCATTCAATTAGTAAGTAAGCAGTTCAAGTTGCTTGCCTGTATATTAGCTTTGGTATGGAGAGTCTAACGAAGTGGCTTATACCATCCCTAGGAATGGAAATCAGTAAATGATTAGTTGAAAGCATTGAGTGAGTAGAGCATCACCCCTTCTTGATAGTAAAGTATCAAGATTGGTTAGGATTTTTCCCACACCCCTGGTTGAGTGAAGGAGAATCAATTGGACCATCCAAAGTAATATATTCTAGTGTCTCCGAAAATCTGTGTTGGCTTAGGAAATAACTCTATTGGCTGGGCTATTAGCTAGCCTTATCCAACCCACACTGGCCATCCTATGATTCTTTCTTGTCATCATACATTTTGATATGCATCATGTTATGTATTTAATACTAGATAATCCCTTTAGATATCATGACTGAATGGACCAAATTCTAGAAAATCCCTTGAAAGTTGAAATCCCATTAATATTTTTTTTGTTGGTTGATAGTTGCTTATCATAGTCCCATCTAACAAATTTTAAAGCTAAGATAAACTAGATCAGAAGTTATGCCATATAAGCATACATGGTACTCCTTTCAACTTATTATATACATATACCTTATTATCCCAATACAGAACCATGTGCTCCATGGCATTGAATTTTTTTGCACTAGCTTAGCCAATCTCTAATCCTGATGGTATGCATATTTTTCTAGTGACTGTCATTCTTTTTTTTCTCCAACACAGTTGAAGAATGCAAGAAAATCAGTGGATTTTAGTTTAGGTCACCCATTATTTTTTTGTTTTTGTTGTCAAAATATGTCGTGTATTTACATAAATGTATTTACAAACAACAAATCAAAAGGTCGAAGCGTATATACAATGAAGCTTATATTAGTATCCTCTTCTACAAGAATAGAAATTGGTTGGTATCTATATCTCCTCGGAAGATACACAAGATGCAGATTCATAATTGTATTCAAGTTGCAAGGAAATATTGGAAACGTATTCAGATATTCTAGACACGGATCTACTAGGACTCATGTTTGTAACGAAAGTTGAAGAACTGGGTTCCCAAAAGGTCATGGAACTTTTTCAAGGAGGTAGGGACTTGGTTGTATACACTAAATAGTAAGAATTGAAATTGATATGTTAAAATGTTGATTTAATGTCATTTTGTGACCCCAGTTGTAGAGTAAGTTAAATGCTTTGCCTAGGAGTTTTTTTATTTTCTTGGGAATTCAAGACTAAAATTTCTTCTAGCTTTATAACTTGAATATCTGGATCTAATGTTTATGGGAAGGGTCAACATTTATGTGTACAAGATTGGAAAGACCATATGGAGTATCATGAATACATTGAAGTCGATGATCAAATTATTTGGTTTTGGTAGGTATTATCACTTTTACTTTTGTTTTGCATTTGTAATGTAAGTGAAAATCCATGGATGTCCTATGTATATACAAGGGGAACTTCATTTTACTTTGATGGAAATATTGAGATTCCAATCGTCCATTTTGATTAGATTGTTGTCATTAATATCTTGGAATAAATTTTGATTCTTTGCTTTCTGTACGCCATAATTTCATTGCATGTTGTAATATTTTATGAAATATATCATTAATTTGACTTGGAGCTAGTGGCACCTATAAAATTCTGCTAATTAGGTGCCCACATTCTCCCTACTCTTTTAGTTGCAATTTTACTTCTATTTGGACATGGTTGTTTGTGTTCCTCTAGTGTTGTCTCATTATTTTCATAATGCTGGGTTTTTCCTCCTTGGGATAAACTTCCTGTATGCCTAGGTTTTGATATGTTTTTCTTTCATTTATGGTGATTAGTTTACTAGTTTTCTTGTTCACTTCAATGGTTATTTATTTCTCATCTTCACGGGGCCTCTTGCCCACACACCCTACCTTTTTATATCGGATTCCCATGATGGGTATAATCTCTTTCTTGACCTATTTTGTCTTTAGGGAATATCAATATAAATTTCAATTTCAATTTTTCCATGGTTTGGTAGCTCACGTTGGCCATGTGTGTAAACTGGAACAATCTCGGTGATTTGGGCATGGTCCAAATTTCCATCTCCCTCAACATAAAAAATTGTAGAAGTCAATAAGATTTATTTATCTTAATTATTAGGAAATCAACTTATTGTGTTTACCTTTTAATTTTTACATATTTACCATAAATTACCACTAATTATTTAAAATAATTTAATTTTATTTACATAATTTATAAATTTTAACTAAAAATAATTAGTTCAATACCATAATCTCCCCTCCCCACTTTAATCCATTGTATGTTAAGAATCTTAATTTAAATTGTACATTAAGAATCAAAATTTAGATTGAAATAAATGAATTTAAAGTTCCACTTTTACCATAGAAAAAAAAAAAAACTTTTAAAACTTACACTATAAAATAAAATCAAATCCATACCCAACCCAAAACAAAGAAAGATATTTTTAGGCAGCGTTGTCACTCGGATTGCACCTCAGGTTGAGAAAGGCAATTCCGAGGTAACCTCAAACCACGCTTAGCCAAGTAGCTAGCCCTACTAGGCCAGGAGAGGGCTCTCTCTGTATAAATCATAGCCAAAATGATTGAGGAAAGACAATTTTAGGCTAGGTATAGTAGCTCAGGGTTTTTTATTTTTATTGTATAGGGTTTTGCTGGATCAGGAGGAGTCAAGCAGCCAAGGCAAGGAAATTAGGTCAAGACTTGCAGGGTATTCTATGGGGCAAGGTAGGTACAATGTTTATAACTTTAGGATTTCGATGGCGGGATGATCAAAAGAAGTGAGGAGCTAGAAATAGCATGTTGAATTCATGGTTTCTTTCTAAACTAAAGAAATTACAAATTATGAATGTTTACCCAAAACAGACAATAGAAATTATGGATTTTGTTCATCTAACTTGAAAACATTCATTCAATAGCAATGAAACGATGAATGAAATACACAAAACATTCCAACATATGAACACATGAGAAGAAACTTAAAACTAAACACAATACCACATGGATCCCATAAAAATAGCTGCAAATTTGATTAATGTATAGGCCAAAACTGATACAAAGATATGTCTCTTGAGAAGCCAAACCTCCAAATGAGTCCAACCTCTAGAAATGACTAAGAAACTCCATCATATAGACCTCAAAACCATTCTCCCTAGCCTCAAGGAGTCGAATCCATGAGATAGGAATCGGTTTCACCTACTTCCAAACAAGAAATTGAAGACTAGGAAGACCCAACAATTTGCCTCTAAAAGAGAGGAAATTGATTCGTTTAACCTCTAAAAGACTCACCTAATGTATCTACCTTAGATGAAAGTCAAAACATGACATTTACATTCACCATGACCATTTACATCAGTAATTTCTTCATTTTCCCAAGGAAAAAGTTAAACTAGAGTGAAACTTCAAAATTTTCTGAGGATGGTGAAAATGCAATTTTCCTGGCAAACAGGCAGAGCCCTAACAGGAAAAACAACCTCTTTTGCAAGAAATTTGTGGAGGCCTTCCCGGTGTCCAAATCAGCTCCACGATAGCTCATTGGAAAGCTCTCTAAGTATAGTTTCCAAATATGCCTCCATTTTCCAATATGGTGCTCATTTTCCTTGTCAAAAAGTGAATCTTCCAAGACTTGTAAACGCGCAGCGCCTAGGTCAAAAAGGAGGCAGAAACATGAAAATTTGGTGGTTTTATGCACTTTTGAGGGACCATTTATCCTCCAAATTTTCTGAAACTTGCTAGGGTTGATGTCTTAATCATTTTGAACATGATGGTGGTGGCCATTTGTCAATTTTAGGCCCCAAAAAAGGGCACAACACCAAAGGCACTGCGCCCTTGCCACTGGCAAACACGCAGCGCCAGTGCAACACCTTTTTGAAGACTACATTTGGAGGCCTTCTCGGTGTCCAAATTAGACCCAAGATAGCTCATTGGAAATATTATTCCGTCTACTTTCGAAATATACCTTTTTTCTGATTGGAGTTTATTTACCTTGTTAAACTTTGATTTTACCAAGACTGGTAAAAACGTGTTGAATGAGGGTGCAGAAATGTAGAGTGCTGGTCCAGGAAACTTTTGGAAGCCTTCCTAAACTCCAAATTGAGCTCAGGATATCTCATTGGAAATATCTCTTTGTCTAGTAATCATTTGACTCATCAGGCAAGTCATTTGGACACTCCATGTATGACAAAACTTGATTTTTCCAAGGTAACTCGAGAAGTGAAGCAACTCTCCTATGGCACCTGTATTTTTGAAATTTATATAAAACCATGACACCTGTGAAAAAATTCAAGGATTTTTTTTCTTATTGAACCTATGATGGACAAAAGCCTCTCTCAATTTTGTCAAATTCATCTATGTTTTGTCAGAAACATAGTATGAAGCAAAAATGGCCCTATGAGTGGCAAATGACTTGACCCTTGGAATGATTTCTGAAAAAATAATGGAGACATGATGTTTATGAGCTGAAATGACCTCATACTTACTGATATGACCTACCTTATGGATCTTCTTCTCAAATGTCACGTTTCCATAGAAAACCCTAGCTCAGTGAGAGAGGAAATTAGGGTTTAGTGCTTGTGAACAATGATGATTTGGGCACCCTTGGGAAAAGACAAATCCCTTCGACATTTGATGAATTCCTGAAGTAGACACTTTTTGTATTTGACTCTTGATGTGTTGGCATGTGGAACTCTGAGTTGGAAGCCTTGGGAGACTGAGTACTTATTACATTTGAACTGACTGAAGCAAATCATGAGTTTATTCTAGATCACCTTCACACCTTCTGCTACCCTTTATTGAAAATGAGACAATGTAATGATTTGACCTAATGAAACCCTAGTGACCCTATGAGAAATGAAAGAAACTGACTCAATAAGTGACTTTGACTATAAGTGGAATGAGAGTAGACTTGTTTTCAACATGATGATGTAATATTCACAATTAGTCCTAAGCTAATGGGAATATTCATTTTTGTTTTCTTTCTTTGTTCAAAGAATAAAAGTATAAAGGAGGTCCATAAAACTCCTAAACAATGAATAAATCAATGCCAAATGTGAAAAAGGCTAAATATTGGTTGTTTTAACAAGCACCCTTAGGTGTGAAAAGGGCTGGATGTTTTGACTCGGTCAACCTTAACCAAATCTATAGCACTATCTTGGAGGACTGGCCATCAAAGAGGCACAACACAGTTTTAGATGGAGATGGCTTGTGTGAAAGAAGCTATTTCAATTAATATGGTTTAGGGTTTACAAGATCTTAACTTATAAAAGGAAGAGGATGGCAGCATGAGAAGGTTGTTGATGATTATGTATTCCTGAATATATTGTCTATTTAGACATATATCATTCTCTTGTTATTTAGATGAGAATAGTGTTGTTTAGCACTGGGTGTTCCTGATCGGGAATCCCACCTCTTCCCATTGAGTAGCTCTTAGGAGAGTTTGTACTAAATTTTCCACTATCTAGCTGAAGGCCAAGCTACTTCTTTCAACTACAACACAGACCCTGTTTAGGGTTTGGTTGTCTTTGCAAGCTGCAGCAAGTGAAGGCTAGATCTACTCAGATCTAGATCATTTCAGTGCCCTTTTTCAGTGGAGGAGGCTTATACCCCATTGGGAAGAGTGTTTTGGATTGCTTGGGCTACATTTTCTGATCTTGGTGTAAGGCCAACCATGTTCTAAACCCTACAGCGCAGTTTTACTTCCAGATCTGCATTATTCCTATAGGTTTTGTTGTAGGGTCTTTTAGCATACCATCTGGAGAGTTGGTTTTCAAGTGTTGTGGATCTTCCCTTCACTTTGGAGATCCATTGGAGGGATCATTCTCTTGTTTCATATCAGATCAGATCCAGTTCCAGATTTGAATATATATGCAGATCTGCAGTCTTAAAACTCAGATCTACAAGTTGTACATGGTGTAATGCTGAAAACCCTAAGGGGGTTCTGAAGAAGAGCCAATATAGTGTATGGATTTGTCACAAATCTGACTTTTAATGCATTTGTTTGCTCTATATATTAAGTGTAATAAACAGTTGTTTTAGCCCTATAAAATAACGATGTTAAGCTATTTCTAGTCTTAATACATGGTTGCAGTACCTCTTTTGAGGATTTTCTTCTATTGGTGACTTGTATTTCCAGTTATGCATCTTATGGACCTCATTGTACATCTATTTTGTGGCTGTAAATACATTTAAAAGGTCTCCTTATTGGCCTCCTACTGTCTCTTTGATGATCTGCGTTATTTTCCTGCAGATTTTCTTTCTATTGTTGCATTCCCCATTTGGGAATATTATAGTGGTATCATAGCATCATCTTGGCACAGCCTATGCTTTCTAAGAAGCCAATATGTCTTCTGAAGAAGAAGAACCTCTTACTGACAGAGAGAAGAGGTATCTAAAGAGAAGACAAAAGAAGAAATTTGATTACACAAATTAAAATGAAGACAAGGGTAAAGCCCCTGTATCTGGAAGTGAAGAAGAAGAAAAGGATTTTCCTAAGATCCTTCTTAGAGCCATGCAAGATCTTGCTAGAGAGATCAAAGAGATGATATTGGATAGAATCAAATAATCCCCTAAAGGATTTCATCTTGGAGAAGGCTCTGGCATGTCTCATCACTGGAATGATCAACCAGTGCATCAGCCATAAGTTTCCCAACGCTCTACCATGCCTACCTTTTTGGCTATGGGAAATGAAGGGTTTCAAGAGCATGAATCCCTTGAAGACTATTTTGAAGAATATGAGTCTCAAAATCAAATATTCAAAGATAACTTGAGTTTTCAGGAGTTTTGTCACATAAAGGACAAAAGAAGATGAGGGCATCATCATAGAGGTGGTGGATTCACTCAGAATTATTATCGACACCACTCTATGTGCAGATTATTTTTACCCAACTTTGATGGGTCATCCAAGTGTTCTTCCAAATCTTGGGTAGAAAAACATGAAATCTACTTCCAGTTGAACAAGGTCCCAGAGATGGAGGCTATCAAGATTGCAGTGCTACACTTTTAAGGTGAAGCACAGGATTGGTGGTTCCATGACTTGTCTACATTGGGTCATTCCAATGTGACTACTTATTCCGAGTTCACTATAAGGCTAGTGGAAAGATTTGATAGAAGAGATCCATAGGCACCATTCGTGAGGCTTGCAAAGTTGAAACAATGTTGTGAAACCAGCTCCAAAAAGAGAAGAAAAGAGATATCAATGCCTTAGAAATAAACCACTTCGAGGGGAAACCTCCAATACATTACATGAATGAACAATTCTTGGATGATTCAAATTACAAAACCTCATTTATATATATAGGAGTCCATGGGGCCACAATGTAATCCTAGTGGGCCATAATGTAATCCTAGCCGACCTAACAATAATAAATTAAGGGACCAATAAGAACAATATGGGGGTTACAAGGGTACAATAATAACAATAAGGGGGTTACACTAACAATAATAAGGGACTATACTAGTAATATAGGGACCTAACATGCCCCTCTCCTTCACAAAAGTGTTGTCCCCAATGCTTGAGTAGCTCTGGGTGCTTCTGTATAAAATTCTCATCCTCCCATGTAGAATCTTCAGTGGGTAAATTCTTCCACTTGATGAGATACTCTGAAATTGATCGATTCTGTGGCTGTCTAGTTCTTGTTTTCGTGACCACTTCAGGTTCCAATATGATTTTTCCTTCCTCATAAAGTTCTCGAAATATTGTTTGAACTGGAAGATTTTCACCTATAACCTTCCTTAAGCACGAAAGATGGAAAATTGGATGCACTCATGAAGAAGAAAGAAGCTCCAATTTGTAAGCCATAGTGCCAATATTTTGCAACACCTCGTAAGGACCATAGTACTTTGGTGATAATTTATTATCCTTCTTAGCTTGCTTGAGGGACATTTGTTTGTATGGTTGTAGCCGTAAAAATACCCAGTCTCCTACATCAAAACTTCTCGCGTTGTGATGTTGATCTTTCTATTGTTTCATTCGATTTTGTGCCAAATTCATGTTGTCCTTTAAGAGTTGGACAACTTCTTGTTGATGCTCGATGTGATCTTCCACTGCTTGAACCTTCGAATTTTCACTTAAAGATGATGTGATGGATGGTGGATGATATCCATAAAGTGCCATAAATGGGTTCATTTTTTCTGCAGTATGGAAGGAAGTGTTATACCACCATTCAGCTAGAGGCAACCACTTGACCCATTGTGTTTGTTTATCAGATACAAAAAATGAAGATATCCTTCTAGACATTTATCTACTATCTCAGTTTGACCATCGGATTGAGGATGATAAGATGAGCTATGAGCTAATTGAGTACCCAAACAAGAAAATAACTCTGTCCAAAAATTTCTAGTAAAAATGGGATCTCTGTCGCTCACAATAACTTTTGGGTTTCCATGTAGCTTTTGAATTGGGTCCATAAATGTAGTAGTAATTGTACTTGATTTAAATGGATGAGATAATGCACAAAAGTGTGCATACTTGGTAAGTCTATCAACTACCACCGTGATGATACTCTTTCCTTCGGACTTAGGTAAAACTGTGATAAAATCCATTGAAATCTCCTCCCAACATTGACTTGGAATGGATAAAGGTTGTAGAAGACACGGGGTCTTAATTGTCTCAACTTTATTCTGTTGGCAAACCAAACATTCTGCCACAAACTTTTGAATATTAGATTTAAGGCCATCCCAAAAAAATTCTTTCTTCACCCTATGGTAAGTTTTTAAAAATCCTTAGTGTCCTCCCAAAGGAGATGTGTGTAATTCCAAAAGAATATTTTGTTTTAGTTGGGAATTCTTACAAAGATATAAGAAATCTTTGTACCATAAGGAATCATTTTTACAACTAAATGTATCATATTTACTAGGATCTTGCTGCAACTTTTGAATGAGTGTCCACACTTCTTCATCCTTCTTCCATTCATCCCTTGCTTCGGTTATCCAATCTGGTTGGATAATAGAAATGGCACAAAGCAATGCTTCCACCTCTTCATTATTTCTTGAGAGTGCATCTGCAACAACATTAAGCTTCCCTTTTTTATATATTATTTAAAAGTCATAACCCAACATCTTTGTGACCCATTTTTGCTAATCTTCTGAAGATAGTCTTTGTTCCAAAAAGTATTTAAGACTATCATGATTAGTTTTTACCTTGAAGTATCTTCCCATTAGGTAAGTTCTCCATTTCTTTAGTGCATGCAATATTGCTAACATTTCCTTCTCATAAATAGGTTTCTGTAAATACTTTCTGTCTAGTCAACTTAGTGTTCCTAAATTGATATCATAAATTGTCAACTAGGGCTAGTAAAATGTTGAAGTGAAGTGCACCATATGTGCCTAGGTATCTTCTTCCTACTTCGTTGTGCTTAGTGTTTTTCTAGTGTTTTTGGTTTTGTGTTTTTATGCTAAAGGGAAAAACTAAATTACTAGCAAAGAGAAGTTACCGATCACACTAAAACAGAATAAAATCTACTCTAAACTATGAATGGTACCAAGAACAGAGAATGGTAATCCACAGATTGTAAAACTGCTAAGAAAAGTAACTCATAACATTAAACTTAGTCCAATTCATTTCATTAGAGGTATGTTGGAACAAACTAAGAAAAGGATTAGTTTTGATGTAATGAGGTTCTCTTTAGTAAACAACAACTTAAAACATCACAGAGAAATCTTATTCATGGTTAGAAATCTGTTGGAACATTTTGAGAAAAAGATCATCTGTAACATAGTAAAGAATCCTATGCTAAAATAATTTATGACACTAAAATTAACTCATTCTGCAACTCACAATGTTACTATTAAGCCTCGTTCAAGGATTAGAGATTTCTTGGAACAACTTGGGAAAAAGACTTGTTTGTAAAATCATGAGAATCTCTTACGTAATTGCAGAACAGTCAAGAACTCAAAATAATATAACTAATTCTTGTTCTTATAATAGTGATGTGTTAGAAGAAGTTGAGAACAAGAGCAGCTTATAAAATAATGAGGGTCTTTTAAATCTAATTAACAAGACTGAAATGCAATTAACTAGCAGAACTGAAATGCAATAAATAGAACTAAAATACAATTAACTCAAAGTACTACAGCTAGATCTCATTCACGTATTAGTGATATATTGGAACAGCTCATGAGAACAAGATTGACTATAATATTCGATGTAATTAAATGACATAAGACATGATGCAAGAGGATAAACTCAGAGAACTGCCTCAGTTAAGAACAAAACAGAGTTAATGGTCACTTATCTAGAAAATATGCAAAAGCCTTTTCGGATAGTAGGGGCCCTCTACCATCAGATTGGCACACGAATCCTTAACTCCTTAAATTTGCTTTAGATCATGCATCAAAGTTATACTTCTTTCATTAAAATAAAACGCTTCAGAAACAGAGTATCACAGTCTTTGAAAACTAACAACAAAACATCAACTCATTGTTTCTCGGTTCACCGAGTTATTTTTATAAGCAAATACATAACTGGAACTGAGTAGAAATACGCATAGGTGTCTTTTATAATCAAAATCGAACTAGAACTCTTGTTGAGGACTCGTATTCTGCTGAAGACACCTCAAGAGTCCTTGTCCTTGTAGAAGTCTGCTTCTTGGTTTTGGCTTTGTCCACGTGCATAACCACTGCCAGATTTTTGCTCAGCCCTCATGGAGGACAAGGAATGATGCAGGAGAGTTTTGGAGTCTAACCATATACGGCTTTCCCTTAGATGACACCTGTAACCTGTTTGAACACAAAGATGGCTACGGAACCTGCGACTAGCTACAGAATGACTGCATTCTGTAGCTAAGTCTGCTCAAAATCACTACGACAACAAAACCATAAAAGTATAATAAGTCAGTCATTGCATGTATTCTTAAAGTTATTTTAATTATTCTTATTGATCTTTTAGGCCTATAACTGATAAAGGATAAATGGAATGAAGTGGATTTTGGTGAAAAGAAAAGACAATTTTAGGGCTCAACACTTTCCTTTGATTGGTCGACTTTCAAAAGAAATGGGCCTTCCTTCTTGCCTTAAAATAGCACCAATTCCATTTCCTAAGGCATCACATTCCACAATAAAGGTTTTTGTGAAGTCTGGCTTAGCTAAGACTGGTGCTAGGCACATTGCCTCTTTAAGATGTTCAAAGGCCTTAGTTGCTTCAGAAGTCCATGAAAATGCATCTTTCTTCAACAATGTTGCTAGAGGTGCTGCTATTCTCCCATAATTATTAACAAACTTTTGATAATACCCTGTTAACCCAAGAAATACTCGCAACTGCTTTATGGTTGTGGGGACTTTCCATTCCTGAATGGATTTAATTTTGTTAGGGTCTACCTTAACACCCTCGTGAGATACAATATCTCCCAGATATTCCACCTCTTTTACTCAAAAGAAACATTTGGATGCTTTTTCATATAATTGTTTCTCCTGCAATAGTTTGAGCACCCTGTCAACATGTTGAATATGATCCTTCCAAGACCCGCTATAGATTAGTATATCATCAAAAAATACTAGCACAAATTTTTTAAGGAAGGGTTTGAAAATGGAATTCATCAACCCTTGAAATGTAGAAGGTGCATTGGTAAGGCCAAAAGGCATGACCAAAAATTCATAATGACCCTCATGAATTCGAAATGTTGTTTTCGGAATATCTTCAGTCTTCATTCTAATTTTATGATACCCTAAAAGAAGATCCAATTTGGTAAAATAAATTGCTCCATGTATTTCATCCAATAATTCATCAATCATAGGAATGGGAAATTTAACTTTAATGGTGATCTTATTGAGCTCCCTATAATCCGGACACATGCACCATGATCCATCCTTCTTGTGTACCAATACTATAGGAGCAAAGAAAGAACTTTGACTAGGTTGAATTATACCTGCCTCTAACATTTCTGCAATCATACGTTCAATTTCGCTCTTTTGGACATAAGGATATCTATAAGGCCTGATGTTTGGAGGAACACTTCATGCAATCAAATGAATAGCATGATCATGATCACGAATAGGTGGGAGTCCTTTTGGAGTTTCAAAAACCTTGGAATGATTGTCCAAGACTTTTTGGAGATCTACCAAAATAGATGATTTTGATGTTGGAACTTCTAGTGAGCATAATTGTGCAATTATGCCTCGTTCTTTCTTTAGAAGATTTTTCATGACATTAGAGCTTATTATCTTTCCCGACTTCCTTGCAATACCCCATAATTCGACTTCATTTCCTTCTAAAAAAAATTTCAAGAAAAGTTCTTGAAAATTAAAAGCTACCGTCCCCAAAGATTGTAACCATTGTACTCCTAGTACAACATCAGCACCTCCCATAGGAATGGAAAGCATTGGACTAGTCAATACATATTCCCCCATGGTTAGCTTGATATTAAGGCATTTTCCAGAGCAATTTATAGTTCCTCCATTTGCAACCATCACTTGACATTCTGGTGCTGGGTATAGGAAACAATTTAATTCCTTGGCTACCTTACAATGAATAAAATTATGGGTGCTACTGAATCAATCAACACTATTACCTTTTTCTTCTTGATATGTCCTTCTATCTTGAGAGTTTGAGGAGTGGTAATTCCTGCCAATGCATTACATGATATGGTCAGACTCATTTCTTCCTCTTCTTGGGTTGGTTCTTGGTGTATATCCTCTTCTTGTTCATTTTCTTCTTCCTCTTCACAATCTATGTAAAATAATTTCTTCTCAGCACACTTATGACCTTTAGTGTATTTGCTATCACAACTGTAGCAAAGCCCTTTTGCTCTTTTTTCTTCCAATTGTTGTGGTGTTAACCTTGTAGGTTGTGGAAATCTAGGCGTAGCAACACTTCCTTCTTTATAGAATTGAGTGGTAGGCTTCCTTGTCGCCATAATTTTACATTCAAATTTTCTTGCCAACCTGAATGCCTTCTCCAATGAATCGGGTTCCAAAATGTGAACTTCATGTTGGATGTTATCCTTTAAAGTGCCTATGAAGAGATCAATCTTGTGTTCCTCTGGAATATCAGTTACCCTTATATTCAATTTTTGAAAGTCCTCAATGTGCTGCCCCACTAAACCCTTTTGTTTGAGATTTATCAATTGGCTAAAGAAGGTGTTGCTCTTTGTATCCTCATAATGTGCTATCATTTCCTCCGTAAAAATTGACCAAGTGACAATTTTTTAACGGGAGCAAAGCCATCGATACCATACAAATGTATTTTGTTCTAAATGTAAAGTTGCAATACGTACCTTTTGTGTGTTTTGCACATTATGGAGATCAAAATATTGCTCCATCTGTAGTATCCATGTTACATGATCCTTTCCATCAAACTTCCTCATATCCATTTTTGGAATATGGTGGTTCTTCCCGCCAACATTAGATTTTATGAAATCACGATTAACATTTATTTTATTCTCATCATGAGTTTCCTCTACCATCTTTTCACCATTAGGAAACATTTCTTGTATCAAATTTGTCAAACCTTCCATGTCTACTTTTAGAACATTCTTCATGTTTTCCATTTTCTCATCGATCTTAGCTTCCATGTCATCCATCTTAGATTCCATGCTAGCCGTCATGCCATCTATCTTAGATTCCATGCCAATCTTCAAACCATTCATCTTAGATTCCACGCCTTTCTTCAAACCATCCATCTTAGTTTCCACGCCTTTCTTCAAAACTTCCATGTCATTTTCTGTTTCTCTTTGCGAGAGGGAAATTTGTTGCACTTGCTCTTGTAATTTTGATATGTCATGTTGAAATTCTTCGTCTTCATGAGTCATAGTAGAGCTTTCCAAAGGCTTAATGGGTGTTGAATTCTTTTTAGGGGCCATTTTAGAATCGAATACTGATATCTATTCTACAATATGTCTTTGGAATCAATTCAACTTGATTCTTCAAACAAGACTTATGCAATTCGGAAAAAAAATACACACCTTTTACTTGCTTTTGAGGAGCTCGATATTGAAATTGAATTATCTCTATAATTGCAGATCCTCAATATCAGAAATTCAGCCCTACAATAGCCCTCTGAAGCTTCTTACCAATGCCACAGGTCTAATATGATTTTGATTCTTCAAGACAAAGTTATGTCTAATCTCCCACAATGACCCAATTTTGGACAGGTTCAATAGAGCGAACTTGTACGACTTTCCACGTGTCACTGTTTCCTTCCTTGGTTCTGAAATTGATAGAATGAAAGCTACAGTTCGTGTACTTGTGGCCACTCTTTACAACATTCCAATCCGATGCTAAGAGAGAGAGATATGAATATTTTCCCACGATCACCTCTTTGAAATGAAATTCAGAAGCCTCAAAAATCTGTAAATTCCATAGATCATATCTCTGAAAATATTGCGAACCAATATCTCATTTTTTTTATGATGTTCCTCAGGATTGCAGCTTCGTACTATAAAAATTTCAGCTTCTAAACCTTCGTAGAAAAAAAATTATTACAAAAATACCATGACGACCTATTTAGGTTAAATTTAGGAGCCTGCAAAATTACCTAAATTGCACAGATCATATCTTCGAAGATATTGTGAACCAGGATCTGAAATTTTGCGACGATGTTCCTCAGGATTTTGGCTTCACACTCTGAAAATTTCATATTCTGAACCTTCATAGAAAAATTTTTATAGCGAAAATGACACGATGACCTGTTTGGAGCAGTGAAACCCTAGAATTTCAAAGCTCTAATACCAAATGTTGTGAAACCAGCTCCAAAAAGAGAATAAAAGAGATATCAACGCCTTAGAAATAAGCCACTTCAAGGGGTCAACCTCCAATACATTACATGAATGAACAATTCTTGGATGATTCAAATTACAAAACCTCTTTTCTATATATAGGATTCCATGGGGCCACAATGTAATCCTAGTGGGCCACAATGTAATCCTAGCCGACCTAACAATAATAAATTAAGGGCACAATAATAAAAATATGGGGGTTACAAGGGTACAATAATAACAATAAGGGGGTTATACTAACAATAATAAGGGACTATACTAGTAATATAGGGACCTAACAAACAATCAGGTAATACAGAATCTTACATTTCTGAATTTTTAAGATTATCTGTTATGGTTCCTGATTTTTCTGTAGCAAGAAGGGTGTACATGTTCATTGATCGTTTAGATGAACCTCTTCATGGGTTGGTTAAATATACCAAGCCCACTACCCTGCCTCATGCTATTGAAAGGGATATAGACCTTCAAGATGCCTTGCCAAAAGAAAAGGCAAGTTTCCAACATAAGCCCTCTTTTCCTTCAAAGGGAAAGGAAGAAAAAGCTTCTCCTTCAAAGGATAGCTCATACAAGAAGCCTCTTGATGATGAAGTCTATAGAGATCTAAGAAGAAAGAAGCTTTGCTTCACTTGACAAGAATCATGGGCACCTGGACATAGATGTGCTGCTGGAAAAGCACATTACATAGAGGTCTTCTCAGATGATGAGGAGGAAGAAGAAGATGAACCAAGAAGAGGTCACAGAGCTGACACTGCAGGAGGAGAGCCAACACCATCAGGAGATGGGAATGGAGAATTTTCTCCTATTGGAGGGGCTCTTGCATCTTTTAGAGGAGTAACTAAGTACTTGACCTTAATATTTCAAGGTTCCATCTTGAATCAGAGGGTTTTTTTTCTAATTGACAATGGAGCTACCCACAATTTCATTGATGCCCAACTAGTGCAAAGGAGGGCAATACCCACTGATGCTTTTGAGGGATTCTTTGTTTTGGTCCCAAGAGATAGAAAAATTCAATGCATGCATTATGTCCCATCACTTTCAGTCACCATGGGGACTTATAATTTGGTTGATCACTTATTTTTGGTTGGCATGCCTAACACCAATGTGATTTTGGGTGTTCAATGGTTGATTACATTGGGAAAAGTCACCACTGATTGGGAAGCTTTGCAAATTGAATGGGTGGATGAGAAGAGTGGTGAAACTAAAATGATCAAAGGCATGACTACACACCCCTCACATACCACTTCCACACAAAGAACAGAGATGTATCTGCACAGTGGAAGCAAGGACCTTACAGTCCCATCTATCATGCTCATGAGGTTGCTGCATGGGACACTTTTATCTAGTGGCAAACCATTTGGGAGGCCACCTAATTCAGTTTTTGTGGGAGATGTCTCACAACATGATGCTCCAAATTCAGATCTGGGAGGGATGGGAGCATTGGAAGATAATGATACAGTGTTGGGAGGCTTGGGTAGGCTCAAGGAGGAGGGAGATCTTCTCCCCTTATCATCATCACCACTCTCATTTCTAATTCTGCGTTGTGGGAGGAGAAGAATGGAAGGAATGACCTTCAAACATATACCTTTAGCATGGGATATTTCAAGGAGGAGAGCAGTCACATGATAGACATTTCAGTTGATATATTATTAGCACTATCATTATTGGGGAGTTTAGATCCATATTGGAAATCCCAGCTGTTGGTGGATTATTCCAAGGATCTTCACACTTGCATGATACTTGATGACCAGCTTCATGAAGAGGGCTATTTATTCCAAGAGAGATTCATCTATCATCATGGTAGGATCTTCTTGTCTAGAGCCTCCAAGCTTAAGGAGAAGTTGCTACAAGGGGCTTATAAAGAGTTCTGTTCCAGCCACAAATATTCCTTGAAGATCTACAACATCATCATGAGGAGCTTTGATTGGGAAGGCTTTGGAGGAGAAATACATCAGAATTTTTGAGAATGCATGAACCATGTGGAGTTGGGATAGAAATATGACTCTATGGAAGAGTTATTTCAGCCATCTCCTCCTTATTTTGAGAGAGGAGATAGATCTATGCACCACTCCATTTGTATGAGGAGAATTGTTGGTGAAGAACATACTCATGTAAATCATATTTTAATTTCTAATTCTATGTATTCTTTCACCATGTTTATGCAGGCCATGACTCCAAGGAGGATTATTATATCTTTTAAGCTTCATGGCCAACCTTGGGCCACAAAAATTTCTGAACTTGGCCACTCCCTTGGTGGAAAAAGGGAGATCTTGTTTCATGATGGGTGCATTCCTAAGGCACCAAATATATCTCACACTTTTAGTGAGATGACATGGGCAGAAAGTAAGTGGTGGGAAAACCACTTACCACATCTTGATTTGATGTAGGCAGGAGATGCACTATGCTGGTTCCACATGTGGGACTATGACCCACCTCCACATGCACAGATTTCTATTTGTATGTATGTAGTTTTTCTCCCATACATTGATGATAAAATTGTACTTTTTATGGGAATTTATGGAGGGAGGATGGGAGGTATGTATGTGCCCTATGGGATGGAGGTTCTACATGTATCTTATGCTACATGTTTCAGAGATGACATTGAGCAAGCCATGTTTGTCTCAATTGAGTTATTGTCTCCTTGTGGGATGGACTATCTACATCTCATGAGAAATTTGGAGGAACAATTCATGGAGGGCCGGATTGGTGAACACTTAGCTTATATAAAAAGCTTATCACATGATGGTGTCACCAATGGGGAAGGAGAAGAGTTGCAACACTCGCCTCATCAGTTGCTTGAGGACAAGAAACATTTGGGAGGGGAGGACTGTAATATTCCCAATTAGTCCTAAGCTAATGGTAATATTCATTTTTGTTTTCTTTCTTTGTTCAAAGAATAAAAGTATAAAGGAGGTCCATAAAACTCCTAAACAATGAATAAATCAATGCCAAATGTGAAAAAGGATAAATCTTTGTTTTTTTAACAAGCACCCTTAGGTGTGAAAGAGGCTGGATGTTTTGACTGGGTCAACCTTGACCAAATCTACAGTGTTGTCTTGGAGGAGTGGCCATCAATGAGGCACAACGCAATTTTAGATGGAGATGGTTTGTGTGAAAGAAGCTATTTCATTGATGGTGTTTTAGGGTTTACAATCTATTAACTTATAAAAGGAAGAGGACGTAAACATGAGAAGGTTGTTGATGATTATGTATTTCTGAATGTATTTTCTATTTATACATATATCATTCTCTTGTTTTTTAGCTCAAAATAGTGTTGTTTAGCACTGGGTGTTCCTGATCGGGAATCCCACCTCTTCCCATTAAGTAGCTCTTGGGAGAGTTTGTACTACATTGTCCACTATCTAGCTGAAGGCCAAGCTACTTCTTTCAACTACGACACAGATCATGTTGAGGGTTTGGTTGTCTTTGCAAGCTGCAACAAGTGGAGGCTAGATCTACTCAGATCTATATCATTTAAGTGCCCTTTTTCAGTGGAGGAGGCTTCTACTCCATTGGGAAGAGTGTAATGGAGTGCTTGGGCTACATTTTATAATCTTGGCATAAGGCCAACCATGTTCTAAACCATACAACACAGTTTTACTTTCAGATTTACGTTATTCCTGTAGGTGTTGTTGCAGGGTCTTTTGGCATACCATCTGGAGAGTTGGTTTTCAAGTGTTGGGGATCTGCCCTTCACTTTGGAGATCCATTGGAGTTATCATTCTCTTGTTTCATATCAAATTAGATCCAGTTCCAAATCTGAATATTTTTTCAAATCTACAGTCTTAAAACTCAGATCTATAATTTGTACATGGTGTAATGCTGAAAACCCCAAGGGGATTCTAAAGAAGAGCCAATATAGTGGATGGATCTGTCACAAATCTGAATTTTCATGTAGTTTTTTGCTCTAGATCTGAAGTGTAATCAACAGTTGTTTTCAACCCAATAAAATAACTCTGTCAAGCTATTTCCAGTCTTAATACATGGTTGCAGCACGTCTTTTGAGGATTTTCTTCTATTGGTGACTTGTATTTCCAGTTATGCATCTTATGGGCCTCATTGTACATCTATTTTGTTGCTGTAAATACATTTGAAAGGTCTCCTTATTTGCCTCCTGTTTTCTCTTTGATTATCTGCATTATTTTCCTGCAAATCTACTTTCTATTGTTGCATTCCCCATTTGGGAATATTACAGATGAAGACATGGAAGAGGGTTAGCAGGCATATATTTGTGAAGGAAAATGGGACACTTGACAAGGAAAACCACCAGTGGAACAATATTATATCATGACCTAATGGAATGATTTAAAATTCTTTAGAGTGGGACACCTAAGATGCACATTCAAAATGTGTTTTGATCCCTGGTGGAAGTATGCAATTACTGACATTAACATTGGCTCTAGCTGGGGATGGTAGCTACTTGGAGGTGCCAAGAACACCATAGAACAAGGCCTATCCATTGGGCATGAAGTGAATAGCTAAAGTCCA
The DNA here is from genome assembly GCA_034641835.2 of Pinus albicaulis. Lineage (NCBI taxonomy): Eukaryota > Viridiplantae > Streptophyta > Pinopsida > Pinales > Pinaceae > Pinus > Pinus albicaulis. The sequence continues at coordinate 1,227,789 of MU968493.1, read as the reverse complement.
AACTAAATACTGAAAGAAACTTGACTCAAAAAATTGACTTAAGACTGACTCAAACAAAAACACAACTGAAAAACTGAAAAAGATGCTCAGAATTGAGCTTATTCATCAAAACCTACTCTAATTGATCCATTTCATCACCTGATCAAGTGAAATGGAACAACCAATGAAACCATGTAAGCATTCTAGTTACTATTTGAATTCTCCACAAGTGCTTGCTTATGAGCAAGAAGAAATAACTACTAAAAGGAAGCTCCCATGAAAACTTGTTAATAAATCGAATCTTGATGAAATTGCAAAGCATGAGCCCACCGGATGACCTCAAGAATGCTATGAAAGGATCGTCATAGGATCACATATTGATTTCCATCCCATATAATGCATTACTGGTCTGCTCTAGGTAGTCTTCGTACCTTGGTTTTAAATTTTTCCTAACATCTGTGCTTTCTTTCTTTGATGACTGTGGAAAGTTGACAAAAGGATCCTGAAACCCATGAATAACTATTTTTTCTTGATGATCATCAAAAAAATAAGATTCTTCTTCATCACTCTCTTGATATGACTACAAATCTTGGTATGAGCATTGTAATGAAACACCTGCTGAACAAGACAATGAAGTCGACTGTCGGATCAAGTTTTTATCAACACTCTTTTGAGGCTCATAGTTAGCTAATGGAGAAGGACTTTTACTGCATATATCATATGAAACATCAGCTATTGGGTCATGAAAATTTTGAAAATACTACTGCAACCTATTTTCCATTGGTTCTAATGGTACTGCATGACACTCTACAGGCTGCTCATCCTTTTCTTTAGAGATATTATGAAAATTTTCCTTTAAAAACTGAAATTCTTCAAAACATAATGGTATAGAATCATCTTGCATCATTAGATTATGTGTTTCAATTTCCAAGCATTCATCTGCAACCTGACATTCAATGGAATTCAGTGACTGCAAATCTGGAGCTAAGGAGGATTCTATGTCGCAAATGATTTCATCAACCATTTCAGGAGAAGGTTTCTCATTAACAACTTGCTCAAGAAGTTCATTATCTACCTCAACCTCAACATCAAAACTAAAAGATTGTTGATTTCTAATATTGGAAAAATTTTCTTTTAGAAATTGAAATGAAGAAAAACATAAAGGAAAAGATCCTTCAATTATTTCAAAATTTTCAGCATTTTCCTCATCTCTGTCATCATAAATATGCATTGGCTGATCACCGTATTCGAGCTACTGAAACTGAACTTCCTCCCACAAGCCAACTATTGATTGCTCCGCAATATTAGCTTCTATTTGGAGAAAATAATCATCGTCATATTGATCAAAATTTGGAAAATCATCAATATAAGTAATGTCACCAACCATACACATTATATTATCATATTGTTTCTCCTCGAATTGATCTACAAATCCATTTTCTGATCTATGGTGGTTGGGATTAGCAGGAAAATCTTTAGGGCTTGCAATCTTTTCTTTTTCTAGGATAAGTGGGTCATGATTATCTTAAACGGAAAATACATCTCTCATGGTGATCCTTTGCATCATTTCCTCTATTGTACTTATCAAAATGTTGATATTTACCTCTAAAGATGTCGGGCGCTCTACAATTTTCTTCTTCTCTTCTTCCTTCAGCTTTTCCCTTCTGATCAAAATATTAGCCTCTACATCTACTTCATTGTTATGCATCTCTTCAAGTGTTGCAAGGTTCTTTTCTCTCATCTGAAACTCCATTTATAGATCAAATACGTTTGGATAATGTAAGAGAGTTGAGCCAGGAGCAAGTCTTATATCAGCAGGTATCGAATAATAGACTTGATTGAATCTGGAAGAAAAATTTTGTATTGTCTCCCCTAGCTGTATTTTCAGATGGTCATACTCTTTTAGAATCAATAAATGGTTTTGTTTGACCACCCACCTGTTGAGGAAAAATTTGACGAACTGTGGGAAATCTGAGATGCTGGCAGCAGGCAAGTTTTTGAGCCAACTCTTGACTTTGCCTTTCAAAGAAAGAGAAAATAGCCTGATACTAACATCCTCTTCATCAACTTAAAAAAGGTCTAGGAAAGTCTCAAAATTTTTCATATGTCTCTCAGCAATGATGTTTTCATATTCACCATCAAACCTCGGCAGATATAGGTAATTATTTTCAGGAAAAGCATGGAGTATAGGAGGTAAGATGAGTGGTTTATATCGATCTTGAATTTTAAAAGGTGTAGGAGTATGTACAGAAGTTGTAGGATCAGTCTTGATCTCTTTAGGCTCATCAATTTTAAGATGGTCATCATAAGATTCGGAAAAGGATGGAGACCAAGATCAAAGAAAAACTCAGTATTTACACTTTTTGAATAAGTAGAATCAAGTTTTTGATCATCTTTATCATACAACAAACTTCGAAAAACATTCAGGATAGTTTCAGGAAAATAAAAGAAGTAATTTACAAGAAATAAAAATAGATCTTGAATACAATTCCACTTTGAATACCTGACATTTGTGTAAGATCCTTCCATTTTCTTGCGAGTAAGGTCGATCCTCCAGTGGAGTCTTTACATCAAGTTGGAGTCGCCAGGTGAGGGGTTCAGCCTTCATATTCATCAGATCGTTGTCCACCATCAGAAATAGATCTAAAAATTTTGTTCTTCCTAGGGAAGATATGATCTTTTGCTTCCCAGTATGGTCGCAAATCTTATCACTCAGATTGGACCTTGGGCTAAGAAAGGCAATTCCGAGGTAACCTCAAACCATGCTTAGCCAAGTAGCTAGCCCTACTAGGCCAGGAGAGGGCTCTCTTTGTATAATTCATAGCCAAAATGACTAAGGAAAGAATATTTTGGGCTAGGTATAGTAGCTCAGGGTTTTTGATTTTGATAGTATAGGGTTTTTCTAGATCAGGAGGAGTCAAGCAACCAGAGAAAGGAAATTAGGTCAAGACTTGCAAGGTGTTCTATGGGGCAAGGTAGGTACAATTTTTAGCACTTTAGGATTTTGATGGTGGGATGATCAAGACAGGTGAGGAGCTAGAAAGAGCATGGGGAATTCATGGTTTCTTTCTAAACTGAAGAAATTACAAATTATGAATGTTTACCAAAAACAGAGCATAGAAATTATGGTTTCTGTTCATCTAACTTGAAAACATTAATTCAATAGCAATGAAATAATGAATGAAATACACAAAAAATTATAACATATGAACACATGAGAAGAAACTGAAAAATAAACACAATACGACATGGATCCAATAAAAATAGCTGAAAATTTGATTGATGTCCAGCCAAAACTAATACAAAGATATCTCTCTTGAGAATCCAAACCTCCAAATGAGTGTAACCTATACAAATTACTGAGAAAATACATCATATAGACCTCAAAACCACTCTACCTAGCCTCAAGGAGTTGAATCCATGTGATGGGAATCAGTTTCACCTAATGCCAAACAAGAAACTGAAGACTAGGAAGACCCAACAATTTGCCTCTAAAAGAGAGGGAACTGATTCATTTGACCTCTAGAGGACTCACCTAATGTATCTACCTTAGATGAAAGTAAAAACATGACATTTAAATTCACCATGACCATTTACATCAGTAATTTCTTCATTTTCCCAAGTAAAAAGTCAAACTAGAGTGAAACTTCAAAATTTGCTAAAGATGGTGAATGTAATATCCCAAAATAGGGATTTTCTACAACAATAAGAATACCCTAAGGTATTCCAAAGTTGGAGAGCAGAAATTAATCAATTCATGTAGTGTATTTAAACACATATCCATCATTAAACAATCACAACAACAAACTATGCCTTTATACAATGTCACCAAGTGGGGAAAAGCAGCAATATTGGCCCCAAAAACGTTATTTTCTGAAGATGGAGTTATAATAGTGGAAAATAACGGTTGTGTCCCTTAGAATATTTAATATATGACTTTAATGCAAAAGAGTTTCACAAACAAATTTATTTATCCTAGTTAAACAGGCATCCCATGCTCAAAACAGCTTAAAATTGTTAAAACCCCAAGACTGCAACACATAGAAATTGCTGCATAAGAGACTACAGAGTCTAATGGAGATAAAACTCAGAAAATGGAGAAATAAATAAGATATTATTATTATATTAGTCAATGAGGCATAAAAACAGAGATCTAATCTCTTTTACACAGATCCAAGAAGACTCAACAAAGGTTTCTTGACAAAAAAGATATACAAGAGAAAGCTACTACAGATCTGTGGATGAATCACGCTGTATAGATGAAACAGAAAAGATATACAAGAGAAATCTATTGCAGATCTGTGGATGAATCACACTATATAGATGAATCTCTACATAATAATGGTTGAACATGCAAAGAAATGTCTGTAGACTCTTATTCTAGCTCTCCCAAAGAAAGGTTGATCCTCCTCTTGGGAAACTAGCTCCTCAAAATGGGGTTTTGACCCCTCCCACTGCACACCTTAAGAAATAATGTAGTTTTATGAAGGGACTGTGTTTTTTCTGAAGGTAAGTGCTTGGCCCAACACCAGGTAGTGGAAAAATTAGCTTAAATATTGCCTCTTAGATCTCTTAGACAAGATCTCCAAGAAAGAGTAGGGAATTCCCACCTGGGAAAACCCTTGCACTAAGCAGTGCAGAAAAATTAGCTAAATAGCCAAAGTATGTAGGAATTCTAAACAGACCACATAGAATATAATCTCCAATCTTCCCATATGCTTGCCATCTCCTCCATTATATAATCGATGAGCTTCCTCACTAGGGGTCCCACCCACTATGAGGTTGCTTCCATGCAAAGGTTCCTCCATCACAATTACATTGTCTTCATTTGTGAGGGTAATCCTTTTACAACGCAGTTTTATTTATTCAAGCTTGACTAGATCATCCTTGACTGAGTGTCCATGCCTTGTCTCCTTTCACACTCAAGGTGTCTTCATTTTGACTAGCTAGCTTGATTTTCATTCACATTGAGTTGTCTTTATTTAGGATCTACTCTTTGAGGATAAATCATGTTGACTTGGTCAAAATTGACCTTGTCCACATATTTTATACCTTGTTCACACATGTGGATGCTTGATCTGGTTATTTCATGGTGCCTTTTCACACTATGAGGGATTTTTACTCATACTTAAGCAATTTATGAGCCTCCTTGCCCATTTATTCATCCATCTAGATTTTAAAAGAAAAATTAATATTCCTATTAGCTGCATGCTAATTTAGGAATATTACAGTCTTCCCCTCCCAAATGTTGCTTGTCCTCAAGCAACTACAAGGGTGCTGCAAAATCTCCCCTCTTCTCATTATGGCCTTCTTAAGATAGAAGTAATGACAATCATGGGGAATTCCTTAATCAATGAAGGTCTCCCACTTCCATGCTATCATCCAAATGAAATGAATTACCTCCCAGTGTGGTAATCCATAGAAAAGCTCCTCCAAAATACTCATGAGAGGGATGTCCCAAGTGCTCCAACCAATCATATGGCCCACCTCATGGAGAAACAAGTGATGTACCATGGTAGCCATATCTCTCCCCATGCTCCCTCTAGAACATGTAGTGCAGAAAATGTGGGAAATTCCTCTCCCCAAGGACACATTCCACCAATGTGCCTCTCCTCCAACCATGTTCCCAAGAGTAAGAACATTTCCAGCATATGGAATCATGATTATAATCATGCTAGCTGCCATATATGATCAAGGAGAAGGAAGATGTTTTCTCATGTGCAACCAACGCAGTTTTACCCTTAACTGCCATAGAATAGAAGATGACAAGTGCCTCCCCAAACACTTGTTTTCTGCCCTATCCTTCTTGCATGCTTGGAGAAGGTGCATCATAATTGGTGTAAAAGAATCACACCATGAAGAATATAATAACTCTCCAAGATCCTCCAAGGAGTGATCTGCATCAACATAGTTCATGGCCTTGAGTGACCCATGAAACTCATCAGAAATAGTGCCCCCTTTTGGAGCCATGTCCTAAAAATGAGTATTATAAAAATAAAAGCATATAGGAGATACATTATAATATTCAGAAAGACAAGTCTCTCCATATACTTGTTTTACATCAGTGAGGTAACTCATGGATGAGTTCCCTCTCACACTTAAGGAGTAAGGAGGTGTCGATGATAACTCTTCCCAAGAGCTATGTTCCACCCCATCTAGAAAATGATATATGCACTTCTTCATATGAGAGTGCACCTCTTCTTTGAAATCTTCCCACATGAATCCATCTAAGATAGTATGGTATGCTCTAATGAAACCAGTGGGTTTGTAGAGCAAGATCTCATAGACTACATGAAGTAGTTTCTCCTTGAGCTTGGAGTCTTTGGCCAAAAAGATCTGATCATGTGAATAAATGACTCCTTCAACTACCTTATACCCCCCATCCATTTCTTGCCCATCAAGAAACTTGCATGTGAAAAGGTCCTTGGAGTACTCCATCAAGAGTTGGGAACCCCAAAAAGGATCTAGGCTCAGCAAAAATGACAGCACTGTGGAAGTATGAAATGCAGCCCCTGTCATAACATGGCCCTCCTTTTTGACATACTTGATGCCAAAGTCACATGTTGGAGTGCTACAAACTTCCTTTTGTTGCCTCCTTTACATCGGATCTTGTTCAAGACAAAATTGAAGTAGATGGAAGTCAACCTCCTCTTGGAAAGTCCTTGTCTTCCAAAACTTCCTCAATTTGGCCCACACATGCAAGAGTGTTAATATCCTCTTGTCATGTTTAGAAATCTCTTTTGTAAATGAGAATACCATGGGCTCCCCTAAAGATATGGACTTGCCATGTGTCCCCATTTCCATGCCATCATAGGTTTCTGATTCCTTCTTTCTCAACATAGATAACTGAGTGGGAGGTAGCAATGTCCACTTCAGAAAGTTGCTTACCTCTTTTATGAATTCATGAGAGACCCTCTACACTATGCTAGCTTCCCCCAAGGCTCCTTCCCTAGCCAAGTATGCAAATGTTGCCCATAGTTTAGAGAACACTTTAGTTTTCCTCTAATCAAGAGGTGCTTGAGGTGCTCTTGTTATGACTGTGTTATCATCTCCTACCTTCCCCTCCTCCTCTTCAATAGTTGAAGTTGCCTCATCATCAATAAGAGACTTTAGATCTTGGTCTTCTATTGAAGGAGGAATCTCCATGCCTCCCTCTTGAGAAGAAAGCCCTTCACCAAATGGATATATTTCCCTTGGCAAGGTATCAAACAAGCTTACACTCTCTTTCTTGGTTTTTAGAAATGGAGTTGGATTTATAGACCCTTCCAACTCATGCAAAAGATTTGTTTGATATGGTTTGCTAGTTTCAATAGAAGATGTTACACATGAAGTTTCATCAAACCTTTCTACTAATATTTCAATAAAATTTGCATAAGTAGGTGTACTTTCATTTCTTAAGGAAAAATATTCAAAAAACCACCAAGCATATGCTTTACCTTCAAAATGCAGCACTGCTACTTTGATGGCTTCAATTTCTGAAACTTGATGTCCTTGCACAAAGTTGTCTAGCTCCTCCACCCAAAATTTAGCTAGAAATTTAGGTAATCCATCAAAAGTAGATAGGAAGAATCTACCTACACCATGTTGCTTCCCCTTTGTGCTTCTGTCCTCCTTGATTTTGCATAATCCTTGGAAGTTCAAGTGATCTTTGAACTCCTTAGATTGAGCTTCATACTCCTGCAAATAATCACCAAGAGTATCTCTCTTTGGCACATCTCCTTTCTTCCTCTTCATGAAGAAATTGCTGATAGAACGTGGTAGATATGATGATATGGCTGAGTTCTCATATCCACAATATGAGGACTTGGAATCTTCCTCTTGTATAGATCTTGTTCAGGGATCTTCATATTTTTCCCTCCTCATTTCTTCGATGCCCTTGCTTTTGCCCTGTAGATTTGAAAAGAGAAGTTTTGAGAACCTCCTTTCTCCAGAAAACAAGGGTTTGCTCTGATTTATTTTGCAAATCTCCTCCTCCCCATGAGAATACTCCATAATTCTTGAAGCTCACAGGCTAAGCCAAGAAAGTTGCTTTGATACCACTGTAATATCCCAAAATAGGGATTTTCTACAACAATAAGAATACCTTAAGGTATTCCAAAGTTGGAGAGAAGAAAGTAATCAACTCATGTAGTGTATTTAAACACATAGCCATCATTAAACAATCACAACAATAAACTATGCCTTTATACAATGTCACCAAGTAGGCAAAAGCAGCAATATTAGCCCCAAAAATGTTATTTTCTGAAGATGGAGTTATAACAATGGAAAATAATAGTTGTGTACCTTAGAATATGTAATATATGACTTGCATGCAAAATATTTTCACAAACAAATGTAGTTAGCCTAGTTAAATAAGCCTCCCATGCTCAAAACAGCTTAAAATTGTTAAAACCCCAAGACTGCAAAACACAAAAATTGCTGCATAAGGGACTGTGCAGTGTAATGGAGATCAAACTCAGAAAATGGAGAAATAAATTATATCTTCTTATTATATTACTCAATGAGGCATAAAAATAGAGACCTAATCTCTTTTATACAGATCCAAGAAGGCCCAGCAAAGGTTTCTTGAGAGAAAAGATATAGAAGAGAAAGCTTTTCCAAATCTGTGGGTGAATCACATTGTATAGCTAAAGCTTTGCATAATAATGGCTGAACATGCAAAGAAATGGCTGTATACTCTTCTTCTAGCTCTCCCAAAGAAAGGCTGATCCTCCTCTTGGGAAACTAGCTCCTCAAAATGGGGTTTTGACCCCTCCCACTGCACACCTTAAGAAATAACGTAGTTTTCTGAAGGGACTGCATTTTTTCTGAAGGTAAGTGCTTGGCCCAACACTAGGTAGTGGAAAATGCAGCTCAGAAATCTCCTCTTATATCTCTTAGACAAGATCTCCAAGAAAGAGTATGGAATTCCCGCCCGGGAAAATCCTTGCACTAAGCAGTGCAGCAAACTTAGCTAAACAGCCAAAGTATGCAGGAAGTCTAAACAGACCATATAGAATATAATCTCCAATCTTCCCATATGCTTTCCATCCCCTCCATTATATAATTGATGAACTTTCTCACCAAGGGTCCCACCCACTATGAGGTTGCTTCCATGCAAAGGTTCCTCTATCACAATTACAATGTCTTCATTAGTGAGGGTAATCCTTTTAGAGCGCAATTTGATTTAGTCAAGCTTGACTGGATCAGCCTTGACTGAGTCTCCATGCCTTGTCTCCTTTCACACTCAAGGTGTCTTCATTTTGACTTGCTAGCTTGATTTTCATTCACATTGAGTTGTCTTTATTCAGGATCCACTCTTTGAGGATAAATCATGTTGAATTGGTCAAACTTGACCTTTTCCACATATTTTAGACCTTGTTCACACATGTGGAAGTTTGATCTGGTTATTTCATGATCCCTTTTCACACTATGAGGGATTTTTACTCATACTTAAGCAATTTATGAGCCTACTTGCCCATTTATTCATCCATCTAGATTTTAAAAGAAAAATTAATATTCCTATTAGCTACATGCTAATTTAGGAATATTAAAGTGAAAATGCAATTTTCCTGGCAAACGCGCAGCACCCTAACAGGAAAAATATCCTCTTTTGCAAGCAACTTTTGGAGACCTTCCCGGTGTCCAAATCAGCTCCAAGATAGATCACGGGAAAGCTCTCTGAGTATAGCTTCCAAATATGCCTCCAGTTTCGAAAAAATTTCTCATTTTCCCTATCAAAAAGTAAATCTCCCAAGACTGGTAAATGCATAGCGCCTAGGTCAAAAAGGAGGTAGAAACATGAAAATTTGGTGGTTTTTTACACTTTTGAAGGACCAGTTCTCCTCCAAATTTTCTAAGACTTGGTAGGGTTGATGTCTTCATCATTATGAACATGATGGTCATGTCCATTTATCAATTTTTGTCCCAAAAAAGAGCACAGTGCCCAAGGTGTTGTGCCCTTGGCAAAATTAGTCAAACGCGCAATGATAATGAAACATATTTTTGAAGACTACATTTGGAGGCCTTCCCAGTGTCCAAATTGGACCCAGGATAGCTCGTTGGAAATATTATTTTGTCTAATTTCCAAATATACCCTTTATTTTTTGATTGGAGTTTATTTACCATTTCAAACATTGATTTTACCAAGACTGGTAAAAACGTAATGAATGAGGGTGTAGAAATGCATAGTGCTAGCGTAGGCAACTTTTGGAGGCCTTCCTCAGCTGAAAATTGAGATCATTATAGCTCATTGGAAATATATCGCTGTCTAGTTATCATTTGAATCATCAAGTAAGTTTTTTGTACACTCCATCTATGAGAGAACTTGATTTTCCCAAGGTCACTCCAGAAGTGCAGCAACTCTCCTGTGGCACATGTATTTTTGACATTTCTATAAAAAAAATGACACCGGTGTAAAAACTGAAGGATTTTTTTTATATTGAACTTATTATGGACAAAAACCTCTCTCAATTTTGTCAAATTCATCTCTGTTTGGTCAGAAACATAGTTTGAAGCAAAACTGGCCCTATGAGTGGCAAATGACTTGACCCTTGGAATTATTTCTAAAAAAATGATATAGAAATGATGTTTATGAGCTGAAATGGCCTCTAACTTAATTATATGACCTAAATTATGGCTCCTCTACTCAAATTTTATGTTTCCATAGCCAACCCTAGCTTTGTGGGAGAGGAAATTAGGGTTTAGTGCTTGTGAATAATGATGATTCAGGAACCCCTGGGAAAATACAACTCCCTTTGACATTTGATGAATTGTTGAAGTACATTTTTTTTTGTTGTATTTGACACTTGATGTGTTGGCATGTGGAACTCTGATTTGGCAACCTTGGGAGACTAAGTACTTATTACATTTGAATTGACTAAAGCAAATCATGAGTTTATTCTAGATCACCTTCACACCTTCTGCTGCCCTTTATTGAAAATGAGACAATGCAATGATTTGACCTAATGAAACCCTAGTGACCCTATGAGAAATGAAAGAAACTGACTCAATAAGTGACTTTGACTAAAAGTGTAATGAGAGCATACTTTTTTTCAGCATGATGAAGACATGGAAGAGGGTCAGCAGGCATATACTTGTGAAGGAAAATGGGACACTTGACAAGGAAAATCACCAATGGAACAATTTTATATCATGACCTAATGGAATGATTGAAAATTCTTTAGAGTGGGACACCTAAGATGCACATGAAAAATGTGTTTTGATCCCTGGTGGAAGTATGCAAACACTGACACTAACAGGCGCGAACATAACAAATATTTAAGTCTGCTATAAAGGGTTTATAAAAACCCTCTTGTGCGATGTTTTTATCCCTTCTTGTGCAATTTTTATCCCTAATAATGCACCTCATGAGCACAGACAATGAGCAGAGAGGTCAAAAAGAGGCGTCGTTAAATATCTACAAGGATGCTTTGGCGATGAAGCTTGGTCATGTCCAGCGGTCACACATTCAGTGGAAAGCTCGAAAATGGTTGTGCTTCTGAGGAAGCAGATCACACGGATTGGAACTACCCACACAAAGAACCATCAAATTCCACCTACTACTTTTAGTTCAATTCCATGAACAAGGTACTCTTCCCGTTTATTTCTCTGCTATTGTACGATGTGGTTAGAACATTATTTGAAGAAATATAATAGCTATTGTTTGAAGAAATAGAATAGCAACCGAGATTAACTCACCTTTGGATACATCATTGAGGGTATATTCCAACCCAGACACTTGTACAAGCCCTCTATCTCCACCCGATCTAGATTCCATTGTAACAGAAGATGGCCCTCTTCCATGATTTCATAGTTGACTCAGTCTGTCTAGTACAAGCGACTCCACTAGTAGCACCCCAGTCTATAATTTAAATTTGATGAATGAGGGGGGAGTAGGAGGTCGTAGCAGGAGAGAGGAGATCCACAACCACGGTTTTCATGAAAGCCCAGAAATTGAGATGATGTTGGTTTTGTTGTTGTTGACATAATATGTTGTATAATGGTTAATGCCCACGAAATCCAGTGACCCTTTCACGTGATTCGACTCTTCTGATGATAACAAAGGCAGTCGATTGCCAAATCTCTCCCTCATCGACGCTGGATAGTCTCCGAAGAACAACGGATCCATGAACCTGCAATTAATTATATAATTGTGTTGAGTACACAAATTGTTATGAGTACGAGATGTAATGGTGGATAATAAAGGTTTAATGTGATGGCATGTACCATCCCAACTGGAAATCTCTGTATAGCTGTAATATCATAAGGGGAATCTGACATTGGCTCATACCATATCACAAATCAAAGGTAACATAAATTATTACATGTTTTCACCATTTTTTATAGATGAAAATACAATTATCTAAAATTGGACCCGTTCAATGTCTTTCTTAACTTTTAAGTAAATTAATCCTTATACGAGTTGATTTGTCTCTCAAGCCCTTTAGAACATATAAGAGTAAGTTAGGTTAAAAAGTACTTGTATGACATAGTTATTTCCACTTTCTGAAATCTAAGAGGAGTCTTGTTCGAAAGAGTTGTTTGCAGAAAATATAAGATTATGCAAATGCAAGTATCATCTCCTAAATAACAACCAGTTACTTATAATTACAATTCACTTTTTTGTATTTGAGAAACATCTAAATATTATGTCCGTAGAATGTTTGTCTTGTGTCAAGAATGGAAAGAAGGTAAAAAATAAAGCAAGTGGAATGGTAGATGATCGAAACTCATGGAGTGCCAGAGTCAGCGAAAGTATCTTAAAAAAAATTGAGATGATGTTGGCTTTGTTGTTATTGACATAATATGTCGTATAATGGTTAATGCCCATGAAATCCAGTGACCCTTTCACGCGATTCGACTCTTCTGATGAGAATAAAGGTAGTCGATTGCCAACTCTCTCCTTCATCGACGCCGGATAGTCTCTGAAGAACAGTGGATCCATGAACCTGCAACCAGTTGTATTGTTGTTGTGTATACATATTATGATCTGAGATCTGCATGATGGATAATAAAGGTTTAAAGTGAAGGCATGTACCATCCCACCGGATCGAGATTCCATTGTAAAATAATATGGCCCTCTTCCATGATTTCACAGTTGACTCAATAAATCGAGTAAAAGCGACTCCACTAGTAGCACCCTAGTCTAGAATTTAGCTTTGATGAATGATGGGGGAGTAGGAGGTCATAGCAAGAGAGAGAAGATCAAAAACCATGGTTTTCATGAAAACCCAGAAAAAATGGGCCCTACTTTGAGAGGTTTCAAGTCAAATTCAAGTGCTGAAGATTACAGGGAAAGGATTCTACCAATAATGAGTAAGTACGTAATTCTGTTGGTGGTGTTTCTGTTGTGTGGCTTGGCGTACTCGCTTCCCCTGCAAGTTTGTTCACGATGGATCGTGGATGAAACAAGCGGTAGGCGAGTGAAGTTTGTGTGTGTTAATTGGGCGGGTCACATGGAACCTATGCTATCGAAGGGCCTCAACACCAAACCTCTGTAATATATCACCAACACCATCAGCTCCTGGCTTCAACTGTGTGCACCTCCCATGGGCCATTTTCAGCTCACCGATCCATCTCTTTCTAATCTCATCATTGCCTATACATTCACCTCTCTTACCCTAAGTTCCGCAGTAGCCTGAGTAGCCACGTGCAACCGAGAGCTCCTACGGATTTCTCATATCGAAGCCTACCAACATGTGGTCACAGATCTCCAGAATGTCGACGTCATCATCATGGTCATACTAGATAAACACGTAAGAAAAATGCATTGGTGCTGCTCTCTCAACGAAAAAAAAATCACTATTGAAAAAGACTTGACCACTATACCTTCACAAATTAAGATTGAGTCATAGAAAATTTCGTTTCACCATTGAGCCTAAGTGATTTGGATCCCTTAATTTTTCTTTGAAGACTATATCATTGGGATTTTTTTCTCTTACATATGTTATAAGATCATTTTGATGAATTTGAGAAGGTTGAATTAGAAGTTTTTCTAGATTTTCTAGATATTTTCTTGGAATATTTACTTCCATACCAATTATTTTTCCACTTAAGTGACATTTGCATCTCTGCTAGCTGACTCTACAAAAGTTATTTGTTCACATGGCTTTGCTCTTCTTGATACTTTAACATCCTCTAATTGAGATTTCTCATAGTCTCTAGGTTGACAGGTACTACTCATTTTTGCTTTCATTTGAATTCTCTTCCACATATGCACTATTCATCTCCTACACATTGTAGCTATGGTCTAGCTTCTATTACTTGACTTAAAAATTTGTATGTTTGCTTGTAATTGATATAATCTAGTTTCTGGAAGGTTGATGCTTGAATGATTAATCATTAATGTACTATGGATGCCATTTCTATATTTATTGATGTAAAATATGTAGGTTTTCATATATTTTACAACCAATTTGGCATTCTAGATATTTTTTATGAATATAAATGCAATATAATTTTTCTCTCTCTCTAAACACACATACATAGAGTCATGGGGATTTGGGAAAATGATGCTCTTGACAATCTCACTCTCAAACACTCTCTCACTCCTTCCAACCTTGGATGTTCCCTTTATTATGTGATTTTGATATTAGGGTTTTGATATTTCATATTAGAAATATTAACTATTTAATGTATTATAATAGTTATAATGTTGTATGTGGAGTTTTATAACAAGTCTCTCTTTCCTTGATTCACCCTCAAAATAATATTAGAGCCTTACTTGAGTAAGAAAGATGTTGTATCCTTGATCCAAAATATAGCACTTTGATTAAAAAAATGATTTTCTATTGTGCTTAACAAGGAATTATATTGACAAAGGTGGTTCGGAGGATAGACTCTTGAAATTTGTCATAGTTGATTGTGATAAATTTACATTCAAATCTTATTAAATGTTTTTGATAATATAATATGAGTATTTTTGTTATATATACAAATGCTTCTTGATGCATAGTGCATGAGTGTCTAAGAGACACATTTGTCGCAAAATCACCATGGCCTTGCATAAGTAGTGATTTAAATATGATTACTATTCATTATGTGCATCAAATGGAGAGGAGACAAGAGGAAGGGTTAGAGGATACCTAAGTGGGAAGATGGCTAGGAGTATTGTAGAGGAAGGAGGTGTGTGGCCACCAAGTGTAGGGTTCAATGTCGGTTGATAGTAATTTATTTTGAGGGAGGTGTATGTGCCAAAAGGAATTGGGAGATCTCTGAAGGAGGTCAATTATACTCCTTATGGGTGGTTGTGGCTATCTTGGGATGAAGGTCTAGATCATATTTGAACCTTCTATATATAGCTTTACAATCATCATCATAATACCATTTGTTAATACTTCTGGAGCTCAGGGGGCATGTGAGTCACCATGAAGGAAGGTTATGAAGGAAGAAATATTTGATAGCCTCCCAAAGAATATGTGTCCCTGATGATGGGTGGTGAGACCACACGAAATGTAAGACATTAGTAAATCTGCACAAAAATTTATCTATAATCTTACATAAACTAGATTTAGAGAAGTTGTGGGTGGAGTGAAGAAATGAAGAAGTTATTGATGAAGTCGATTTTCATAGGTGGGGGGAAACAATAATCAAAATTGAATGTGATGTAAGGTAAGGAGAAGATTATGTTGCTAGTACACAACATTGTATTCATCATATCGAGAGTTCCTTGACCTCTTAAAAGGTTGACCATTTCCATTTCCATTTCGATCAGAGGGAGCCTTCATCTTTCCTTTGAACCTATTTTTCCTTTGATTTCCATTCCCTCTGAAGTTTTTATTTTTGTTGTATTCATCATATCGGGGAGAGTCCCTTTTATTGGGACATTATCTTGCATAGTGACCAAACTTTTTACAAATGTAACATCTTCCCATTCTTCCTTTGTGACTCGCTCCTCAATGAATTTTATTTCTCGGTCCAACATTTTTCTTCTTCTTTGCATGAGAAGTGAAGGCAGTAGGGTCACTTCCATTCCCATTTGAGGGATGGTATCTCTCCATCATCCTTGTCTCCTCTTGAGTGCATCTTGTCAAAAATTCATCAAAATCAAGAATTATATTATTATTAAGAATAATGGTATTAAATACATACCATGGTTGGGGAAGTCCATTAAGAGAAATGAGAGTGAGCTCTCGGTCATCTATAACCTCTCCAATAGCTAAGCGATCATTCTTGATTTCAGTGAGCCTCATGAAATATGATTGGATGGACTCTCCCTTGTCCATCTTAATGTTATTCAACTTGTTCTTCAAAAAGAGAATTTGATTAGCATTGCTAGCCCTGAACATGCCAACCAACTTATCATACACCTCCTTAGATGTGCCCAACTCAAAGATATAAGAAACCAAGTGCTTATGAGTATAATCCTTGATGAGTGCACATTTTTTCAAATGTCCATCATAAATACTTCTAGCCAACCCATGAATATCTCTCCAAAATTTAAATGTTTTCGTTGAAACTATCTGGGAGCATACGATACTAGTTCTACTGCCTCGAATTTAATTCAAGTGTTGTAGGATAAGTTTGAGCCTTTGTCATAAGAAGAAACTCATCCTCATAACTTATGTTTCTGCATGAAAGTATAGTACTAGAATCCTCAATTCAAGGACATCCTCAATTCCCTATGCACAAACAGGGTCCAAATATCTTTGTCACACCCCACATTGATGGGTGTGCAATCCAACACAAATTCCATCATAATTCAAAACTGAGATAACTTCTGAGTGCACAATTTTGCAAATGGACATCATAAAGAATTCCAGCCCATGAATATCTCTCCAAGACTAAAATTATTCCCTTGCAACTATCTGGGAGCATACAGTACTGGTTATACTGCCTCAAATTTAGTTCAAGTGTTGTAGGATAAGGTCAGGTCTTTTTCATAGGAAGATCATCATCCTCATAAATTTTGTCTCTACATGAAAGCATGGTACTAGAATCCTCAATTCAAGGACATCCTCAATTCCTTATGCACGAACAGGGTCCAGAGATCTCTGTCACACCCCACATTTATGGGTGTGCAACCCAGCACAAATTCCATCATAATTTAAAACTAAGATAACTTCTGAGTGCACAATTTTGTTGGAATCCTCAATTCAAGGATATCCTCAATTCCCTATGCATGAACAGGCTCCAGAGATCTTTGTCACACCCCACATGGATGGATGTGCAACCCAGCACAAATTCCATCATAGTTCAAATCTGAGATAACTTTTGAGTGCGCATTTTTGCAAATGGCCATCATAAAGATTTCCAACCCATGAATATCTATCCAAAACTGAAATGCTTCCCTTGCAACTATCCGGGAGCATACAGTATTGGTTATACTGCCTCAAATTTAATTCAAGTGTTGTAGGATAAGGTCGAGTCTTTGTCATAGGAATATACTCATCCTCATAACTTTTGTCTCTATGTGAAAACATGGTGCTGCAATCCTCAATTCAAGGACATACTCAATTCCCTGTGCACAAACAATGTCGAGAGATCTTGTTCACAGCCCACATTGATGGGTGTACAACCCAACATAAATTCCATCATACTTCAAAACTGAGATAATGTTTGAGTGCACATAGTGCTGGAATCCTGAATTCAAGGACATTCTCAATTCCTCGTGCATGGATAGCATTCATATATCTTTTTCACACCCCACATTGATGGTTGTGAAACCCAGCACGAATTCCATCATACTTAAAAACTAAGATAAATTTTGAGTGCACATTTTTCCAAATGGACATCATAAATACTTCCAACCCATGAATATCTCTCCAAAATTGAAATTCTTCCCTTACAACTATATGGGAGCATACATTATTGGTTCTCATAGGATAAGGTCGAGCCTTTGTCATAGGAAGAAACTCATTCTCATAACTTTTGTCTTTGCGTGATAACATAGTGCTAGAATCCTCAATTCCTTGTGCATGAACAGGGTCTAGAGATATTTTTCACGCCCCACATTGATGGGTGTTCAACCCAACACAAATTCCATCATACTTCAAAACTGAGATAACTTCTAAGTGCACATATTTGAAAATTGCCATCATAAAAACTTCCAGCCCATGAATATCTCTCCAAAACTAAAATGCTTCCCTTGCAACTATCTGGGAGCATACCGTACTTATTATGCTTCCTCAAATTTAATTCAAGTGTTGTAGGATAAGGTCAAGCATTTTTCACAGGAAGAAACTCATCCTCATAAATTTTGTCTCTGCATGAAAACAATGCTCGAATTAATATCTTCAGCCTCACCATCATCTACGAGTCCCTCACTAACTATGCCATTGTTTCGCTCCCCACTCTTTTTGAAATTCAAATGGATTTCTTGTCTACTACTCCCTCAAAGATATTGAGATGATTTAACCACAAAATTTTGCTTCAGCCTTGCCAGAAAATTCAACTATATTGTTTCTATCTGACCATTCTCCCCTTTTTCTAACATTCACTTGTTCACTATTTAACTTTACAAGAGTAACCTCAAGCTATAGTGGTGTCTGAATGTGGACCTGGACATAAGGTAGTGACTCATTTTTCAATGATCAAAATGAATTTCTACCAAAAGATGTCCAGGACAGGGCCATTCACCATAATTCTCAACCCTCATTTTTATCCTAATTTATTTTCCAAGAACTTCTTTATCATAATAGTTTTAGGTGTTATAAATGGGATAACCACTGAAACACACCACATATCATTTGAGACTGTTTTCCTTGAGAAAAGCATCTAGATCTCATTCAACATCAAGGCTACCGTGGTATCTTTTCTCTAGATCTACAACACCCTCTCCAAATGTACCAACAGTGTTGTCTCTTTCCAATTATATGTTTCCTTCCCCATCTAAGATAACAACAAATTCTTCAAATTATGGCCTCAAAGCTTCCTCTGTAAGCTTGTTAAAAATTTGATTTTTTTTTTCTTTCATCAAATGTACCATGTAGTGTTGACTCCTCTCTCCACTTACCCTTTTCCAACCCTTTCAACCACCATGCTTTAAGAAATATGCTAAACCATGAAGTAAACTTTAAAGCTACACCTAAAGCATTGCCATAATGTCCTCTCTTCTTATGCCACTGAATTTGGCTACTTTATATTTTGGAAGCAATTTTCATATTATTTTTTTTATTTTGATCGTGTGACATCTTACATAATTTATGTAACTCATGATTTTTCTGGAGTACCCATAATTGTGTATGAAAACTAATTATGGGTACTCATGATAAATCATGAGTTACATAAATTATTAAAATTATTGAGTGCCATTTCTAGCTCCCCGTTCTTATTGAAATTCAAAATGAATTTCTTGTCTTCTACTCCCTCAAAGATGCTGAGATGATTTAACCACACGTGTTTTCTTCAGTCCTGCCAGAAAATTCAACCATATTGTTTCTATATTACCATTCTCCCTTTTTTCTAATATTCACTTTTTCACTGCTGAGTTCACTATTTAACTTTACAAGAGTAACCTCAAGCTGGAGTGGTGTCTGAATGTGGACCTGGGCATAAGGCAATGAATCATTTTTCAACGATCAAACTGAATTTCTACCCTCATTTTTAGCCTAATTTATTTTTCCATGAACTTCTTTATCATAATAGTTGTAGGTGTTATAAATGGGATAACCACTAAAACACATCACATATGATTTGAGACTATTTTTCTTGAGAACAACGTCTATATCTCATTCTACATCAATGTTGTCGTGGTATCTTTCCTCTGGATCTACAATACCCTCTCCAAATGTACCATAAATTCCATCTCTTTCCAATTATATGTTGCCTTCTCCATATAAGACAGAAAAAACTTCTTCAAATTATGGCCTCAAAGCTTCCTCTGTGAGCTTGTAAAAAAAATTCAATTTTTTTTTCTTTCATCAAATGTACCATGTAGTGTTGACTCCTCTCCCCCCTTACCCTTTGCCAACCCTTTCAAGCACAATGCTTTAAGAAATATGCTATACCATGAAGTAAAATTTAAAGCTACACCTAAATCATTGCCACAATGTTCTCTCTTATTATGCCATTGAATTCATCTTCTTTATATTTTGGAAGCAGTTTTCATATTATTTTTTTTATTTTGGCCTTGTGACATCTTACATAATTTATGTAACTCATGATTTTTATGGAGTACCCATAATTGTGTATGAAAACTAATTATGGGTACTCCATAAAAATCATGAGTTACATAAATTATTGAAATTATTGAGTGTCATTTTTAGCTCCCCACTCTTATTGAAATTCAAAATGGATTTCTTGTCTATTACTCCCTCATAGATGCTGAGATGATTTAACCACAAGAGCTTTCTTCAGTTCTGGCAGAAAATTCAACTATATGTTTCTATTTTACCATTCTCCCTTTTTTCTAAAATTCACGTGTTCACTGTTGATTTCATTATTTAACTTTACAAGAGTAACCTCAAGCTAGAGTGGTGCCTGAATGTGGACCTGGACACAAGGCAATGACTCATTTTTCAATGATCAAACTGATTTTCTACCAAAAGATGTCTAAGACAAGGCCATTCACCATAATTATTGACCCTCATTTTTAGCCTACTTTATTTTTCCATGAACTTCTTTATCATAATAGTTGTAGGTGTTATAAATGGGAGAACCACTGAAAAACACTACATATGATTTGAGATTGTTTTTCTTGAGAAAAGAATCTATACCTCACTCTACATCAAGGATGTCGTGGTATCTTCCATTAGGATCTGCAATACCCTCTCTAAATGCACCAACAATGATGTTTCTTTCTAATTATATGTTGTCTTATCCATCTAAGATAGCAACAACTTATTCAAATTATGGCCTCAAAGCTTCCTTTGTGAACTTGTAGAAAAATTTGATTTTTTTTTCCATCAAATTTACCAGCAGTGTTGACTCCTCTCTCCACTTACCCTTTGCCAGCCTTTTCAGCCACCATGCTTTAAGAAATATGCTAAAACGTGAATTAAAATTTAAAGCTACACCTAAAGCATTGCCACAATGTTCTCTCTTCTTATGCCACTAAATTTGGCTCCTTTATATTTTGGAAGCAGTTTTCATATTAATTTTTTATTTTTACCTTATGATATCTTACATAATTTATGTAACTCGTGATTTTTCTAGAGTACCCATACTTGTGTATGATAGTTAATGGCTATACTATACTAATATGTTGGACCTATGTTCTTCCCAAATTCAATGTGAGATATTTGGAAGTATTATTGCATGTTTATGATATTCCTCCAAAAATGTTTTGTCTCTGTATTTTCCACCTTCAAAATTAGAGTTCCATGATCCACATCAACAATATTGGTTCAAAAAGGAAGCTGCAGAGGTACTTTATGAAACAAATTATACATATGTGTAGATTTTTGGTCATTAGTTTATATGCCTATCATACCTATGGCATAAGACCCCTCAGATCCAAATTAATGTGCATTTTGATGTAAATGTATAGGTTACAGATAAAGTGGAAATGTTGTTTAGAGAGTCTTTTAATTTCCTTTGTTAGATAGGACAGAAAATCGCTACATTTGGATCCTTTTATTCTGGTATTAAGGTTACTGAATCAAGGAGACAAATTGTAGAGCTTGAAGGAATGTTGCATAAAGAGATAGTTGAATTTGAGGGGATATTATAGATGTATATAAAGGATGTTTAATATAATTTAGGTTTTCTAACATGATATTATGCTAGAATAATCTTTCTTCTTAATGAATATTTCCATATTTATTTATAGAAATTGCTTAGTTGGAATAATTTATTTAGAGTAATTCATTCTTTTAATGCAATCTGTTAAATTCAAACAGGGTTTGTTGCAAGAGGTCATCATTAGTGACGAACAAGTTGCAGTACAAGGAAAAGACCCTCTAGTAGAAAATACCCTAGAATTTACAATCTATAAAGGTTTCAAGATATAATTTTTAAAATTCTAATTCTTTAAAGGGTGCTAGCTCAATGGAAGAGCACCTGCTTTACAAGCAGGAGGTTGGTGGTTTGATTCCATCATGACTTGATATTCTTAGGGAATGGCAAGGATCAGTTTTTGGTGACAGATGCTCTTTTGACCATCACTAATGAGCTTATGGTGATGTTTTTTGACCCTCACCAAAGTATGAAATGGTGACGATCAACGAATGCCACCATATATACACATCAATAGTCACAACCCTCAAAGGTCCGTCACCATAAATCGTTGTTGTTGATATGAAATGGTGAGGGTCATTTTTTGTCATTATAGTCATTATTCATGATGGACCTTGATGTCACCAATGAGCTTATGATGACATTTTTTGTGCCTCACCAAATATGAAATGGTGACGGTCAATGAATGTCGCCATATATATGCATCAATAGTGATGGCCATTAAAGGTCCATCACAAAAAATCGTTGTTGTTCATATGAAATGGTGATGGTCACTATCCATCATTATAATCAATATTCGTGACGAACCTTGAATGTCACCACAACACATACTTTTGGTGACGCCACCTTTGGTGACGTTCATTTTTTTAATGATGGAGGCTATTGTCCGTCATTATTGCTCATATGAAATGGTGACGGTCACTATCCATCATTATAAATAATTGTTGGTGATGGACCTTGAATGTCACCACAACACCTATACTTTCAGGAACACCACCTTTGGTGACGTTTAGTTTTTGGTGACGAAGGCTCTTTTGACCCTCACGAATGATCTTATGGTGACATTTTTCGCCCCTCACCAATGTCATTTTTTATTGTAGTGAGGTAACCCTTTAAAAATGTAAGAGAGGTACATATTTCATGCTGTCGGTGCCTAAGTTCAATCCACGTAAGCCAAGTCCCATGCCCACTTGAAAGACCATAATGCAAGCAAGAGAGCTCAGAGCCCAAGGTAAAGGCAATGGTAAATACAAAAAGAAATTGTAATATTCCCAAAATGGGGAAGCAGCAATATATGAACACAATAATGGAAATAGCAGTGATAAATCAACACATAAAATGTAATAAGATCATATAGCCATCATATCAATTTCATAGCAGCAAACGTATACAAGATCTTGAGGCAATAATCACTCAAGTTAGGCAACACAAGCCTCAAGAGAACATGTACATGAAATATGAAGAACACTGCGACACAAATAATGCCCAAGGCTATGACAGCGCAGTTTTATTAAGTAGAAATGATGCTGGAAAGTGTCAATACACAGATCTAAAACTGTATGGCTCATACAATGCCAGGAGTAAAGATCTAAGCTCCCAAACACATTTTCAAGACAACCCAGAAAGGATTTCCTGAAATATGCAAAAGTACAAAAATGTCGGAATGCAGC
Source organism: Pinus albicaulis (assembly GCA_034641835.2). Taxonomy (NCBI): domain Eukaryota; kingdom Viridiplantae; phylum Streptophyta; class Pinopsida; order Pinales; family Pinaceae; genus Pinus; species Pinus albicaulis. Next base: position 1,204,543 of record MU968493.1, on the reverse strand, counting down.
CCTAGGACTAAATAGTAGTTGCAACTCAAGAAATGGATGAAGATGGATGTAGATAATACATACGATGAATGTATCTCCTCCAATAGATCCTTCAAGTGAAAGGTTGATCCAATCACTGAAGATCTCACCCTCTAATCAAACCCCGCAACCCCTAATTGCAAATGCTCACTGAAATAACGCAGTCAAAGAGGGATACTGTGTTGTAGATGATGGGAAATATGTTGTTCTAGTGCCAAGATCTAAAATATTCTCCAGGATCTTCCTCACTAATCTCCCAAAGAGAATAATGCTTCCTCCTCTGAAAAACTAGCTCCATAAGTGGGTTTCTCAACCCTCCACTACAACAACCTGCAACACAACACAATCCTCTACAGAAACTGCACTATAGATGAAGAATAAAGCTTGGCCTTAAGCCTGAATGTGGAAAAATGAAGTGCAATGCTCCCCCAAGAGGCCTCTCAAGAAAGGAGATGGGATTCCCACTCGAGAACACCTAGTGCTAAACAACACAACAATCTCAACTAACCAGCTGAAGAATGCACAATAGTCATTCAGACCATAAAATCAATAATCGATAACATGCCTCACTATGGCTTCCTTGCCCTCCTTATAAACAAGTGTGAGCCTTCTTACCTTGGGTCCCACTCATTAGGGTTTTCACCATCATGGAATCTTCCTCCCACTATCATTGCGTTGTCTCCATTGATGATCTCCACCATCCATTCCTGCGTTGTTGACTTGGTCAAACTTGACCTTGTCCACATGTATTTGCCCCTGTTCACACATGAGGGTGTAAGATCTAGCTATTATTATGATCCCTTTTCACATTATGATAGATTTTATTCCTGTTTAATATATTTATGGGCACCTTACCCATTTATTCATCTAACTAGGTGTTAAGAACAAAATTAATATTCCCATTAGCTGTATGCTAATTTAGGAATATTACAGTCCTCCCCTCCCAAATTTTGTTTGTCCTCAAGAAATTTCAAGGATAGAACTAAAGAGCCTTCTCTCCTTCCCCTGTAGCACCCTCATATGATAAACTCCTCTAAGGAACAAGATTTTGTCTCATCAATACATCTCCAAGTTGCCCCTCCCAAGTATGCAAGCTAGCTTTTGGTGAGAATCCCAAATATCTATCATCATGTAAAAGTAAAACATCCATGGAGGAAAAAATGTGTTGGCTAGAGGCCTTCTTGAGGCATGAGGTCTGATATATATTAGGGTCTAACATCCCCATGTGAATCTCCCATCCCCAAGTTATCATCCATACAAAATGAGCCACCCTCCAGAATGGTAACTCATGAATAATCTCCTCCACCTTTGGCTCCTGCAATGTAGGTGGGCTAAATGACTAATCATTGTAGACAAAATAGCCTACACCATGTTTTCCCTCTCTCCATTTATGATAAGTGTAGAGTAGTTGTTGATCTTGGGCTGCAATAATGTTGCCTTCAAGTGCAAGAAGAAGACTAGATATCCAAAGATCCTTTCTCCAATGTCATGAATCATGCCGGCCCAAACCATCCTATATATGATGGATAGGAAATTATCACCATATGGAATCCAAATGAGAAAAATATTGAAGGTTTCATGTAGTGCTAAAAGGTACCAACAGTTTCCCAAGTGTTCATAGCGCAGTTTTTCTAACTGTTGTTGCAAAACATAACATGGCAAGCCATCTCCCCACAAGTTGCTAGTTGTGTGTGTCATTTCATCTACTAGTAAATAGTGAATGGCATTGTTTATCAACTGAGCATGCAAGGAATAGTACAACACTTTCCCAAATCCATACAAAAGATGGTTATCCCCATCTCTAATGTTGGTCTCAAAGTGACCATGAAGCCCACATAGAGACTTGCCCTCTTGTGGAGCAATGCACTGTATAGAAATGGTAAGAGAATGCAAATTCTGTGTTAGAAAATCAATAAATGAAAAAGCATAATTATTACCATGTACTGAGAGTAAGCTGATAATAAGATCCACGAATGAGTCCTCCATGGTGGTATGACACATCTTCATGAAAAGGAATGAATCATATGCTGCATGAAGATCTTTCTTCTTATGCTTGGAAATCCAAGTCACGGAGATCATATCACGGTAATAGATGTCTCCATCCACTACTCCATCACTCTCACCTCCTCCTTGCCCACCAAGTGCATCATATGTGAAGTGATCCTAGGAACACTCTATCAATAAGCCGGACATCCCAAATGACAGCGTTGTTGGCCTTTGTGACAAGGCTCCTGTCATCTCATAGTTCCATCTTTTGAAATTCCACATGTCAAATTCATCAATCATAATGTTGCTATATATGAGAGACTCCTTCCAAAGTGGAAGTACCTCCTAATATTCCAAGACTAAGGAGTAGCCCCTTTGCACCATGATGGTACCATCACCTACTCTTGCAACATTATGCAAAGTATGGAAGAAAACCAATCCATACTCTCCCAAGAATATCCAAAGCAACAACAACTCTTGTTGCCTCCCCACACCATCATCATATAAATTATGGAGCAACAACATGATGGCTAACATGAAAGATATCACATCACCCCAATACACCCAAAATCCTTGCTACCATATGATGCAAGTGTCATGCCAAGGTCCATCCTCCAACCTACTCTTTGAAATAGAATGTATCATATGATAAACAAACTCTTCCAAGAGTAACTAACGCAGCCTTGCCTCCTACTTCCATGTGTCATAGATATGCAACTGGCTTACCAACCTCCTGCTCACCATCCACACCCTCTTATGAAAATGTGGGTGTCTCCTACCATGCTCCATCTTGGTATCCTTCCCATGGAGAATACCATCCTCCCATATCATATTTCTACCTTTGCATTACATGGGATGTTGAAATGCAACCTCTTGGAGATCTCCCAGTGAAGATCCCACACCAATGACCTTATTGAATCCACAGGGATCCAAGTATGCTGAAACAAAAGTATCCTCATAGAGCTGTACAATGCTCAACAATAAAGACCCATCACAATGCTGGAAAATGAGAGGACTCTCGTCAATCATCTACTCCTCCAATGTCACACAAGTGAAATGGTAATCAAAATGCTCTATCAATAGCTGAGCTCCCAACTCATCACTGTTGCTCAATGACAGTGTTGTTGATCTCCACAATGGTGTATTGGTTTTCTCATGCTCAAGCTCGATGCTAAACATATAGTCCTACATTGGATTATTTAGGAAAAAGCTCATTCCATCCTTCAAAAATCCACACCCCAACCTCAAGTGTTGTGTGCAACCCAACAATGACACACTAGGATGATTTTTCACCCCCTCCTTGAACAACTCAAGACTGCACAGCGTAGTGAAATTATGTTGCTCCAGATCAGCAATGTGTTTTGACCCTTGGTCATGCAATAGCATATTTCCACAACCTTCCATAATATTTGTTGAAATAACAGAAAGTGGAAATTTAGACATACCTTGGTGGAACATGGGATCATCTTGTATGGTTGTAAGAGTTCCTTCCTCCAATGTGTTGGCTCCCCCAACTGTTGATGATGATGACTGCACCTCCATAGTTATGTCAGCGCTGGTACAAGTATCCACAAGTGGTGGTGAAGGCATTTCCTCCTTTGATTTCTTCTTGTCAAATTTTTTGATCAACCTTCAAGTGAAATATGCAAAAGCATTCATTCTTGCATGACTCAAATGGATGAACCACCAAAGCTCATTCTTTCCATCATTCTAATATTTTCCTTCTTCTTCTTATTCTCCTGATATAATAATGGTTGAGATCCATAGGCTGAGCCAAGATTATGCTCTGATACCACTGTAATATTCCCAAAATGGGGAAGCAGCAATATATGAACACAATAATGGAAATAGCAGTGATAAATCAACACATGAAATGTAAGAAGATCATATATCCATCATATCAATGTCATAGCAGAAAATGTATACAAGATCTTGAGGAAATAATCACTGAAGTTAGGAAACACAAGCCTCACGAGAACATGTACATGAAATATGAAGAACATTGCTCCACAAATAATGCCCAAGGCTATGACAGCGCAATTTTATTAAGTAGAATTGCTGCTGGAAAGTGTCAATACACATATCTGAAAATATATGGCTCATACAATGCCAAGAGTAAATATCTAAGCTACCAAACACATTTTCAAGACAACCCGGAAAGGATTTCCTGAAATGTGCAAAAGTACAAAAATGTCGGAATGCAGCCCTAGGACTGAATAGCAGCTGCAACTCAAGAATTGGATGAGTATGGTTGTAGATAATACATATGATGAATGGATCTCCTCCAATAGATCCTTCAAGTGAAGGTTTGATCCAATCATTGAAGATCACACCCTCTGATCAAACCCTGCAACCCCTTACTACAAATGCTCACTGAAATAACCCAGTCAAATAGGGATACCACGTTGTAGATGATGGGAAATATGTTGGCCTAGTGCCAAGATCTGAAATATTCTCCAAAATATTCCTCATTGATCTCCCAAAGAGAATAATGCTTCCTCCTCTGAAAAACTAGCTCCGGAAGTGGGTTTCTCAACCCTCACAACACCCTGCAACACAACACAATCCTCTGCAAAAACTACATTGTAGATGAAGAGTAAAGCTTGGCCTTAAGCTTGAATGTGGAAAAATTAAGTGCAATGCTCCCCCAATAGGCCTCTCAAGAAAAGAGATGGGATTCCCGCTCGAGAACACCCAGTGCTAAACAACACAACAATCTCAACTAAATAGTTGAAGAATGCACAATAGTCATGCAGACCATAAAATAAATAATCAATAGCATGCCTCACTATGGCTACCTTGCCCTCCTTATAAACAAGTGTGAGCCTTCTCACCTTGGGTCCCACTCATTAGGGTTTCCACCATCATGGAATCTTCCTCCCACTATCACTGCGTTGTCTCCATTGATGATCTCCACCATCCATTCCAGCATTGTTGACTTGGTCAAAATTGACCTTGTCCACATTTATTTTCCCCTGTTCACACATGAGGGTCCAAGATCCAGCTATTATTATGATCCATTTTTACATCATGAGGTATTTTATTCTTGTTTAAGATATGTATGGGTCTCCTTACCCATTTATTCATCTAACTAGGTGTTAAAAACAAAATTAATATTCCCATTAGCTGCATGCTAATTTAGGAATATTACATAAATGCCCTGATAATTTGATTCACACCTAGTCGCCCCATGAACAAAAGAAAGTGGGGATGGGTATGTTCACAAAATAATTAACCACCCCGGGTAAGTCGAGGTGGTGTCCGCATCCCATATATATATAAGTGGAAGTTAGTTAGGTCTATTTGTATGAGATGGTGTAGGTATATATCTAAGTAGGGATCACTTTCCACTCTAAAAGGAAGAAATACAATAGCGTCCCCCCACAAGGAAGATATCCCCCCACCCCACATAATCCCTGTTAGTTAGTGTTGTAATAGTTTTTTTCCTCAGTAAACTAAATAAGTCTCATGGAAGGCTTTGACTCTTTCCCATATCGGTCAGTTGTATGTGAAATGTAGCTTCCCTAGCTGGCAAAGCAAGCACATAATTCCCCCTCCTGATTGGTCCAGTGAAACTATACTAAGAGTGGTTATAGGATCGAGGTCAGAGTGATTTAAATCAACAGGAGTGTGAGCCCTGTGTGCATAAGGTAAGGATTTTATAAGAATGGTAAGGAGCTTATAATAATGGTTAGGATGGGCTTGAGGGTAAGGGAAATACGGTATGTAGGGTAAGGCAAGGAGGTTATAAATAAGGAAGGAATAATGAATCCTTCTTCCATCACACTAGGGTTAAGCTTTCATGGCTTCTATAATGTCTTCGTAAGAATGGAAGATGTGGATACTAGAGCTGGGGATATTTTCAGATACTGTGAAGGGAATGCAATCATTTCAGATACTATCTACTCCATATGTATGTGATTCATTATCTTGTTGAGAATTTCTCACCAATGAGGAGACCATACACACTAAGTGGGGATCGACCCATGGTGAGGTGAAGGAAACAACCGTAGGAGGTGGGCCCATATCTATGTCGAAGGACGATTCAGAGCCGCCTGATGATTTGAAACCTATGGAGTTGGATATGTAATATATAGTGGTGGAAGTGGTGGTATTTTCAAGGGATGGGGAAACTCATGCTGACTAGGTTCAACAAGGGGACTAGTTGGCCTAGTAAGATGCTGGACGGTGGAAAGGGTAGTTTGGGATTAGAAGAGTTATATACAGTGATGGGTGTAATGGCCAAATTTTTGGCACAAGTTACATGGATGATTTGTACACAATGTTTCATTGTGCTACTTAGTAGGTTCCTTCGTGGATTTGGGGGGGTTTTTCCCCTAGCTGGCGGGGTTGGAAACAATACAACTATTGCTAGTGGGTGAAGGAGGTTCCTTGATTCTGGGAGCATTGGTAAAAGGTTGGTGGCATGGTCGACTCCCAAATAAGGAGAGGGAGAAATTAGAAGTATTGAATTAGCTAGGGAATCAACGTTTACAACATCATTGAATCACCAGACATAGATAGGTGTGGGCCATGGGGAGGAAGGATCAACTGGATGGGCATACTATCTATTATCAGCCATTGTAGTCGAGGGGGAGTGGGATCAGTAGCATAAAAGTGAGGGTGGAAATCTGGAGCTTGATGGGGAGCTTGAGCTTACTTGTTAACTAGAATAATTTAGAACGTAGGTTCACTTTAAATCCAAATATAATTATGAAAGGAGGGAATTTTTTAAGCACGCTATAATTTCATTATGCACGATTGTGGTGTTAGCGCTCAAATCTACCTCAGGCTGAAATGAGATAAAACTCAAGGCTACATCAAACCACGCTTAGCCTCGTAGCTAGCCCTACGAGGGCAGGAGAGGGCTCTCTCCGTCAATCTCGATAAAATGAGCAATAGGGTGCGAGATGACTTACAATAGGAGCTGATTTTAGGCTAGTAAAGAGATAGGTATGTTTGATTTTTGATTTTTGGGTTTTCGCTGGAGAAATGGGAAAACAAATTTTGGGTCCGGGGATAAGGTCAGACCTTTGCAGATTTCGAGTTGGGGCGAGGTAGGTGACTGTCTTGATGCCTTTAATTGGATATACGGATAGATCAGACCGATGAGGAGCTGAAGAGGGCAAAGAAGAACTTGGATCCTCTTCAAACAATCGAAAACATATAGAACTAAATGAATTCAAAGGCAGAGCACGGTAAACGATGGATTCAACCTCATCTACTCATTAAATTTAGTTTCAGAAGCATATGAAAGGAATGGCATACATTAAACATGAATAACTTACAGTAAACAGAGAGAAAACACCATCAAGAACAAAACACCACAAGGATCCCAACAAGTGCCGCAAAACCTCTGATCTTTCCTTAGCCAAAATATGAAAAATATGTACAATGGGTGCCAAAAGTCTCCTCAAGAGTCCAACCCGTAGAATATATCAGAAATTACAATATATATATCACTCTAACCCTTCCCACACCTCTAGGGGTCGAAACTCTCCTTCTAGAGCAAACTTCCAACAAATTTAATCAAGGAGCTAAAATCTAGGGCAAGCCTAACAACTTGCCTCTAAAAGAGTGGAAATCGATTCATTTACATGATTTTCACTTTTGAGAGTGAATCTTCTAGAATAGGTAAAAATAAGCCAAAGTTACATGCCAACTATCAATTTACATCATGAAAACCCAAAATGCTCATCCACAAGCAAAACTGGTCCAAACTCGGCTGAAAATCCGAGCCGGAAGCTGAAAATCTCGGCACGGTGTTCTAAGTGGGTCGCACCCCCGAGCTAAGTGGGGTCGCGCGCCTTTCAGCCTGATTTTGAAGTACTTCGCATCCAAATTGAGCTCATGATAGCTCGTTGGAAAGCCCCGGATGTTGGCTATCCAACCCAAGTAAAATTTCCCAATTTGGAGCTCAGTTGACCTCCAAAACTTCATTCTCCCAGAAGTACTTCCCCGCGATGTGCAAAAGGTGGCAACAAGGTGGTTTTCATGGTTTTCGAGCTTTTTGGCCATCCGTAATCTGATGAAATGTTTTGGAAAATGCCTGAGGATGCATAGCTTACCATGAAAAATCCAAAAATGCAAAAAAAATTTCTTCCCAAGAATCACTGTCCTGCAAAAGAAAATGAGCATATGGGCGTGCTACCCGCTAACCGAAAACTCCGTTTTTAGACCAAAAATTTCAAAAATGACAAATTTTCTCCGAATTTGCTCACCCGAGCGAATACCCTACATCATGTATCTTTCCCGCCCAATGAAGCCTCGGCCAAAATCCAAGAGTGGATCAAGCCTTTTCCGCCGTTTCTTAGTGCTTCGTCAACCTCCTCTTCGAATCTTCATTCTCGCTTGTAGACATGCATGCGAGCCCAATAATGGCCTTTCATGTGACGAAGCAGTCTTTTCTCTATCGTCTCTCCAGCAACTTCTCCAGATGGATGTTGACATGCGTGAGAATGTAATCTCGATCGATTGGAGTCATGTCACCAGGTTCTCTCCGGCCAACCTGCCGATCCTCACGGACCGCTCGGCCTCATAAAGTGTGTGCTCATCCTCGTCGTTTGTTACGCCGCTTTCCAGATATTTTATCACCCATCGAGCTTTCAGGAATTGATCTTTCGCCGTGTCATTTCAAACTCTACCCCGGATGATCTCCTCGCTCGAGCTGGGGAGAGCTCGCATCAACATCAATGATCGTGAAATCCGTGTCTCGGCCTCCTCGATGGACCCTCATCATGCATGGGCTTCTTGCCCCCGTCCCGCACCGTACCGTGCCGAAGAAGAAGGCGAGACCCCTTCCACATCATGTGGAGATAATACTCGCCCGCCGATGAAGCTCAGGCAAGACCCCTTTCCACCGGGGTGAAGATAACACTCGTCGTGTGGTCGCAACAAGGCCCCGTGGCCTCGCTGATATGTCATAAACAATGGAGCACCGACCTTCCCAACCCGGTGAATTTCGGGCTGGTGTGAAAGCTCTCCCGCACCATAAACTACCCCGCGCGCTCGTGACATCAAAGTGGAAAAGTCACGGAGATGAAATCCTCCCAAGTGATGCCTCGCCGTGCCAATCGATGTAACACTATGATTCCGATCAAGGTGTAATGATATATACTTCTATGCCGCCGTGCCGGGCTCTCTTTCTCCGTACAAAAATCATCATCCTTCTATGTTGCGATACATGAAATACGGAATGTTCATCATACGTACCTCAGAAGTGCATCAACAAATGAACATGGTACGCAAAGAGACGGCGAATCTCGCTTCGCAATCGAAATACCGAATGATGAGTTTCATCACGGTAAATCATCCCTCAGAATTCGAGAGGAAAACTCGCCCAAGTGCCTCATATACTCGTGCGTTTGATGTATGGTCGATAGTAAGGTTTTCTCTAAATGCTTCGTCGTTGTCCCATTCCTTTCCTCCTTACATTTGGTATACCAAAGGGTTCGAGCAATAGTCATCAGACAAAAGAAATCTACTCCAAATGAGATTTACACTACTATTACGTAAATGAAGAACAAACAGCGAGCTAGTTCACGATGAAGCTCGGGTTTGTGGAACATCTCACAAAATCGAAACATGATGTATACCGAAAACAATCCATTGCTAATGGACATGCCCGCAATCGAGCCAAAGAAGGCAGGCTCCTCCCCGCGATGATCACCACCTTTGCCAACTCCTAAGTGAGGCCTCCGTGGCACATTACCCTCCGTCGTGGAATCATTGTCCGACCGCTCATAATCCGACTCGCCCGACATGGCTTTGAACAAGATATTTGCAATATGTATACCGATATAGATGCAAGTGAAAAGTTATAATGTATGTTTCAACATCCAATAGATATCACCCACCGCCAAAGTATCATAGGAAAACAAAATTACAATGAAGATGGCTCTGCTTTAGTGGCATGAAAACTATCAACAAGCTTTGACTATAAGTGAGTTTCACAAATGAATGCCACCGCAAAGTATGGGGCAAGCTTTTTTTTGGTAATGATGGGCAAAGTTTGTCAAAGAAGCAAACAAGGAGAGATCATATTTATGAACCGGAGAACAGTGAGAAGACCATGACCATAGTGACACAAATTACTATCAAAGTGGTAATATAATGATAACAACAAAGAATGGTGATATTATGGTAATGAGGGCTATAAATTAGTCGACATAAGACTGCAAAATATGAAAGAGCATGAACGTAGTGATAAGATGATAACTAAGGGAGTGAGGATCATCTATACAACGTGCTAGGGTGTGAACATATCCACCATTCGAAGGTTTTCAAATTTTCATAAAATCGCCCATACAATCTCAAAACCTTACGTAATTAACTTGCATGTGAATGAAGGGTTCATATATTTCTCTCCAAGGATGGCTTGTTTCCCCAACATCAATGACATCACAACCATATTAAAAATCGAATGAGCAATGATAAAACCCTGTTTGGAAGCTTTTTGGAGTCGACTAGAATCGAACTGGCGCAAAAACGAATTTTCTCGGGGTTCCGATTTAAGTGGGTAGCGCGTCGGGTTTAAGTGGGTCGCAGCCTCTAAGTGGGTCTCACCGCTCAACTTTACACCGAAGGCTGTATGCCAAGGGTCGCGCCCCGGCGGGGTCTCGCCCGTCTGCGGGTCGCACGCCCTCCAAACACTCCGTAACCATAGAAAACTGTTTCACGCCTTCAAAACTCGACTTCGACCTCTCTCGCCTTGCGGATTTTTGGCAAATGAGTTTGTTTGTCATTTATATATGAAATAAATATCTCATCAAATCGCATTGCTTTTCAAATTTATTTCACAACCCACTTTCATAATGTTTCGCACTTTGTCATTCGGATCTTTTAATACAATGTTTCTTTGGCTTTTCCGAGTTTTTGGACCTAGTAAATTTGCCGTCTTTTGCAGAGATGTGGCACTTTAGCTTAGGACAAGATCGAGGCTTGCATCGAAGCTTCTGCGAGGAAATAAATACAATTATTACAAAATGAAATTAAACAATTTCTAGTTCCAAAACAGTAGTTTTGGACTAGAAATGTTTTCAAATGCTTATGATAATAAAAATATGAAATCAAAACTTGCGAAACCAACCTCATGGATCATGCTTTATGACATATGTAAAGACTCGAAAACCCTAGACTCTAGACTAACAACTCTTTTTAACGAAACCGACATTTAATGACTATGAAAGAAATGACGATGAACTTCAAGAATTTTTGAAGAATTTCTAAATAGCTCCCGCAAGTACAAGCATGAGGAAACACATGACAAATCTCGTACCCCTCGTCACAAGGCATGCTCCTAGCGAAATGCAACGAAGTGGAACAAGCGAGACACCTAAGAATGAATATGCAAAAGCGAAACGATCTCTCGACGGAGGGGTCGGAAGACCGACTCTAACATTGGCTCCAATGGGGATGGCGGCTCCATGGAGATGCCAAGAACGGCAGATCTCCCGGGGGAAGTCCAATGTCTGCCTTCATCCATTGGGCGATGGAGTCATTATTTCAACTAATAAAACAAAAACTTTTGACATATTTATTGATCGTTGCATTTGACTAAAAACCTGATCGAAATTTGACCAAACCGACATGACTTTAAACCGAAAGACCGATAAAAATGACTTGACAATTTCAAACCAACCAACCTCCATCTCCGAATTATAGCCTCGCTTCCGGCCCTGACCAAGATGAGAGATCGCACACACTTGCAATGAAACAAAGTAAATGATATATACAATGATGATGAAATCACAGAAGATACTCGTAAGGATATCGCTTCAAAGAACCGACCATTGACGGCCTCTCCAGACAATTCCTATCCCATTCATTTCCTTTGAGAAGAAAGGCGTTTTGACCCCGATACGCTCGCGATCTTAAAAAGGACCCTTCCATAGGTTTTCAAATTTGCCGTGCTTTCCCTTATCTTCATTTCAAAACTACCTCATCCAACCGAAACTTATCCGTTTGCCTTCGTCGTAGATCTTCTTTATGCGCTCCCGCAACTTCAAAGTATTTGAAATACCTCCTCCCGTGTCCGTCGTAAATGAATCATCCTGACACTTCGTTGCATGGGATCTTCCTCACTACCAAATTTTCCAAGCAATTTGACCACCGGGATAGCAAGTGAAGTAGGAAATACCGTGTCCGTTCGTACACCAGCCTCAAAAGTGAGACATGCCAATGACTTTTTCTCGACTTACCCTATCGCCCCACAAGGCATTCACTAACTTCGTGCCAAAATTTTTTGTTGATTTCCAAAGCACTCTCTAATAATATTCACCAAGGATTTATTTGAAGATTCTCAAAGCATTCCCTTGTGGATGGTAGGCCGTCGAATGTCCCAAACCGATATTGTACTTATAGAAAAATTCAACCATCCTTTTAGACTTGAAGGCTGCTGCATTATTCGTGATTATTTTACTAGGACACCCAAAACGTGATTTAATATTGTTTTCAAGAAAAGAGATAATTACCGCATCCGTGGCTCCGTCGAGTGGGAATCGCTCGATCCATTTTGTGAAGTAGTCCGTAGGGCCGTCAATATCCATCTATGCTGTCCGAAGATGCCGGGTGGATTTCCGATAAAATCCAATCCTACCGTTGGAATGGTGCACTAACTTCAATCGTTTTAAAGGCAAAGGTCAGAAGTTTCGCTTCCCTTCAAAATTACACTCATGACAATTTTAATGCCCTTAAATACATCGTAAAACAAAGAAGGCCAATAATACCGCCCTTAGAATCTTATTTCATTATGGTCTTCCAAAACAAATGGCCTCCTATGAATACCTTTGTGAAAGTCCTCCAAAAATTTTTGAGCTTCCTCCTCTACCAAACAATTCAACAACACTCCTCCAGGGTCTTTCCAATACAATGCGTAATTTAGCAAAATTTCCTCAACTTCAATGTTCTACTCTTATTTCTAGGCATCCCTGGAGGTGGAGACAAATTAAGCACGGAGTAAAATGTCAGCGCATACCAAGGGAAGAGACAAAATATCGAAACCCGAATCGACGTACTTTCCTCATCTTCATCGGGATACTATACGATCAAATTTATATCTAGAGCATGCAGATTGTTTCCAAACCTATGAGCTCGCGAGTCCTGTCCTTTCGATCAGCTTGGTTGTTTTAATCTCCACATCGTATTCTAACAACGCAACGATCCACTTACCTCTGCCTTCCTCCGGATCCGTCCGTACCAAAACATCTTTAATCGTCACAAGTAGGAACGTATGCTATAATGTGGGAATGCGTATATACACACGGAAATCTTTCAAGGTCCCTACAAGCGCCGCCGCTTGTTTCTCAATAATATTGTACTTCAATGCTCCATCCCTTATGATCCAACTCAAAAAATCAATGGGATTCTCAACTCCATCCCTTTTGCATCAAAACAAATTTCGCTAATGCTCACAAAAGAAAAATAAAATGAAGTCCCGTGTAATTTGGCCGATTAAGATAAATAAGAAAGAGCTATCTTTACCAAATTGAATGATTTCACCACCTCTTTCCGTCCACTTTACCCGACTCCAATTTTTCAGCATGTTCATGATTTCTCTAAGATGCTCGCAAGATTTGGAATGAAACGACGCAAAAAATTCATTTTACCATTAAATGATCGTATTTCTTCTTGTTCCGGTGGGGTCGCCCACCCGCCGTATGGCTTCAACACGTGCAGGGTCAACACGAATGCCATCTTTCGATATGATGTGGCCAAGGAGCTTGCCTTCATCCATGGAAAAAAGGCTCTTTTTCGGATCTCGCCGAAATGCCATATTTTCTCGCACTTCGGAAAACAATTTTCAAATGATATAAATGTTCCTCATCATCAGAATTTGAAAACACAGCTTAAATCATCAAGGTAAACAACCAAAAATACGTCTTTTCATGGCAAAGCCATGTCCATGGCACGCCGAAAGGTGGCACCGCATTCTTTAAACCAAACGGCATTTTTTGCAGATAATGAAATGTTCCCCAAGGAGTGGTAAACGCAGCCTTATCACGATCATCTTCATGCACTAAAATCCGATTATAACCGAGTATCCATCGAGTAGTGACATCCTTGATGCTCCAACTACTCGCCGCAATATATGGTCCATTTTTGGCAATGGATAATCATATCTTAATGATACCTTGTTCAAATTTCGAAATCGATGCATAAACGGGATTCCCACCCGTTTTCTTCTCACTTCGGCACCAAATTCGATATCCAACTGAAAATCGGATGTGCACAATGATTCCCGACTTATACAACCTGTTTACCTCTTTTTCGATCGATGGTAGCAACATGGATTGATTCTCCTCAACTTTTGACGGAAGGCTTCTCGATTTGGCTTGATGGGGATAGTATGCCGAGTGATGTTAGTATCATATGTTTTTAGATTCGAATAATCCCACGCAAATGCATCGAAATGTAGAAAACAATTTCACATATTCCGCCTTTACCTTGGTGAATGACTTCGAGAATTTAACCATCTTGGGATTCTTACCGTCCCAATATTTACCTCAATACCTTTTTCAGCTCTTACCAATGTCGGTTTGCGGCTACATCATCTTGATCAAACAATTCTTCCAACTAATCAATCCTTAGGAATGATGTTATCCTGCTGCGCACTTCCATTTGGTTTATTTGTATGTCATCACTACCATCATCATGTGTTCCTCGTATCTATGGAGGTATCTTTAAACTTACCCTTATTCTCAGAGGAAATCACTAATCTCCTCATCATCCAAATACTTGCCAACATCGCCGATTGTCCGGAACTTGCAGGCGTGTTTCACATGAATCTCAAATTTGTTGCCGGAATTCATTGGAATTTAAGATTGCTTGCCGCTCTTCTTAGCAAGACCATCAGCAATACCATTTTGTATGCGAGGCACACATGTCAAGGTATGATCAGAAAATAATTTTAATGTCTAAAACTCGCATTATGGTAAGCCCTCATGCGAGGGATGCTTGGCCCGAAACTCACCTTTAACCTCGCTATCACCACCTCGAATCACCATATATCGCAATCTTTTTCGCTTCTAGCCTTCTTAAGAATCTTAAGGCCAACAATTAGAGCCTCATATTCCGCTTCATTATTAGAACAATCAAATGCAAGCTTGCAGGAACACACCCTCACATTGCTCTCTAACCTTTATCCGAGCGGAAATCCACTACGAATCCACACACCAACTTCAAAGACTATCATCAAGCCAATCGCGCTATCAAAATCCATGGTCCAAAGACCATCTTCATCGTCCTCTAAATGCCGAAATTGCGCCGCCCGTTTTTTCGTCATTACCATTGTCTTCGCTGATTGCCCACAAGAGATTGTTTTTCTCCTTTATTTTTGCGTAACTTTCTAAAATTTTCAATGATTTCGGTATATCTTCTCGCCCGAACTAATTGAATTTCTATATCATTAAAACTATCAGCAAGCAACACAAACGATTCTAAATCGGTATGTACATAATTTAAGGATGATTGATGGGCTTCTCTTTGCTAGTTATCATATATTTCATCTTCTCCGCTCTCGATATAACTTTCTCATTTGACCGAAGATCGGAATTGCAGTATACAAGAGAAATCTAACCGAAGTGTACCTTCAACTTTGCCCCCCAAGATCTCGAAAGGAGCATACCAAATCGCTGAGGAATGCTCGCCACCACCACGTCCATTAAGACATTCTTTTATTGAATTTGATCTAAGCTTACAACCAAATCTTTGATGAGTCCTATACACCTCACATGGCCGGAATCAAATGAATACAAATCATGATATTTTCTGTAATGTCTAGTCCCAACTTTTCCATGATTGTCCTTTGGCATCAAATTGTGCGAAGCACCCGAATCGAACATGGCATTTCAGGTAAAACATATTCATGCAAAATTTCAAACCGATATAAAATGGAGGAACATCAATCGTCAGAGACTCACCATCTAATGCAGCCCAAAAATCAATTCCGCTGATCATCCTCAACATTTACCGTATCAAACATTGGATCAAAGTTCGAATTTTGGAGACTTGACCTCTGTGAGTCGTTGTTCTTCATGATTTCTCACAAAGGAATAGATATTTTTAATTTGGAAATTTCATTTTCCAAACTAAATGCTGAAACTTTCTCAACCTCTTGACCGGAACTTCCTTCTTTTCACTCCCTTGTCTTTCTACTATGTTTGATCGATTTACTCCTTTTCCGCCGATGATACTTTACTAGCTACGGATCAATTGTCTCTTTTCCTTTCTTCTCGTGGTACTCTGGTGAATCCGTCTTTGGTGCTGAAGCTTCTTTTCGTTTCTGAATTGATTTATGGGCACATCTCTATTTCTCAATGAGTATTTCTTTGTCATGACAAAGCATTCAAATACCCTCTTTGGTATTCATCTGACTCTTTCCTAAATCTCGCATCATTAGCTAGAATGAAATCTTCATCTTTCGAACAACAACTTTCTCCATATTCTTCATCCTCTAATATAAATAGGCAAATCGTCGGTAAGTGAAGAAATGATTTGCTCACCGCAACATCATCATCGTCCGAATATTGACTCACAAAATTCTGCAAAAGAGGTGTCTGATCTACCGTTGGGTCAGCTGCCTGTGGTCTTTTGCTCACGCTCGCTATTATGAACTCCGTGGCCGCGTCGGCCATGGTAATTTGGATTCTCGAATCTGCGTTTCTGATTTGTCAAGATTCATTCTTTTGAACATTTTTTTTCCATCTCATGAATCAGCTGCTCGGATGTAGATGTGGTAGGCTCTTTCTTTTTATAGTCACTCTCTTTTTTTCTCGTCAAACGTGCTCTTTTATCGCCTGCATTTGCCTCAACACTAACGCAATCTTCTGCATATCTTCTAAGGTAGGCGGATTCATTACCAGCTGAATAAGCCTACTCTCCGGATCAAAACCATCCGGGAATTTAAGAAGAGCTGACTTTTTAGACTACTCTTAAGTCATCTCTGGGATTGCATTGTACACCGTGTTGAATCTAATGATATAATCCCCGTAACTAGACTCACCAAAGATTACGCTGATGTTTGTATACTCAAGTGATCTCTGGGCAGCGGGATCCTTTTTCATCTCCCATCGATCTAAGAACCGTGTCCGAAGGTCTTGCAACGTATTGATACTTCGGTCGGTAATTCTCCTCGAACCATTTGCGAACTTCTCCTCCAAATGTCTCGGGCAAACAATCTCATTGGAAATATTTTCTTCGCATCAATTTCATGCAGATCCAAGAAGTCCGTCATTTGAACAATATGTCGTCGAGCTGATATACTTTGTGGGGTGCCATCAAATATAGGAATTTTTCTCATAGTCAAGAAAAGTATAGCATCTAAATTGCCAAAGAAAACAAGAGGTGCAACCGTCGCCATGACTCTTGGCGATTGATGATAATCATTGCCTAGAGAAACAGGAGGACTAGGAGCAAGAGAAAGTAGGTGTATGCAAGTGGGGAGACTGAGGAGAAATTACCGTTGATTGCTGATCGAAAATTCAGGCTGAACCGGAATGGTAGGGATAAAGGGAGGTTCAAGTGGGGATCCGTGAACTAGATGCAAATTCGATGGTCCAAGAGTTTGTGAAGCAGATTCAAGAATTCGGGAGTATCAGTAGCCACAACGGAATTTTGCAACTGTTTATCCAAGTGATATGAAACAAATCGTATTGCAAATCTTCGCAAACAATGGATCCGGAACTAATCTTGATAATTCAGTGCTCTTAAAAATTTACGAATAAGGATGTTTCAAATCGTGCATCAAAAGGAATTTCGTCAACATATATAATTTTCATAGACAGATGCGCACGAGAAAGCACCCGGAACTCCCAAACTCACTTGACTTTCTTCGTAACTTTCTTGACTTCCTTGTCTTCAAGGATCCTAGGAATCGATTTGGATTTTCAAAATCGTTGGTGGATCGTGGCCGGGATTCGAATTTAGTATTCCTTCTTGAAGCCGTGTATTAATCTTCTCAAGATAAATTTCAAGGAACACAATCAATTATCTTCAGCCTTTCGACTTCTAGACTCAATCATCCAAAGGGTCTAGAACGTACAAGCATACCGGGGTGATTTGCAATCAAGTGCCGCACTCACAAGCTTACCGGAGATCGATCAAGCATCGTTTATCTACTACCGCTTATGCATGGCAAAATCGTTTCGAAAGTTACTTGGCGTGACTTCGACTCCGTCTAAGACTCATGAAACGAACACACTAACAAGCAAACCATTGAGATTAATTTTCCCGCATGGTCGCCACTATGTTAGGCGCTCAAATCTACCTCAGGCTGAAATGAGATAAAACTCAAGGCTACATCAAACCACGCTTAGCCTCGTAGCTATCCCTACGAGGGCAGGAGAGGGCTCTCTCCGTCAATCTCGATAAAATGAGCAATAGGGTGCGAGATGACTTACGATAGGAGCTGATTTTAGGCTAGTAAAGAGATAGGTAAGTTTGATTTTGATTTTTTGGTTTTTCGCTGGAGGAATGGGGAAAACAAAATTTGGGTCCGGGGATAAGGTCAGACCTTTGCAGATTTCGAGTTGGGGCGAGGTAGGTGATTGTCTTGATGCTTTTGATTGGATATACGGACAGATTAGACCGACGAGGAGCTGAAGAGGGAAAAGAAGAACTTGGATCCTCTCCAAACATTCGAAAACATATAGAACTAAATGAATTCAAAGGCAGAGCACGGTAAACAATGGATTCAACCTCATCTACTCATTCAATTTAGTTCAGAAGCATATGAAAGGAATGGCATACATTAAACATGAAGAACTTACAGTAAACAGAGAGAAAACACCATCAAGAACAGAACACCACAAGAATCCCAACAGGTGCCGCAAAACCTCTGATCTTTCCTTAGCCAAAATATGAAAAAATATGTACAATGGTGCCAAAAGTCTCCCAAGAGTCCAACCCGTAGAATGTCTCAGAAATTACAATATATAGATCACTCTAACCCCTTCCCACACCTATAGGGGTCGAAATCCTCCTTCTAGGAGCAGTTCCAACAAATTCTAATCAAGGAGCTAAAATCTAGGCAGCTAACAACTTGCCTCTAAAAGAGTGGAAACTGATTCATTTACATGATTTTCACTTTTTTGAGAGTGAATCTTCTAGAATAGGTAAAAACAAGCCAAAGTTACATGTCAACCATCAATTTACATCATGAAAACCCAAAAATTTCATCCACAAGCAAAACTGGTCCCAACTGGCCGAAATTCTGAGCTGGAAGTTGAAAATTCAGCCAAAAATTTAAGTGGGTAGCGCCCCTCAAAACAAGTGGGTAGCGCGCCTTTCAACCTGATTTTGAGGTACTTCCGGACATCCAAATTGAGCTCATGATAGCTTGTTGGAAAGCCCTGGATGTTGGCTATCCAACCCAAGTGGAATTTCTCCATTTGGAGCTCATTTGACTCTCCAAAACTGCATTCTCCCAGAAGTACTTTCTGCTAGCGTAAAAGGTGGCAGCAAGGTGATTTTCATGTAGGTAAAAATAAGCCAAAGTTACATTCCAACCATCAATTTACATCATGAAAACCCAAAAATTTCATCCACAAGCAAAACTGGTCCAAACTGGCCGAAAATCTGAGCTGGAAGTTGAAAATTCAGCTAAAAATTTAAGTGGGTCACACCCCTGAGCTAAGTGGGTCACGCGCCTTTCAGCCTGATTTTGAAGTACTTCTCAGCATCCAAATTGAGCTCATGATAGCTCGTTGGAAAGCCCTAGATGTTGGCTATCCAACCCAAGTGAAATTTCCCAATTTGGAGCTTAGTTGACCCTCAAAAACTTCATTCTCCCAGAAGTACTTCCTGCTGATGCAAAAGGTGGCAGCAAGGTGGTTTTCATGGTTTTTTTGAGCTTTTTGGCCATCCAGAATCTGATGAAATGTTTTGGCAATGCCTGAGGATGCATAACTTACCATGAAAAATCCAAAAATGCAAAAATTTCCTTCAGCAAGTGTCCCAAAAAGAAAATGAGCATATGGGCGTGCTACCCGCTTAACTGAAAAAACTGTTTTTAGACCAAAAAAATTTCAAAATGACAAAATTTTCTCCGAATTTGCTCAAATTCGGAGCGAAGACCCTCCATCATGTATCTTGCCCAGAAAATGAAGCCTCGGCCAAAATCCGGAGTGGATCAGGCCTTTTCCGCCGTTTTAGTGCTTCGCTCAACCTCCTCTTCAGAATCTTCATTCTCGCTTTGCAGACATGCATGCGAGCCCAATAATGGCCTTTCATGTGACGAAGCAGGTCTTTCTCTCTATTGGCCTTCGCTAGCAACTTCTCCAGATGGATGTTGACATGCGTGAGAACAAAATCTCGATCGATTGGAGTCATGTCACCAGGTCTCTTCCGGGCCAACTGTCGATCCTCACGGATCCGCCTCAGCTCATAAAGTGTGTGCTCATCCTCAAGTTGTTTGTTGCGCTGCTCTAGATAGTTTATCACCCACTGAGCTTTCTGCAATTGATCTTTCAGCGTGTCATTCTCGGCCCTCTGCTCCTGGATGATCTCCCTCAGTTTCGAGCTAGGAGAGCTCGCATCAACATCAATGATCGTGAAATCCATGTCCCGACCTCCTGATGGACCCTCATCATGCATGGGCTTCTTGCCCCTGTCCTGTATCTGTACCTGTGCTGAAGAAGAAGGCGAGACCCCTTCCACATCATGTGGAGATAATACTCGCTCTGCTGATGAAGTCGGCAAGACCCCTTCCACCCTGGGTGAAGATAATACTCGCCGTGTAGCTGCAAATAAGGCCCTGTGGCCTCGCTGATATGTCATAAACAATGGAGCACTGATCTTCCCAACCTCAGGAATTTCCGGCTGGTGTGAAAGCTCTCCCGCACCATAAACTACCTCGGGAGGCGGCTGTGACACTGTGAAAAAGTCACGGGAGATGAAATCCTCCCAAGTGATGCCCTGTTGTGCCAAATGATGTAACACTATGATCTTGATCAAGGCGTAATGATATATACTTCTATGCTACTGTGCTGGGCTCTTCTTCTGTACAAAAATCATCATCCTCTCTATGTTGCGATACATGAAATACAGAATGTTCATCATACGTACCCTTGTGAAGTGCATCAACAAACGAACATGGTACGCAAAGAGACGTGCGAATCTGCCCTCGCAACTGAAATACTGAATGATGAGTTTCATCAGCGGTGCAAACTCATCCCTCAGGAATCTGAAAGGAAAAACTCTGCCCAAGTGCCTCATATACTCAGGTTTGATGTATGGCTGATAGTAGGTTTTCTCTAAATGCTGTCGTTTGTTCCATTCCTCTCCTACATTTGGTATACCAGTGGCCTGAGCAATATTCATTGGTGACAAAAAGAAATCTACTCCAGCGAGATTTACACGGCCATTACGTAAATGAACAACAAACAGGCGAGCTAGTTCACGATGAAGCTGGGTTTGTGAAATCATCTCACAAAATCGAAAACATGACAGATACCGAAAACAATCCATTGCTAATGGACATGCCTGCAACTAAGCCAAAGAAGTAGGCTCCTCCCTGCGATGATCACCACCTTTGCCAACTCGGTGAGGCCTCCGTGGCACATTACCCTCTGTCGTGGAATCACTGTCCGACTCCTGCTCATAATCTGACTCTGTCTCTGACATGGCTTTGAACAAGATATTTGCAATATGTATACTGATATAGATGCAGTGAAAACAAAGTTATAATGTATGTTTCAACATCCAATAGATATCACCCACTGGCAAAGTATCATAGGAAAACAAAATTACAATGAAGATGGCTATATTTTAGTGGCATGAAAACTATCACTGTTTTGACTATAAGTGAGTTTCACAAATGAATGCCAGCTGCAAAGTATGGGGCAAGCTTTTGGTAATGATGGGAAAAGTTTGTCAAAGAAGCAAACAAGCAGAGGACTGTGTTTATGAATTGGAGAACGGGGAGAAGACCATGACCATAGTGACACAAATTACTATCACAGTGGTAATATAATGATAACAACAGCAATGGTGATATTATGGTAATGAGGGCTATAAATTAGTCGACATAAGACTGTGCAAAATATGAAAGAGCATGAACAGTAGTGATAAGATGATAACTGAGGGTGTGAGGATCATCTATACAACGTGCTAGGGTGTGAACATATCCACCGTTCGAAGGTTTTCAAATTTTTCATAAAACTGCCCATACAATCTCAAAACCCTTACAGAATTAACTTGCATGTGAATGAAGGGTTCATATATTTATCTCCAAGGATGGCTTGTTTCCCCAACATCAATGACATCACAACCATATTAAAAATCGAATGAGAAATGATAAAAACATGTTTGGAAGCTTTTGGAGTCGACTAGAATCGAATCTGGGCGCAAAAAACGAATTTTCTGGGTTCTGATTTAAGTGGGTAGCGCGCTGGTTTAAGTGGGTCGCAGCCCCCAAGTGGGTCTCACCCGTTCAACTTTACACTAGCTGTGGCGCTCAAGTGGGTCGCGCCCCTCAAGTGGGTCTCGCCCGTTCAAGTGGGTCGCACGCCCTCCAAACACTGTCCAGAACTATGAAAACTTGCCTACGGCCTTCAAAAACTCGACTTCGACCTCTGCCTTGCGGATTTTTGGCAAATGAGTTTGTTTGTCATGTTTATATATGAAATAAATATCTCATCAAATCGGATTGCTTTTCAAATTTATTTGACAACCCACTTTCATAATGTTTCTGCACTTTGTCATTTGATCTTTTAATACAATGTTTCTCTTTGGCTTTTCTGAGTTTTTGGACTGATAACTTTGCTGTCTTTTGCAGGGATGCGGCACTTTAGCTTAGGAAAAGATCAGAGGCTTGCAGTGAAGCTTATCATGGTGAAATGAATACAATTATTACAAAAATGAAATTAAACAATTTCTAGTTCCAAAACAGAGTTTTGGACTAGAAATGTTTTCAAATGCTTATGATAATAAAAATATGAAATCAAAACTTGTGAAACCAACCTCATGGCCTGCGGGCTTTATGACATATATGCAAAGACTCGAAAACCCTAGACTCTAGGACTAACAACTCTTTTTAACGAAACTGACATTTAATGACCATGAAAGAAATGACGATGAACTTCAGTAATTTTTGAAGAATTTCTAAATAGCCCTGTAGGTACAAGCATGAGGAAACACATGACAACCAGACCCCCTCGTCAGTCAGTGGCATGGTCCTAGCGAAATGCAACGAAGTGGAACAAGCGAGACACCTAAGAATGAATATGCAAAAGCGAAACGATCTCTGACGGAGGGCTGTTGTGGGATACTCACGTATATAATGCAATCATTGTGCTGTTAGTAGGTTCTTTGAATTGTTTCTATTTACTGTGTGGGTGAATGAATAGGGCTTCCTTTGAATGGCATGCATGCAGTTCATTTTTGGCTTCTTCTGTTAGTGGCTTGCACATCGGAACATGACGGCTTAGCAATACCTTTGAGCCAATAGAGAGAGATTTAACAAAGCCCACATATACTGAAATGGGTGGTCCAATGGACTACAACCCATAGATACTAGAATGGAGACTACGAATGGCGTTTAAACATACCTTTCATGGTACTAGAGTGAATGACAGGGTCTCCGACAGCATTGCCAACCGGTCATAGGAGATCACTCATTGTACCCAGAGATATTTAGTGAGTAAAATAAACCTTATGCAGTCCCACCTACAAGTGGATCTATCTCTTGCTACCTTCAACCTATGCTCAATATATATAACTCTTGGCAGTTCCTATATAGAAAATTTTTCTCTAGAACTTACCGCCTGAGAATATATATCATCTTCTTTCTCTCCCTGCCTTCGAAATTATGCATGCATGCTTATCCCATTGCTTGCTTCGACCTTTCCGCTGATAGTAAGTCATAGCCAGACAGACAATTTCTATTCATAGATGGGCTTTTATACTTAGTTGGGCTACCGGGCTTAGATCCTTGGCTTGGATCCTAGGAATATATATAGAAGTAATTAGGATATTTACATATGTTAATTCAATAGAGCGAGGATCATAATAGGTGATTTAGAAAAAATATGGTTACTATGGAGAATCTCATATATAAGCATGAGATGAAATTTAGGGAGATCTCAAAATATGAAAGATCAGTTTTAGGTAGAGAAAAAGAGATTTATATATTATGTAGATATTGCTAAAGCGTTATTACATATATATACAGAATGACTAGCAACCCACCTAACTAATACTTTAGAACATGCTCGTAAAGGATATCTTTTAAGTAGGCATGGCAGTAGTTCCTAGTCCTATATGCCTGGCGTGTAGGTAGGCCTATGCCTGGTTGGGATACCAAGTTAAAATTAGAAGGTTTGGGATATTTGTACCTAGGTAGGTGGGATGTCGTAGTCTAGCATGCTCGTAAGTAAGGTGTGACGCCTAACCAGGTATGCCTGGCATATAGTAGCCATCCATAAAAGGTAAGGCTTCATTAACATCACAAGCATCAATAACTGGATTGATAAATGGTGTGGGGAAGTTATCCTTTGGGCATGAACTATATAAATAACAAAAAATAATACATACCCTAATGGTGCCCTGCTTCTTAGTAACATGAACAATATTCGACATCTATGAATCCATATCTAATATAAACCCAAGCATACAAAAAAACACAAGAATGAAAAGAACAAGGAACTATAGAGAATCTATCAATGTTTCCATTGAAATGGAAGTGAATATAGATATCATATCCATGGAAAAATAAAATAAAAATGAAGAATGGGAGGAAAAGTGAAAGAGATGGAAGAAAGGCAAAAGAGTCAAGTCGTGTAAAGGGAGAATGGCTATCAAGAGAGAATATCAAGACAAGGTAGTTTCAAGAAAGGTTAGTTGGTAAGTTCAGGGAAGTAGGGAAGGTAGGGAGTTCACCCAACCAAATCCATGTAATGCAATTCCATGTGGGGAAAAGCATATCATCCTATATAGAGAATTCATAGTGGGATCCGAATAGTGAAGGTACCAGCATACCTCTTCTAGTTTACCTCCTTTCCTGCAATCAGTAAGTAATTCTTTTAGTAAATCAGAAAGTGTTTCATTTCAATATTCCATGCACATCAATCAATACTCTAGCAGGATGGGAAAAATATAGATAATCTTATTCCAATCGTCTTTCCTTAGCGAGCTCAATAGAAAGCGTTCTCTATCTAAAGCGGGTTATTATGTGGTTTCAAGGATTTCTTTTCTTCTTTGTATAACAAGATGTGTAACTCCAAATAAAATCTCTTGAATAGACAAGGGTGAATTGTCATTCCAAGCACATAGTTTCTAATATGTGTTGTGTCGATCATGAATAAGCAGTAGTCACTACCTCGAGTTGAGCGGTAGAGCTACTATATGGATGGGAGAATGGATGGAGATAATGGAGGGAATGCAAGGAATTGTAGGTGGGGCCTATGCCTGGTATGCACTGTTGAGAACTACTGGCCTGGTGAGATTGAAAAGGTTATACCCTATATGGAAAGTGTCTCACCGTAGCCACTAGGGCTTTCTACTGAGCCTAGGGGTGGCCCAACGATCTTATTAGTGGCTCCACCGTCAGCACGAGTGGATTATCCAAATTACCCATCAGTAGCATACCTTACAGAACTAGGTCCAATCGATGATATACTTTCATCTCTAAAACCTGGTGACCCAGCACTAGTCCTAGAGGCATAGGCATTACTAGTCAAAGCTTCCCTTCATGCAACTTTGTATCCATATATGGGAGATCCATACCCATAATTAGTAGAGACAGAAGCTACGGGAGAAGCAAAGGTGGAGGAGGCATCTAAGCCCATGACACCCTGTCCATTTATAGAGTCCGTAACACCCCTTCCTATTCTAAGAGCAAAGGCAAGAGTATATACTAGATAGGCATAGATAACTAGAGAAAAGGTAGCATACCTTCCAGATCAAGAATCAGATTCCCTACCATCTTGCCCAGTGTACCCTGTTGATTTTGTCGGTGAAGCAGTTCACTGATTCACATATACTGATGTGTTTGATCAGGATTATGAATTTAGAGATAAATACCCATACCTTCATGAGCAAGATCTAGATATATCTCGAGAGCTTGAAGTAGAGCCTGTTGAAGCACATGTTTATCTAGGACCAGTAGCTTCAGTCAAATATCCATATCAATCTAGAGTCTTAGACATTAAAACTAGAAAACTCGACACCCTCAAGTTCATTCGTCTTAACAGAATTTGTGAAAGACTAAGCTAATTATTAGTTGTATAATAGTACCTAGAAGATACCTCTTTAGTTGGTCAAAGGGTTTCAATTACACAGGTTTAGCGTCGACTCCTCAAAGAAGAATGAACCGAGGAAATAAATATTGCTATCAAAGGTGTGGGATAATCCTTCTGATAATGGATTGAAAAAGAAGAGGCATCTCATATCAGCATCACACCTGTAAAACATAAACATAGCTTTCATTTTCTTATACATTTTTTTGTCTTTTGCGCCAAATAAATCTAACTAAAAAGTCTACAAAACTATTTCTCTGGACCAATGAACTTGAATCTTGGTACTGTATTTCCTTTAACATAAGCTTTGTTTAATGCTTCATCCTTCCCTTCCAAAATAATGATCTTGTACAAGAAAGGTATGTATGAACCCTCAAACCTAACGACTCCAACAAATCAACCTCCAGAGTGATTTTATGCAGGAACGCAACAGAATATAGAAATAACCATGAACATAGAGATGCAGTGGAAATAATGCTTCATTTCATTAATATCAAATAACATAAATATGCTTACAGACATAATGGAAATACAATAGCTAGGGTGCTGGTAGCGAATCTCTGAAAAGAGATGTGGTGGCTACAGACCTCTGAAATGTGTTACAATGAGGCTCGAGGGCCTATTTATTGTTGAGAAACAATGTAGAATCTGAAATGTCCAAAAACCTAACCGTAGGAGATGAGGCGCCAAAACTGTGGGCGCCCGTTTGGGTAAATTGGTGGTTCAACTTCCCAGGGGCATAACTTTGGCACCCGATCTCCGTTTGACGCGCTCAATAGCTCGTTAGAAAGATCTATCCGAGGACTTCAATTTTTGAACAAGAAACATCGGTCCATGGACCCATGTTGCTCTCCGTTTTCCCAAAAAATGTCGTTTAGGGCCTCAAAACGGCTCCGGAAGTTCAGGACCCGAAAAACTGCTAAAAATAGTAAGTTTTGTTGCAAATTGAAAATTGAAAGAACTGAAGATGGGGGTTCAAATGGAATAGGTGGGTGGCCACCAATATCCACCTGGATCATTAAGCCCCCAAAACGGCTCCGAGAGTGGAGGACTCGAAAACCTGCTAAAAATAGTAAGTTGTGCTGAATGTGAAAAGCTGCAAGAATTGATGGTGCTGGTCCAAATGGAATAGGTGGGTGGCCACCGATATCCACCCGGATCATTCCTCCCTCCTTAGGAAGCAATGGTCCCCATTGCGTTGAGATCCTCCATGAGATGAGGCAAATTCTGTTGAACTGAGTATTAGATGTGTTGAAGATGTCATGGACCTGCGGGTGGACATGCTGGATGCGTTTAGTAAATTTGGTTTCTTTATTAGCCTCATACAGTACATGTTTGGATTCTGTATGTGTAGTTGTAGGATGTATGGCAACATCAGGTGGTGGTGCATTGGGAGTCAGATCAATGGAGTGCTTGTCCTGACAGTGTAGAGGAACCTCTATGAGTGAGGAGAAATTGTCATCGTATTCCTCCATGACTTTGTCCATCTGCTGCAGCCGTGAAAGGGAGCCCTGTTTCGAGGATGTGGCCACAATATTCTTCTTTCCCTGTGAGTGAGTCATAAGGAAAATGAATTTCCTGGTCTGGGAAACAACCTTACTGCGTTGTTTTGCAGTAGTCAAAGAAATGGCAGGAGGCGGTACTACCTCCGGTATCCTGTACAAGTTATTTCCCAAAGTAATAATAACAGCACGAGGCCTAGACTCATACACAGCATGTCGCCTCCACAAGTATGGTTGGCCCAATAATACATCGAGCACATTAAGAGGAGCAACATCACACAATACCTCATCCGTGAATGGCTTCGATACCGTACGTGAAGGCGCACCGCCGCTTTATCCGCAGATCTCTTCCTCGGGTGGAGCCACCCGACTCCGATGGCATATGGATACGGGTTCCATAAGGCGTAGACCCGGACTCTTCATGACTCCTACCAAAATGAGGTTCTTGGCTTCCCACTATCGACGAGAAATTACAGCCAAGAACCCTTACCCACATCTACGACTGGAATAGGCGCTCCCCTCCTCCCGGATCCCCCGGACCCTCCCTATGGATCTCTGCGGTGGCAACAATGGCACTGGGATCCGCATCAATGATCTTCTTCCCTTTGTCATTGCCTTTGTCTGGTTCTAACTCGGGATCAGAAAATGCATCTGATTCGGGTGTCTTTAGTTCAGCCACCAAAGACCGTTTGGCCCGACACTCGTTTGTGCTGTGAGTGGGGCTGTTATGAAATTCACACCACTTCCCTGTGTCCTTCTTTGGATTTGTGGTGTTGTTCTGAGTCGCATTGCTTTGGCCTTGCCCCTTGTTCTTTGGTTCAGGGGCACCTTTCGGATTCGCAGATCCAAAGTCTCGCTTCTTCTGCTTAAATTTCTGCTCGATCTTGGCGGCATAGCGATATGCCGTGCCAAGCGATGTAATGTCGAGGAACTCCATTTCCTCCTGAATGTGTTTGTGCAGACAGCCGCGGTACTTGAGCACCAAATGTCTCTCCGAATCTTTAATACCCAACTTTGTGCGCAGGGTATGGAACAGATTCGTTAGTTCGTGCACATCTTGATCCTTTTGTTGCCGCAGCGTGGTCCATTGGATGTATTTGTCCTCATAGCTCCCCACGGGGTAATATTGTTCCTTGATGCCATCTCGAAATGAATTCCAAGTGGGTGTGGTCGAGAACAGAGAGGGTTCCCCTTCGCCCTCTTGCTCACGGTAGGTTTCCCACCAGTCTTTGACATGGGGGGCGGCTTTGAGGAGTGCAAAAATAATCTTTTCTCGGTCAGAGAAGTCATAGACCGAGAAATACCCTTCCAACAAATTTAACCATCTGTCTACAGCGTCTGCATCTATTTTTCCTTCAAATATAGGAATGTCAAAGTTTACCTGTACCTTGAAGGGAGTGGCGCCTCCAGAGTGGCTGTTGGATGCAAATGCGCCATATGTGGGCAGTCGTTGAAGGATTTGAGCAAAGTTATCCATCATCACGTTCCTTTGTTTCTCGAGAGCCTCCTCGAGCAGTATTTTGATAGGATCTCCTGCTCCCTCGTCTTTCTTTTCTTCCGCCATTGGAGGTCGTCGGGGTTTGCGAGGCTGATCTTGCAAGGGTTCAACCAGATCGAGCCCTAACTCCTTATACCCTGACCGCGTTGGGGACATGCAAAGAAAAACAAAGAAAGAGCAGTCCCGCTCTGATACCACTGATCTGGATTTTATGCAGGAACGCAACAGAATAAACACATAACCATAAATACAGAGATGCAGCGGAAATAACACTTCATTTCATTAATATCAAATAACAGAAAGATGCTTACAGACATAATGGAAATACAATAGCTAGGGTGCTGGTAGCGAATCTCTGAGAAGAGATGTGGTGGCTACAGACCTCTGAACTGTGTTACAATGAGGCTCGAGGGCCTATTTATTGTTGAGAAACAATGTAGAATATGAAACGTCCAAAAACCTAACCGTAGGAGATGAAGCGCCAAAGCCGTGGGCGCCCGTTTGCGTAAATTGGTGGTTCAACTTCCTGGGGGCGTAACTTTGGCACCCGATCTCCGTTTGACGCACTCAATAGCTCGTTAGAAAGCTCTATCCGAGGAATTCAATTTTTCAACGAGAAAAATTGGTCCATGGACCCATGTTGCTCTTCGTTTTCCCAAAAAACGTCGTTTAGGGCCTCAAAACGGCTCCGGAAGTTTAGCACCTGAAAAACTACTAAAAATAGTAAGTTTTCTTGCAACTTGAAAACTGAAAGAATTGAAGATGGGGGTTCAAATGGAATAGGTGGGTGGCCACCAATATCCATCTAGATCATTAAGCCCTCAAAACGGCTTCGAGAGTGGAGGACCCGAAAACCTGCTAAAAATATTAAGTTGTGCTAAATATGAAAAGCTACAAGAATTGATGGTGCTGGTCCAAATGGAATATGTGGATGGCCATCGATATCCACCTGGATCAATAGCCTTGTATGCAAGGGTAGCTACGTGCTTGGCTCATCTGGGCCTGCACTATAGTGTACCTGATTCTACACTACTTACTGAGCTGTCTAATGAGTAGAAATGACATTATTAACCTAAGATGAATAAGCACTTTAAGAAGGGCTTGAAACCTAAGTGTATTGTTGTTGTTGCCGATGCTATCACTAATTCTTCCATTGCCAAGCTTGTGGTCTTTTAAAACCCAACTATGTCTAAGGGTAGCTTGTGGTTCTTCTCCACAAGTTTTGGGTGCTTTTTATAGATCTGTGGAAGTTTGTCACCCTTGATAACAAAAAAGTGCTCCTCCTCCTCTTTACGTGTCAACGAGATCAATATCCTAAGCCATTGAAGCATATCCATATCATTCTTCTCTACATGCTACAGAAAGTAGTCAATCTCTGAAAGCATTATACAATTGGGAGCCATGCAATCACCTACAGCCCCAGTAGTTACACCATTATAAGGGGACGCCATTTTCTCAGGCTTCTCAGAATATGGCAGAGAATGTCTATCTTCTATCTGATTTAAAGAGAGTCCATTGCATCCAGAATTAGGTAGAGCACTTCCATGCATGAAAACCCCCATAGCAGAATGGAAACTCCACTCGGAGTGGTAAAAACTCTCTCCTAGCTGGCTGTTAGATCTAGGAACAAACAATGAAAGGTGATAATATTTACTTCTCTTTTTTTGAATGAATGGATAAGCTCATCTATAAAGAGGAAGAGCTTGAATCCTACTATGTGGATTGTTGATTTGTAAAGCATGTCCCAAGGGGAATGCGTAGGATGGATAGATAGTTATGGATAGATTGTGATAGAGAGAGAAGACCCTTATTCCTACAATTGGGATAGGGGAGTTTTATAGCAGTTAGGTAGGGAAGCCCAATCTAGTCTAATGTCAAATTCCCAGTCAGGATCGAGTATTCAGGATTGAGAATTGAACTATTTATCTAGGATCATTATTCTGAGAACTCACGAGGATCAAGATAGTGCAACTCACAACTATTTATTCAAGATCGATTCAGGATAAAGAACGGGAGAAAGCACACTAAACTATTTATTCAGGGTACCCGATTGTATGATTCCTTACTTCTGCCCGATGAAGTGTTTCCTTTACGTATTAACTAGTTTCATAATGTCCCAAGTGTTGAGTCATAAATGTGACTATTACAGGCAACTTCAATGATTCTCATTTAATTATCAACCCAGGGCAAGTCTTGTAATTTCAAGAGTGTAATCATAGTATATGCAAGTGATATCAAAGGACAACTACTCTAAATTATCATAAGGAAGACTATCTAATTCTCAAAGTTCAATCAAATAAAATTGGAAGGGAATTATAGAATGATTTTGACTATTTTGTTATAAGCATATACAGAAATGACTATCCCGACTGAAAAGAGAAAACTACGATGGAAGAGCATATTGTGATGAATTGAACATCAATCCTAATAAATTGAACAAAAACTCTAATAAATTATTGTTTATCTAAATTTTGCAATGGAATTCTATTTTAAACCGATAAATGACATCCATATGAATCAAACAACAACCAGACACTTCACAATGATAATGAAAATATCCAACATTAACTATATGCAGAATTGAACAACAGTCATGCTAAAACTAATCGAACTATTATAAAAGCATCTAAACAATTATGGAAACATTGATCGTAAGCAATAAATCATGAATGGTGAACTATTCTAATGAAAGAGGAAGTCGTAGCATCTTATGTTCACCATTAACCAATTAAATGATATCCTATGAAATGCATTATATGACTGGAGACGCAAGTTATGTAATTAAACATATAGCACAGAAGTAGCAAAGAAACTCCCAAGGCTGGGCCCAAAGCCACTAGAAGTCTACTGCTAAGGAAAACTCAGAGATTGACTATTCTAAAAATGCCAAAATATTTATTAAGCTGGAGATTAGTACATTAATAAAACCTGACAATTTTGTCCTGATATGTCTATTACAGAGGAAAATCTCTATGCCGATTTGTCTATCTCGTTGGTCTTCAGCCTTTTAAAGGAAAATTAAAAAGTAGTAATGGGCCCTTTCCATACACTGAACCTGCTGCTTGTGGTTGTCGTTTGAGTCCTCCAAGCGTGGATGTGCCTTTCCATCTCCCGCTGGTCCATAGGAGCCATCATGATCTCATTTTTCTCTCTTGTCAGTTATCTTTAAGTTATCAGTAGTTCAGCGGCTTTTCTTCCCTATCAATAAAGATACAACAAGTCATTTTCCATTGTTAAACATTCTTCTTATCATCAGTTCATTTTGTCTTGACTTTACGTTATTTCCCTTTTATTTATTACTAAGATGAGGGGAAAATTCATAGAAGTAAATAACAAATCGTGGTAAATATAGGATGAAATGTACCTTCTTCTCGGCCCAACATACTCCCCTGCTTACCTATTTGCAGGTCCTCATGAGAACAAATGGTTGAGGTGTAACTGGGTTAGAGAATATGCAGGGTAGACCTCTTATTTATAGAGCCTGAAGCCATGTCTCTATCTGATCTTTGCAAAGGCAGAGTTCGTGTTCCCCTCTGGCAGCTCATAATCGTGATGATAATCCTCAGGGGGGTACCAGATGAGAGGGCACCTGTATCTACACCCTATCCATTTAGGGACCATGTTTAATATTAGATTGTTGTATAGAAGGAATCTGGAAGTAGCTGCTTTGAAGTTCCTGTAACCAAATGGCTCTCTGTTTTTCACATTGTTTGTGGAGGCTAGCCATCTCTATTTGGCTGCTGCCAATGCTTCTCCCTGGATGTCTTGGAAGTACTCCCACCCATGCTGCACTATATCCTTATGAATAGGCCCCATCTTGGAGATCACTCCTTTCCTCTGCATGAATTTCTTATGTTGGGTGAACAGGTACAGGGGTTTAGTAGGCTCCCCCCTAACCCATAGGTCTAGGTCATGTTCCCTCTTCTGGAAGGTGTTGTAGGCTTTAGCCCACCGAGTCTAGTTTTTGGGAAAAGATAGGAAAGCCTGGAACTGAACATCCCCTATAAAGGGGATGAGATTACTGTCCCTGTCCTCCTCTAGAAATAAATTGTGTAAGTATAATTCACACAAAAGATATTGGACCTGCTCATTCTGCTCATTGCAACATTGGAAAAATTCCTCAACATTTTTAAAAGTTGTGGGTTTCCCTGCCCTGATAGCCTAGATTTTCAGTAGTAAATACCGCTCTACTAAGAATAGAGCATAGTTGGTGTCTGGTGCCATTAGGGGAATTTTGAGGTCTAAAATGGGCCTCCTAAGAAAAATGTACAACAAAAATAAACTTTATAACAACCAATAGGATTCAAGATGATAATGTCAACCATAAGGGATGATTCACCATTTTTTAAATAAAAAGGTACAAATATTAAAAAATAATAAAATAATAAAACTACTTTTTCAACTCGTATTTTCAACTTATCTCCCAAAATTTTTACTCAAATTTCGAGTGGGAGTACTCGTTGGATGAAAAATTTAATTCCTCATCCAATGAGTAGTCATGCTGCAATTTCGATGAATTTGCCCACGAAAAATGAGAAATACATAAAAAAACGTGATTATAATCACGTTTTTTATGTATTTCTCATTTTTCGTGTAGAAGAGTTCATCGAAAGTATGCAACATGGGTACTCCTTGGATGAGGAATTAAATTCCGCATCCAACGAGTACTCCCGCTCGAAATTTGAGTAAAAGTTTTGGGAGATAAGTTTAAAATACGAGTTGAAAAAGTAGTTTTATTATTTTTCCCTCTAAAATTTGATGATGTCATCAAATCTTATTTGATTTTTCCCTCTATTATTTTATAATTTCCTTAGGAGGCCCATTTTAGACCTCAAAATTCCCCTAATTTCTGCACGTTAGTACATCAGAGTAGAGAGCGAAAACCATACTTGTTTGCTTCTTAACTTGTTCCACCTAATCTTGTGCTTTCTTTACTTTTTCCTTTTCTTCTCTGAGTTGGGAAAATGTCTCATCCTCAATTGCAGAAAGGTCTTTGAATTTCTTCAATAGTGCCTGATGTTCTTGTGTGGGTACTACTTCCTTTCTGTATTGTGCTAGTTTGTGTTGGGTTTGAATCAATTTGTTACACAATTTTTGATTGGCATCCCTTTCTACTAGGGGAGTGTAGGCAGGTGTCTCTTGCATTTGAGTTTCCTTTTCTTCTGTAAGTTCCATCTTAGTCTTCACAGAAGCTTTAGCAGTGTCCACTTGGTCAATTTGTACCTCAATATCAACAGTGTCCACTAGGTTAGTCTATACTCAATCTCAACAATTTCTATCAATTGGGTGACAAACTCTGTTTGAGTTTCTATGGTAGCCAATTCCTTCTCAGGCTTTCGAGCCTTGCTCACTTCCTTCAAATATTTCTTCAAATGTTTTATCATCTTTCTTAACCTCCTGCAAGTCCTGCTCAATTTCCTTAGTTTCTTTTCATCTGATTTCTCTTCTAGCAAGGTTTTGGTAGGGGATGGAGGAGCAGCAGCTTTGTTTTAAGGAATGGTGGTGCCAGTTCTAAGGTTATCAGTGATGATATTTCCTTCCTGCGCTCTAGAGTTTATTTCTGCATTAATGTCCCAACTGGGTGAGATATTTTTCCCTTCAGGTGTTAGGGGGACTGTCTCCATGCTTGCATTTTGTTCTAATGGGACAGTGCCTCCCAACTAATTTTCGGATTCAGATATCCCTTTTGTCTGATCTTCCCTATTCACCCAATCACTCTCGGGAGGAGATAAGGCCCTAAAAGACTGTGATTAATCCTGGTGGGGTAATATTTCAATGGGTCGGAGGTGCTGGCAGTGGCATATTGATTCAACAGGTCCTCTTGCTCCTTAGCTTGCCTAGATGGGCTTCTAATTTCATGGGATGTCCTCATTTGCTCTAGGACTCAAACCATTTCTTCTTCATAGTCTTGTAAGTGCATGTTTTGAGGGCTTGAAGGTGGTTTATGGGATGGCCCTGCCTCATCTGGAAATTCCTAGGTGTCTTGCCATAATTCAGTCTTTCGGACTGTTTTCATTTTCCTAGTTCTGAGGTCAAAGAACAAGCCCTTTTCCCTCTTCCTCTCCTAGGTATGTTTATTCTAGGAAGCCCAATTTCTATTTTGATAAGGTTTTCCTCAGGGGCCTGCAGGGCAGGATTAACAAAGCTATCCCAAGATGTCTACTGTTTTTCGAGCTCATGAATGATAATTAATTTAATTAAGACATGGTGGCTGACGACTGCTTGGGGGTTTTTGGACTTTCTAATTCGAATAGCAGTGTCGTGCAATACAGAATTCAAGAAAGAAGGCAGATTAACTGAAATTTTTCATTTAAGAACAACAAACCGTTTAATTTGGCGGGGTTTTACCACGTCTTGGCGTCCATCACATGTGATGTATATTTTAATGAACGCTACCAATTCTTGCCAAGGTTGTTGTAGGGATGCATGGTTAATCCCCTTTCCTTTCCATTCCACTAATTCTCCTGGGTCCTGGTATGCTAAGACTACTTCACATAGGAAGATATGTTTTTCGGTCCATCTTTCTCCCTCTGCTGGTATTCCGGAGACCTCAGCAATGATATCCTCTATGACTGATATACTCCTTCCTCTCAGTCTGGTATGTCCCTCCTGTAGTTTTTAAAGGAATTCAACTTCTATTTCTGTGTCAAAACCTTGCAATTTGTGTAGGTACGGCAACCAGCCAACTTTCTAGAGAATGGCGTGAGCTGCGTCTGATATTTGGAGGATTGTGGGTTCATTTCAGAGAGAATTTCCTCCCATGGCTGATGTGTTATCTAAACTAATTTCTCCCACTGCTTGCATTTCTTAATGCCCCGTTGGTTAGAACAAACACTGCATGTGAGAGAGAAAATAAATTGCAACCTTATGCCGTAAATGTATGTAACTTCATATCCTAAATGCAATGATATTTTGGTCCCATCAACGTATCTAAAGGAAGTTGTGCATGGAATTCACATGCTTATTATTTATGGATATTTACACCCCCTCTCTCGGAATAAGGGCGTTAATGTCCTTAAGTACAAGAGAGATTGGAGCAATCATGAATGCATATGGGGGAAAAGGTTAGAAATTAGTAATCATAGTTTCTACGAGAGAAGGGCGTCCATGGCCTTGGAGCTCAAGAAAAGAGGAGAGATTTCAACAATAATGAATGCATGTGATGGAAAGGCCAGAATTGGTAATTATCATAAGTGTATATCAGGTGGAAATGACCGAAGAAGGGAAGAAAGTGATATAGAAATTATTATGATAGGATGTCCTTATTTAATGGTATCGTATGACGTAAGCATGACAGTGATGGATAATGATTGGTGTCATCATCCCTTAATTCAAACATGAAATGCTAATTCATTCATAGTTAATTACGTGGGTAAATAGTATTATCACTTATTCGAGTAGTGATGAAAATAGGAAATAAGGCATATATAAAAGTAATTGGATATTGTTAGAAAAATACTCTCATACCACAAATAGAGCCACTGCTGCTAGAAGGAATTCATAGCCTTGACAGGGTTTTTATTTTAACCTGGAAAATGAGCTAGAATCCTCTATGTAAAAGTAGATATTTTTCCATTTTTATGGAGAGATCATCGTGCTGGTGTAGTTGCCAGATATTCAAGGTGACACTCACTGGGGTTGTAACAGAGTGATTAGGCCGGCTCGTGATGGGACCTCCTATCCTTCAAGAAGTTGGAGCTGTCAAGAAGGTCACTACCCTAGTGTGTTGGCCATTGTGGGCATGTCACTTATTAAAACCTTATGATCACGGTAGGTTGGCTCATGATGAGACCCCCTATTCTCTCTTAAAAATTTCATATAAAAATAATATTTCTTTTTGAAAAGTAGGAATTTTGATTTGTTTTATGAAGAGACCTCTATGCTATTGTGGTGGCCAGATAGTCATAGTGCCATTCACTGGGATTGCAATAGAGTGATCAGGCCGGCTCGTGATGAGACCTCCTGTCCTTCAAGCAGTTTGAGCTCTCAAGAAGGTCATCACCTTGGTGTGTTGGCCATTGTGGGCATGTCACTTGTTAAACCCTCGTGATCATGGTAGGTTGGCTCGTGATGAGACCCCCTATTATCTCTTAAAAATTTGCATATAAACATATTATTTCTTATTCTTTATACATGAAGGGATACTCATTAACTCCTTAAGAGTTAGGGATGGTGTGAGAAGTAAAAATAATGCCAATACAATTAATACTCCTTATTCCTATATGTCAAGGGAAAATACTACTCGAGAGTGTAGAAAGATATATTGTTATAAGAATATGAATTGTATGATAACATGTTTGAGCAAGAGATGTCTTAGCATTTCATTGCATAGATAAACCGTGTGTTATCTTCCTGTAGTCTACAGATTCTTTAGGTGAATATGGATTTTGTACAATCAGCTAAAGATAGCATTCCTTGACTATCATCTACCTTCATAAATCTCATTGCCTTCATTATCTTCATAAAGCCTTTTTCCTATCTCTTAGTTCACCTTCTCAAAATCACCCTGTTGCTCTTAAAAGACTCAAAATTGGGCTTATTTCCCTCATTTTCACCCTTTTTCTCTACCAAAAGCCTCACTTCCTCATTTTCCCCACTAAAACCCACCTTCATTCCTAAAAAAACCCCCTCCCTTCATCATTCTTCCTTACATGCACTAAAACAATGTAAAACTCCTTTTTACATTATTTTTAGTGTGAAATTAACCTTTCGAACCCTTTAAATTATATTAAAACTCTATTTTAATATATTATAAGCCTGATCCCTTTATGTTTATTACCCCGACCCTTTATATTAAAGCTTCTGATTTAATATTTTCAACCCTTTTTATATTTTTGGACCCCACCCCCTTTCTTCTAACAAAAAGGTGCTTTCGCTTGTTTTATTGACCCCCCCGGGGCTCGCTCTTCATTAAAACTCATGCTCCATTAGAACCCCACCAACTATCCACCCGGGCCCCACTCCATTTGACTTCCCCGCTGCACCGATCCCCCGACCACTGTCGATCTGCATCCCCCCTATCCGATGGCTCACAGTCGATATCACATGTTTATTTGCGCGAGGGTTAAACAAACCCCAACCTCGCGAAATCAGGGGTTTTACTGCCCGTACGCTCCACCATGCGGAATCTCCCCTATGGAATCACATGCCTTCACTCAATACCATTTACCACCCTCCATCCCGAGCGAATACGACCTCCCCGCTCGCAAAAAATTCCATCCTTTCTCCCACCAAATCAACACCGCCTCCCCCATTCAAATGCTCTGAAGCCCTGTGGCTTTGGAATGAAGCCCCACAGCCACCATAACACCTCTGAAAGTGCTCAGATGGCCTGAAAACCCCGAATAAATGCATAAAATCCCCTAAACATAGGATTTAAGTTTAACAATTTGTTTTTTGTGCAGGTTTCATGGAGGGAATGCAAGAAATACATTCCAAGGGTCCGAAATCATTTGAATGAGTAATCTAGGTGACGATCTAGAGATCTTGTTTTATTTGAAGGATCAGAGGTAAAAATTCAAGCGTAATCATCAATAAGTCATGACCATTGATTGTTATTTAAGCCCTCTAATAGTAGAAGATGCCCCCTGCGCAAAAAATTGAAGATAGAGGCACAGTGAGAAGACCAAACAATTAGGAGACTGTGGTAGTGAAGATTAAAGGATCAAAGGATAAATCAAAAGGATGAGTCATAAATCAAAGATAAAGGCATAATTAAAAGAAATACAGTAAAGCAGACAGTTAAAAGATAAATCCAAGTTTAAGAGCTTAAAAACGGAGTTTAAAGGATAAGACAGAGAGATTAGCATAGAGGCAAATCCGAATAAATCATCAAATAACACTTAAAACCTTTAGGAACACTTTGTTCCACCTACAGTGTTATTCTACTACATAAAGGCAAACACAGTTATTGAAGCAGTCAGAGATATTTTCCAACTCCTAAGTAGTTATTGAAAAGTTATTGAAAAATCCTCAGAAGTCAATAATATCCCAAAATTAGCTCAAACTGTTAAGTTAGGAGTTATTATTGCAGTGAGTCAGTCATATATATTTTGCCTTGGGCCTTGCGTGGTCTCAAAGGTCAAAAATACATTAAATCTGTAATAAATAACATCTGAAACCCTATCTTAGGATCACCTCCTCATTTTTCAGATAAATATTGCATGTATTGATCATTATCATTATGGGTTTCTTAGTTAAGTCTGTTGATTGATGAGTTGTTGAGCTAGTTGATGACTGTTAGGCTAGATTTGAGAAAGATCTAAGTTTCAGAGATCTATTGTACTGGAGTAATGTAATTGTTTTGGACATCAGTAATACAAGCACATTCACGGGATTCTTGAGCTATATTAATGGTGAAGTTATCTTTCTTTGTCAATGTTTTCCTTCTGTTTTCCACTCTGTCCATTAATTCTCTGATAAAATAACAGAAGTTTTATATTAGGATATGTTGTCTTGGCAACCTAATTTTGTCTTCTTTCGTTATCTTAATGTTTTCCGCTACAAGGTCTGATTATAGAATTCTTAATTTCTCTATGGTTCCACCTAGCTTGTTGTCTTAGAAAGGATTCAATAGAGTCAAGCCAAAGAATTCTACGGTATTCCCTGTCCTTTGATGTAGCTTGAAATATTTTTTTTAGGACCTTTCTTTAAAGTTTACTTATTAGATTCCTGCCAAAGAAGTCTATGGTATGCCCTATCCTTTGGTGTGTCTTTAATTATTGCTAAAAAGTTCTTTTCAGTTGATTAAATAATTATTAATTTATCTTTAGTTATGCTGACTGTTATCTTAATGTTTTCTTTGTCTTAAAGTAATTCTAGGATTGCTGGATTGTTGTCTTGAAAATTTTTCTTATTAGATTCTGGCCAAAGAATTATATGGTATGCCATGTCCTTTGGTTTGTGTCAAACAATTACCTAAAAGGATTTTCTTGTTGAAGTAGAGGTAAAGGATTCTTAATTGTCCTTTGGTTTTACTGTTTTCACAACTTATTTTCATTTCATATGCCACCTAATCTAAGAGATCCACTTGATATAGTTAGCTTTCCCTATGAAAACCTTTGCTGAGTTGAAGAATGATTAAATCCTCTTATGGCTCCATATCCCAATGGATTAATGTCTCTCATGGTCTATCTATTCAGCTGAAACATTACCTCAATCAATCACACCCTTGATCTATCAATTAACCATTCAATCAATCAAAACAAACAAGTCCTTAGAACTTCATAACTAGCCTAAGATCATAAAACATAAAGACTAAAGACATATCATTTATAAACACTTATATAGAGAGAGCCCTCTCTGAGTCTAGAAAAGCTAGGTCCTTGGACTCCAAATTGGTTTGATGTGGTTCCCTGTAGAGTTGTTCTTTCCAATCTTGCAAATCACGGGGAGCCAACATAGTGGAGACCATAATGGGGATATACTGAGTAATGAACAACAAAATAGAAACTCAACAGACTTAGACAACCTCATTTTAACTTAGATGAATCAAGTGTTAGCCAAGAATGGTATCTGGTTGCTAATGGTGAACAACAACTAGCCTCAAAACAATTAAAAATCCTTCACCTGGTGACTCCATTGGTTTTCAGTAGGCCTGCTGACTCCACTGGTTTTCCATAGACTCCACTGGTAAAATAATTTTATAACATCAAAATAACCCAGTCAAGAATACTTTTTGGATTAATTATTTCTTTCGTAGATCATTTTGTCCTTTAAGACTGTCATAGACTCTCAACCTTTCTAATTTTTGGGTCCAAATTATGGCTTGTAGAAGAATTTGTACCAGATCCCATCCTGACCCAAATACTCCTGCAATAGTTGACAATCCTGAAAGCTTCCTTAGGAAGTCTCCTAGATCTAGAAACCCAATTGTTAGCAAACCTATCCACAATGAAATTTCCCTACCTGAAAACCTTAAAAACTTGCAGAATATCCTATTTGACTCACCCCTAGAACAAAGCTTGTCTAGGACTAGATCTCAGAGTTGGATAACCCAGATAGTTTTAGATCCATCCACCTTACAACAGAACTCTGTTGTGCTAACTCCATCTCCCAATGTTCACCTTCCTCCATTTAACCCTGTACCCCCTTTTGTAAACCCTCCTTTGTTTCCCCATCTCCTAGCCATGGCAACATGGTATGCTCCACTAGTCCTACCTTTGCCCTTAGTTGTTCTACCATAGGACTATCAGTACAAGATTCCCTTATATGATGCAAGTGTTCCTATAACTTCTCAACTACAGGTGGATAGAATGAATTACTATTTTGACAAACAAGAAATAGGTGATGAGACTGTTAAACTAAGATTTTTTGCTTAAAGTTTAGGGGGAGAAGAAAGAAAATGGTTCAAAGGCTTAACCCCTAACAGTATACATGACCTCCCTACTTTTCATTAATTATTCTTAAACAAATGGGAAGTCAAGAAGAACCCTCTCCAAATCTTATCAGAATATGAAAACATTAAGAGAAACATAGGAGAAGGTTTCCAAGATTACTGCACTAGATTCAATACTGTATACAACGCCCTACCTCCTCACATTAAACCTCCACAAGGCTTAGCTTTAATGAAATTTCCAGATGGCTTTGATCTGGATATGGCTTACCAACTAAGAGAAATAGAATCTCTTACATTAGAAGATATGCAGAGGGGTGCAGTAAGTGTAGAGGAAAATCTGATTGCCAAGAGGGCTAGAATGAAAAATGAGAAAAGAGTCACATATAAAGAAGAGGCTGCAACATCTACATCTGATTCTAAAATTGAACACCTTTTCAGAATCATGGAAAGGATGATGGAAAGAGTAAACATGAATGAGAGAGCCTACCCCAGAGAAAATCAAACATCTCCTCAAAATAGAAACCAGAACCAAAACCAAAACTTTAGGAGGAATCCCCCTCAAATAAGACAAAGAGATCAAAGGGAACCTGACCAAAAAATCAAACCTCCCTTTTAGGAAAAATATGCTGATGAGGATGAGGGGGAAATTGAAGAACCAAAACATAGTGAAATAAATCTAATAGGAGTAAACCATGAGGATATTGTTTTCCTCACTTGAGAAGAACAAGGCATATTTGCACCAAGTGAGGAAGAAAGCCTAGAATATGAAGACTATAAACAAGGCTTTCAAAATTCCATCATGGAAGTACATAGACAGTATGACCTCAGGAGCAAGAAAAACCAAGACACTCCCAAGAGAAAGAACCCAAAAATTTCTGCTAGGAAGATCCCTCAACACATTCCTAAAAAGACAACAGAAAATCTAAACACAGTAGTTGAAAGTCCTGATAGAAATAAAAGCAAAAAAATCCAACCTAGTGGAAAGTACAGTAATGACCAAAGAAGCACTAGCAACATAGCTAGTGCTCCTAACAAAACTGTTTTACTGAGTTTCCTAATAAAAACCAGCAAGCTGAAATTGCTGTGAAAACAATGTCTGAAAAAAATGATTTGAAATTTCTAAAACTCAGACACCTTAGAGAGTGAAATTGCCAAGATTAAAATCTCTATTCCTCTTACTGAATTATTCACTCAATATGTATATAAATCCCAAGTCTTTAAATATTTAAACATAGGAGAAAATGTTGATTCTATAAATTTAAATGATGACAAACTTGAACTCCTATTTGGACCAGAAGTAGAAGGAAAATTTCAAGAGGGAGGTGTTGCTCCATTTTATGTCAGTTTTAACATCCATGATAAAATCCTCCACAATGCAATGTTATATTCAAGAGCTTCACATAACCTTATGCCCAAGATAGTAATGGAAAGACTAGGCCTTGAGATAACTAGACCATACAAAGATTTACACTCTTTTGATTCCAGTAGAGTTAAATGTCTAGGCCTAATCAAAGATCTATGTGTCAATCTAGCACAAATACCAGCCAAGAACCTAGTAATGGATATTGTAGTGGCTAATATTCCTCCTAAATATGTCATGCTCCTTTCAAGATCATGGGGAGCGAAACTCCAAGGCACCCTCCAAATGGACATGACGTATGCTACCATACATGTCTTCAGTCAACCTAGAAGACTATACAAAGAAACTCACATAAAATACATGGTTAGAAGTCAAGAAAATCCAGATAACTCCCCTCTTTATTCCATTCACACTGATCTTGATTCATTTATCCTTTACAATGATGAAAACCTTAATGTACGAGTGACAAGAAATGAACAACTAGCTGAACGAAAGAGGACAAAGAGGAGGAACATTCAAAATAATTTTCCCAAATAGAATATAATAGCAAACACGGTGGAGACCATAAAGAAAAAAAAAATGAAAAACATAATGGAAGCCCCAAGAATCAACACAATGATAAATCTGAAATTGAACCTCTTTGGAGTATGAGCTTTGATGGTTCTTGTGGCAAGGCTGGTTCAGGAGCAGGCATATGGGTGCATAAAACAGAGAAAAATCATGTAGAGGGTCATTCATACAAGCTAAAATTTCAATGAACAAATAACATAGCTAAATATGAGACACTCCTCCTAGGGCTACATCTACTGAAGAAATTAGGAGCCAAGAGGATAATTGTCCATGGAGATTTTGAGCTAGTCATTAGGAATATTAAGGGAGAATACACAACTAAACATCCTAGATTAAAATCATATAGGGATGATGCCCTTGACCTCTTCAACACATTCACAGAATATGACCTTACCTTTTTCCCCATAAACCAAAACATCCTTGCCAATGGTTTAGCCTTTGCAGCCAGTACATGTCAAAAACATTATCATAGCAAACAATACACTGTATAAGTCAAATATAGACTAGAAATCCCTGATAACATAAAATACTGGCAAGGTTTTGAAGGAGATAAACAAATAAAAGATTTCGTGCAGTCCAAAAATGAGTTTGAAATGCAAAATTCAGACACAGATCATGAAGAAGACTGCTCTGCTAAGGAAAAATCTTACAAAACAGAGCCTCCTGATAAGGTTGATATAAATCTGTTAGAAAAAG
The DNA here is from genome assembly GCA_034641835.2 of Pinus albicaulis. Classification (NCBI taxonomy): domain Eukaryota; kingdom Viridiplantae; phylum Streptophyta; class Pinopsida; order Pinales; family Pinaceae; genus Pinus; species Pinus albicaulis. The sequence goes on along the minus strand of MU968493.1, from coordinate 1,160,343 downwards.
GACAACCACATGAGACAAAACTGTGTATAGACTTAGAAAAAAAATATTTTGAAATACTACCGTTCAAAGATAATGTCTTGCCAAAAGGACTAGTCCCCTTATAAAAACTGTTTGATTTCAACAATGTGGCCAAGAAGCCAAAGATAGAAACCACTGAAGAAAATATAGAAGAATGAAATATAGGCAGTGATAAAGAACCAAAGATGATTAAATTGTCCAAAACACTGCCACCTCTTGAAAAACAGAAATACATTGAGCTATTAAAAGAATTTGCTAATGTGTTTGCTTGGAGCTATGAAGATTTAAAGTCATATGATACTAAGATAATCCAGCATAAGATCCCTCTCAAAGAAAACTAGAAGCCTTTTAAACAGAAATTGCATAGAATAAACCCTATGCAACTACCCCTAGTTGAGAAATAAATTAAGAAAATGTATGATGTTGGAATAATAGTCCCACTTAGATACTCAGAATGGGTTTCAAATCTTGTATCAGTGAAGAAGAAAACAGGGGACATTAGGCTATGCATAGACTTCTAAAATTTAAACAAAACCTCCCTAAAGGAAAAGTACCCTTTACCAAAAATGGATCACATTTTACAAAGGGTAGTAGGTTCCAAAAGAAGATCTTTGCTAGATGGCTTTTCAAGATAGAATCAGGTGCTGGTACACCTAGATGATCAACACAAGGCAACTTTCACCACACCCTGGAGCACCTTCATGTATGTCAAAATGCCTTTTGGGTTATGAATGCTGGGGCCACTTTTCAAAGAGCCATGGATATTGATTTCTCAAAAGAGATAGGTTACTTCATTGTGATATACCTTGATGACATCATTGTCTACTCAAAAACTAATGAAGAACACCTGGCTCACTTAAGAAAGGTCTTTGAAAAGTGTAGAAAATATGTTTTGTCTCTGAATCCCAAGAAAAATCTGTTTGGTCTTCAAGAAGGAAAAATTTTAGGCCACATCATATCTGAAGAAGGGATCAAGATTGACCCAAAAAGGATTGAAGGAATATTGCAAATGAATCATCCTAGAAATACCAAAGAGATGCAATCTTTCATTGGAAAGATAAATTTCTTAAGAAGGTTCATACCAAACCTTGCAGAACTCCTAAGGAACATCACAAATATGTTGAAAAGAGAAATAGGAGTCAAATGGACCATAGAAGAAAAGCAATCCTTTGAACTGGTAAAAAAATCCCTTACCCAAAAACCAGTTTTGATTAGCCCTGATTTTACCAAATATTTCTTCATGTTTTCTTTTGCATCAAAACATACAGTTGTTGATGTCCTATTGCAAAAAAACATAAAAGGACAAGAGAAATCCATAGCATTCTTCAACAAGGCATTAAGAGATTCACCTCTGAAATACAACATAATGGAGAAACAAGCTTTTGCCTTAATCAAGGCATTGAAATATTTCAGAGTTTACATTTTTCACTCACACATCATTGCATTTGTGCCTCACACAGTGGTAAAGGGCATACTCACACAAGATCCTAATGGAAAAAGAGGTAAGTAAATTGTTGTTATATTAGAATATGATCTGGAAATCAAGCCCACTAAACTGATCAAAGGACAAGGACTAGCTAAAATAATGGCTGAAACAAACTTTCAAGCACTGGACATAAACATGATTAATGCACTAGATGAATAAGAGGAGTTGGCAACTCCACTTATTGAAAAATCATTTTTGAATCCATCTTGGTATGCTGATATGTTATATGTGCTTTTTAATCTTAATACTCCTCCTGGTTTGTCCAAAACAAAGGCTAGATTCTTAAAGTTAAAAGCTGTAAACTTCTGCATTTTAGATAAAATTTTATATTGGAAAAATGCTAGTGGTATATTGCTTAAATGTTTGCCTTAGGATGATGCAGATAAGATCAAGAATGAGTTTCATGAAGGAGAATGTGGAGGCCACCTCTATTAGAAAACCACTGTCAACAAAATCCTTAGAGTTGGTTACTATTGGCCCACCCTCTTCCAAGATCTCCATAAATTGGTAATTTCCTTCCATAAATGACAAATATTTGAGGCCAAAAGAAACCAGCTACCATTGCCATTACATCCAATTTCCGTTGAATCTCGTTTCCAACAATGGGGCCTTGATTTCATTGGAGAAATCCATCATGCCTCCTATGCCCAACACAAGTGGATCCCCATTGCAACTGACTATTTTACAAAGTGGATAGAGGCCATCCCTTCTAGAACTTCCATGGACTCAGTAATCATCAAATTCCTTGAAAACCATATTTTATCTAGATTTGGTTGTCCTAGAAAGATCATTACTGACAATGTTGTTGCCTTTAGATCCAAGAAAATGGTGGAATTTTTCCACGAATATCAAATTACATTGGGCCATTCAACAACTTATCACCCTCAGGGTAATGGGTTGGCAGAATCCACAAGCAAAATTTTGGTAAACATCATTAAGAATTTTCCCGAAGAGAACAAGAAATCATGGCACAACAAAATATTTCATGCACTATGGGCAGACAGATTAACAAATAAAAAATCAATTGGAATATCTCCCTATCAGCTAGTATATGGAGCAGATGCAGTTTTTCCAACAAGCTTGGGAGTTCCAGTCATGAAACTCATCCACAAAGTACAGTCTGAAGAAAATGACATGCAAAGAAGAATAAACCAGATTGTCCAGTTGCAGCAAACTAGAGAAGAAGTATACAATAGAACACAGCAAGTGTAGGAAAACATAAAGAAACATTTTGATAAAAGGACCAAGGAAAATAATTTTAACATTGGTGACAAAGTACTGAAGTGGGATTCAAGAAGAGAGGACAAAGGCAAGAATGGAAAATTTGAAAATCTATGGAAAGGTCCATACATCATCCATTCTGTAAGAGGTAACAATGCATTTTTCCTGCAAGAAATGGATGGAACAGAACTATATGGAGGTCCTGTCAATGGCAGGACTCTCAAGAATTATTTCAGTTTAAAACCTCAGTTTAAAGCTTTATTCATTGTATATAACATTGCTTGAATAAAAGATCAGAAAAACAAACACAAAATACAAAGAAAAGAAGAAAAGTGGGTAGATAAAAGAAAAGGTAAAGCTCCATACCAAAAAAGGAATGTGCCTAAAAGTGTGCAAGTCCAAATGCCACTACTTCTGAGGAAACAGGTCTTGTTCATTCATATGGCCTAATCATGATTGAACAAGTTTTAAATTTATGTTGATAAGTTAGAAATAAAGATCTGGCAAACTATTTAAACTTGGATTATCAGTAGATTAGATTAGGAAAAGATATTGGTTCCAAAGTTCAAATCTGAACCAAATAGAAAGAGAGGGATGAATGAAAAATTCCAAATTACAACCCTCAGTTTTTAGTTTTACATTTTTCAAGAATAAAATCTGTGTGCAGCTTGCCCAAAATGCTACAGTTCATGACAAATCAAACTGCTTAATCTTGATTTGGTCATGTTTTCAATTTCTTGTTAATAGATTAGAGAATAAAAAGCTGTAAAATTGTTTAATCTTGACAGATAAGTAGATTAGATAGAGAATAAAAGAGCTCATCGGTTTAATCTGAGCCTTTGGATGATATAAGGGTAGAAGTAGATAGTTTTATGCTTTCAAAAAGAAAAATGATGTCAAGGGTTTGCCAATCTAAATGCACCCAAATGAAGGAAAAATGCTAGAGAAGTATGATGGGTAGGTAGAATTGAGTTGCAGCACTCATGTTTTTTAAAGTTTAAAGGTTCAAGTTATAAATAACAGCAGCATATCAGCAAATGAAGAATGAGAAATTTTCCAAGTACAATCAAGGCACTGATCTACAATTTCCATAGATTTGAACTCTGAGGTTGACACCTAAAGGAGTTGCCCTACCTAGCTAGAGCCACTATTATCCTCTTGTATTCTACAGATTCTCTAGGTGAATACGGATTTTCTGCAATGAGCTAAATATAGCATTCCTTGACTATCAGCTATCTTCATAAATCTCACTACCATCATTATCTTCATAAAACCCTTTTCCTATCTCTTAGTTCACCTTCTCAAAATCACCCTACTTCTCTTAAAAGACTCAAAATTGGGATTATTTCCCTCATTTTCACCCTTTTTCTCTACCAAAAGCCTCACTTCCTCACTTTCCCCACTAAAACCCACCTTCATTCCTAAAAAAACCCCCTCCCTTCATCATTCTTCCTTACATGCACTAAAACAATGTAAAACTCCTTTTTACATTATTTTTAGTGTGAAATTAACCTTTTGGACCCTTTAAATTACATTAAAAGTCTGTTTTAATATATTATAAGCCCGACTCATTTATTTTTATTACCCCAACACTTTATATTGAAGCTCCTGCTTTAACATTTTCAACCCTTTTTGTATTTTTGGACCCTGCCCCCTTTCTTCTAACAAAAAGGCGCTTTCGCTTGTTTTATTGACCCCCCGGACCCTGCTCTTCATTAAAACTCGTGCTCCATTAGAACCCTGCCACTTGTCTACCTAGGGCCCACTCCATTTGACTTCCCCATTGCACCAATCCCCGAGCACCTTTGATCTGCATCCCCCGTATCCGACGGCCCACAGCCAATATCCCATGTTTATTTGCGTGAGGTTTAAACAAACCCCAACCTCGCGAAATGGGTGGTTTTATTGCCTGTACCCTCTGCCACATGACATATCCCCTATGGAATCGTACACCCTCACTCAATACAATTTAGCACCTTCCATCCCATGCGAAAACCACCTCCCAGCTCACAAAAACTGCCATCCTTTCTCCTGCCAAATCAACACCGCCTCACCCATTCAAATGCTTCGAAGCCCTGTGGCTTAGGAATGAAGCCCCACAGCCACCATAACACCTCTGCAAGCGCTCTGATGGCCCAAAAACCACGAATAAATGTAGAAAATCCATAAACACAGGATTTAAGTTTAACAATTTGTTTTTTGTCCAGGTTTCATGGCAGGAATGCTAGAAATGCATTCCAAGGGTCTGAAATTGTTTGAATGAGTAATCTGGGTGACGATCCAGAGATCTTGTTTTATTTTGAAGGAACAGAGGTACAAAATCAAGCCTAATCATCAATAATTCATGACCATTAATGGTTATTTAAGCCCTTCGACAGTAGAATATGCCTCCTGCGCAGCAAATTGAAGACAGAGGCACAGTGAGAAGACAAACCAATTAGGAGACTGTGGCAGTGAAGATTAAAGGATCAAAGGATAAATCAAAAGGATGAGTCATAAATCAAAGATAAAGGTAGAGGTAAAATAAATACAGTAAAGCAGACATTTAAAAGATAAATCCAAGTTTAAAAGCTTAAAAGAAGAGTTTAAAGGATAAGACAAAGAGAGATTAGCACAGAGGCAAATCCGAATAAGTCATCAAACAACATTCAAAACCTTCAAGAACACTTTGTGCCACCTACGACCTTATTCTACTACATAAAGGAAAACACAATTATTGAAGCAGTCAGAGATATTTCCAGCTACTTAGCAGTTATGGAAAATTTATTGAAAAAGCCTCAGAAGTCAAGAATATCCCATGATTAGCTCAAACTGTTAAGTTAGGAGTTATTATTGTAGTGAGCTAGTCATAGATATTTTTCCTTGGGCCTTGCATGGTCTCAAAGGTCAAAAATACATTAACTCTGTAATAAATAACATTTGAAACCCTAGCTTAGGATCACCTCCTCATTTTGCAGATAAATACTGCATGTATTGATCATTATCATTGTGGGTTGCTTGGTTAAGTTTGTGGATTGATGAGTTGTTGAGCTAGTTGATGACTGTTAGGCTGGATTTGAGAAAGCTCTGAGCTGCAGAGATCTATTCTACTAGAGTAATGTAATTTTTTTGGACATCATTAATACAAGCACGTTCATAGGATTCTTGAGCTATATTAATGGTGAAGTTATCTTTCTTTGTCAATGTTTTCCTTCTGTTTTCCATTTTGTCCATTAATTCTCTAATAAAAGAACCGAAGTTTTAGATTAGCATATGTTGTCTTGGCACCCTAATTCTGTCTACTTTCTTTATCTTAATGTTTTCCTCTACAAGGCCTGATTAGAGAATTATTAATTGCTCTCTGGTTCCACCTAGCTTGTTGTCTTAGAAATGATTGAATAGAGTCAAGAGAAAGAAGTCTATGGTACGCCATGTCCTTTGGTGTAGTTTGAAATATTGTTCTTAGGACCTTTCTTTGAAGTTTACTTAGTATATTCCTACCAAAGAAGTCTATGGTATGCCCTGTCCTTTGGTATGTCTTGAACTGTTGCTACAAAGTTCTTTTCAGTTGATTAAATAATTCTTAATTTCTCTTTAGTTATGCTGATTTTTATCTTAAATGCTTTCTTTGTCTGAAAGTAATTCTAGGATTGTTGGATTGTTTTCTTGAAATGTTTTCTTATTAGAGTCTGAAAATAAAAGTCTATGGTAATCCATGTCCTTTGGTTTGTCTCAAACAGTTACCTAAAAGGCTTTTCTTGTTGAAGTAGAGGTAAAGGATTCTTAATTTCCCTTTGGTTTTACTGTTTTCACAACTTATTGTCATTTCCAATGCCAGCTAATCCAAGAGATCCACTTGATATAGTTAGCTTGCCATATGAAAACCCTTGCAGAGTTGATGAACAATTAAATCCTTTTATGACTCCATAGCCTAATGGATTAATGTCTCTCATGGTCTATCTATCCAACTGAAAATTTCCCTCAATCAATCACACCCTTGATCTATCAATTAACCATTCAATCAATCAAAACAAACAAGTCCTTAGAACTTCATAACTAGCCTAAGATCATAAAAAATAAAGCCTAAAGACATATCATTTATAAACACTTATATAGAGAGAGCCCTCTCTGAGTCCAGGAAGGCTAGGTCCTTGGAATCCAAAGTGGTTTGATGTGGTTCCCTGTAGAGTTTTTATTGCCAATATTGCAAAACATGGGGAGCCAACACTGTGTCAGATTCTGGAGTAGAGATTTCCATCAAAGTTCCAAAGGATCATCATATTAGTAACATTACTTCTTTTCTCCTTTTCAAGTGCCAATTCCTATCCAAAAATGTCTTTTACAGCTAGGGTGTGAAATTAGGAGTGGATATTCAAGAAGAGATCATAAAAAGAAAGAAAGATCATGCTTAGAAAGGGAAAAAAATCAATTGTTCAATCCGATTAACCAGCAAAAATAACTCACATATGTTCAATTCGATTGAATAACAGTTGTTCAATTGGATTGAACAGCAAAAATAAACACGCAAGCACATGACTGTTCAATCTAATTGAATAGCAGTCGTTCAAAGATTTGAACAGCAAAAATAAACAACAAAAGGAACACAGTTGTTCAATCAGATTGAACAGCAGCTGTTCAATTGGATTGAATATCAACCATTCAAATATTTGAATAGAAAAAATAAACACGCAAAAGTACACGGTTGTTTAATCCGATTGAACAACAGTTGTTCAATTGGATTGAACAGGAGTCGTTTCAGGATTTTAACAACAACAAATAAACAACAAAAGGAACACAGTTGTTCAATCTGATTGAACAACAGCTGTTCAATTGGATTGAACAGCAGTCGTTCAAATATTTGAACAACAAAAATAAACACGCAAAAGGACACAGTTGTTCAATCTAATTGAACAACAGTTATTCAATTGGATTGAATAACAATTGTTCAAAGATTTGAACAGCAAAAATAAACAACAAAAGGAACGGATGAAGGAAAATGATACAACTGTGAGTATGAAGAATGTACAATAAAATGAGAAAACTATAAATTGTAGTGAAATTATATACAATATTTACAAGAGGAAGTAGCAAGCTTTTATGTACTTAAAGTTGTGGGGCTAGCACCCCCTGTTGCTAAAATATGGATGGTGGGATCGTTGCATACCTCGTGGTAGAAATACTCCCTTGTATGTGGTTTGTGATAGAGGCGCACTCGGTGCCCGTTGACTCAGAATGTAGAACCAGATCCGTTTATGGTGGTCAAGGTGAGGGTACCATTGTTGTGTACTTCCTGAATTTCGTATGGACCAAATCATCTTGTTTGTAACTTGCCCAGAAAGTCTTGGAATCTAGAGTTGTGCCCAGTCTCCTTTCTGGAATGTCTTCTTTTTGATGAGGTTGTCATGCCACTTAGCTTGTTGTTGTTGGATGATTGTGGTGCGCTACAGAGCCAGTATCTGTATTTCATCTAATTCATTTATTTTTTGGAGTCTTCTAATCTGGGCCTCCGTCAAGTCCAGCCCCACCTCGTGGGTTGTCCTTAGAGTCTTTATTTCAAATTCGATATGAAAAATCAATTCTCTTCCAAATACCAGATGGTATAGAGAATATCCAGTGGTGTTTCGCCATGTTGTGTGGTAAGCCCACAAGGCCTACAATAGTCTAGTAGCCCAAGCCTGGCGATGTGATGATACCGTTTTGGTGAGAATTGTCTCAAGGACTTTGTTGGTACTTTAAACTTGCCCATTTTCCTACGGGTGGTAGGGAGATGTGACTCTATGGATGATATGGTGGTTATTCAGGGTGGCTGTAATTTTATTTCCCACAAACTTTGCCCCCCCATCAGTTATCACTTCCTGTGGTAAGCCATATCACACAAATAGCTCAAAAATAAAATTAATCATAGATTCTTTCATAGCTCTTGATAAAACCACTTTTTCTACCAACTTTGTTACATAATCTGTGACAACCAACATGCAAATCTTCTAGTTTGATGGTGAGTTGAATGGTCCAATGAAGTACAGTGCCCACCATTCGAATGGTTCTACTACCAGTTTTGGTTGTAATGGCATTTCATCAGCTTGGCCCGGGCGACCCATTCTTTGGAAACTATCACAGGCTTGGAGATATTTCTTGGCATCTTTGAAAATCGTAGGTCAATAATAACCCATTTTCAATACTTTGTGCCCCGTTCTGCGATCTGCAAAATGGCCACCACAAGGTTCATCATGATAGGCCCATAGAATGTCATAAATCACATCCTCCAGGATGCATCTACGTATATGCATATCAGCTCCTGTATGAAAGAGTTATCCATCGATCCAAGAGAATCTAGTACTGCATTGAAAAATCAGCTTCTGTTCCCCTAATATCAAATGTCTAGGCAACTTTTCTTCTGCCAGATAGTTTGTTACATCTGTGTACCATGGTTTTTTTACTGCTATAGCAAACAGATTTTCGTCAGGAAACTGATTGTCCATTACTAATGTGTCATCTAATCTGGGAACTCTGGATAGGAAGTCTGCAATCACGTTCTCCTTCCCTGGACGATCTTTGATAGTTATGTTGAATTCCTTCAAAAGAAGAAACCAACTAGTTATTCTCCCATTTGTAGTTGGTTTATTGGCTAGATATCTAATTTCAGAGTGATCAGTATACAGGAGTACTTGATAGCCAGTTATATATTGTCTAAATTTATTTATATTGTTGTACCTTAAGAGACAATCCCTTAGCTGTGATAAGGAATTAGTGCTTAAGACATTTATATGATTATGTCACGAAAATATCTGTCTCTATTTTAATCACCTTCAAGTATTTACTATTAAACCCTTAGATATCAAACACAATGAATGTCTCACAATGCTACTATTTTCTGATTTTGAATGAAATGACAAGAAGAAAATGAAAGAAAGAAGCCCAAACTGATATGCTGTCACACAGAATATATCATCTCAAATTTCTGAAGAATTTATTAAGGAAATAGTTAAAACAAAGGAGCACAAATTAAGGATTTTAACTCTTGCTTACATAGGTAAAAATAGACCTGCTGCTCATTACTTTGTCTTATTCAAAGAAAGAAAACACAAAATGTAAACTTAGATACATATCAACATAAATAGATGCCATAAACTTGCTTACTCATTCATTAATCATTGAAATCTCTAAGTACAAAATAATATTCTGAAGGTCCTAAACTCGGAACCTTTCTTCCCCTTGAAAATTACATTAAATACAGTAAAAATAGTTTGGAACTGTTGTAACCAATCCCAACTACCACAACTACTTAGGACTTCGGAGGCTGTCTATTACATGCCTTGAAAATGTCTTATTACAATTACATTGTCTTTGAAAAAGTAATATAATGTAAAAATATATATCCTAATCTATAGGAATTGCTGATGTTGCTACTGAATTTCCTTGGTCAGCTGATTTGTCTTTCTTTAATGCTGAAAACCCTTTTGGCAAGTCTATTGTCCAAGATCTGCACTTTTTCCATATCTCTACCTTTGTCCTGGGCGAATGTGTTAGATTGTGATACTCCAATATGAATGCAGTAATTCGATTATAGGATGGTGCTTCTATGAAAAGAGTTTTTACCAACCACAGTAGCTGAAAATGTTTCTACATAAAGTTAACCATTGTTTCCCCTTTAAGCACCTGAGTTTTTTCATGTCTATTATCAGCTTTACTTTTTGTCATTACTAGAAAATTCTCATAAGAATCCCATGGCAAAAGATTTCCTTCATCTCCCCAACATGATGGCAGATCTATTCTTGTTAATTTGTCAAATAGCTTATCAAACTAACTTACTACTTCTTTAATTTCCATCAGTTTATTTTATGTAGCCTTTCTATGGTCATTTCTTACAATCATATTATTAATCTCTACTGCATACGAGGTCCTCTCTTTAATGTCATTCTCTTCTAATTCCTGATCTGTTTTAGAATTAATAAATTCAATGAACCTTCTAGCCCAAATAGCTCTATTAATTTCCTTCTTTTTATCTGTCATGATTGGTTCTTCACATTCCCTGATAAGACTTTTCTCCTCTGCAACCATCATCAAACAGCTCCAAACTGATTTCATTTCTGAAATGATATCATTCCAAATGATATCTTTGGCTTGTATCAGTGAAATGTTTCCTTTCAATCTTTCTTTGAGACTTTTAATCTCAGTATCAGCATTCTGAATATCCATTTTGTACTTGTCAGCTTCATTCCCTATGGCTTGAATAAGTTTTGTTGCAGTCTCCAAATCTGCTTGAGCCTTTTTCCGATCTCTTTCAGCCATATGCAACTCAGTATTCAATTGAACAATCTGTGCTTGTGGATCTTTGTTACCTGTAGGAAAAACAAATGTACAATTATGGTTATCATTACGATTTTGTACTGATATTACAATTTGCTTTATTTTAGTAATTTCTTCATATTTTTGCATGAGTTGATGCAAAAGCTTTTCCTTTTCCTTCTCCACCTCTGCAACTTCTGTGGCCATAGAATGTTCTCCTGTAGGCAATTTTAGCTTTTTCCTCAATGTAGATATTTATACCACAGCACTTTGCATAAATTTCTGTACAACAGTCTCGTCACTAGGGTCCACTCCAATCTTCATAATGATTTTCTATAGCTCATCATTCTGAACTATTAAATCTATTGAGTTAGCTTTCTCTAACTTTAATTTCTTAAGTACCTTTCCCAACATATTTTCTTCCTTCATTGCCATTGCATTAGTCTTTTTCAGGTCATTCACAATCAACTAATCAGTTTTCATATGTAAATTCATCTTATCCATCACGGGAATCTTCTTCACATCTACAGTCACATTTACAGTATTGAAATTGTTAGAAGAACCTATTGACATGTCTGTAGGATGTGACAGGTCAATTCTGAATTGATCTTTCTCAATATCCATGACAGTCAAAAGTCTTGTTTGATCTGTAGCAACTTGATATTCAGCTTGGGCCTCCACGCTGGCCTTCATATTTTGATTCCTTTCTTCAATTTGTGTAAACATCTGTTTGATCAGAGGTACTTGTTCATGAGAGATTTCATGACTCTTGGGTGAAGCAGGAACATTTTTTTCTTCTCCCAAATGTAAAGAAAAACCAGGTGGGTTAGATGTAGATTCTTTAGTAAACTTTTTCCTCTTCTCAACTCCCTGCTCCTCATCATCTAAATCAATCACTGTTTCTTTGCTTATTTTGTTTGATTTATCTGATATGATAGGAGTCTAAATGTTTGAACCTGCTGAACTCATCACACCTTTACTTTCTATCTTCTCAAAATCTGGCCTACTTTCATGAAGGAAAGTTGAATACCCATTCTCAATTCTTCTATTCAAAATTACACTGTGAGGGTCATAAGCCCAACTTTCCCCTAACAGCATATGCATCTCATCTAACATTTTAGTAACCTCCTCAAATGCCTGTCTCATATTGACTATGAAAGGGCCTACAGTCATGGGTAGTTTTTACATGTGCCCCTTTTTCATGGGAACAAAGTGAACCTGATCAACATTTAGGCTTTGTCGAATAAATTCCAGGGCAAATATCCTCATAGGCATAAATTTTGGAAGTCTATAAGGCTCAACACTTGCTCCATTGTTATAGCATCATTTCTCACCTTGACATGATTCATGATTGCTACATGGCTTTATGGGCACCCATTCCTACGGACTTGGACAAATTCACTTAAAAACAGTGGAAAATCCTTCATACGCGACTATGCACGTGTTTTTCCGCGTGTATACGCTAGTACTGTAGCTAGACTTTTCCTGTATGCCATTTTAATGATTAAAAAATATATAAAAACCCCTAATTTCACGCTGGGTTGATGGTTACTCGGGTAGTTCAACCACCCCTGACTCGTGTGCCAACTTGTTTCCAAACTCACTGAAACTACTTGGAGGGACTATAAAAAAGACCTCATATGTATGGCCTAAGGGGAGAGAGGGAATTATTATTATTATACTGTTGGTTCCCTATCCAAGTTCGATTCCCCCGTGCCTCCCGCACTTTCCCCAGTTCATTTCAGAAACCCTTGTTTCCTTGAGATACACATCCCTTTATATGTTATCTCGTATGCACTCATTTGGAAGGAGTCTTAGCGAGGCAAGGGTCGGACTGATCCGGACGACTGTGTTCGCGAAGGCCTTGGAAGGATCGTGTGATCTCTCCACTTACTTTTGTACGTACTATTTTTTATAATACGTAAGTATCATGTCGTTCCCGAAGTAAACGTGTTAGTGTATGCTTTAATGTGTGAAGAATATTTGTTATACAAGCATTTATGATGATTTATTTAATGTTTTATATGAATCTCGCTAACATATAGAGTAGAAATATACCTGTACAACTTGTCCTTTGTGTCTGGTTTCTTCTTGTATTTCATGTGAAAGAGGAAGGACGGTTATGAGGAGTTTGAACTCCACGTGGATCTACTTCAAACGTAGGACCAACTGGTAAACCTCTCGTTCGCTTCTATTTCGTTTTCATGACTGTGCATGATCGTGTGAGTCTCTCGTTAAATAGTACGCCCTCGCTCTCGTGGAGGTTGAATCCCAACCAACCTCTAGGGTGTTAAATCCCCGAAACAGAATCGGGCGACTCGCTGGGGATCACATTTTTGTGATTCTCTGTTGGGTTGTTTCACTTTGTTTGGTAGGTTACCACGATTTCTTCGTCTTTTAGATCCCGCTTTGCTTTCTTGCGATCGTTTGAAGCTTTTATACCTTTCCCTGTGCTTGTACTTTTTATTTTTCATTATCTTTCTTTGTATACGCCGTTTTGCTTGCACACGATCGCGTATACCCGCGAGTTTGTGTAGAAGGATCCGCGTACACGCGGATTTCCCTCGACACGTACGCGTATACTACGCCTCGTTTCATAGCTGCAAGGTCGCGTATACCTAGGGTCGAATTTGAAATTTCAAGATTCCGGTGTTTTTTGGTCTTTTCTGGGCTGTGGAAGCTCTGTGTTTGCGAAGTCTTTGTACTTATCGGAGTGTGACAAGATGGTTTTAAGTTTTGGTTCTCTTTCGTTTGCCCGAAAACCGATCTTTTTGGCGAAGTGTTCTTGTTAGTGCTAGCACTCCTGGATTGAGTTCCAAGATCGCTTTCGAGCGTTCTTGGTCGTTTCCGTATTATCGAACGAGAGCTTTTTGCTCATTGACTCGCTCTGTCTTTGTGTTGTGCTTTGCATTGCGTTCTTTGCTTTGTTTTCGATTGGTTTTCTTGAGTTTCATAAGCTAGGGTTTTGTTGCATTTTTTCGAAGATCTTTGCTTGTTTCTTTGGAGTTTTGTATTGCAACGAATTTGCACTATTTCTCTTGGTCGTTTGATTGAGTTTTTTAGTCTTCCGTTGCCCTTATTAATCTTGCTATCATTAGTTTTATAAGGTTTAGGGGTATAGTTGGAGTTTATGCTTCAAATTCGGTCTCATTTTGGCTTGGATTGAGATAGTTGTTCTTGGTTTTCTTGAAGCTCTTGTTTTATAAAAGCTGAAAAGTCCAAAAAACATTTGTTTTGCTTTTTTTGTTTTTTGCATATCAAAAACTCAAAAAACATTGTTGCTTGTTTTTTGTTTTTGTTGTTGCCTTTTTCATTTTTCGTTTGGCTTCATCTTTTGGGACTTTAGTGAATTTTCTTGCTTCTAGTTTCTCGCTTGATTGTGAAGGGAAGTTGTCTTTTGATTTCTTCTTCTTCTTCTTGAGTATTTTGGTGTCTTATATTAAGAGTTCTTGTTTGCAAGAATTAGCTTTTCGGATATCAAAAGATTAGTTGAAACTCGAAGGAGCCTTTCGGGAAATTTCACCTTGTTTCAAGGGACTTTCTCGCATCTTAGAATTTACATGTTAGTGGTCATTTGCATTAGGTGCATTGAATCATTTAGTTAGCTTCTTAATTTTTGTGCGTGTGAGTTTGTAATTCGAAAAGAAAAATACATTTTTTAGCCTCGTAGAACTTACATAGAAATTGCTCTTCATCGAAAGACTAAGAACTGCATGTGCATGTAGTCGAGTTTTTATTAATTTCTTTTGCGTCGAACATCATTGGTTTCAACTCCATATCCTTGTGACTTAATACAACATGCCCTTAAAATAAGCGATTAAATCTAAAATCAACTAGCAAGTTTTATTTAGTGTCGATCACCAACTAGCTAGGTTGTAGGGCCTTGGAATAGGAGAGAGAGAGTTAACTCTCCAAGGCCGCTCAAACAGGGACATAGAAGTTTACTAATTGAGCGAAATCCAACTCCGTGAAGTGGATCTGGGAAAAGCTCTCATCCGAGAGTCAAGCGCAGGGGAAGTGAAGGTTAAGAAGAGGGATACCCCCTCCAGATTAGCTGAATCTAACCTCAAGACCGTTCCGCCCTGAGCTTCGATACGGATTGGTGTCCATAGTTGTCGTTCCTAGGTTCCACACGGTGTGACGCGGGGGGAATACTCGTGGTACCCGAGGCGTACGTCGCATCACTTCCGGCAGTAGATTTCCGGGGGTGCCCTGCGAAGCTTGGGTGCTTGAGCCGGCAAAAGGCCGTTGTTAGGAGGTCGGCGTAATCGTTTCGATACCTTCGCTAGTTGTTCCGGGCCCTAATCATCCCGCATCGCTTTCGGAAGGTCCTATACTTCGCTTTCTCGTATTTTGGTGTCCGGTCCTCATCACCCGGAGCGGAAATACTTGGAGGATCGTTTGTTTGTCGTTTCTCGTGGTTTTGATTTTAGTGAGTGCTCTTTGCTCCTAGCTTGCCTAGCTTTTCACTTTTCTTGAGTCTAATATAATAAATTTGTAAAGAGTGGCTCGATCAGCGCCTCGACGTTCGAGGAGAGTCCGGGGGTTATCTCCGAGAGTGCGAGCCTTCTTCGAGAAGGCGTAGGAGCAATCTAGCGGTGGTTTTCACCCCGTAGAGTCCGACGCCGTGGAGAGAGATCCTCCACTAAGGGTCCGAAGGTTTCGTTGCCGATTCCGTGTCGGTTCCGAGAGGAGCGTTTCGCTCACCTCGAGGGTATTGTTTCCTCGGAGGAAGATTTTCGAGATAGAAGATATACTCGAGCTCGCAACTACAGGTCCATCTCCTCTTCCTCTTAATCATCCGTTTGTTATAGAGTACATCGGACCGGAGTCCGAGAGACCGCCGGATCTTCCTTATCTTTCTTATCTTTCGATGGCCACGACCGGGAACGCGGCTTCTACCGTGAGTGCTTTCGCGGTATTCGGACCCCACAGCTCGTCGAGGCAGGGGGCACTCTTGCTCTATCTTCGAGTGCTTCTAGCACTGCTATGTTTGGCTACGGGTTCACCCAAGCATATGCTTCTCAATCTGGTCCCTTTGTTTCGGGGATGTCCATTGTCGGGAAATCCCTCTTTTTCCTTTACCGCCGGCAGTACCGTGGATCTACGCCCATGTCCAACATGGCTAGTGGATCAGCTTCTTTTCGGGGTTTCCCCTTTGGGGCTCGGGCATATTCCTAGTCCCAATCCTTCTTTAGGGTCGTTTCCTTTTACGTCCCTGGACCCAAAGTTTCAATCCTTGGGCTCGGGGGCCAAGTTCGACCGCTTTTATGGGGTGGAATCCTATGTTTGCAACGTCGGGGGCGAGGGGAATCGTTCATCGCGAGTCATCCGGGGAATGCTTCTTTCCCTTGCATCGAGTGCTTATCGGTCTCTTTCTCCTCTATCTAATGCATGGAACCCCTACCGAGGGGCTTACATCTTCGATCAATACTTCGGCGGGGGAACTAGTCCGGGTCTTGGTAACTCGGCGTGGGGAGGAGGTTCTTCTCCGTTTTCTACGGGTCCTTCCCGGCGACTCGGTGCCTCATCAAATCCAGTGCTATTCTTTTCGAATGTGGGAAATCCATCCCATCAAGGATGGAATTCTCGAGCTCCGCCGCGATTACCATTTCTCGGGCAACGTTAAACTTGCCGACTTGGCGAGAGTTAACTAATGACCCGATTCGGTATAGTCCCGGGTTGGCCTCTCGGTTCCAACCAAACTTCCTTCGTACATTCCCTAAGTTTGAAGGTAAGAATGGTGAAGATCCGCGAGACCATGTCACCACATTCCACTTATGGTGTTCATCCAACTCTACGATCGACGATTCGATTAGATTGAGATTATTTCAGCGCACCTTAACCGGAAACGCCGCGAAGTGGTATATAGAGCTTACGGGGGCAGCTTCGCCACATTTGGAGAACTCGTCGTCACTTTTCTTAACCATTTCCGGCTGCTCGTCGATATGAGGTCGGGACCGAACTCCTGGCTAATTTTAAGCGGGGATGAGGCAACTCACATTTCGATCATATTCGGGAATGGAGGAGAAGGAAGAGGCTTATCAAAGCCCATATTCCGGGTGAGTTCCTTCTCGAGTGGTTTTTGAAGTCACTTCGATCGGATATTTCAAAAGATGTATCCATGTCGTGGGTATATTCCGAGGAGCAGAGCCATCTTTAGGGCAGCGAGTTAGAGTTGATCTATTCTCGATCCGGCATGCTTTACAAGTATTTGCCTAATGCTCCCTCGCTCCAAATTGGATCTATCGAAACCTAAACCTGGTCCGCATGGTGACGGACTTGTCGGATCGGCCGCAGTAGTGCAACTGACTTTCGCTTTCTCAATTGCGTGCAGCTTGTCTTTACAATCTGCTTTCTTTTCCGGTCGTCTGTGCTCGATGATTCTTCACCTTCCCGACCTTTGTCCATTAACGTCGTCCAATCTTCTCGAACCCAAAGGAAATCAACGATCGATGGGAAGAAGAAGGGACGTAATAACAAGAAGAAGGGCAAGAATGGGAAGGGCAATGCAAATAAGACCAACGAGCGTGTTGGTGAAGGGCAAAAGGAGAAAAAGAAAGTTAAGTTTCCGTGCAAGCTTTGTGCCGGAGACCATCTCACGCATGTTTGCCCGAAAATTCGGGATGCTCGGGCTACTCGTTACTCTCGAGCAGGTTCTTCTAGTTCCCGGGCCGTGCTAACAAACCCTTTTCCCCAAGGGCAGCAATTAATTGTCGAGCGCGAATCAAAATCTCGGGGCTTCCTCTCGGAGGTCCTCGGGGAAGGGGAAATTCCATCGAATATCTTTATGATGAGTGCTCACGTGGATGTCGCTACGAGATCCCGTGATTATGGCGGAGAGGAATCTTCGAAAGCCAAGGAAGTTCTCGATGCTACCGAGCCGCTTCATATCACGAAGCCAGCTCGTCGAGTCTATGCCTCGGATACCGAAGGCATCCTCTAAGCGGTCAACGATTAATCCGAACATGAGGGCTGCCCGAACTACTCGATTGTAGAAGATCCAGCGCGAGTCCTCATGCTATGTCGCCTTTAGAGGTACTCCGGTCTTGTCCTGCTCAGTGCAGTGCCTTTTGCTCACCTGCCATTGGAGCTATAGATCCGAAAAAATTCTCTTCGATTACCTTTGATTTGAAGAATTTTAAGAAGAGACTTCCTCATCATATGGCCTTCCATATTAAATCATCGTACGAAGACTAATATCTTTCGCACTGGTCGTTGATGAGGGTGCTTCTACTTGCGTGATGTCTCTCGCATGTCGGAAGACACTAGGATCTCCCAAAGCTGTTCCATCTAGCACTATTCTTATCGCATTCGATGGCCATTCTCATAGGCCCCATGGTATTGTCCCGCTTTGCCCATCCGGGTGTTGGGGGCAAAACCAGTTAACATAGAGGTTGAGGTAGTAGATGCAGCCCTTAGACTACAACCTTCGTTGGGGAGAAACCGGATATATGATATGGATGCCATTGCATCTTCACTATTTCGGATAGTATGTTTCCCCTACGAAGGGAGGATAGTTACGGTGGATCAGCGGGATCGTCCTCCCGTAGACCTCGGATGCACCTCCCCGACTCATCCCGTTCCTAAGTTGGACAATACTAAGGCACCTCGTCGAGAATACGGGAGTTGGAATGTATTCTTCCCCCGATGGGATCTTTTGATCTTCCTCCTCCTAAGGTGTCTATCAATGCTATTTCATCCTCCAAGGCTCCCCTTCGAAGAGAGTTCTTTCGAACTCATTATTTTTCTGGACCTTTGGACCTTACCTTCCCCCAAATGACCACTTTGGAGGAAGGGCAAGTGGGTGGAATGGCATTCCCGATTTCTGTGATCGAGATTGCATATCGGTCCGTTGTTGACACTGCAGAGTCCGATCCAGACTCCTCTTTCGCCGAAGAGTTGGATGGTGATGTGGCTCCGGCTTGGACGCTTACTTCTTCTTCCGCCTGGGATTGTCTAGATACCACTCTTCCATCCGAAGAGGCCATCCCGAAGCAATGACGGTATAGAGAGACCGTGGGATGACTTGCATCATCGGTCTTACTTCCTACCTAACTTGAGCGAAGTCGAAGCTAGTTTTCCAAGTCCCTCGCTCTTTCTGGACTGTTCACCCGATCTTGAGCCCTTAGCACTGATACAGGGTTTATGCTCTGAAGGGAACATGGCTGTGATCTCTCCGACTATCCCGGTGAACATCTCCAGAATCCCAACATTATTGAGAATGTTTTCATTGAGCTGAATGTTCCCGTGAAGAAGTTCAAATCTATACCGAGCTCTTCAAAGAGTATAGGGATGTTTTTGCTTGGTCTTATGAGGAAATGCGGCATAGATCCATCTATTGTCCGACATGAGATCAAGACGTATGAAAACGCTAAGCCGGGTCAGTGCAAAAACTTCGTCCAGGTTAATCCTAGGAAGGCGCAGCCTATCAAAGCCGAAGTTGAAAAAGTCTGTTTAAGGCGGGATTCATTTTCCCAGTTCCTCTGATCGAATGGGTTTCAAACCCCGTTCTGTTGATAAAAAGCAAGGAACAATTCGAGTGTGCATCGATTTCGGAGACTGAATAAGGCGTGTCCTAAAGACAATTACCCCACACCTTTCATTGATCGGATTATTGATGAGTGTGCCGTGAATGTAAATTTTTTTCCTTCATGGACGGTTTTTAAGGTTACAATCAAATTACTATCCAGTCCGAGAAGATCAACATAAGACCGCATTTATTTGTCCCACGGGGTACGTTTGCATATAAGAAAATGCCTTTTGGTCCGAAAAATG
This sequence comes from Pinus albicaulis, assembly GCA_034641835.2. Classification (NCBI taxonomy): domain Eukaryota; kingdom Viridiplantae; phylum Streptophyta; class Pinopsida; order Pinales; family Pinaceae; genus Pinus; species Pinus albicaulis. The sequence goes on along the minus strand of MU968493.1, from coordinate 1,140,575 downwards.
CCGGGAGCCACTTTTCAGCGGGCCATGTCTTACGCCTTCACGACATCAAGAAAATTATCGAGGCATACTTAGATGATCTAGTCGCTCATTCTCGAAAGAGGATGGATCATCCGGGACACCTCCGCAAATATTTGAGAGATGTCGTTTTTATAAAATTCGTTTGAATCCGAACAAGTGCGTTTCGCGGTAACATCCCAGGTGCGATGTTGGGATTTATCGTGTCTAATGAAGGGATAAGGGTAGATCCCTTCAAGGTTGAGGCAATACTTCGGTTGCCTCCCCCGTCTTCAATCCGTCAACTTCAAAGTCTCCAAGGGAAGTCTAACTTTCTTCGGAGGTTTATCGTTAACTATGCTCGAGATTACAAAGGGATATATGAGATTGTTGAAGAAAGGAGTCCCTTTTCTTTGGGACGACTATGCTCAACGCTCATTCGATGCCTTGAAAAGGCATTGACCTCTCGCTCCTTTATCGAGTCCACCCGTTTATAGCAGAGATTTTCTTTTGTATCTGCATGACGCAGAATCTACCATTGGTATGGTTCGGTTCGGGGAGGATGATGCTCGTCTGAGCATGTTATTTACTACCTTAGTCGAGTGACCGCAGGGACTGAACTACGATACACCCCGATAGAAAAATTAGCCTTAGCAAGATTCATCTTTGTCAGGCGACTACTCGCATTATATTATTCTTCGCAAAACTTATGTCTTGGCAAATATCGCCAATCCATTTCGGTTTGTCCTCGAGGACGAGTGATTGGGGGCAAATATAATAGATGGATTGTGATTTTACAAGAATTTGATCTAGAATTCATGTCCGCCAAATCCAAGAAGTCGTTAGTTTTTGCGGAATTGATCTCCGAGTTGCCTTGTGGAGAGGTGATGATCTATGATGAGTCCTTTCCGACGAACACTTGTTTCTAATCTCTCCACAAGATCCTTGGTATGGGGACATCATTGTATATCTCCAGACCGCGAAGTTTCCCTCTTCTTTTTTCGAAAGATGAGCGTCGTAAGTCGCGTCACTTAGCTAAAAGTTATCCGATTATTGGTGATGCTTTGTACCGTCGAGGGGTTGATTCAATCCTAAGACGCCGCTTAACTTTCGAAGAAGTCGAGGCCGTGCTTAATGATTCTCACCGTGGAGCTTGTGGGGGTCATTTATCTGGGGCTTGCTACAGCCCAAAAGATTTTTGTTGTAGCCGGCTACTTCGGCCCTCGATTTTCAAAGATTGTATTGAATCGGTCAAGAAGTGTCATCCTTGTCAAGTGTATACTCGAAAAATGCGCGCTCATCCAGCCTCCGCTTTTTCCGATCATTATCTGTCGCCCCTTTACAAAGTGGGGTATGGATTATACTACTTGTAACCCGCCTTCGGCAAAAGGTCACAAGTACATTATCGTAGCGTAGACTACTTTACGAAGTGGGTCGAATCTATGCCTACTTTTGGGAACGATGGTGAGACTGGCAGCTCTTTTCTTCTTCAATCAAGTCATTGCTCGTTTCGGTATACCTAGAGAGATTGTCACCGACCATGGCAGTCACTTTCGTAACGATATGATGGCCGAGTTGGCTCTTAAATTGGGTTTCTGCAGAGCATTCATCTCCATATTATCCTCGTGCCAATGGCCAAGTGGAAGCCAGTGAATAAGTCCTTGAAGACAATTCTTCAACGGACGATTGATAAACATAGATCCAACCGGCACATTATGCTATATCCCCGCACTCTGGGCATACAGACGTCAGTGAAAACTGCAATCGGCTTTACTCCGTTTCGGTTAGTCCACGGGTGGAATCCGTATTTCCCATTGAATGCGAGATTCCTTCCCTTAAAGCGGTCGTTGAGCTTCTTCCGACACTTCTAGTCCGCGCAGAGCGGCTTCTTCATTTGGAGCATCTTGATGAGCGGCGTCGAGATGCCGCCACGTTGAACGAAGCACATAAACACCGAGTCAAAGTCCAAGCACGATAAGGCGGTTAAGCCTAGGGTCTTTTCCGAAGGCGACCTTGTTTTGGTCTATGCCCAAGAAAAGGATGCCTTGGGGGCAGGAAAGTTTAAGTCGATGTGGTATGGCCCCTATATCGTTAAAAAGGTCCTTAAGAAAGGAGCGTATACCTTGGTTGACTTCGAAGGAAACGAGTTGTCTGAGCCCCGAAATGGGCTCTATCCGAAGAAGTATTATGCCTAGGTTTTGGCCTCGGCATTTTGCTTTGTATATAGTAGTTTTTGTCTTGTACATATCTGTTTGATTTTCGATTTTTTGATGGGATGGTGATGTTTTTGATCCGCTTTCGGAGTTGTGTTGATGTCATGAGTCATTATGGTTTCGCCGATGGTGCTAGTAGACACACTGAACTTAGCTTCCGCGGCTTGGGTGCTTCATTATCCTTCCCGTCACTGTTGGTATCAAGAGGGGTCCGCATTGGTCACGTTTCCAACAACGTAGCGAATACACTCTAGTCATTCATCTACTCTCTGAGGCAATATCTTTGGGTGTTGATTCGTTGGTAGTTTTCTTGGACTCTCAGATGGTGGTGTCATGATTGAACAACACTTATCGGGTACGAGATCCCTGTTTTATTACGATTGTTCTTGAGGGTACGTTTGTTACAAAGGTCATTTCAATTTTTAACATTCATTCATATTCCTCGAGCCGACAATTGGTTTCTCGACTCATTAGCTAATCAAGCTTTAGATTGGCATATTAATCATTCAATACAATAAAATCTAAATCATCAAAAAAACATCATACATTTGATACATTTATCTCATCACATCAAAATATCGTCGTATATATATCATCAGTATGTCAAAAAACTTTACAAAATTTTTGGATCCATCAATGCCCTGTACAAAAAACTTGGGCTTATGCCCCATCATGTTCGGTCTCAAAAAATATACAAATCATCTAATATGAAAATGCGTCTAATCACGAGGACCTCGCCTGGGTGTTCCTATAGAACATCACCGCGATGGCCACACTGACGAAACGCTCTAACCCTGAGTCCCCGGGGTACTCCTACAACCCGTCTCTCGGACGGCTTCGGTAAGTCCTCCACAGACGGCCCAGAGGGATTTGGCGGGTTAGTCCCTCCAAGTTTCTTCGCACGGCCCGGAGGGTTACGTCGGAAATCCGCTCGTCTCTGCTTCACCTCTGCGGCGTTTATGACGTGCTAGGCCCTCGGGGACGTCATCGGTCCAACATCCGAAACATGATCATTTTTCATTTGTCGATCATTATGAATCCAATCCAAAAAACATGTTTGTTTTTCATTTTTTCATACATATTTGAAAAATCCAATCATATAAGTTAAAATTTTTTTGAAAAACTTACCGATTGCTCCCCCATGCGGCACAGGGTGGAAGTACTAGATCCGGATCTCCTCGGAAATCCATCCCGCATAGGGATAGTCATCTACTGCGATGATCTGTTCTCTCCACCATAAGAAGAACTCATCATCCCGGGTAGTTCGGTACCTCGCTGCCCCCGGTCTCTTCATCATGTCCACGCAACCCGGCAATTCTTGGGTCCCGAGGGTCGTCGAGTAGTTGAGATGACTTTGGGTCTCAAAGCTGAACTCTCTGAAGAAGAATGTAGTCAAAATGGTTCCATAGCCAAAGTGTTTTGTATGTGTTTTGCGAATCGACGTCGCTGTTGTTTCATGTTCGGTGAGCGGTGCGGTGCACCAATCATACACATGAATTAAGCACTCTACGACTATGCTCATGTGCGCCTCGGGACGCCCTGATGCGGTGAGGCGGCATCCCCGCCACTCGCCGATGGTGAACGAGGAGGATCTTCATGTGCAAGTCCCCGATATCTCCGATTGCAATCACGTGTGCCTACTTTTTTTGGAATCTTCTATGCAATAGAGTTGGACATAGTCCTCCACGGTTAACCCTCCCGGGGGCTTTCCGTGCAAATCCACCGGGTCTCCCCTTTCGGGAGAGTCCAGTGATGAAGTATATATCTTCCACCTCTATGCGTAGTGGCATTTGATCAATGATGAAACAATCTCGATCCGGTCTCCCAATAATTTACCAAAGCATTTCAAGCAATCTCACATTACTTTTCATATTGGGCATTTTGAAAAATTTGAATAATCCACGAGTTTCGGAGGACATTTTGTGCTTTCGAGCGGTCTTCCATGACCTCTTGGTCCACCGCACTATGCTCGCGTTCCCTCCATGAAATTGTCATCTCGAAGAAATTCATTAAAATTTGCATTAGAAACTCATTTTTTAAAAATTCGGACTTGCGCATACGCTAGTTTCGACTGCATGCGGTCGCGTGTACACGCGCTTTCCTTCTTTGAACTGCGTATGCGAGTCACGCGTTTTTTTAATAAGGGTTTCCGGGTAAAAATCCACTTAATTTTAAATTTTAAACGGACAAAATGAATCAACGGGATGAATAAGGAGCCTACCCGAAGTTTCGCTCGAATTCGACGGCTCGGTTGTTGTCGGTTTGACGAAACAAGTTTTTAGCTCCGTAGCTCTTTTTTCCAAATCGAGTGATGCAATAATGAACCATTTGAGAGGTAATTTGTGTATTTATGGCTAAAAAATTGAAAATTTTTCGCAAAAAAAATTCCTTATGCTTATTTTTTTCGATCTATCTTATGTCGTATAACTCGATTGTTTGGAAGTGCCCGATTTGGTATATTTCGGGTACATTTTGACATTTTCGAGATTTTTCCCGGTTTTTGACCCATGTGTTCGGACTCTTCATAGCGTGTATATGATCTTCATCGGCATATAGGTTAGGGAATCACTTTCCATTGCATCTTGCATCCTAGCCTCCATATCGATCACTTGCCTTAGGGTCGATCCCATCAGGTCATGAGTATTATACCATTTTCACTCGCCGATTTTTAAAATCATGACTTGATGGTAGAGCCTTCCTTTACATGGGCTTCCTAGTTAGTTCCTCGCTATCACTTGTCGCCCATGTCTGCTTTTTATGTAGGCTCTGGGAGTCCTCTTTAGTCCCGCCACGTCTTTCGTGTTGAAGCTTCATTCTTCTTCTTCATCACTTATCCTTTTTCCGGCTTATACCCTAGAGGCTCCCTCGGTGTCGTTCGGGCTTGTATTATCGCATTGCATATTGGCTACTTGTTTATCCCGGCCTTTAGTCGGCTTCATTTGGACTCGATGTTTAAGCCAACTTTTGACCTTGACTTTCTACTACAAGTTAACCGCTTTGCATGCACTTAGCTATCACGACTTGACACCTTTGTACCCATGGATGGAACGTTCCTCCGAGTATCACCGACCGCTCGCCACCTTGCATTGAGCATAGGATTGTTCCAAACCCCCGAACTAGTGCATCCGCTTTCTTGATACTCGTTCTATCCATTGTATCATAGCATTCTTTTATTCTTTTTTCGAGCTTATTATGAAAAAAGACAAAAAAATTAAATATAACAAAAAGAGCGGGAACGGGATGTATCTTCGTTATTTCGATGGCGATGCTGAGTCGTGTGTATCGCTCTTGAACAAAGCACATATACTTATATATATTTCCTTCATTTGGGATGGTTCTAGTTTGACCTAGGTTCAGCCTTTACCATGTTTCACTTATCGGTTCTCCCAGGTTGGTTATCTCTTCCAATCATATGGAGAGTTTGTTTTGCCTCCCTGCAAGACGGACTTATACGATGTCATTTTTTTTCTCGCCTTGGTCATCACGAAGTCGTGCTTTTGTTCAAGGGAAGTCTAGCTTTCGAGTCGGCCATTCCGCGGTGTCTCTTGACTCATTATTCGGTCGGCCTTCCCGTCTTGTCGACATCATGTCCTATCACATCAGATGTTTTGATCTTCTCGCTCGTGCTGGGTTTGAGAAGGTCTCCATTGACTTCTTACCGGCGGGTTTGTCTCTTATCGACTACGACACATTGCTCGAGAGCAAACCTAGAGCCGCACCTTGGGCCTATTTCCATCATTGATAGGTGACCTCGTGCTCGGCATTTGATCATCATCATGGGTCTTTCGATCGAGTGGTTTCCCCCGTGTTCGACGTCGCCACACATTATCACACTTGGGATTCGTGCGATACTCGGATTTCCATTTGACCCTATCGGGTGGATTTCTCGCCTCTGTGTCGCCTTTCATTATTGGTTGGTTCGGAGGGTTCCTTCCGTGCGCTAGCTTCATCTTGTGCACGTCGGAAACGTACTTCGGTTTTGGTTCCATCACTCTCCTTCGTCCAGATTCCTTCCAAATCTTGGCTCGCGGGTTACACTCGCGCTGGACTGATGTGGGATGCCTTAATGCCTTCCTTCCAGCAGATCTTTCCCCATCGACTCCGACTCATTGCTGCGGGAACAAGATCTAGAGTCTTTGTCGATTACCTTAGGGTTTGCAACATCATCGGTGCGTGACTCTTCGCTATCGGCAAAGTGGGGATTCATTATTGCCCTCTCGATTGGTAGATTCTTTCAAGTGTTCGACTTCAACTCATTCATTCACACTTGTCGATTGTACTTGAGGGCACCTTGACACTCATTATCATTATCGGTGGGTCGTCTCGCGTTGGTTAACGGGAAACATCATTGCCGGTAATCCAACGATTTCTCACATGGTCGACTTCAGCTCATTTATTCCCGGTGTGTAGAATTGTGCCGTTGTGATCGGTGAAGACCTCGGGTTGTATCAACATTTCTCGGCTCATCGTTGACAGCTTCTCGGTCGCGGTGTTGCCGTCCACCCTTATATGTTGCGGTTACAGCACAGCAGCATCTTATATGTTGATCCCACGAGTTGCGTGATTGTACCGTTTGATCCGCCTCTTATGATCCGTACTTGGAGATTCGATTACTTGATCGAGATATCCGGTTGCACTATCTTTGCTCGACTTTTCTATATGTGATACTTGGACATTGATACGGACTTGTCTTTCGGGCCCCTCGCTCGAATGATTCACTATGTACTTTCGGTTCGATTATACTTGTATACATGTTGGATCTATTCGGTACTTTCTATATATATGATGTATTTTTGATCGAGCATGGGTATGCCCGCTCAAAGATGTGTTGACTCTCCGATTTCTTTCATTGGTTTTGGCGGTCGAAATCCGGTGAAGTCCTCTCTTGTTCTTGCGAAGTTCTTTCTATGTGCATAATATATTTTCGGCCATCATGTACCCCTTCGACCTCATATATTAGGGGGCATCTGTTATAGCATCATTTCTCACCTTGACATGATTCATGATTGCTACATGGCTTTATGGGCACCCATTCCTGCGGACTTGGACAAATTCACTTAAAAACAGTGGAAAAATCCTTCATACGCGACCATGCCCGTGTTTTTCCGCGTGTATACGCTAGTACATACGCTAGACTTTTCGCGTATGCCATTTTAATGATTAAAAAAATATATAAAAACCCTAATTTCGCGTTGGGTTGATGGTTACTCGAGTAGTTCAACCACCCCTGCACTGTACAATTGTTTCCAACTGCTGAAACTACTTGGAGGGACTATAAAAAGACCTCATATGTATGGCCTAAGGGGAGAGAGAGAATTATTATTATTATACTCGTTGGTTCCCTATCCAAGTCCGATTCCCCGTGCCTCCCTGCACTTTCCAGTTCATTTCAGGGAAACCCTTGTTTCCTTGAGATACACATCCCTTTATATGTTATCTCGTATGCACTCATTTGGAAGGAGTCTTAGCGAGGCAAGGGCTGGGACGGATCCGACGACGGTCCGCGAAGGCCTTGGAAGGATCGAGTGATCTCTCCACTTACTTTTGTACGTACTATTTTTATAATACGTAAGTATCATGTCTGTTCCCGAAGTAAACGTGTTAGTGTATGCTTTAATGTGTGAAGAATATTTGTTATACAAGCATTTATGATGATTTATTTAATGTTTTATATGAATCTCGCTAACATATAGAGTAGAAATATCTCGTACAACTTGTCCTTTGTGCTGGTTTCTTCTTGTATTTCGAGTGAAAGAGGAAGGACGGTTGCGATGGAGTTTGAACTCCACGTGGATCTACTTCAAACGTAGGACCAACGGGTAAACCTCTCGTTCTGCTCTATTTCGTTTTCATGACTGTGCATGATCGTGTGAGTCTCTGTTAAATAGTACGCCCCTGCTCTGTGGAGGTTGAATCCCAACCAACCTCTAGGGTGTTAAATCCCCGAAACATCCATATAGCCTAATTTCACAGTAATCCTAAAAAACAAGCCAATCTCCAAATTTTCAATTTACTCCTAAATTCAAATATTCCTTAGCTTTAGGTAGAAAATGGGGAGGAGGAACTCCATTCAAGATTTTATATGAAACTGACATGAAATAACTGGAAAAATCAAAAAATCCAGCTTCATTTTTCTCTCTTCTTACTACATCTGTCCAGAACACTACTGATTGCCTTTTCTTGTTTATTTCCATAATATTCAGACCTAGATGCATGAAATCTTCCACATTTTGATATAAGAACAAGTAGACAATCAATGAAGGAAATTTAAAAGAACCTGTTAATGAAAGGCTCATTAGCTGTGAATTAACTGCTTCCTACCAATATGATGGAATATCCAACACTATTCCTGTATTCATCATCATGGAAAACATCCCCAAGACTAATTTTTCCACTGTACTGTCATCATCTTTGCCCAGAATTTTCTCAATGTTGCTTAATACTGGTCGAATTTCTGCATCAAAAATATCCATAGAAAACTCCTTGTTGTCCGGCTGAAATTGCTTCGTGTTTGGCTTCAAAAAGTATATGAAATGATTAAACTCTTCACCTGCAAGACTATCATAATAGGTTACTAGAGAATCGTTGGAGAACTGAATGGATGACTCTGACTCAGGATAGCAAAGGGCTTGGTGGATTAGCTGGGTAGACACTTGCAAAACATTCTCTCCTTGACAATTCATAACAAAACATTTCCCAGGGTACATGACTAACACCACCAATAGATAAATTCAGGAAAAAGGTGATTCTTTGGGATACATGCAGAAAGCACTCCAGACTTGACCATGGCAGTATAAACAGGGGAGGCTTTGTCATTCAGGATGACTTGCTGATAAAACGAAAGATGAATTATAGAACAAAAGGTATCTTGAATATCCCCCTCGGTGTCCATGAGAAGGATATGACTAGCAGAACCTGACAAGGATGAACGCTTAGCCATGATTGAAAATTATCACAAAGAACAACTCACAAGGTGGTCAATTTTACTAGGGTGAAAAAAAACTAAAACAAGACGCAACATAAACTAATCACAAATGATTTGGAAAACAATGCGAATTTTGTTTAAATAGATGGCACGGCCTTAAATTTTAATGCGGACATGGCGCGCCAACAAGCCATTGATTTCACCCGAAGTGGAAGACAGTTGTGAAAAACTCAGTGCCCTACATCACTGCAAGGGGTCTCGAGGTATGGAAGAAAATTTTGGCTGGTGCCCCCACACTCGTATCTACCGTTCATCTCTGTTGTCCTCGCAGTCAACCTAGTCAACTGCGGAGGCACTCATCTTATTATCTCGTGTGGTGGTTGTGCCCACGGGTTGTACATTTTGATAAGAATTAAAACCATCAACACTTTCTGCCCAAAAAATTAATCAATCTTTAAACATAAATGCGGAACCCACTTTCATAAAGTTTAAAGTGTTTAAAATTTTAACTCCAATATATCAACAGAAATGTTTTTTATGCTAAAGTATAAGAATTTTAATATTTTAACATATTTTCAACTATTTTCTAATTTTTTATATTTTCAAGAATTGAAAATAAAAGGATATGAAAATGATCCACAACATCTGGCTCCACCTGAGGATAGTGTTTTTACCATGAAACACTAAGAACCTGCATATCAGTGCCTTCACTTGGGGCATGGAGTCAAAAATTTCTTGATGAGAAATATACAATGTGGGAAACCAAATATGTATAATGATGAACTGGTTGTTTTTAGTGTTGGAAATAATGTTTCAAATACTTCCCATTCACAGGCTGTTCTACTGCTTCCCCATCAAGATTTTCCAGCATAAAAGTGTTATTTGATCTAACTTCAGTGATTTTATAAGGACCATACCATAGAGGATCAAAATTACATGTTTTCCCTTCTCTTCTATCCTGGTATCCCACCTTAGTACCAGATCTCCATTTTGGAACATACTTTCCTTTGCCTTTCTGTCAAAAATGGACTTCACCTTCTCTTGATATGTGACCAAATTATCTCTGACTTTATTCCTGCTTTCACTCAATTCTATTACCTTATTCATCCTTCTTATCAATGCATTAGGTTCTTCTTGTGCTTCTTGAAGAAAGGAAATTACTGGTTTTGCTAACTGAGTGGGAAACAAAGCTTGAGTACCATCTACTAACTCATAAGGGGACTTACCAGTGAATCTTCTAGTAGTCATTCTTATTGCCCAGAGAGCAAATATCAGCTTTGAATCCTAATTTTTCTAGTTCTCATTAATTTTTTTCTTCAATATCTTGACCAATGTCTTGTTTGCTGACTCTGCTAAACCATTCCCTTGTGGATGATATGCTGTGGAATGAGATAATATCACATTATAAGTTTGAAAAAAATGTATAAATCTTACTGAGTTGAATACTTGAGCATTGTCTGTGACGATTTTCACTGGACACCCAAACCTACTGAAAATATTCTCTTCCAAAAACTTCATTACTAACAAATCATTTGCTTTCCTGGTAGGAACTGCCTCTACCCATTTTGTAAAATAATTAGTGGTAGTCAGAATCCACTTAAACTGGCCACCTTATGGTGGATTAATTTCCCCAATAAAATCTAATCCCCATTGTCTGAAGGGTTCTTCATTAAAAACAGTAAGAAGAGGTAAAGGAGCTAACCTTTTATTTTCTGCAAGTAATTGGCATTTCTGAAAACTTCTAACAACTCTATATGCATCAGAAAATAAAGAAGGCCAGTAGAAACCTGATTTAAGAATCTTATGAGCGGTTAGTTTCCAACTGTAATGTCCTCCACACAAACATTCATGATACTCCTTGATCACTTCCATTGATTCTCCTTCTGTCAAGCAAAGCAACAACATACCAACAGGGTCTTTCCAATATAACTTAGCATCATAGTATAACATAAGGTTGAGCTTTGAGTTTTAGGGCTCTGTATTTTGATCTATTGATTGAGGAAGGGCAAGAGAAAAAACACAAATAATGAATAATATCTTTATATCAATCTGAGCAGAGAAATTTGTATTTGATTATTGACTTAGTTGTAATCTAATTGGTCTCCTCAACCAATTCATCTAATGGTGAAAGCAAATCAATTCCCATAGTTTGGAAATTAGATTATGTTAACAACTTAGCTAATCCTTGTCCTTTGACTAAATTAGTAGGCTTAATGTCAAAATCATATTCTTGGATTTTGGAAATCCATTTTCCTCTTTTTCCCTCTACATTACTCTGAATCAGCACATCTTTTACAGCAGAATTATTTACATATGCTACTATTTGAGAATGAAGTACATATGTCCTAAAAGCTTTCAATGAATTTACTAAGGCATAAACCTGCTTTTCCAAGATGTTATATTTGAGCTTTGCATCTCTTAGGACTTTACTAAAAAATGCCACTGGCTGCTTCTTTCCTTCTTTGTTCTTCTGTAAAAACATAGCAGAAATAGTGGAAGGTGATGCGAATGAAAAAATTTGAAAAGGTTTCAAATAATCTGGACTAATCAAAACTGGAGCTTCTTGAAGAACCTCTTTAATTCTGGCAAAGGATTCTCTTGCATCTTTGTCCCACTTTACTTCAGCATTTTTCTTCAACATATCTTTTATTTTCCTGACAATCTCAGCATAATTTGGAACAAATCTTCTCAAAATATTTATTTTCCCTAGAAATATTTGAATATATTTCTTACTTCTAGGTAAAGGAATTTTTTGTATAGCCTCAACCCTTGTTGGATCAATTTTCACACCTTGGCTTGAAATTATATGTCCCAACAACTTACCTTCTTCTAGACAAAATAGGGATTTCTTAGGATTCAATGATAACCCAAATTTTCTGCACTTCAAGAAATCCTTCTGCAAGTGCTCCAAATGTTCATCATTAGACCCTGAAAAAATAGTCACATCATCCAAATATATGACTACAAATTTATCACCTACAAAAGCTATATCCATTGCCCTCTGGATAGTAGCTCCTGCATTCATGGGACCAAATGGCATATTGGCATACATGAATGTTCCCCAAGATGTGGTGAAAGCAATTTTCTTCTGATCTTCCTTCTCCACAGCTACCTGATTATATCCAGAAAAACCATCAACCATGGACAACCTGTAAGCTCCAGTCACTTTCTGTAGAAAAAAATCCATCTTTGGAAAAGGATAATTATCCTTCAGGGAAGATCTGTTCAAATTTCTGAAATCCACAAATAATCTTATCTCTCCATTTTTCTTCCTAACTGGTTGTAATATTCCAAATCTGGAAATTTCTGCTCCATCGGGAATATCTTAAGATATTCCAATTCCTTATTTAGTGAGCTATCACAAGTCCATTTTAGAGATTTACTGTTGGGGAATTTACAGGATATGACTCCTTCCAAAGAAGGGAGAAATCCTGAGGCTAGTTGGCCCTTCACAGACTCTGTCTATGGATATGCAATATTCCACTTCGGGAATTTCTGCTACAAGGTCCTTGAGGACACTGTATAAGGAAACTGCTACATAAATAAGGCAAACCACTACTGGGATGCCCTAGAACATCTCTAATAAAACTCCCCTACAGAAAATGAGCTCAAAGAAATACATCTAGATGTGTTATTCATATCTCCCCAAACTAGATCTCTAAAACAAGGCTCAATGAGATAGCTACAACAATACATGAACATAACCAATAACTTTGCAATTCTGAAATGCACCATAAGAGGGAAACTGCTACAGCCATCATTAAATTATGATATCAGTAGTAAAATACAAGAAATATCATGAGGGACAAGCCACTCAAGCTTTAAGATCCAACCTTCAATGAATAAGTAGTGAAATACAAGAGTAGTTGCAACTCCATAAAATTTCGAAGTATCTGCAACTGCACAGTGTGTATGAAGGCATAAGCTGCTGAATATGAACAAAATACATATGTGGCTGAAGGAATACAATAAATATCCCAATAACATAGAAATGGGCTGAAATACAAGATTCCTAGCCAATCTATGAAGATTGCTAGAAATGCTGGAGAAAACCAAAATGTGACAACAGAGTTGTCACTGCAACTGATACAAAATATGAATGAGGCCATGGAAGATCTGAAATGTAGATGTCATCCTTTGATAATGTCTCTAATACAAAGTGCTGATCACTTTGTCTAAGAAACACACTCCTGATGAGTCCAATGAAACCCTCTCTCACTACCTCCATAAAATAACGCAGTTTCCTCCATGGACTACGCAGTGAGAGATGATGGAAGAGTGGCCTCATGTCACTGATCTGAAATACAACCCGGGAATCCTCCTTGCAGCTCCTCCAATGAATATATTACTCATCTACTGAAGAAACAACTCAAGAGAGACTCCATGAGTTCCTCCTTTGCTGCACCCAACAACACAACGTCCTCTCTGCTGCAGAAATAACACTGCAGAAGATGAATGTAGTTGTGGCCAATGCTAGATTGAGGAAATGAAGCTCAAGATTCCCGACCCGAAACACCCTAGTGCCCGAGGGCACCATCACCCTGCTAAACAGCCCAGGGATGCAAGCTTGCAGACCCAAGTCTGAAACTCTAAACCATAACACATCTACAATGGGCTACTATCTCCTCCTTATAAACAAAAGGAACTCTTCTCCACTAAGGTCCCACCAATTAGGGTTTCCACCCTCATGTGAATCTCTTCCCTCCAAAACTGCACATCTTCTCTAGGAAGCCTCTTCCTCCTTGGGCAGCGCTGTTGACTTTAGTCAAAGATGACTAATCAAGTGAGCTAGGTTCCATTCACACCCTTGGTGTTTATTTCAGCTGCTTTATTCTCCTCCTTTTCATATGAGGAGTGTTATTTATTCATCTAAAAGGAGCTAAGGTGTCTCCTTGCCCATTTTATTAAACAAAAATAAAATGTGCAACTATAATGTTCCATTTTAGCTTGAGGCTAAAATTGGGAACATTACACTAGTACCAGATTGGAAACCCAATCTAAATATCTAAGTGGAACTATGATTTTTTCTTGCAAAATTTTCTTTACTTCTTTTTCAATTGGGGCAAGTAACAGTGGGTTAATTTGTCTGAGCTTCTGTGTGTGTGGCTTAACCCCATCTTTCAGTGGTATTTTGTGCTGAATAATATCTAGATCATAAGTCTTTAAATATTCATATGACCATGCAAACACATCCATGAATTGTTTAAAAAGATCTACATACCTTTCTTTATATTCCTTAGGAACTCCTTTAAACAACTTGACCATTTTAGGCTCATGTTGAGGTCCTAAATTACAGTCCTCCATTTCTCCATCCTGAGATACATTTTTCTGATTCACTGCCACATCATTAGCATCAAACAATCTCTCAAGAGGTACCAAAAATCTGGGCAAAATATTATCCTTCAATTGAATTATCTTCTGATCACCAATTGTCTGCTTCAGGTTTCTAGACATATCACTTTCATCACTTTCATCAACTTCTAAATCAATTTGACTATCTTCAAAATTTCCAATCATTGTTAAAAATTGATTAATCTGCTCATCATCCTCAAAAACCTGCCAATACTTTACATTATCGGGGATTGAAGGCATGTGCCTCAACTCAATTTCATATCTCAACCTTGGATTAATTGGTGGTTTAAATGTATTGGCTACAACTGCCAATGAATCTGCCATTCTATTCTCTTCTCTTGGAATAAACTGAAGATTAAAGGCTTCAAAATATTTTTCAACTAGATCCCACACCTCATTTCTATAGGACCTCAATCTGGGATGCTTAGTTTGACATCAATTCTTAATCTGTCTAATTATTAATTCAAAATCACCAAAAACAGAAATAGACTGAACCCCATTTGTTTGGCTATTTGCAGGCTTAAAATCAATGCTTTGTACTCAGCCACATTATTAGTAGATTCAAATTCCAGTTTAAAGGAAAAAGGAAAAAGGTGAAAGGTTACCTTCAGGAGATATAAATATGAATCTAGCTCCGGTGGCCTCTTTAGAAAATGCACCATCGAAATACTTCCAAATTTTATTTGAATGCAGCTCCTTATGTACATTGGCTGAAGAGAGTTGTTCCTTTGAGTCTTCAGCAAATTCTGCATCTTCATGCAGCATGAAACAAGAGAGATCCTCCTTCTCTTGGCCATAAATGGGAGAATTATCTGCATCTTTCTTGGTGGTAGTTTTCAGAAATCTAGTTTCTATGTATAACCTCCTTTCCTCCCCATTAAAAACGGAATGATGGCATATCTGAAATCCAATTTCAAGACACCTCCAATATTTTCTCCCCGGGATCTAGACAACAACATACCAAATCTAGCCGGAATATCTGCTACTACAACATCCATCATAATACTCTTGGCTGGAATTTGAGCTAAGGAAACAAACATGTCTTTGATAAGACCTACACACTTCACTCCTTTTGAATCAAAGGAATAGAGGTCTCTATATGGCTTAGTGATTTGTAAATTTAGCTCATTCATCACAGACAGTGGAATAAGATTATGTGATGCACCAGAATCTAGCATACAATTATGTAAAATGAAATCATGCAACAGAACTGATATATAAAAAGGTGGAACATAAGAATCTACCTCTTCAACATGAGGCCCAAAGGTAACCACTAGCTTCTCTTCTTACAAATTAACAATATCACCCACCTCATCAGACTGAGATAGATTAATAAACTATGCAATTTCTTTCTTATAACTAGGTGTTTTAACCAACTCAAGAAGTGGTACTTGTATTTTAACTTTTTCTAACTCCTTCGACAAACTGAAAGTTTTATTTTTGTTTTTTCAACTTTTTAGGTTCTTCTTGATTTTTTTTTGGATTTTCATGTTGCTCAGGAACATTAATAATCTTCTCCAAAATATTAGAATCATTAGAATTGATTTGGGAAGCCTCAACTTGCTGCTTCTACTTTTCTTTTACTAGATTCATGGGCTGCTTCCCCTTGTCTGATTGTTTTATTGAATTTTTCTGTAGTGGAGTCGCCATTAGGGAAGGTACTGACTCTGATTCTTTCTCTTCATTATCTTGAGTTATCAACCTCTTCTTTGATCTCAATTCATACTTTTTATGCAATTATGCTTGCATAAAATTGTTTAAATTGTTTGCAGTAATCATCCATTTCTTATTGATCAAATGAAACATCAACTTCTTTACATTCTTCTGCACATTCCTTTTCACATTCTTCTTCTACTTCACCATATTCCATATACACAGCAAAAATTTGATCTTCATCTTCTATCTGATCATCATCAACAGATTGTGATGGTGCTTCTTCTATATATAAGGGTGCTTGAACTTGATCTTGATCTCTTCTTTCCCTCTGCAGAATCTGCAGGGGATGCTTTCTGAATTGGGGATTAAAAACCCCTCTGTTTTTTTGTACAGGTTTCTTGTTATCCATTTCCATCTTTACTAATTTGTTTGAAAAATTTTTAATGACCTTAGTCATGTCATCGATCCTTTGATCTTGTGATGACTCCTCTTTAGATTTTCCTTTATCTTGAACTGACTGTTTTTCTTGTACTTTTCCAGCAACAGTCATATTTTCCTCAATCTCTAAGGCATCAGTTTGAATTTGTTCAAGAGTGGGTGATCTTCTTTCTCTCAATGTAAAACTGAAATCTGATACAAATTCCCCAGCAAAAACAACCCTTGCTCCAATAGGAGGAGGTTTCATTTTCACAGGCAAACTATTGTACAATTTATTAAATCTTTTGATGAAATCACTCATGTTTTCATCTGATTTTTTTTTATACCATTAAATTATGTTAAGGAATAACCATGATCTCTCTTTTCACCCCATCTTTGGATGAAATTTCTTTCTAATTCATCCCAATCATTGATTGAGACATTTGGTAATCCTTTGAACAATTTTCTTGCCTCTCCATTTAGATATGGCACAAAAAGTCTCATTACAACATCAAGATGTTCTATATTGAAATTTTTGGCAAAGGTGCAAAAAAAAGGCAAGTGTTGTTCTGCTATTATTTCATCTTCACCAGTAAATCTAGGAAGCAACTTAAGATACTCCTGAGGCATTGCATTCACTGGTTGGGGAAGATTTAATGGTGCATATCTATTCATCAAGAAAGCAGGGGCTTCCATTTTTATGCCCTGATTGACTGCTCCTTGAGTAGTAGGAATCTGTATACCAGTTGTAGGTGTGGATGAATGAGGTGAAACAACTGATAAAGGAAGGGGTTGATAAAATAAACCACAAGAACTGGCAACTATATTAGGCTGAGTTTCTGTAAATGTGAAAGATATAGATTCGAAATACTGCTCTTCTAACCTTGGTTCTTGTAAGTGAATGGATGAAGACAAGGATTCTTGTTCTGAGAAAGTGAGTTTCCGGGAAATATCCTTGGATGAAAAAATATGTGAACTGCTGTCAGGTGTAGGCAGTGTGGCATCAGGTGTAGAAAGGGTTTTTGATATCTGGCTCTTTTTTGAAACCAAATTTTTTGGATTTGAAAGGGTAGGAACCTTCTGCTGAGAGGTATCAAACCTCGTATGTGGCCTCTTATAAGCCAAAATTAGAAAATGAAACATAACCTTAATATTTCCTCCTCTCTAAACAACCAAAGGAAATACAAATAAAACCCAGGGAAAAGACTTTGTTTCTTCGATCCCTAGAAACGACACCAATTAATGTTGTACCTTAAGAGACAATCCCTTAGCTGTGATAAGGAATCATTGCTTAAGACATTTATATGATTATGTCACAAAAATATCTGTCTCTGTTTTAATCACCTTCAAGTATTTACTATTAAGCCCTTAGATATAAAACACAATGAATGTCTCATAATGCTACCATTTGCTGATGTTGAATGAAATGGCCAAAAGAAAATGAAAGAAAGAAGCCCAAACTGATATGCTGTCACACAGAATATATCATCTCAAACTTCTGAAGAAATTATTAAGGAAATAGTTAAAACAAAGGAGTGCCAATTAAGGATTTTAAATCTTGCTTACATAGGTAAAAAGAGACCTAATACTCATTACTTTGTCTTATTCAAAGAAAGAAAACACAAAATGTAAACTTAGATACATATCAACATAAACAAATGCCAGAAACTTTCTTACTCATTCATTAATCATTGAAATCTCTGAGTACAAAATAATAGTCTGAAGGTCCTAAACTCAGAACTTTTCTTCCCCTTGAAAATTACATTAAATACAGTAAAAACAGTTTGGAACTGCTATAACCAATCCTAACTACCACAACTACTTAGGACTTCGGAGGCTGTCTATTACATGCCTTGAAAATGTCTTATTACAATTACATGGTCTTTTAAAAATTAATATAATGTAAAAATATATATCCTAATCTATAGGAATTGCTGATGATGTTGTTGCATTTCCTTGGTCAGCTGATTTGTCTTTCTTTAATGCTGAAAACCCTTTTGGCAAGTCTATTGTCCAAGTTCTGCACTTTTTCCATATCTCTACCTTTGTCCTAGGCGAATGTGTTAGATTTTGATACTCCAATCTGAATGCAGTAATTCGATTATAGGATGGTGCTTCTGTGAAAAGATTTTTTACCAACCACAGTAGCTGAAAATGTTTCTGCAGAAAGTTAGCCATTGTTT
Organism: Pinus albicaulis; assembly: GCA_034641835.2. NCBI lineage: Eukaryota > Viridiplantae > Streptophyta > Pinopsida > Pinales > Pinaceae > Pinus > Pinus albicaulis. The sequence continues at coordinate 1,121,835 of MU968493.1, read as the reverse complement.
CCCCTTTAATCACCTGAGTTTTTTCATGCCTATTATCAACTTTAATTTTTTTCATAACTAGAAAATTCTCATAAGAATCCCATGGCAAAAGATTTCCTTTATCTCCCCAACATGATGGCAGACCTATTCTTGTTAATTTGTCAAATGAATTATCAAACTGACTTACTGCTTCTTTAATTTCCATCAGTTTCGTTTCTGTAGCCTTTCTGTGGTCATTTCTGACAATCACCTTATTGATCTCTACTGCATATAAGGTCTTGTATTTAATTTCATTCTCTTCTAATTCCTGATCTATTTTAGAATTAATAAAGTCAATGAACCTTCTAGCCCAAATATCTCTATTAATTTCCTTCTGTTTATCTGTCATGATTGGTTCTTCACATTCCCTTATAAGACTTTTCTCCTCTGCAACTATCATCAAATAGCTCCAAATTGATTTCATTTCTGAAATGATATCTTTGGATTTTATCAGTGAAATTTTTCCTTTCAGAATTTCTTTGAGATTTTTAATCTCAGTATCAACATTCTGAATATCCATTTTGTACTTGTCATATTCATTCCCTATAGCTTGAATAAGTTTTGTTGCAGTCTCCAAATCTGCTTGAGCCTTTTTCCGATCTCTTTCAGCCATCTGCAACTCAGTATTCAACTGAACAATCTATGCTTGTGGATCTTTGTTACCTGTAGGAAAAACAAAAGTACAATTATGGTTATCAATATGATTTTGCAATGATATTGCAGTTTGCTTTATTTTGGAAATTTCTTCATCTTTTTGCATTAGGTCCTGTAAAAGAATTTTCCTTTTCCTTCTCCACCTCTGCAACTTCTACAGCCATAGAATGTTCCCCTATAGGAAATTTTAGCTTTTTCATCAATCTAGATATTTCTGCCTCAACACTTTGCATAAATTTATGTACAGTAGTCTTGTCACTAGGGTCCACTCCAATCTTTATAATGATTTTTTTTAGCTCATCATTTTGAACTGTTAAATCTCTTGAGTTAGCTTTCTCTAACTTTAATTTCTTAAGTACCTTTCCCAACATATTTTCTACCTTCATTGCCATTGCATTGGTCTTCGTCAGGTCATTCACAATCAACAAACCAGTTTGCATATGTAAATTCATCTTATCCATCACGGGAATCTTCTTCACATCTACAGTCACATTTACAGTATTGAAATTGTTAGAAGAACCTATTGACATGTCTGTAGGATGTGACAGGGCAATTGATATTTCTCAGGATCCATGACAGTCAAAAGTCTTGTTTGATCTGGAGCAACTTGATATTCTTCTTGGGCCTCCATGTCGGCCTTCATCTTCTGATTCCTTTCTTAAATTTTTGTAAACATCTGTTTGATCAGAGGTACTTGTTCATGAGATATTTCATGACTCCTGGGTGAAGAAGGAACATTGTGTTCTTCTCGCAAATGTAAAGAAAAACCAGGTGGGTTAGATGTAGATTCTTTAGTAAACTTTGTCCTCTTCTCAACTCCCTGCTCCTCATCATCTAAATCAATCACTGTTTCGTTGCTTCTTTTGTTTGACTTCTCTGATATGATAGGAATCTGAATGTTTGAACCTGCTGAACTCATCACACCTTTACTTGCTATCTTCTCCAAATCTGGCCTACTTTCATGAATGAAAGTTGAATACCCATTCTCAATTCTTCTATTCAAAATTACACTGTGAGGGTCATAAGCCCAACTTTCCCCTAACAGCATATGCATCTCATCTAACATTTTAGTAACCTCCTCGAATTCTTGTCTCATATTGACTATGAAAGGGCCTATAGTCATGGGTAGTTTTTACATGTGCCCCTTTTTCATGGGCACAAAGTGAACCTGATCAACATTTAGGCTTTGTCGAATAAATTCCAGGGCAAATAGCCTCATAGGCATAAATGTTGGAAGTCTATAAGGCTCAACACTTGCTCCATATAGCCTAATTTCACAGTAATCCTAAAAACAAACCAATCTCCAAATTTGCAATTTACTCCTAAATGCAAATATTCCTGAGTTTTAGTAGAAAACAGGGAGGAGGAACTCCATTCAATATTTTATATGCAACTGACATGAAATAACTCGCAAATTCAAACAATCCAGCTTCATTTTCCTCTCTTCTTACTACATCTGTCCAGAACACTAATGATTGCCTTTTCTTGTTTATATCCATAATATTCAGACCTAGATGCATGAACTCTTCCACATTTTGATATAATAACAAGTAGACAATCAATGAAGGAAATTTAAAAGAACCTGTTAATGAAAGGCTCATTAGCTGAATTAACTGCTTCCTGCCAATATGATGGAATATCCAGCACTATTCCTGGCTTCGTCATCATGGCAAAAATCCCCAAGATTGATTTATCCACTGTACTATCATCATCTTTGCCTAGAATTTTCGCAATGCTGCTTAATACTGGTCGAATTTCTGCATCAAAAATCTCCATAGCAAACTCCTTGCTTTCCGGCTAAAATTGCTTCGTGTTTGACTTCAAAAAGTATATGAATTGATTAAACTCTTCACCTGCAATATTATCATAATAGGTTACTAGAGAATCATTAAAGAACTAAACAGATGACTCTGACTCAGGATAGAAAAAGGCTTGGTGGATTAGCTAGGTAGACACTTGCAAAACATTCTCTCCCTGACAATTCATAACAAAACATTTTCCAGGGTACATGACTGACACCAACCAATAGATAAATTCAAGAAAAAGGTGAGTCTTTGGGATACATGCAGAAAGCACTCCAGACTTGACCATAGTAGTATAAACAGGGGAGGCTTTGTTGTTCAAGATGACTTGCTGATAAAATGGAATATAAATTATAGAACAAAAGGTATCTTGAATATCCCCCTCGGTGTCCATGAGAGGGATATGACTAGTAGAACCTGACAAGGACGAATGCTTATCCATGACTGAAAATTATCACAAAGAAAAACTTACAGGTTGGTCAATTTTACTAGGGTGATAGAAAACTAAAACAAGACGCAACATAAACTAATCACAAATGATTTGAAAAACAATGTGAATTTTGTTTAAATAGGTGGCGCGACCTTAAATTTTAATGTTGACATGACATGCCAACGAGCCGTTGATTTCACCCGATGTGGAAGATAGATGTGAACAACTTAGCGCCCTACGTCGCTGCGAGGGGTCTTGAGGTACGGAGGAAAATTTTGGCTGGTGCCCCCGCACTCAAGCTCTACCGTTCATCTCTATTGTCCTTGTAGTCAACCCAGTCAACTGCGGAGGCACTCATCTTATTATCTCGTGCGCTAGTTTTGCCTGCGGGTTGGGCCTTTTGATAAGAATTAAAACCATAAATTCTTTCTGCCCAACAAATCGATTGATCTTTAAACATAAATGCAAAACCCACTTTCATAAAGTTTAAAGTGTTTAAACTTTAACTCCAATATATCAACAGAAATGTTTTTATGCTAAAGTATAAGAATTTTAATATTTTAACAAATTTTCAACTATTTTCTAATTTTTTATATTTTCAAGAATTGAAAATAAAAGGATATGCAAATGATCCACAACAGATATCATAAATGACAACCAAGAATTCTTTTTTGGTCACCGTATAGTTTAATTCGGCAGGAGTGAGATTCTTGCTTATATAATAAATAGCATAGGGTGAACCGCTCCTATCGCTGTGTGGGATGCATCTGAATAAATGTGAAAGGGCAGCCTCCAGTTAGGACCACGTGAGATCGGTGTTGTTTCTCAAACTCTGATGAAGAATTAGAAAACTGGCAGAACTAGTTGCATGAAGTATTTGCGCTGCACTATAATCATGTGACCAGAGCTTCTCGATGCATAACATCTGAGGTACGCAAATTACCGCATTATGATGGCTTAAATGATGTAAACATGCTTTTAGGAGAGCTTGTAGGGAACAAATATTGATATTAAGTGATAAATCAGGATCTGTGTACATCTGCACAAATTGAATGATGCTTGTGTGCATGATCCATTCCCATCTCCATTCTCTGATGAAATCCTGGATAATGTTGGAGGCCAAGAAGATTATTCACTCACAGATGGATTTTTGGGATATCATCAAATCAGGATTGTGCCAGAAGGTCATAGTAAGACCACCTTTGCGATTGAATGGGGATGTTTTCAATATACGGTGATGCCCTTTGGATTGAAGAATACACTTTCTATATTCTCGCGCGTAGTAGTAGTTGTTTTCAAAGAATTTATCCATAAGTTCTTGGAGGTATACTTTGATGATTATACTATGTTTGGGTTGTTTAAGAACCATGTTTCCAATCTGTGCTTAATGTTGGATACCTATAGAAAGTACCAGATCTCATTGAAATTGAAGAAGTGCATAATCTGTGTGCCATTTGGGATACTGTCGGGACACATTTTCTGTCAGCAAGGTTTGATGGTAGATCTTGCAAAGATTGTAGTAATTGTTAATTTGGTGATACCTGAGAATATCAAACAATTGCACTCAATATTTGGGAACACTAGCTATTATCGAAAGTTCATTCAAGGTTATGCACTGATAACTGCACCCATGAAGAAACTGCTAAAAAAGGATGTGACATTCTATTGGGATGAGGAATTTCAGAAAAGCTTTGAATTTTTTAAGGAGAAGATGGTCATTGTGCCCATAATGGTCTTCCTGAATAGGTAAAAGGTTTTTCATGTACATGTTGTTGTGTCCTGTATCACCCTCAGAGATATTTTAGCACAACCAAGAGTTGGAGAGATTGATCACCCTATTTCCTATGCAAGCCTAAAAATCTCAAGCGTAGAACGAAATTATTTAACCACAAAAAGAGAAGGATTAGAAATGGTCTATGCCCTACAAAATTACGCAACTATCTGTTAGGAGGCCATTTCAAGATTTTTACTAATCATTATGCTTTAAAGTACCTGGTCAATAAGCCTGTTTTAGGACGGAGATCTACAGATGGTTGTTTCTATTCTAGAAGTATGACTTTGAAATCATTGTGAAACCAGGAAGACTGAATGCTGGGCAAGACCATATGTTTCGCATTGAGATTGGTGAGGAACCTATGAACTTGGAAGATGGATTGCCAGACACACAATTGTTTACGATTAAGGTAGTTGATGAGAATTTTCCTGACATCATCCAGTTTCTGACTATTGGATGCATGACAGATGAATATACCATTCAACAGAGCTTATGGCACGTGCAACATTCACAAATATGATAGAGGAAGATGCTATGGAGGAACGATTGTCGCATTTTTTTGCACTAGAAGAAGATCGGTTCATTGCTAATTATCACCAGCAAGTTCAGAAGGTGCATGAAAAATCATGGCATGATAGGCATATCAGGCAAAAGGTGTTCAAGGAAGATGACTTAGTCTTTTTGTATGACATCAATTTTGCACACCACCTAGGAAAGTTGAAGATGCATTAGCTAGGGCCTTATGTTGTTAAGGAAGTCACTGACGGAGGTGAAGTGTGCCTGACCACAATGAGTGGATATTATCTTCTTGGGTATGTCAATGGAAGCCGCTTGAAGCTGTATAGGGATGAAGTTGTGTGTACCAAATGACTATATGGCCAAAGTATCAGATCTGTGCATATGGGATGGTGAATGCGCAGAAAGGTGCGATGCGCACACGGTAGCTACGCGAGGAAGTTGACTGGGTTGCAAAGGTGCCAAAAAATAGTCGTTGGACCATTAAATCTGGAAAAGACATCTTTATTACCATTTACGAGAGTGTTTAGGGTGCATTTAATAAAGGGATTTTTCCATATTTGGGACCTTTTTTTCATTTATAGAGACACATTAATGCAAAAGGAATAGTTGAAGCTGCACCACAAGGATAAATATGACCTATGGGGTCGCAATAGTTTCCTTTTCTTTTTGAGTGAAATATTTTCCTTGAGCTCTCTGATCTCCACTGCATACTCTGTGTCTATGTATGGTTTGGATCCAAGATTTGAGGAAGAGTTGCACCGTAGAGGGTTGGGTTATGTAATTCCGCCTAGTATGACAGCTACATGGCCTGGAGATGGCCCTGTTGCGCAAGAGGTTCTTGTTGCGCCGATGGCTGCAACCCCTGTGCCCATGAAGTATAAGAAGGGGAAAATGTTTGGCATAAGAAAATCACAGAGAGAAAAGACCCCAAAGCCATGCTTTACTACGGCTGAGCCATAGAAAATACCTATGGTAGAGGTCTATGAAACAATTGAGGAGGATGTGGTTGAAGTTGCCCCATTCTCGCAGTTGCTGACCTATGTCTCATTGTGCAAACCCTTATTCAAAATTCCCAAATATTTGGACAAAATGAACGCAAGCATCCAAATGCCTTTGATTCCTGAAAACGTCCCGATGGAAGGACACATGTTTGCCAAAGTGTTGCAGCTCCGAATGGAGGATTACTACATCACGGGCATAAATAAATTTCCTGAACTTGTACTAGAGATATACCTAGACCACGTCCAATATAAAGGGGAATCATGCTCCTAGAGCCGAAGATATGGGTGCTTGGTCTACACAAGGCAGACTTGTTGAACTTACTGTAGATCCCTAATTTTGGGCGCAACCCAATCAATGACATCTGTGTCTGGAAATTTCTTGCGTTATTTCATGATGATGCACTCTGGTTGGGAGAGCGCATTCCCATCTATGTGGCGTTGATCCATAGGACCACTAGCTTACCTACTAAAGGCACCAATCCAATTTATGATTTAGGTGGAAAAGTGCAAGAGAAATCCATTATAGAGCAAATAAAAAATAAGTATCAAGTCTCGCGCAAGAGCTAAGGCTTCGTTGTGAGTGAGATAAATGACCCTGCTATTCAATTCAGCATACTCATATTGGCCTGCAAGATGATGTGAAAATGTAGACTAAAGGAGGTGCCTACACACATGATTTATCTCGCTAGACAGTGCGAGAAAGGCGTAATTTATAACTGGTCTAATTATTTGTGTAAGGAGTTTTTGGAGAATTCATGCGAAGCATAGGAGGAAGGCAAGCAATTCCATTACACTTGGTTGTTGTTACTAATTGCATTAATTGAGTGGAAGACCCCTAAGGAAACTCAGTTTCCTGAGATAGAGCCCCAGATGTGCAAGGTCGAGCGATATGCTACACTGTGGAACTCATTAGACCCCGCGTGCATTAAGGAGAACAAGATTTTTTGGGTGCTTTTTAATGCTTCACTTTACCAAGCGATACAATCTAAGCCAAGGTTATCACCAATGCTTTATGATTAATACAAGATGATAGCCAAATTCAAGGATATGTTCCAAAACATGCACATCCACGTGAAAGGCATCATGGAGGGAGTTTAGTATGAGTTACCATATTTATTCACAAAAGATGGTATGCTTTGAATCACTGCGGAATGGTCATCATCCTGGTTGGAGCCTGGCACACCATTCCTAAAAACACCCACCAAGCTGCACACTAGCACCCAACTAGAAAAGATGATAGAAAAGCCTAGTGAGAAATCCACTGAGAAGCCAGCAGAGAAAGAAACCACGCTAACCACAACTGGCAAAACCATTGCCTTAGAAAAAAAGGCTGAGCTGGAGAAAAATGGTACTGCGCCAAAGGACACGGTGGAGTAGGTCGATGCACAAACCGTTAAGGTAATAAAGCGAGGCTCTTAGGCCACTGGAGGCTCAAGAAAGAAGAGAAAAGGTTCCAAAGAGACAAGAGAGGAGGTTCTGACATTGAATGATGACGACTTCAATGAGATCGCAAACACAGTCACATCTACGAAAGAGGGGATCGTTTGACTAATTTGGAAGTTCAGTCGTTTGACTAATTTGGAAGTTCAGTATAATACTACGCTTGAAGTTGTGCAAGTTAGGATCTAGGAACTTAAAATGCAAACGATCCTGATACAAGCGAGCGTTACTCAGGCGAGCAAGACCCCGAAAAGCACACATATAGCTAGCACACAGCCGTTGGACATAACCCTACCAACGACTGGATATGTTAGACTCGTGAAAATCCCTGCACTACCCATCCATGTTAACCATAGCTGGCATGCCCAATTTCATGGAGTAGCTAATAAAAATAATAATATGTCTGTTTTACCTGCAGGAAAGTTGCACTTAATTCATTCTATGATCGTGGATGAGCTTCAGTTCCGTGAGGCTTGTGCTCACACCACAACTGTAGATTGCAAGAAATAGTCCACGAAAGCCCAACAGACACAACAAGCAGTAGAGGAAGCCTGCCACGCAGCCGAAGCCCAGCACGCTACGCTTGAAGAGAAAATCCACCCAGTATGCAATGAAGTTCCCGCAGTCCTAGCCACAGTTTCTCCAGATGAAAAAATGGAAGGACTGGCTACCTCTTTAAAGGCTTTGTACGTCGAAGTGTAGATCATCCAGGCTGAGTTCAAGCACCAAATTGCTGATCTCCAACTAAAGTTGCATCCCAAAACTCCACCTGAAGTCTGCGCGAAGCGAGTTGCTAAAGTACAGCCTGCCACTGATAGTATTGCTGCCACAATCACACAGTGTGAAAATATTCTAGATGAAGCTATGGGCATATGGATGTCCATTCATAATGACCCTGTTGTACAGCTGTTGTGCAATGATCTGCATCAGAAAGAGAAAAAAAATTCTAAGATATGGATAACGACGCTGACTCTTTTTCTTCCATAGCGCCTTGCCCGCCTATAGGAGGGTTGAATCATTCAAACAAAGATCGATGACATGCATCGTAAAGAAACATTGCTGGAGGCATGCATGCAACCATGGGCTGAGGAGGCTCTCCAGCTATCTCAGATATTAGACACCACCTTGAAGGCGATTCAGCAGACACACCGAAGTATTGAGCTAACCACTTAAGGGCATGCCACTGAGAATTTGGTTCTGCAAGCGCATGGAGCTGTTGCGCAGAGTCTGGAAATGGTGCTCCCTCTTAAATCTTCTAACAGTGCGCTCAAGCCAAGGTAAAGGAGAAGACACCGTAGTGGCTTGGGATGTGTCACACATTTGTGTTGGGGCCTTGTTGGAGAGGGGTCCCCTAGGGTACAATTTTTGGTATATTTTTGTATAATTTTTGTATATGCGCACAATGCGAATGAGTCAAGGGGATTTGGGGTGGGTCAAAGTCCCTAATTTTATGTAAAAGGGTTTAAGGGTAAACTGTAGGCCTCAAACCTTGGTTTGAGACCATAGTATCTGCACCCTAGAATGCTATAAATAGATAGATCGAGTCTAAGGAAGTAAATCAAGTTAATAATTCACGCTATGATATAAGTTTATGCGTTTGTAATACGTTTTTTAAGGGTTAAGTCTGGGTTGGGTAGAAAGGCTCCTGTTGGCTGTGTGCGCAAAGACCTAATGCTATTTGTGTGCAGACTCCACTAGTTGTGTGCACAAAAAGGTAAAGTTTAAGGGTAAAGTATGATGTACTGAAGTGATATGAATTAATACAAGGACTAATTTTGGCAGAAAACATTGTATTATATCTCTGTGTTATTTATTTACTGTTTTGCCTAAGCTCCCTTTACTTCTGTTATGGTTATTTCTATCTACGTGAAGAAATCTGTTATTTATGCATGACGTTACAATGATGATTGAATAGATGAATGTATCTACTTAAGTAATTATGCATTATATATATCTAGATCTGGTTCTTTTATATCTCCGACAAAGTGATCTACATTTATGTGATCTCATAAGTATTGTCTACTACTTGTGCACATTTGTTCATCATTTATATAAGTCTGCACTCAATCTTCTTAGGACCACTACATTATTTTATTCCTCAAGGTGCGAAAACCTGGTTCCAACACCCCCCCATATTGCTTCTGGTGAGAATTTGATCTGCGTCAGCAGGTCATTGCCGAAAGGGCCAGTAGTTGGAGGGTTTGTTGGTTGTGCGATAAACTCTAAACCTGGGTCAGGACCCCTCAAGCCAACAAACCGCTATTGTTACACCAATTTTTGGTCATCTAACCATTTACAATTAGATGGATCAAAGTACACCATGTAAGGCAAATTTTACCATAGTAAAATTTCTTTCTCTATAAGAAATAATTTAATAAACCATATTTTATTAAGTTATTTATGGTTAAACAGGAAACCCCATGAGGAATAATTAATTAAATCCTTATTTATTTGATTTTCCTCTAGGAATAATTAATTAAACCACTTTTTAAATAATATTCCTGGTCATATTGAACCCAATTATGACAAATAATTAGATAAATCATTGTTTATCTTATTTTTCTCTAGGAATAATTAATCAAATCATTATTTAGTTATTATTCCTTATTAAATTTGACTAAATCACCTAGAAATAATTAAAAAAATCATTATTTATTCCTTAAACCCATTCTTGAAATGATAAATAAATCATTTATTTGTTTATTATTTATAAATAAAGGTATTTAACCAATTTAAATTCATTTTCCCTCCAACAAAACATAATAAAATATTCCAAGGAGTTAGATATAGATCTTGGTTAATAATATTTTATTATTTGCCATTATCGAGGATAACTCACTATTTTATTATAAATAGGATGGTTTTCCATTCATTATTCACTTTGATCACTTTCATTGTCGCACTTTGATCATTCTCATCACTGCTAATATTTTCTTGCTTCTTGAGCTCCCATAGAGTTCAACACGTTTTAAGTTTTCTACACCATTGAGAGAGAAACTTCTGGATCTGAAGCGTTGAGGATAGCCAAGAAACCATCCCATTGAGGGGGACTAGTAACATCATTCTTTGTTACCTTCCCAGGTGTTATAATACATATATAATTCTTTATATCTTGTCTTTTTAGTGAGATTTATGGAGCATTTCTTATTTCTTTTTACTGTTTAGCTACTTTTACTACATAGATCGTGTTTCTGGCAGCATTTGTTTCGAATATCTCTTGTATATATAAGGAAGTTAAGAAGTTATTTTTGTTGTTAGGGTTGTTTGTCATGTGCAACTAAAGTGAACTCTTTTCCTACACTTGCTTTAAGAATTTACGCTAACAATTGGTGACTAAACATGGGTTTTAATTACAAATTTTCGTCAACAGTTGGAGACTCCACTGTGTTTTATTCAGATCCCTGCCGGACCAACTTCTTTAGTAACTAGGGTTTTTATTCAGATATTGTTAGTCTCTTGATGTTGTTTTTTACCTTTTTTGCCCTAAAATAGTAAAAATTCTAACTTCCATGTGTTTTCGAATGTTTTCTACTGGTAATAGGTATTAGTCGCATCAGAGACGACAAATTTTTCTGCAACTTGCCACCCGAGGATCCCAGATCTAGAATTCACACTTTTTGGCCCAGAACCTGCGATTTTTTCTCGAACTTGCAACTATCATCCCAAACACTACGATTTCTGTACTTGCGAGCTGGAACTTTGTTCTTAGTTTTTTTTGTGACTATCAGGGTTTGCCGCAAGCACTTTTTAGGGTTGTCTGACCTCTATCTCAACCTTTCTTTGGCCTACATATGCTCATTTTTTCTCCTTGAAGTAGGACCAAGCCCCTTAGTGTTTTAGTACACTTCCAAATTTCTAGGAGGGGTTTAGATGAGTAGGTAGCATGAGATTTTGTAGCGCTTTCAGCCATTGTTTAGGGTCTGATTTATCCTTCTTTCAAGTCCCTTTTTATCAGTTGTTATTCCATCCAAAACCCCCTCTTGAGTTTTTCTTGGTCTCTTCCTCAGGGTTCCCTTACTTTCCCTAGGGTTTTAACCTTTCGCCTCCCATTTTGCAGTTGTTTTCCCTCTCGTTTCTTGCTGTTTTATGCACCTTTTCCAACAGATCTGAGTCATTATACCCTTGTCCCTTAGACCTTAGATATTTTGGCTGTCTTGTGTTTTTTGAGTTAATTTCACCCGCCTTTTAGAATATTTTTTTGGGAAGCATTATTTTCGGATGAATTTATGCATATGTAGCTGTTTATTTTACTGTCGTTTTAGTTTTATTTATAGTACTTCAACATTTTTTATTTTTCTTTATACAACTATCTCGGCTTAATTAAAATTAACACACAACTTACACACATGCACACCTAAAGCGAAGAGCGCTTGGTTTACACCGCCAAGACAAGACATAAACATCATAATTAATTATCTACCTCACTGAGCCTTTTTTATTACTCTTCATCCTTTTCGTTTCATCTGTGTCTTGCCATAGTTGTGCCCCCAAGGTGTTTATCTCGAAAAATCCAAGGCCTTCATCCTCAGTTTCCATTAGGAAGTCTTACTCCACCGCATAGAATTCGAGATAGTCCTCTGCCGAGTCCCCATACCGACTATGATTCTGGTTCATCGGGTTCTTCCTCTGATTCCTAACCCGGTTCCACTCCACCTCATTCTGTCACCATGTGAAGCACCAATGTAGATGTTGGTCCTCAAGCTGGTGGTGGCACCAACCCTAATGCTGGAGCCGCTACTAGCGGAGATGCTACCAGAACCGTTCTAGCTACTCCTTTGCTACCTTTTATGGCAAGATTAAGCCTTCTCGATTTCAGCCAGTTAATTAACGGCCTTATACTCCACGATCCAGGTTGGCCTGATATTCAAACTAAGCTTCCTTCAGACATTCCTAAGCTTGAAGGAAATGTTGGAGAGGACCCTATTAATCACGTCCTCTACTTTCACCTGTGGCGTTCGTCCAATTCTATCGTCGACGACCCCATTCGCCTTCAGTTATTCTAACATATGCTCACTGGAGAAGCTGCAAAGTGGTATGTCGACCAGTTCGCTACATCTCATTCCACTTTTGTGACTCTTGCTAACGATTTTCTATCCTACTTCCAGTTACCTCTCCGCTATGATAGCGATACCATGTTGTTGACTGCATTCCGTCAAACTTCTGCCACCTGCCAAGAATGGCATAGAAGGAGCAGCTTGTGTCGATCTCATACATTCGACGCCTATGTCTATAGGGATTGGTTTCTCAGAAGACTTTTTCCTTCTATTGGTAAATATGTTGCATCACAGTTTCCTTAGACCAAGGAAAAAGCTGTCAAAGTCACGTTGAAATATGACTTGATCTACGACCAGTCTGGTTATGTCTATACCATTTTACCCGATCTTCCTAGACCTAGTGGTGCCAACGCATTGGGGGAATCTCACGCAAAGAAGGTATCGTTGGATCTCTTTCACATCCATATACTCATCGTTCCATGGGTTATGGTTTTCCTTAGGGAGGGACCAACTCCTCTAGCACTTATCCCCCTCCTGGCAGCATGTATCTAGGACAAAGCACGCCTTACGCATTTTCCCAAATTGTATCAACCGATGCCAGGGCTATCTTTTGCTCATCTTGTTTACCCCAATGTTTCTCAACCTCCTTTCTAACCTTATCCACAACCCAATGCTCCAGCCCCTCCAACATCAGCACCCCAACCTCTCGTGCCTTCTCAACCTTCACCACAACAACCATCTCCCCTTCAAGGTTAGGTGTATGCACAGCAGAGTGCGACTAATCCTCCTAATTCAAAGAAAAATAGGAAAGGCAACTAGAACCAACCAGCACAGGGTAATCAAGGGCACCAAGGTAATCAACCGAACACACCCCAAGGGAACCAGTCTAACACTACAAACCAGCAATAGGAAGATCATCCAAGCAGAACAATCCTCTTTTTAAGAACAAGCCCTTTTCTTTTTGTGGTGTCCATGGCCATTATACTCATGAATTTCCCCTCTTACCCCACATGTGCTAGTTGTGGGAAGCACAAGAAAAATCTAGAGGATATCAAGCCATTGCTTCAGTTCCTCCAAATACTGCACCAACTCAACCGACTCTGTTCACTAATTGTTTCCCTCAGCAAGGAAATGTGGCCACCCAACCCCCTCAAGGTCAGGCCACCCCTCAAACTCCACAGTCTGGTACCCCTGAGTACCAAATTCTCATGATGAATGTTGAAGAGGTCAATACCACTGATGTCAACCTTCAAACCCGGTTAAGCTAGTACGACAAGCCACATGTTACGTCTGCAACCAAGTCCCAAACCAAAGTTTCCACATAGTCCATTTCAACACCCAATTCTCCCTTACAGATCCCTCAGCCTCGGGCAGAGGTAATTACCAATATCCCCAAAGGACCATTATGCCAAAACACTGCTTTTTCCAAAGCTGTTCACACCTACAACATAGTAGATGAATTGGCACAATCTCCTACTGCCATGTTAATGCTGGAAGTCCTCCAGTCGTGCCCATCTCAATGGAAAGCTCTACTATTTTCTTTGGGCATTGTGGATCCTTCAGATGATCGTTTGATTGTATCTGATGTTGACAAATTAGAACACCCCCCCTTACCATAATCCATTGCCTTCCAAATACCTATCAATATTCGTAATGCCAATGTCTCACGATGTATCATTGACGAGGGCACATCCACCTATGTAATGTCCGCCTCTGTTTGGAATAAACTCGAATCACCTGACTTAGCCCCATCCACCATCACTTCGTGCCTGGGATGGTCATCCTTCTCATCCCCTTGGCATGTACTGCAATTTTCCTGTCACTCTTGTGGGCAAGACTATTTGTGTTTACATTGAAGTCATTGATTCCCCTTTGGATTGCAATATCCTTTTGGTTCGTAGCTATACCTATGCAATTTATGTTGTTGCATCTACGGTTGACCTTAAGATGTGCTTTCCTCACAATGGAAAGATCGTCACCATCGATCAGTTGACATATTACGAACCAAAGTCTTAGACCTCCCCTGAGTCTATCATATCTTCGATGGCTGATAAGAAGTCAGTCACACCTCTCACCAATGTTTCATCTGGAGTCTATAAATATTCCACCTTACTTTGTGCATTCCCTGATCACGCCCCTCTTATCACTGACCCCAGCTTGTCGAATGTTTTCATGATGCAATCATCTTAGGCTAGCCACAAGTTGTCTAGTTCGACCAGCCAACAACCTATGCCTCCGCAACCTGTTGGTGGTCACTCGACAAAGCCTTCAGGACCTTATTTTCAAGGACCTTCTCCCTTTGCTAGTGTCTCTTCCACCATTTTTCAACCAGGAATGGTTCCCCTAGCCTTAATTATTTGGGAGACATTCCGCCAAGAAATTACCATTCTGGTGAGATACTGTTTCTATCTCCCCTCTTTGGAGTCTTTTCGGTACCTGTTATGGCCACGTTGATCCTTCGCAACTTGACCCTGGGGATACCTATATGGTACAATGACCCTGATCCAACACTCCGCCTAGTAAGCTTAAACTTTATAACACTTTGACCCCGGTCCAAATAGTCACTATGACCCCTCCCTTTGCTTCAGTGCCTCAGACACCTCAACAGGAATCTACCTCTATTGTGAAAGCATCCGGTGAGGGGGGCAAAGTGAAAAATAAAGAACCTAAGGACAAGCCCCTCCAAACAACTCCTGCTCCTCCTAAGTCTCCAATGTAGTCACCTCCATGCGCTTTGTGTTATGTTGTTGGGCATGCCACCCATAATCGTCCTAAGCTTCCTCATCTCAAACTTATGGTCAACGAGATGTTTCCTGAATCCGATATCCCAGAGGTCCATGTTACCTTACCCGATTAAGCTAAGAAACTAAAACCATTGCGCATGAATCACCCTTGTGATTTTTGTGATATTTATGGCCACTATTCTCATCTTTGTCCCCGTCTCGATGATTTTTGCGACACCCTTGAGGCTATTTTCCAAATAGAGGCTGATCGTAGTGGATCATCTACTCCTATACTTTTGAGTTATGCTTCAGCAGAACTGGAGGACATTTCTGAACCCATTGTGATACCTCTACCCGATGTCAAGATAGCGGAAGCTTCAACCACTCTCCTTTATCTGTCATCATCCATGAGATCCATGGTGGAAGACGCCTCTGGGGCATCCCCTTCTGTTTCGACTGAACCTCCTTCGACGATCAACCTGGGCTCAACATAGGTAGATGTTTCATCTACTATCTCTTTGTCTACCATTCTTTGTGATGCGTATGTGAACCATATATTTCATGATGATGCGTTAGGTAGTTCCACCTTGTCATGTGGTCTTTCTTCTGCCAGTCCTCCCATATTTCATTCCGATGAAGACATTATGGAAGCAATTAATACCCCTAAATTTCCCTGGGATGATATGCACCACTGTGCATACTTCCTTCTGCAACAGTCCCATGACCAGTATGTTGTGGAGTCTAAAGACTTCATCCCCTATGAAATCGATTGGTTTTGCCCCCCCTTACATCGAACCCATGAATTTGATCCACATACACCTTATGGCCGTTACATTGAAACCCAATGCTTGGGCAAGGGGGCAGACCTTCTAGAGGATTTCGAAGGCCAACTCCTTCCTAACCCTCGCAATGCACTCTACCTTAAGAGATTTTACCTATATCATCTCCCATCGAGATGCGTGTTTTATTTCTATAATGCATTTCAGTAGATTTCATTGTTCATAATCATCTCATTTGTTGTCTTGTGGTGCCTTTCAGATGGATCCATCATCCACATCGTATATCAGCCATGCTGATGGTGAAAGTTGCTTCTCTTGGAATCTATCCTCAGTAGCTTGGGTCATTTTTACCCCCATGCATTTGTTAGTCCTCTCCAACTGTGTATGCATTGGATCTTCCACCAATAACCAAGCTGAATATGATGTAATAATAGGTTTGTTATTCGATTCCCTTGATCATCACATCCTTCATCTTCATGTTCATTTAGATTCCTTGATGTAACTGAATGGCATGTATCATGTGCATAACCATGTCCTTTTTAGAAGATATTTATGAGTCAAGTTCTTAGTGTGTGAATTTGAAACCATTACATTTAGTCATGTACCTAGAGCCCATAATCACTATGTAGACAACATTGCAAACAATATTCCAGATTGGCCCTTATCACATGAATGTAACACAAGACAATAAGCATAAACCAAATGGCGCACCATAGACTCGTCATATATATATACAAAAATAATATCCATAATATGTGTCGATCAAATCATACATGTTTTGGAGTCCTGTACTCTAATACATCCGACATGCCTGTAGCATGTTACAAAACCAAAACTGGGGGCACTACATGCCCCTACATCTAATCACTATCTAGAGGGTCCCGAGCCAATGGCTCAGCTACTGCAACCCACAGATCCTGCATAGCCTGTCCGCCCATCGCCATGCACCGCATGACCCCTCGCCACTCAGAGTGTAGCCCTATACATCCCTTGATGTACTGGTACTCAATATCGTGCCATCCATGCTTAGATACGCCGGTCAACATCAGCTCACATTGCGGTGGACATCCTCCAATAGATCCTGATAGTCAGGTCCTTGGTCTCCTCTTGCTCCACTAGACTCTGCAACCCCTGGCATTGCGGGTCATCCCATATACCCTACCGAATTCACCGGTGCTATATCTGCATACCAAAATTAATGCATTAGTACCACATACATATTCTAAAAACTTTACAATGCATCATCATATATAGCAAATTTCACTTATCGTTTGGTCCCCATGGTCAACCTGACATAAGTGGCAATTCAGGGCCCCCCTGAAAGTTCATACCAATGTATGGATAGTCATCTATATACAACGTGTTAAATTTAGATAAAAATGGTGTTCTATGGTTGATGCACTTTTACTTCAATCTTTCTTAGGCCCGATACATAATAGAAATCACATAAACACGAAAATAAAATTCTGATAGAACACAATAATAGATCAATAGAAGACAAGCCAAATATAGATTATATCTATAATTCCTTTTGTCGAGCAAAGATATGAGATATTGTTGTGTTACGACAGTCAGTAGGATGCTTCAACCAGTAAAGTCTTTCTCATCCAGCCAACACTTAATGTGTCACACCCACAACCCTCAAAGACATCTCACCACAAGTCAACCCAGGGTCAGCGCAGAAAATTCAATGCAGGAAGCAATAGAAAAGTCAACATAAAAAACTAGGGCTTTGGTCAAACAACCCAAAATTCCTCGATTTTAGTACCCAGCTGTATGACCTCCTAAAATCAGATTTTCTGCAGAATATTAAGGTCAAACGACCAAGGTTTGACTATGGTCAATTCTAGTCAACTTTGTAGTAGAAAGCCCTAAACAGATCCGCAGAAATCGGTAGCTTCACTCCACACGTGTGAGGGGAAAAAGGCCTCCAAAGGCTATCGAACCAATCAGATCACAATGAGAGAATGTGTGATGAGTTGAATATGAAATGACCTCCAAGTATCTCCAATTTATATCCATCATTGAGGGTGTGTGACACATCTATTAGGCATGTGAGCCTACATTACAATTCTGGCCGACCTTGCACATGTGGAAAATAAATTCAAAATAAATGTTCTTCTCATCCGATCAAGATGATATTTATATCAATATTGCACCTCTCTGAAAGAGGAATCCAAAAAAAATACGAACATCGTCATATGAGCAATGAAACATGGATTTTGGACATAGTTGCCCAACATTAACACTCTGTCTCAACTACGGAGAACTCCATCTATCCACAAGTGCCATCCATCATGTACCAAACCAAAAATCGTGTGTCATCCTGTTGTTACTTTCTTTTCTGGCTCTTTATTTCAGAAGAAAAGGTGAGTCACAAATACATGACACAGAGCTAACACGAAGTCAGCTTAGAGGTAAAAACCTCTCTCGGACTAAAAAAAAGAGTCTCATACTAACGTGAAGTTAGTTTACTAACCTGAAGCCAGTTTAGAGGATAAAAACTCATCATACTTGATCCCAGATCGAGGTGTTGGACACGTGCCATCCTAGACATAGAGAGTACAACCATCTCTGATGCATCCATCGGTCTTTCTATGGTCTCTATCGACATTTCCCACCTCAGTGGCCAAATGAGAGGTACTTCCCATGAGTCCGAAACTCCATGAGTAGGATGCATGTGGGGCATAGATCAAAGAGAGGTGAACCAAATCAATATAATAACGGTGGCGTGGAAGTACAATAAGCTTTGGAAAACCTAGCCCTGTGTGTGCTTATAGCTCCAAGAAGCTATCCCCAAGCCCCTTGGAGCTCCCATAGCTCATAGTCCAACTCAAGCAGGACCCTCAAAATAGGGTCTTTCCACAATTCCAAGCTTCTCAAGAAGGTTGGGAACTTGACCTTCTCCAAGGGGTTTGTGAGAATATCCATGACCTTCTCAACTGTTCCTATATGATCGAGCTTTACAACGCCTCGCTATACCATATCCCGGATAAAGTGGTACCTAATATCAATATGCTTGGATCAATCGTGGAACACAAGATTCTCAGAAAGAAGGTTCCCACTCTGGTTATCACAAAGGATAACGATGGTATCTAGCACATGCCCAAACAACTCATCGAAGAGCTTTCACAACCAACCAACTTAACAATAGGCCATACTCACTTCAAGATATTCGGCCTCAACGGTGCTCAAAGCCACCGAATTCTGCTTCCTGCTCATCCAAGATATCAAAGAAGAACCCAAGTTGAAGCAACATCCAGATGTGCTCTTGCGATCCACCACAGTCCCAACCCAATTGGCATCAGTATATCCATGGAGTCTCAAACTCCCGACAGTGTATCTCAGCCCATAGTTGATTGTGCCCTGAAGATATCTTAATATATTCTTGGCACCAATCTAGTGAATGTGATGAGGATAAACCATATGTTGACTCAAAGTGTTCACTACAAAAAATACGTCTAAACGATAGTTCACTGAGAACATTAGCCCCCCCACGATTTGTCAATACTCAGTAGGATTTTCTAGCATGGACCTAATAAAATTTCCACTCAAATTATTAAATTTGAGTTCCATCGGTGTCGACATAGACTTACATTCCACCATACCAAATCCCTCCATCAGCTTCATGACATATTTTCCTTGAGAAAGGAAAATATATCCTGGCCTTTTCCAAAACCCTAATCCTAGGAAGTAGTGCATCAATCCTAGTTCTTTCATATCAAACTCGAAATCTAGCTCCCTCTTACACTGATGAATGAGAGGGTCAGCACCTGTCAGGAAGAGATCTTCCACATAGAGAACGAAAATGAGAGGCCTTTCTCTATCAACCTTAAAATAAAGGTTCAGATCAGCGTTACTTCGGGTGAAGCCCAGCTTCATCAACTAGCTATATATCCTCTCGTACCAAGCCCTTTGGGCTTGCTTCAACCCATAGAGGGATTTCTTCAACCTGCATACATGGGTGTCTCTATATTGGACTTCAAATCCCAGAGGTTGCTCCACATACACCTCTTCCTTTATAACACCATGTAGAAAAGAGGTATTAACATGCATATGATGCAGACTCCATCCTTACGTAGTAACAAGGGAAATAATAGATCAATGGTGGTATAACAGGCCACAGGTGCAAATATATCATCATAATATATGAATTTTTTTTGAGATAAGCCTCGGGAAACAGATCTTGCCTTGTAATTTTCAGGACTTCCATCAGATCCATGCATGATCTTATAGAGCCATTTCAAGGTGACAACAGATTTGTCCTCTGGTCTCAGGACCACTTCCGAGACATCATTCTTATTAATGGACTCATATTCTTTGTGCATATCATCCTTCAAAACTTGATGCTTTACAACTTCTTCAAATGTTCTAGGCTCATATTGTACTGTCGTACTCATGGCTGCTAGATATCCTTGGTATCTCCTTAGCTTCTTGCTTTCACTGAATGTCCCCCTTGGGGAAATATGTCTCTCGGAATCTTCAAGAGTATCCATAAGCCATGAGGGTCTTCTCTTATTTTAAGGAGTTAGATCAATGGGATCCATAGGTCCTTCAACATCAGGCATTAGGTCATCCTTCGGCTCTTCCAGCTTCCCCGCTTCCTCATCTTATTTGTCTTTCTTGGAGCTAGGAAGATTTCTTACTTTCTTGAGGGAAAAATCTTCATCGAAGGTGACATCGTGGCATATCTCTACTTATATTTTACCAGGTACATAGATTCTATATACCTTCAAAGTTTCACTACAGCCCACAAACATTCCCTTCTTTCCATAAGCATCCAATTTGCTTCTCTTTTCTTTCGATACATGAAAGTAAATAGGACAACCAAAAACTCTAAAATGAGAAACATTAGGTTTCTTACCAGAGAATACTTCTTCTGGAGTTTTGGATTCTAGAGCAGAATGCGGGCATCTATTTTGAACATACACAACAATGTTCGCAGCTTATCCCCATAGAAACTTCGGAAGACCTTGGTCACATAGCATAGTGTGGGCAACTTCCACAATGGTCCTGTTATTTCTTTCAGCAACACCATTTTTCTCAGGAGTGTACGTAGTTGTGGTCTCCATCTTAATGCCAACTTCTCTACAAAAGTCATTAAACTCATTGGACTCATACTCGGTACCATTGTCGGTCCTCAGAACTTTGATTTTCTTCTCGGTTTGATTTTCCACCAAGGCGTTGAAGGTACATAACCATTTGAATGCTTCGTCCTTCTTCTTCAAAAAATATATCCAGGCCTTGCGGGAGAAGTTATATGTAAAATTCATGTAATAGGAACATCCTCCCAAAGATGTCATAGGAAGCATACCAGATAAGTTAGAATGTAACAACTGCAAGATATCAGTTTTCTTTGAGACACTAGAGGGGAATGGTCCCCTTGTATGCTTTCCTTCAGCACAACCCTGACATATACCTTCATGATCATCTCTAAATTCAGGAATCCCTGTCATTACCTTCCTTGCTTCGGGAAGGGCCTTGTAATGAAGGTGTGCAAAACTCCGGTGCCATAACTCTATTTGAAGAGTTGTATCACATGTCATAGCCCCCAATGGACTTCCTCCAACCTGGTAGAGTGTATCAACTTTAAAACCAATAGAAATAGCTTCATTGAAGTTATTCTTACAGATAAATACCTTTCCATTATCAAATGCCACCTTGAACCCTTTTTCTTCCATTGCCGAAATGGACAGAAGGTTCTTCTTCAAATCAGGTACATACAACACATCTTGTAATCTGAGGACTTGACCTTGAGATATATGGAGGGTCACAGTCCTTGTCCCTTTCATGGGATACGTGGCATTATCTTCAAGGATAATTTCTAGAGTATTATCCTTCTCAACCAAACCAGAAAGGGCTTATTTATAACTAGTGAGGTGTCTTGAAGCACCATTATCAATCAACCAGACATCCAGGGTGTCGGGTGGAGATGTAGCAAAGAGGGCAGATACATGAATAAATTCATTTCTTTTATTATCAATAACATTGGACTCATCGTACCTAGAATTTTATGGCCTCTTGAAAGGTTTCCAATTTCCACTACGATAAGAGGGAGCCTTCCTTTTTCCTTGGAACATGTTGTTCCTTCCATTCCTTCTCAAGTTGTTGTTGTCATCATCCTTGGGAGAGTGCCTTCTATTAGGGCACTCTCTTGCATAGTGACCAATCTTGTTGCAAGTGTAACATCTTCCCTTCCTTCCTTTGGGCTCTACTCTACCATGGTTTTGATTTCTTGGGCCACCATGGTTCTTCTTCTTTGCATGAGTGGCAAAGGTAGTAGGGTCACTTCCATTACCATTAGAGGCATACTCCATTATTATTGTTTCCTCTTGAGTGCATCTCGTCAATATTTCATCAAAATCAAGAATCAAATTATTATTGAGAATAATGATATTGAATACATGCCAATCACGGGGGAGACCTCCAAGTGCAATAAGAACCATCTCTCGATCAGATATTGCTTCCCCAATAGCTAGGAGGTTATTCCTGATTTTGGTGAGCCTCATAACATAGGATTGAATAGATTCATCCCTACCCTTCTTGATATTCTTCAATTGATTCTTGAATAAGAGGATTTTATTAGCTTTGCTAGCCTTGAACATGCTCACCAGCTTATCATACATCTCCTTAGATGTCTTGAGCTCAGAAATGTAAGCAATCAAGTGGTTATGAATAGAATTTTGGATAATCATCTTTGATTTGATTTCCCATTTTCTATACTTTGTCTTCATGGCAGCTGTTGGGTTTCAAATTTGTCCTTAAAAAAGACATTCACTTTCACCATCATGTCCATTATATCACCTCCATTTCACCTCCATATCACTACCATGTCACTACGTTCATTTCACTTTCATCATTATTTGGGTTACTCTTGTGTTTTCTAAACATTATTAATTTCCAGTATTTTTAAGTGAATTTATGATCAAAAGTTAGGAAATAATATGCATATACTTATACCTTAAAAGTGGAAAGAGTTTTGGGACATGTGTAGGTTCATTGGAAGCTTCCAAGGCCCTCTTATGTGGCTCCCAAAGATCAAATTCGAATTTATCTTCATGATATGAAGGATATTTGAAGGAGAGATATGTGGCCTATGGTTAGCAAATTGGTTGAGAATATTATGAGTCAAAAGAGAGGAAGAAGGATCTTCATTACTGAGGAAGTTGTTTGGGAATTTGTATAAATAGAATATTTCTCTCTTTTATTTGTAACTTAATCTTGTTAATATTATTATTTTGTACTTTGTAATTTTGGAGAACTTGAATAAATCTTTGAGGTTCCAAGCATGGAAGGAGATGTGAAGTAGGAGATATCATGGAGTATATTAAAATGTAAGGTAGGGTAGAATTTATTTTGTAATTTTTCTTTGATTTCATTCAAGTATGTCATTTCATTTTTATGTTGTTTTAATTTCATTGAAAGTTTGATAGTTTAGATTTCCCATTCATGCAAGTGTGTTCAACCGGTTGATTTTAGATTTAATTGACTGTGTAATCTTATGCTCAATCATCTCAAGAAGGTGGCTCTGCCATTTTCCAATTAGATTGTATTTGGGTATTCATTCATACAACGGTTTTAGTTCCTTTTACATGATTTGCAAAGCTCTCTTAGATTAAATTTCCAATTAGCTGTGTAATCTTATGCTTAAATCATCTCAAGAAGGTGACCTCATTTTCCAATTGGATTGGATTTAGACATAGAGATATACAACAACGCTTTTTACTTGTCTTTGATTTCAATACAACAATCATAGATTAGAATTCAATTATGCAAGTAGATTAAATTTTAATTCCTAAATGTAGAATATATTTTCAAGTTAATGTAGGAATGGTGTGATTAGGTTAGTTCTTAGTCTTCATAAACTGATCCCTAACATATATTGTGCACGTATGTATCACAAGTCTTATGGATAATGAATTGATAATTTATGTTAGTAATTTAATACAAATTATTTTACTCAACATTTTGGTGTCGTTGACGGGGTGGCGTACATAGGGATTAGTGTTAGCTTATAATTTCATTTCATTTGTTAGCTTAGTTTCAATTCCATCACAATTTCAGTTTTTCATTAGTAGATTAATTTTCTACTATATCCAACAATTTTTTTTATGCAATCTCATTTTTAATTTTTTTTAGAAACCTTTTTTTTTAGTTTTTAGACTTTGACTAATATATATATATATATTAGGATCTGATATATATATTAAGATCTGACAAAATAAAAAACATTGATTTCAAAATTAAATAGAATACAATAAAAGTAAACGTTAATAAAAAATAAAAATATTGAGTATGCTCTCCTCCTGCGCTTTATGTGATATGGAGGATTAGAAAAATAATTTTTATATAAAAAAATAAAAATAAACATATCAAATTTCATTTTCTTTATTAATAATTTTATTTTTTAATAAAGAAAATTATTATTATTATTATTATTATTTAACAATAATGGATTCAATTACCTAACACAATTTAAGGGAAACAACAAGAATTGAAGCTCCAATATTCTCTGTGGTTGTAGTATCAATTCGAACAAGGATATTTTCCCTTGGTTTTGTTGTTTCAGATCTAGCATAAATTGATTTTATTGTCGGATATGCATTGCCAAAAAAAACATTAGTTTAGACACGTTTTTGAAACACAGTTTTTGATCGACTGAGGGCGAATATGAAGAAACCAAATTATGGGTTTTTCTCAAAACGGATTGAATTAAATAACTCAAAAATGGTTTCCTTAATTTAGTAATCATTTAAGATAAATTTGTGGTTCTTTAGAGCCTTAATTTTCAGACTTCGTGAGAAAAAACAGATTTTAAATGCACAGACAGTTGCGACCATGATGGAAGGAGAAAATTTGATTTTTTTTTTTTTTTATCTACAGGAGGTAGATCCGTCACGGCCCAGCCATGAAGCCCCACACAAGTCTTCAAGACAACATCTCCATGCCCTGTGTGCCTGCACAATATACAAAAACAATTAACATTAAAAAAATATATATTTAAAGATAAACAAATAAATAAAAATAAAATAAAATTACTGCAAAAGTTCTAAATTCTCTCAATGCTTGCAACTTGCAACGAAAATAATAAAGAAATCATGAACAATTTTTGAACTTTTATAGTATACAAATTGGTTATGAGATCCATTATTTTGGCAAAAAGGATGAATTCAAAAGATATGAGAAATGATTTAGCAAATATTTTGGAATCTCATTTTCCTAAAAATCTTGGATTTAGAGGGCAAAAATGACGAGTTCAAAAGATATGAAAAATGATTTGGAAAATATTTTGGAATGTCATTTTCCTAAGAATCTTGGATTTAATATGGCCACTTGTCAAGTTCTTTTTTTAATAATTAAAAGATACAAAATTCCATTAAATTCATAAATATTGCTTGTGATCTATTGGTAAGTCATTCAAATTGCATAATAGAGGTCATGAGTTCAAATTTTGCGGAGTTTGGAATTTGTTAATTCATCTAAAATTTTGACACAAAACATCAACAACTAAAAAAAAGATTTTGATGTGAAATTTATGATTGAAGTAATTACAGAAAAAAATGTTCTGATGGTTTATTTAAAAACACGAGATCTACACAATGAGAAAATTATCATCAATGTTTGAAATAGTAAACAATGAAGAAATTGTTGAAAAGACACAATAGGTAATTTGAGGCACTTGTTTCGACACAGGTATAAATTCTTTTGGTTTTTCTTCGTGAACTTGTTTTATTAGTACAAATTCTCAGTTTTTTGGGTAAATGTCATAACCAGAGAGATTGATCACCTCTTTCTTTTGATAATCTTACATTCAATTGTAGAAGAAGTACTACTTTTTTTTGTAGGTTCTTGGAGGAAGGAAAAATGACTACAAACGAATAATGTCTCTCTCAGAAACCACATTTCTTTTACAAGAAGATGATCAACAACAAAACATCAATGCATGAGCACATGTTAATGCAGGTCAGATCCAACACTTGCAAACATTTTAGATGCCATCATCTCCATTACATCTATGTACTTCCAAAAAAAAAAAAAACATTCACCTCATTTTCCTTCATATTTTCCATTCACATTCATTCTTCATTCACGTTCACCATCCATTCGTATTCATTCACTTTCATCTACCCCTAACTCATGAATAAAAGCAATCAACTCACTTACATGCTAATTAACTCCATTATCTTTCTCCTTTTCATGTTCATTTTCCTTTCCCAAACAAATCTTGCTTCAAAAAAAAATGTATATTTATAGTCCTTTTTGAGTTTTAAAAATCTTTTCAAAAAGTACCCTGAGGCTTGCATGCCTTAATTGCAAGTTCTCTTGCCGAAAAACAATGAGAATACATTAATGTCCCTTGTTTGAAGGATCTTATAGGTGACTCGACATCAACAAATTTATTCGTACCTATCAAGATGTGCTTAGAAATCTTGACTCTCATTTTCATTAATGGTGAGAGGTCTCGTCTTGATTAGTGGCATACATTAATGGCCACTAATTCAATAATTTCTTACTATGTTCGACATTAACAAATTCATTGACATAGATAAGAATTGTCCCAATGTGATAACGATATGAAGACTATCAAATCCATCATTATTCAAAATTTGTAGTAGATGTAGCCGACGTAGAAGATTCAACAAATTCGGTAGCAACAATAAAGAATCACTTTCACAACTTCATCCACCATTTGCATAGCCAATTTAAGAAGCATCTGATTGGATTTTTGTAGCAACTACATATGTACAACTTATCCATTTCATAATTAAGTGAAGGTATGTTATTTTCTAACTTTTTATCATGTAATTCCCTAAAATTCTAAATTTATAATTTTTGGAAAAACACTCCACAATATTCCTTTTCTCACTTCATAAAATTGAAAAAACCATCAGTTGGGGGGAAGGGTTATCACTCCATATATTTACATCTTATGCTACATCACTTTCATATCACCAACATACAACTACTATTGAATTAAGATTCAAAAAGATTATATGTTTTGCAAATCATCAAATTGATAAGCTTATTAGATTGTTAAATTCTCAATGTTTTCAAGATATTTGGATGCAACAAAGAATAAACAAATTATTGTTACACAAGGACCAATACTCATAATTTTTTGTTGTTACACAATAACCAACCATAAAGATGAATGTTGCAATCCAATGTATTTCAAAGAAAAATTTGCAAAAAAAAAAAATGAAATTATAAAATTCTATGATAATGCAAAGTTAAAGGAGAATTAATACAAGCCAAGCTCATTCAAAAGAAAGATAATGCAAAGATCAAATGAATCAATGTAATAGGTTGCATGAGGACATGCAAAAACTTCAGTTAGGGAGTATGTCCATTATATCACCTCCATTTCACTTCCATATCACTACCATGTCACTACATTAATCTCACTTTCATCATTATTTGGATTACCCTTGTGTTTTCCAAACATTATTAATTTCTAGTATTTTTAAGTGAATTTGTGATCAAAAGTTAGGAAATAATATGCATATACTTATACCTTAAAAGTGAAAATATTTTGTGACATGTGTAGGTTCATTGGAAGCTTCCAAGGCCCTCTGATGTGGCTCCCAAAGATCAAATTCGAATTTATCTTCATGATATGAAGGAGATTTGAAGGAGGGATATGTGGCCTATGGTTAGCAAATTGGTTGAGAATATTATGGGTCAAAAGAGAGGAAGAATGATCCTCATTAATGAAAAAGTTGTTTAGGAATTTGTATAAATAGGAGATCTCTCTCCTTTATTTGTAACTTAATCTTGTTAATCTTATCATTCTGTACTTTGTAATTTTGGAGAACTTTAATAAATATTTAAGGTTCCAAGCATGGAAGGAGATGTGAAGTAGGAGATATCATGGAGTATATTAGAATGTAAGGTAGAGTAGATTTTATTTTGTAATTTTTCTTTGATTTCATTTAATTATGCCATTTCATTTTTATTTTGTTTTCATTTCATTGAAAGTTTGATAGTTTAGATTTCTCATTCATGCAAGTTTAATTCATGCAAGTGTGTTCAACCGGTTTATTGTAGATTTACTTGACTGTGTAATCTAATTCTTAATCATCTCAAGAAGGTGGCTCTTCCATTTTCGAATTGGATTGTATTTGGGTATTCGATCATACAACGGTCTTAGTTCCTTTTACATGTTTTGCAAAGATTTCTTAGATTAAATTTCCAATTAGTTGTGTAATCTTGTGCTTAAATCATCTCAAGAAGGTGACCTTGTCATTTTCCAATTGGATTGGATTTATACATAGAGATATACAACAATGCTTTTTACTTGTCTTTGATTTCAATACAACAATCATAGATTATACTTCAATTATGCAAGTAGATTAAATTTAGTTCTTGAATGTAGAATAGATTTTCAGGTTAATGTAGGAATGGTGTGATTAAGTTAGTTCTTAGTTTTCATAAACTGATCCCTAGAATATATTGTGCACGTATGTCTCACAAGTCCTACAAATACTGGATTGATAATTTATGTTAGTAATCTAATACAAATTATTTTACTTAACAGCAGCAACTGCATTTGATAGAGGCTCTTGAATCTTCCCCTGCACATAGTCCATGACATCTTGATCTTGTAGCACCAAATATAAGGACATCTTCCATGCATGATAATAAGACTTATCATTCTATTTATCATCAGCCTTGAAACCCTTGTAGGTTGAGGAGGCCATTTTTCCTTCATAGAATTTCTTCCTTCAGTGATTGCTTCTAACACAATCTTGGACATTGTCTTCACCTCAGCTCCGATACCATGTTAAATTTAGATAAAAATGGTTTTATATGCTTGATGCACTTTTACTTCAACATTTCTTAGGCCCAATACAAAATAGCAATCACATAAACACGAAAGTAAAATGCTGCTAGAACACAATAATATATCAATAGAAGACAAGCAAAATATAGATCAGATTTACAATTCCTTTTGTCAAGCAAAGATATGAGATACTGTTGCATTACAACGGTCAGCAAGATGCTTCAACCAAAAAATTCTTTCTCGGTCAACCAACACTTCATGTGTCAGACCCACAACCCTCAAAGATAGCTCATCACAAGTCAACCCATGGAAAACACAGAAAATTCATGCAACAAACTATGGCTTTAGTTAAACAACCTAGAATTCCTCGATTTTAGTGCCCAGCTATACGACCTCCTAAAATCAGATTTTCTGGAGAGGGTTGAGGTCAAACGACCAAGGCTTGACCACGGTCAACGCTGGTCAATTTTTCAATACAAAGCCCTAAACAGATCCACATAAATTAGTAGCTTCCCTCCACATGTGTGAGGGGAAAAAGGCCTCCAAAGGCTATCGAACCAATCAGATCACAATGAGAGACTGTGTGATGATTTGATGATGAATTGACCTCCAAGTCTCTCCAATTTATATCTATCAATGAGGGTGTGTGACACATCTATTAGGCATGTGACACTACAATAAAAATCTAGCCAACCTTGCATACGTGGAAAATAAATTCCAAATAAATGTTATGCTCATCTGATCTAGATGATATTTAGATAAATATTGCACCTCTCCAAAAGATTAATCCAATAAAAATATGACCATCATCATATGAGTAGTGCCACATAGAGTTTGGACCTAGTTTCCCAAAATTAACACAACGACATCTGATCATAATGTGCGAAGAACTCGGGTCGCAACACTCGTCCGACTCCCCCGCCTCCTCCTCTCTACAGTAGCTGCCCTCAGTGACGCATCCTGGGCTCTCGTGGGCCCCCATCATGGATCTGTACGTGAGGCCGAAGTCTGGGGATCTTCTCGAAGAAGAACGAGCACAACACTGTACCTAAAGCACAATCATGGTTCACTTGTCGCTTACATAGCGAAATTTGTTGTTTAATAGATGACAACATCATCTGGGCCCACCCATAGTAGGTCCCACTCAGTACACCCTCAAATAACATCATCTACCCTCCAGTGATGTTGTGGAATGCCTGGTTTCCCAAGATTTGCAGTACTGTTGCGGAGACACCCTGTGTCTCTAGCCTCACTTGATCACCCATCAGTATGGTCGTGCCCTTAGCACGAGCATATGGTATACAGTGGCTTTCCACGAACTCTAACATGTTTTTCCCTCATTGTAACACCGGTTGTATATTTCCCACCACCCTCTAGTGGAGGGAGTACAGTCAAGAAATATATATCCTGTATGGTCAACTCAATCTGGTGCCCCTACACTACAAAGGCCTCCTAGTTTGGATCCTAGTAGCTAAATATCCTAGACAACAAGGGCCCTCCTGTCCTCATCAGTCGGTTCTCAACCAACTTGATAACCCGGTACCTTGTAAGTGCACCTCAGATCACCTAATCCCCTTGGATCTTAGCACTAAGTGCATCCAAATCCATCTCTCTCCAATTGATCTTTAGCTCTGCCATACCTGCACAAACTCATCTTGTTTGTCGGCTTAGAGAAAGAAAAATTGAATCCAGGAGAAAACCCACTTTTTCTACCAACTCGCACTTTTCCAGCCCTATACCTGCGAGCTCGTAGTTTTCCTCTCTAGAAATTGCGGGCCAACTCGCAATACAGGGCCTAGGAAGTGCGAGCCAACCATGAGGATGGGCAAAGTGCTGTTCTTAGGCTTCGGGCACCTAATCTGAAAAAATTGAACCACTGAAAAAGTAGAGTAGGTTTATGCCACCAACTGCAACTAACGGATCTCGATTCTAACGGTCGGTTTGGCCACTATGATTGCTGCAAGATTTAGGGCCTTCTCGTCCTCTACAAATTCACCACATCTCCACTAGAAAATGAATCAAATTGGAGGGAAATCACCATATTAAAATAAAAACCCTAAATTTTCTTTCACAAATTGTGACCAAAATGTAGCTCGGTTTGACGAACTGTAAACACCATTGGAAAGCTCTCACCGATCTCTAAAATGGGTATCCTTTTGTTTTTTCTGATTTTATATTCACTCGAAAGGCATTTTTCCAAGAAGGGTCACTTCTTTGTCTCCCAAAATTGGATTTCTTCACTTGGGCTACTTGTACTTGGGGCACCACTTTGCCTTCATACTTGTAAACATGTATGTTGATTTTCTTCATGAGTAACCATCTTTTGCTCATGCTTTTATGGTCCCTATTGGGCCTATTCTGTGTGGCAGCCTCATCGAGTCACCCTTGTTCAGAGCATCCGAGTTGAGTCACCATCACATTCATGGAGTCTGTCTCGAGTCCCTAAAATATTTCATCCATTTGTGCCTTATCCCTATTTCATGTCACCCATTTTAGCCTCTAGTCATATTTTTCCCCATCCCCTCAGAAGTCGAGTCAGTCGCTACTAGGTCATCCATGCTTTTTATGCTCTAACAAGGGAAGTCATCCATCCGCTACTTAGTATCCCCCATTCCACCATCATCCTTGGTGTTAGTCCATTAGTCACTTTACTATGATCCCTTGTGCCTTAGTTGAGGATTCTGTAGAAATTTGCTGAATAATGATTAATTATCCATCGAGACTATCCTGGTCACATACTATTTGAACTTCATACACAACACATAATCTCTTCCACTCAGATCAACTCAGATCATCACACATGCGGAAATAAAATCAAGCGATAACAAATCAAATCATCATACACATTAACACAGTATGTATGGGGAAAGCTTATAGCTGAAAACCCCGCAGCTATTGTGTATATTATAATGGAGAAATCATGTAACAACTCAGTACAATACTCCTCACAAGTACTCAGTACTTTCTCATGAAGTTACACACAATCTAGCTCAGTTTTGAACAGGTTACTGGTTCAAAACTCACCGCCAATTGCCTTGCCTCTATTGCGTGTTTCAATGCTATGGGATGGCCTCTTTATATAGATAAACAACCAGCCTGAACTACGCAATCCTCATGGGCTTGCTCCACCTATCCGTGTGTTGCAAATAGCAACAGTATAGTCACAACTGATAGCTAACTCCACCCTTTCATCTACCTCTTTCACTGGTCTCCACTGAACTGATCATGCACTGTAGTGAACCGATGTGTTCTTGAGTTGAATAATGAGTTACTAATTAATGAATTAAATAATATTTAATTCACTCCACTCATAACTAATTGATTAGCTAGTTAAACTAATCTCAACTAGTTCAACTAAAATAAACATAACACAACTCCACTATCTGTCTCATTAACTCCTCCAAACTTCTGCCACTGAAGTCCAACTGAAGTCAACCATGCATGATGCCATCAAACCCGTGGGAACCACGTGATTCCTCTGTCAGATGCATGAGCCACTTCTGTAGCTCGAACTGAAGTGCTCCAAGAGAGTAAACTGCTGTTTAGAGTCCAAATATTATTAAGGGTAAATAATATTTGACTTCCCTATTTTTAGGAGAGGCAGTCTAAAAATAGCCTTCGACCTCTTCGACCTAAAAAAATAGAGTCTCATCTATTTTTACCAACATGACCAATGCTCCAAGAATCTCAAATTGGAATTCCCGACCCATGCTCCATATGTCTAAAAATAGACATAGTCTAAAAATAGACTTTGCGCCAGAATTCGCCTGCGGGCCCACTTGGTGAAGGCGACTTCATTTCACCAAGCTCCATCATCTTGCTGCATTCTCAACAGATTCTTCATTGCCTCACCTATGCCAAGCTTCCTTCTGTCGACATCAGCACATTTATTTCAGAAGACAGGTCTAGAGGGAGGTGTACCTTAGTTCCAAATTCCATTCTTGTTCGATGCCTCGGATTAGGAAAAGGGACTCCTCATTTCCCTTTGACTTGATTGTTTCTCATTCGCTCAGCTTTAACATGATCGAGATTTTTATACTTGATAGTTCAGTGATCTAGAAGATTGTTCCAATGATTCCCGGGTTTGCGTGAGATGTTTCAAACCTTATTAGGAGGTGACCCTTTAGGTAGCCCCCCACATGCCCAGATGACCTTACATTATGCTACAGCCTTAGATGCAGCTCTGTATATTTGATGGGTTTGGTTCCATTCGCTTGCAACATCCATAGCATGCATGTATCGCTCAAATGATCCATTCATATTTTCAGACCCCTTTCCTGTTTATCAAGGCTTCTTTGGTTGTTATCATGTCTCATGTACTCAGATATTATTGCATTAATTCTTGACTGTTTTCCCAAGCGTAGTATGTATGTGTGATACATTATATTTTTGGATGGCCCATTTTATGCCAGCATATCATGTACTTTATAGCTCAGTCTCATTTTAATGGGTGCGCCATTATTCTTTGTACTTTGTCATCTCGGCAGGCATAGGTATGCCTCCTCCACCTCATTGAGAACATGTACCCAAAAATTATAGGAAACTTATATCATTTGTATGTCTCGCCCCCTCAATTATTGTCTTCTCTCACTTCACTCTATCTATGTATCTCTCTCTCCCTAACTCCCCTTCGGTGTCTAGTGATGGTGTTCTTATAGCGTACTTCGGTCATAAGATTAGCTCCTAATGCTCGCATGTTGTGGGGAAATCTGTTACACCAATTTTTGGTCATCTAACCATTTACAATTAGATGGATCGAAGTACACCATGTAAGACCAATTTTACCATAGTAAAATTTCTTTCACTATATGAAATAATTTAATAAACCATATTTTATTAAGTTATTTCTGGTTCAAATAGGAAACCACATGAGGAATAATTAATTAAATCCTTATTTATTTTATTTCCCTCTAGGAATAATTAATTAAACCACTGTTTAAATAATATTCCTGGTCATATTGAACCCAATTATGAGAAATAATTATTTATCTTATTTTTCTCTAGGATAAATTAATTAAATCATTATTAAGTTATTATTTCTTGTTAAATTTGACTAAATCACTTAGAAATAATTAAACAAATCATTATTTGTTCCTTAACCCCATTCTTAAAATTATAAATAAATCATTTTTTATTATTATTTATAAATAAATGTATTTAACCAATTCAAATTCCTTTCCCTCCAACAAAACATAATAAAATATTCCAAGTAGTTAGATCTAGATCTTGGTTAATAATATTGTATTATTCACCATTATCGAGGATAACTCAATATTTTGTTATAAATAGGAGGGTTTTCTATTCATTATTCACTTTGATCACTTTCATTGTCACGCTTTGATCATTCTCATTGCTGCTACTATTTTATTGCTTATTGAGCTCCCATAGAGTTCAACACATTTGGGGTTTTCTACACCATTGAGAGAGAGAAACTTATGGGTCTGAAGCGTTGAGTACAACAAAGAACTCATCCCATTGAGGGGGACTGGTAACATCATTAATTTTTCCCTTACCAGGTGTTATAATACATATAAAATTCTTTATATCTTGTGTTTTCCGTTGGATGTATGGAGCATTTCTTATTTCTTTTTACTGTTAACTACTTTTATTGCATAGATCAGGTTTCTGGCAGCATTTGTTTCAACTATCTATTGCAGATCTAAGGAATTTAAGCAACCATATTTGTTGTTAGGTATGTTTGTCATGCACAACTAAAGTGGGCTCTTTTCGTACACTTGCGTTAATAATTTACGCTAACACCTATCATATACCTAAATCCAAAACTATGCAAAAAATTGAAACACTACAAATTTCTGGATAGTGGTAGATACCTGACCTTTTCCTACATTATAGTGCAATTGTGGCCTATTTCCCGCATTGGCCCACCTCTTATAAATCCCAAAAAGTTGTGTTAGGTTTTCTTTTGTACCCTTCTACATGTTCCAATAGACCTCGACATCTCCTATGCGAATGGTACTTGTAACCTGCGAAACATAGACAAAAACACAAAAAAATAGATTTTTGTGCAAAAGAAACCACAAAATATAAATAAAAAACCGAAAAGAGAAGAAATGTGGGAAAATAAATGAAGTCACCAGGGTTCTTGAGTTTAGCACAATGGAGTCTCCATTTGTTAGGTAAATAAATTTTGGATAAGTGTACAACAATATCACTGTTAACAGATAGTGACTAAACAACTAAACAACAAATAAAGTGCCAAAATGAACTCCATGAAAAAACCTACAATACTCAATAATTGTCTTCAGATCTGCATAAAAATTTTGATGGAAATCCCTACAATAAAAAACAAAAAAGATGAAAATGAATATTAAATACCACACAAAATGAACCCAATAGAAAGAAATTGTTTTTTATTAATCAAAATAATGAAATAACACCTGAGGAGCAAAACATAAATGACTTGGGTCAATACCATCCCCTTTTGTGAGAGGTGTCTTTTGATGTCCCTTATGTTTTTAATGGTTGCTTCTCCCTCTTCTCCATATGCAAGTGGGCAATGGAATTGTGAAAGAGGAAATGGGGGAACTCGAGACCTCAAATTTTGTAGGATCAAAATGATGATGATGATAGTGATCATGTGTAAATGGCGAGGGAAAAACCTCTCTATTTATAATAAAATGCTAGATTAGACAAATTCTAGTCAAATAAAAAAATATTTGGTTGACAATATCAAGATCTAACTGCTTCAAGTATATTATTATTTTTGGGAAGGGAACATATTAGAGAAATGGTGAATAATGTTTATCTATTTAACTAACTAAAAAAATAATGACTAATTGAGTTAAATAAGAAAACTGGTTGGAATAATTAATAAATGAAAATGAGCCCCTAGGGGCTTTACATGTTGGCCAATGAATGTATTGCCAAGGCATTCATGCCATTGTGCAAGTCACACGTTCAAACCTCGTCTTACCCATGCACTGTGCTTAGGGGTGATGTGGTTGTACCGATAGGTTATAGAGGTAGCCGATAACAATTTTCCCTGTGTAACACGAGTACGTGCACCGTCGTGTTATCAATTCCTCTAGTTAAATAATAATAATAATAATAATAAATGAAAATGATTTATTAATTAATTCTAGGATATATGGTCAAAATAAGTTAGAATCATTTATTAAATAATGATTTATTTAATTATTCCTATAGAAATGGTAAAAGTGGGTGAAAATAAAATTAATTATTTTTAGATAAATGGATAATATATGAAAATAACATGAGATTAATTAAATGATTCTCAAGGTTATTTTCATGTGGGTAAATTAAATGGAAATAATTTAGGAAAAATGATTCACTAAATTATTTCTTACAGTAAAAGTGGGTTTTAATGTGTAAAACCCATACGACATGGTGTATTTCCATCATCCTAGTGGAAAATGGCTAGGTTATCACTATTTGGGTGATAATATGGACAATAGAGATATTATCTTCAAACAAACTAAATAAACATCTTTCATTTACATCAAGTTGTACATATTCATGCTAGATCTCATATTCACAAGCACATTTTTGGTCTTCATTTATTTTCTCTTTAACTCTAATACCACATAGTCAAACACTGACTTACATCACTGGCCACAATTCCTTTGACATCAATGACAACACATGTTCAAAGTCCTATCCTTGTGATTGAAGAAAGTATTTACCCCATTGAAAACATGGTTATGGCTAGGTATATTATGTATAAGAAGAAGGTAAACAACAAGAAAGTTAGGTGGTTTCCTGTACTTTCTTCTAACTAGCCAAAAAAATAACCTTTGAGTCAAGCAATGATGGCATAAGGATTCCCGACCTTAGCTAGACCATTGGGGGATAAAGGATTTCACGTCATTTTGTTGAGTAAGGATAATTTATTATGGGGTGATAAAGAGTTAGAGGGGAAGTGGAAACTAAAGTATGGTAAGGTAGGTCATCAACCTCAATCTCAAAATTCAAAAAATTCTCTTTTTCTTGACTAGTGTAAAGAAGAAAATAAACATTTCTAGATAATGATGAATTCTGATGAACTTCATAATGATGCTCAATCTTAGCCAATTCCCAAAATACAGATGAAATATTCCATCACATTGGTGACACTAAGAGGGTTGAAGCTGAAAAATATAGTTTCCGATATTGTCTAGCTTATACTCATAATCTACCTAAATTGCAAAATATTTGCCACACAACCAACATTCTTGACCTTGTAAGTTAGCAAAAAACTATTTATATTGGAGTTGTTCTCTAAATGATTTTCGAGCATAAAAATAAATTGTTAAAGAATTCCAAGTAATATCTAACCTTCTTAAAGTTTGATAGACCACTAGATATGTACATATGTACATGATAACATCTTCAAAACAACCCTATCTAGATACATGTTAAATTAAGATCTATCAAGTATCACGAGAAATCTAATTTAATAACTTGTGACTTTCTACACTTTATGAAATTTTATCCATCTTGATGCCTGACAAGCGAGGTATAATATTTATTTATGTTAGTTATATCATGTGGGTAAATTAAATGGAAATAATTTAGTACAAGTGTTTCACTAAATTA
This sequence comes from Pinus albicaulis, assembly GCA_034641835.2. Classification (NCBI taxonomy): domain Eukaryota; kingdom Viridiplantae; phylum Streptophyta; class Pinopsida; order Pinales; family Pinaceae; genus Pinus; species Pinus albicaulis. The sequence goes on along the minus strand of MU968493.1, from coordinate 1,084,361 downwards.
TTTCTTATGGTAAAAGTGGGTTTAATGTGTAAAACTCATACTACATAGTGTATTTCCATCATCCTAGTGGAAAATGGCTAGGTTATCACTTTTTTGGTGATAATATGGAGAATAGAGATATTATCTTGAAAAAAATTAGATAAACATCTTTAATTTACGAAAAGTTGTACATCATCATACTAGACTACACAATCACATATTTGGTCTTCATTTATTTTCTCTTTAACTATAATAACACATGATCAAACACTAACCTACATCATTGACCATAATTCCTTTGAAATCAATGACAACGCCTATTCAAATTCCTATCCTTGTGATTGAAGAAAGCATTTACGCCTTTGAAAGAATAGTTATGGCTAGCTATATTATGTATAAGAACAAGGTAAACAACATGAAAGGAAAGTGGTTTCCTATACTTTCTTCTAACTAGGCAAAAGAATCATCTTAGATCAAGAAAGGATGGAATAAGTATTCCCAATATTAGCTAGACCATTTGGGGATAAAGGAGTTCACATCATTTTTTTGATTAAGGATATTTTATTTTGGGGTGATAAAGGGTTACAGGGGAAGAGGAAACTAAAGTATTGTAAGGTAGTCCATCAACCTCAATCCAAAAATTCAAAAATATATCTTTGTCTTTACTAGTGTAAAGAAGCAAATAAACATTGTTAAATAATGATGAATTCTCACGAGCTTCATAATGAAGCTCAATGTTAGCCAATTCCCAAAACATTAATGAAATGTTCTATCACATTGGTGACACTAAGAGGGTTGAAGATGCAAAATAATTTTTTCGATATTGTCCACATTGTACTCATATTATATCTAAATTACAAAATATTTTCCACACAACCAACATTAAAGACCTTGTAAATAGTAATTATTTTTATATATTGGAGTCCTCTAAATGATTTTCGAGCATAAAAATAAAATGCTAAAGAATTATAAGTAATCTCTTAACTTTTAAAATTTGATAGACCATTATGTATGTACATATGTACATGACAACATCTTCAAAAGAACCCTATCTAGCTGCATATTAAATTGGGATATATCAAGTATCAAGAGGAATCAAATTTACTAACTTCTGACTTTCTACACTTTAAGAAATTTGATCAATCTTGATGCTTGATAAGTGAGGTTTAATATTTATTTATGTTAGTTATTATTAATGAAATACCCAACCATTTATTTTTAATAATTAGTTTTTCAAAATATATTCTTTCTTACTATACATACATCATGTAGGAAAAATGAGAGCTAAAGAATGCATTTTCTCTCATGCTAGCTCACTTATGTGATCGATGTCATAATTTTTCATAATTGACTCATCTCTAGTGATAACCATATTTAATGTTAGGCTCCTTCAAATGTATTATAGATATAAGTAATCTCTTTGTGAATATATATATATACATATATATATATATTATAAAATTGATTAATTATGTTAGGTCCTTATATTACTAGTATAGTCCCTTATTTTTGTTAGTGTAACCCCTCATATTGTTATTATTGTGCCCTTACATTATTATTGTTAGGTCGGATAGGATTACATTGTGGCCCCACTAGGATTACATTGTGGCCCCATGGACTCCTATAAATAGAAGGGAGGTTTTGTCATTTGTATCATCTAAGAATTGTTCATTCATGTAATGTATTGGAGGTTTCCCCCTCAAAGTGGCTTATTTATAAGGCGTTGATATCTTTGTTCTTCTATTTTTGGAGCTGGTTTCACAACAATTGGTATCAGAGCTTTGGATTCTAGGTTTTCGCTGCTCCAAACAGGTCATCATGGAATTTTCGCTATAAATTTTTTTCTACGTAGGTTCATAAGCTGAAATTTTTAGAGTGCGAAGCCGAAATCCTAAGGAAGGTCTTCGCAAAATTTCAGATCTTAGTTCACAATATTTTCGGAGATATGATATATGAAATTTAGGGCTTTTTGCAGGCTCCTGAATTTAACCTAAACAGGTCATCGCATAATTTTCGCTATAAATATTTTTCTACGAGTTTTCAAAAGCTGAAATTTTGACAGAGCGAAGCTGAAATCCTGAAGAAACACCTGCAAAAATTTCAGATCTTGGTTCGCAATATGTTTGGAGATATGATCTATGGAAGTTAGGATATTTTTAGGCTTCCGAATTTCATCTCAAAGAGGTGACCGTGGGAAAAACATCATAACTCTCTCTCTGACAATCGAATTGTGATTCTGTAAAAGTGACTGCAAGTACACGGACTTTAGCTTTCCACATATAAATTTTAGAGCCAAAGGAGGAAACAGTGACACGTGGCAAGTCGTACAAGTTCACTCTACTAAACCAGTCCATAATTAGGTCATCGTGGGAGGTTGGGCATAACTTTGTCTTCAAGAATCCAAATCAGGTCAGACCTATGGCATTTGAAAGAAGATTCAGGGGGAATACGTCAGGGCTAAATTTCAGATATTGAAGATTCTAAATCACGTAGATAATTCAGTTTCAATATCAAGCTCCTCAAAATCAAGAAAAAGGTGTGTATTTTTTTCCAAATTGCATAAGTCTTGTTTGAAAAATAAGTTTTAAGTGATTCCAAAGGCCTATTGAGCATAGATATCAGTATTGGGTTCTAAAATTCCTCCTAAAAAGAATTCAACACCCATTAAGCCCTCAGAGTACTCTACTATGACCCATGAAGATGAAAAATTGCAACATGATCTATCAAAATTACAAGAGAAAGTGCACCAAAATTCGCTCTCACAAAGAGCGAAAAAAAATGAAATGGATGTTTTGAAGAAAAGCATGGAAGCTAAGATGGATGGTTTGAAGAAAGGCATGGAAGCTACAATGGATGGTTTGAAGAATGGCATGGAAGATAAAATGGATGGTATGGAAGAAAAAATGGAAGGTTTGAAGGAAGACATGGAAGGTTTGAAGGAAGGTTTATCAAAGTTGATACAAGAAATGATTCCTAATGGCGAAAATATAGTAGAGGAAAATCATGATGAGAAAAAAATAGATGTTAATCATGAATTCATAAACTCTAATGTTGGATTAAAGAACCACCATATTCCAAAGATGGATATGAGGAAGTTTGATGGCAAGGATCCCGTAACATGGATACTATAGATGGAGCAATATTTTGATCTCAATAATGTGAAAAACACACAAAAGGTACGCATTGCAACTTTACATTTAGAAAAAAATACATTTCTATGGTATCGATGGCTTTGCTCCCATAAAAAAATTGTCACTTGGTCAATTTTTACGGAGGAAATGATAGCACATTATGAGGATACAAAGAGCAACACCTTCTTTAGCCAATTGATAAATCTCAAACAAAAGGGTTTAGTGGGGGAGCACATTGAGAACTTCCAAAAATTGAATATAAGGGTAACTGATATTCCAAAGGAACATAGGATTGATCTCTTCATAGGTACTTTAAAGGATAACATCCAACATGAAGTTCGCATTTTGGAACCTGATTCATTGGAGAAGGCATTGAGGTTGGCAAGAAAAATTGAATGTAAAATTATGGTGACAAGGAAGCCTACCACTCACTTCTATAAAGAGGGAAGTGTTGCTACTCCTAGATTTCCACAACCTACAAGGTTGACACCACAACAATTGGAAGAAAAAGAGCAAAAGGGCTTTGCTACAGTTGTGATAGAAAATACACTAAAGGTCATAAGTGTGCTGAGAAGAAATTATTTTACATAGATTGTGAAGAGGAAGAAGAAAATGAACAAGAAGAGGATATACACCAGGAACCAACCCAAGAAGAGGAAGAAATGAGTCCTACCATATCATGTAATGCATTGGCAGGAATTACCACTCCTCAAAATCTCAAGATAGAAGGACATATCAAGAAGAAAAAGGTAATAGTGTTGATTGATTCAGGTAGTACCCATAATTTTATTCATTGTAAGGTAGCCAAGGAATTGAATTTTTTCCTATACCTAGCACTAGAATGTCAAGTGATGGTTGCAAATGGAGGAACTATAAATTGCTCTGGAAAATGCCATAATATCAAGCTAACCATGGGGGAATATGTATTGACTAGTCCAATGCTTTCCATTCCTATGGGAGGTGCTGATGTTGTACTAGGAGTACAATGGTTACAATCTTTGGGGATGGTAGCTTTTAATTTTCAAGAACTTTCTTGAAATTTTTTTCAGAAGGAAAGGAAGTCGAATTATGGGGTATTGAATGGAAGCCGGGAAGGATAATAAGGTCTAATGTCATGACAAAGCTTCTAAAGAAATAACAACAATGTGTAATTGCACAATTATGCTCACTAGAAGTTCCAACATCAAAATCATCTATTTCTGCAGATCTCCAACAAGTCTTGGACAATCATTCCAAGGTGTTTGAAACTCCCAAAGGACTCCCACCTATTCGTGATCATGATCATGCTATTCATTCGATTCCAGGAAGTGTTCCTCCAAACATCCGGCCTTATAGATATCCTTACTTCCAAAAGAGCGAAATTGAACGTATGATTGCAGAAATGTTAGAGGCGGGTATAATTCAACCTAGTCAAAGTTCTTTCTCTGCTCCTATAGTATTGGTACACAAGAAGGATGGATCATGGCGAATGTGTCCGGATTATAGTGAGCTCAATAAGCTCACCATTAAAGATAAATTTCCCATTCCTGTGATTGATGAATTATTGGATGAATTACATGGAGCAATTAATTTTACCAAGCTGGATCTTCGTTCAGGATATCATCAAATTATAATGAAGGCTGAAGATATTCCGAAAAAAACATTTCAAACTCATGAGGATCATTACGAATTTTTGGTCATGCCTTTTGGCCTTACCAATGCACCTTCTACATTTCAAGGGTTGATGAATTCCATTTTCAAACCCTTCCTTAGAAAATTTGTGCTAGTATTTTTTGATGATATACTAATCTACAGAAAGTCTTGGAAGGATCATGTTGAACATGTTGACAGGGTGCTCAAACTATTGCAGGAGAAACAATTATATGCAAAAAAATCCAAATGTTTCTTTGGAGTACAAGAGGTGGAATATCTGGGTCATATTGTATCTCACGAGGGTGTTAAAGTAGACCCTAACAAAATTAAATTCATTAAGGAATGGAAAGTCCCCACAACCATAAAGAAGTTGCGAGGATTTCTTGGGTTAACAGGGTATTATCGCAAGTTTGTTAAGAATTATGGGAGAATAGCAGCACCTCTAACAACATTATTGAAGAAAGATGCATTTTCATGGATTCCTGAAGCAACTAAGGCCTTTGAACATCTTAAAGAAGCAATGTGCCTAGCACCAGTCTTAGCTACGCCAGACTTCACAAAAACCTTTATCATGGAATGTGATGCCTCAGGAAATGGAATTGGTGTTGTTTTAATGAAAAAAGGAAGATCCATTGCTTTTGAAAGTCATTCGATCAAAGGAAAGTATTTACAAAAGGCTATTTATGAGAAGGAAATGTTGGCAATACTACATGCACTAAAGAAATGGAGACCTTACCTAATGGGAAGGCACTTCAAGGTAAAAACTGATCATGATAGTCTAAAACACTTTTTGGAACAAAGACTATCTTCAGAAGAGCAGCAAAAATGGGTCACAAAGATGTTGGGTTATGACTTCGAAATCATCTACAAAAAAGGGAAGCTAAATGTTGTTGCAGATGCACTCTCAAGAAAGGATGAAGAGGTGGAAGCATTACTTTGTGCCATTTCTATTATCCAACCAGATTGGATAACTGAAGCAAGGGATGAATGGAAGAAGGACCAAGAAGTGTGGACACTCATTCAAAAGTTGTAGCAAGATCCTAGTACATATGATACATTTAGTTGGAAAAATGATTCCTTATGGTACAAATATCGCTTATATATTTGCAAGAATTCCAAACTAAAACAAAATATTCTTTTGGAATTACACACTTCTCCTTTAGGAGGACACTCGAGATTTTTAAAAACTTACCATAGGATGAAGAAAGAATTTTTTTGGGATGGCCTTAAATCTGATATTCAAAAGTTTGTAGTAGAATGTTTGGTTTGCTAGCAAAATAAAGTTGAGACAATTAAGACCCCGGGTCTTCTACAACCTTTATCCATTCCAAGTCAACGTTGGGAGGAGATTTCAATGGATTTTATCATAGGTTTACCTAAGTCCGAAGGAAGGAGTGTCATCATGGTGGTAGTTGATAGACTTACCAAGTATGCACACTTTTGTGCATTATCTCATACATTTAAAGCAAGTACAGTTGCTACTGCATTTATGGAAACAATTCAAAAGCTACATGGAAACCCGAAGATTATTATAAGTGACATAGATCCCATTTTTACAGGAAATTTTTGGACGTAATTATTTTCTTGTTTGGGTACTCAACTAGCTCATAGCTCATCTTATCATCCTTAATCCAATGGTCAAACATAGATAGTGAATAAAGTTTTGGAAGGATATCTTCGTTGTTTTTTATCTGATAAGCAAGCACAATGGGTCAAGTGGGTGAGCTATTCATCTAACTATCTAAAATACTATGCTTAATACTATCCAGGAACATTATTTGTTATTCTGTATACAATAGCATAAATTCACGTTAATCCTAAATGTATGAATTCTTGAGAGGGATCAAGTCCCTTGAGGTGAAACCCTCTTTTAGAATGCAAAAATTGAAGAAAAATTACACTTTTATATATATGATCCCTCGTAGTGCTTGACAGATCTAGAGTTAATACTAGTTTATGTTGGTGTTTTACACACACACACACACACATAAACAAGACAATATTTGATGATCCTAATACTATGTCTCCTTATTATATAAATATAGGATAAGTGGTACAATTATAATAAAATGGGACCTTGGGGTGTTCTAACCTACACAAAAATATAACAATGGAAATTAATCACTCAATATTTAGGGCTTGATAAGGAGATTTTGGGTATACATGAGGCTTATGTAGGGCTTAACAATGCCCCCCCCCCTTTCAAAGTAGTGTTGTCCTCAACAATTAACTATACATGCATGATTTTGCATGAACAAATTATCTTCCCATATTGCTTCTTCCAGTGATAGGTTCTTCCATTTGATGAAGTAATCAATCGTTACTTGATTTCTTAGCTACTTAGTCCTTGTTTCCAAAATTGTTTATGGTTTGACTAGTATTAGTTTCCCTTTCTAATTAATGTATGGTATAATAGTTTGGATTAGAGTCTTATAAAAAATCACCCGCTTTAAGCAAGATTGGATGTATATGTGAAGATGAAGGAAACTCCAATTCGTAAGCCATACGTACAGTCCTCTGCAACACCTTACACAATCCATAATACCTCAAAGCTAATTTATTTTAATTTTTGTTGCTTTAGGGACATATATTTATATGTTTGTAGTCTCACAAATACCCAATTCCCCACTTTATGCCATGTGTTCTATGTGTCAACTTCATGCTAAGCATGAAAGGAATATGTGTGTATGTGCACTTGTTGGGAATGAAGGAATTACACATGGGCTTTATCTTCAGAACACAAATAAATTATATATATATATATATATATATATATTTATTTATTTATTTATTTATTTATTTATTTATTTATTGATATTTTCAAATTGTTGCATGTCAAGTAAATTTTAAGGATTGAAAAATTTACAAATATTTCATAGTACCTTTATCTAAAAGGAATATCAATAGAATAAAAAATCTCTCCAATAGAAAACAATTACAAAATAATAATATTTATTTATTTATTTTCGATTACTTTATCTATGTAAAATTAAAGTGGAAATTGAAGTATTTTATTTATAGATAATAATAAAGTATTGTGAGTATTTTTTATTTTTTATGTAGCATTACAAAACAATATCTTTGGATCTCTTTACACCATCATGTGAATCTCTACACAATCATATAAGCAAAGATATAACTACTCATCATTAATCCGGATCCTCCTCACTACATTATTTAAGTTCCTCCAACTATATTATAAAATTCCTCTTTACTATATTATTTAAGTTCTCCCAACTATATTATTTGTTGTAGTACATATATCATGGGAAATAATTGTTTTTTATGAAATATCTAACTACTATCTTTAATACTAGGTTTCTTATTGTACATATACCATGTAAAAGAATTATTACTAATAAAATATATAACCACCCATTTGTGTGGTAGGTATTATTTTTTTGTACAACATATGGGAAAAGTCAAGGAAAGTTGGGCAGTAGCATTCCTATGCTAAGTAAACTACCAAACAAATCATCTCTATTTCCATTCTTCCCCAAATGTATTATAAAATGGGTGATTTCTTTGTAGTTATAGAATAGCTACAAAGATTTAAATTTTTGACCACTTCCGGAACATGTGAAAGAAAATGAGTTTTAGTGACTTCTTAAATGGGCAAGTTTTCATTATCATACAATAGCTCTATACAATTTGGCAGATTGTTAGGGACACCACATTAGTAAATTTCATCTATTATCTCTACCAAATGGAAATAAAGGGCTAGCTTAAATTTGTATTAAGAAGGAACAAACATATTAAGAAAGATGCTTATGGTGTGCCTTACACTGAAATGGAAGAGGGAAGCGAGAAATGGGACGATAAGATGGAAATAAACAAGAAACTGAATGTTATACGCATATCAAAGAAATATGGCCTTGGGAAATCATGGATACAATAAAAAACATGGGAATAATTTAAGGCACATTATTTCAATGTGAAGAGTAACCGAAATATCAATGTTAATATGATTGATTTTAACTCGTATTGATATATCGTTCAAATGAATGAAAGGTTTTACTTCTCCCATAAAGACACACTTTTTGAGTGGGCGATGTATGATATTGATGATGATATGATTATGTTAAAGGAAGTGGAGCTATATTATTGAAGTTCTACCAACAATATTATTTGTTGTAGTACATATACCATGTGAAAAAAAATATCTAACTACTATATTTAATACTAGGTTTCTTGTTGTACATATATCATGTAAAAGAATTATTACTTATAGAATATATAACCACCCATTTTTGTGATAGGTATTATTTGTTGTACAACATATGGGAAAAGTCAAGGAAAGTTGGGTAGTAGCATTCCTATGCTAAGTAAACTACCCAACAAATCATCTCTATTTCCATTCTTTCCCAAATGTATTATAATATGGGTGATCTCTTTGTATTTATATAAGAGCTACAAATATTTAAATTTTTGACCACTTCGGGAACATGTGAAATAAAATGAATTTTAGTGAATTCTTGAATGGGCAAGTTTTCATTCTCATACAATGGCTTTATACAATCTGGCAGATTGTCAGGGATACCACCTTAGTAAATTTCATCTATTATCTCTACCAAATGGTAATAGAGGGCCATCTTAAATTTGTATTAAGAAGGAAAAATCATATTGAGAAAGACACTTATGGTGTGCCTTACACTGAAATGGAAGATGGAAACGAGAAATGGGATGTTAAAGACGAAAATGGAAACAAGAAACTAAATGGTATACACATATCAAAGAAATATAGTCTTTGGAAACCATGGATACAATAAAAAATATGGGAGTAATTTAAGGCACACTATTTCAATGTGAAGAGTAACCGAAATATCAATGGTGTTAATTTGATTGATTTTAACTAGTACTTGTATACTGTTCAATTCAATGAAAGGTTTTACTTCTCCCATAAAGACATAATTTTCGAGTGGGCAATGTATGATATGATTATGTTAAAGGACGTGGGCAGTTATCACCAAAGAATAAATGTTTGAAACAATTATCTACAAAGAATACCACATAAATGATTTGTATGCACCCTGCATATTTGGAAAATAAAATAACATTTCATGGAATGTGAGGCTTTCTCCCTTCCTAGTGACCATAGCCCTACTATTATAGGCCAAGAGATTGGCTAATCCATTAGTTCTCTACACGCTCATTTTTATTATTGTAGATATTGTAAGGACCCCTTTGATGTGTTTGTATGAGATTTTCATGTATTATTTAACAAAAACATTGAAATTGTGGATATTCATAAAGTGAAAGCTTGCTTACATTTTCTTTAGCTAGTTTAGAAAGAGATGGGAAACTTGTGATAGGAGGTATGACTATGCTTATTAGACCATAAAAGAAGAAAAAAATGGATAAGTGCCAATTTGTTGTTGTGGATAAGAGAGAAAATATTTGCATAAAATCTTATGGATTTCAAATCAACGATGGTATCATACACTCAACAGAGTCGAGCTATGGTGAGTATTGTTTGTATGTGAAAGTCAAAGAGGTATTTTTTGTATGTAGTGTAAATTCTCTGACCATGTTCAAGTATAATCATATCTTAAAACTTGAGTCGCATTTGGAACTCCTTGTCAAAATTTTCAAAATGGGGAAGCTAGTCATAAGGAGACTGACAAATATCCCAGAGCTACAAATACTCAAGAAGGGATCACAGACACTTAGGAATATTTTGGATCAAATGAAAGAAGACATAAAAGCTGATAACTTTTTGCAAACTGCAGGCAACATAAATATAGAGCATTGGGAGCAAGGTGGAGAATCAGACATTATGGATGAGTGGAAGAAACGACCACAAGAGACACATGCCTTTACAAATGTTATAAAATGTACTAGGTGATCTTTATTTCTCATAGATTCCTTTCCCTAAAATTATTTTTTCTTAGTATTTCATTTTTATGCTCTTCAACCATTAATTTAATTCTTTCTTCCCTGAACAATTTTACTAATTGCTCTCAGTGGTCCTGCATTTCAATATTTTTTCTTTCTCTTCTTTCAATTGTGACAGATATGATTCCAGATAATGTAGACACATTTCATTCCATTTCCAACGTTTTTTTATGCTTACATTACGTCATATTTCATGGAAACTACAACACCCCATGTTTTGATCATTGAGATATTACAAGAGGAATGTCATGTGAGATATCCCTTACACCTTGTACTATCATTCTTTGAAAAGGAATATGTAGGGACTACATTGGATACATTTTTTTCCATGAAATGGTATGGAAACATAATTGATGGAAAGAAAAATCTCAAAATTGGCTACTTGTCTGATGTTGTAAAGGATGCTAGTGGGTGGTCTTCTAAATAAGAGCTCATAAAGGTGGATAATTTTTTTGGCATTATGTTGACCACGCTCAATGATCATGGTGTAAGTGTGGGAATAGGGGGAGGTTCAGTCCATGTGGCTCCAGAGATAATCCATGGCTCGATATCGAGGGTTAATGCTCAACGAAAAGTCACAGAGCAGTCATTTGGAAAGGAATCATTATGCTTTAGAAACCTCAAACGACTTCCTCTAGCTCCATGTCTAGAACGTGGAATGTATCCTACAAGACTTGAATCGCTCGATGAATCCCAGTTCACTATATTACTATCTTCACAAATAATTCATGGCTCCATCTTGCGGGTTAGTGTTTGATGGGAATTCATATACCAATCATTTTGCAAGGAACACCTGCATTTGATAATTCTTTACTTTAGGTTCCAGTCTGAAACATGGAATGCATCCTCCAAAACTTGAGTGGTTTTGAATTGATTAAAATGGTTAGTAATTCACGTCAAATCTAGATGTGTAGGTCAATTGTGGTCTAAATAATATTTGAACAAATATAGTGTGTGATATTAAAATTGGTGACTGTTGGATCGTACAGGATGATTTTTTATTTGTTAGATTATTGGGCTTAGCTTGAATTTTGTATCATAAGTTCAAAGTGGTATAATTTATTATGTCTGTGTTGAAACCATTGATGGTTTCACATAGCTCAAAGTCAAACTCACTGAGAATAACTAACCATATGTATTGTCTTGCATTCAAATTAGGTTAGTCAAATAAGTACTTCTATCCACTATGATCATTGATCAAAATGAACTTCCTGCCAATGAGATAATGTCTCAACATTTACAATGCATGAATGATAACTGCCAAATTAAGATCGTGAGTCACATAATTGTACTCATGCTCATTCATCTTCTGTGATTCATAGCAAACCACCAACTATTTCTGCATCAAGACTCCATAAAGTCCTTCCTTACATGCATTTTTACAAACCACAAAGTCCTTATTAGGATTTGCAATCCTCCAAACTAGAGCATTGGTAAGAAACTGCTTCAAATGATCAAATTTGGTTGCACAATCAATGATTCATTCAAACTTCTTTCCTTTCCTCTGCAAATATGTAATAGGATGGCAAATATTGAAGAAGTTCCTAATGAACCTCCTATAATAACCCCTAGTCCCATGAATGATCTAACCTAATTCACATTCTTTGGAGCTCACCACTCCATGATAGCCTTAATATTTTCTAGATCCAATTCTATCCCCTCCTTGGAAACAATCGGTGTATGATGATACTAGTTTGCATGAAATGTAATTATATGTTGATGTCAAGTAAAATGCTAAACTAAAAGCTTAAATAAAATTAAAAATAAAGTAAACATACTTGAACAACACTATACTTCCCATCCAAGGAGGCAAAAACATCACAAAAGTGGAAAAAAGAGGGCAACAATATGGAGAAAAGTAGATCTACAACTGAAAGGGGCTCATATATATGGTCAAGATGCCTATTTTATGGAAAAAAACAACAAAGAAAAATTGACTTTCTAGCTAAAATGACAACAAAAAAACCAACTTATGATGATCAACTAAGAAGAAATTTGAATGATAATGCAATAAAGGGCCTATATGGGGCATAATTGGATTTTTAAAGTTTAAAAAGAGGTTAAATTATAAGGTTTAACTTGTTGGAATAAAAATGAAATGCATCTCTGAACAATAGACTACCAAATCATAAAACACCTCTTTATTTGGTGGAGGTGTACTTCAAACCCTAGAAGGAATTTTTCCTTCCTCCTAGAAGTGGGAAAATTGAAGAGATTGAGCCCTAATGATTGCTAGAGGGATGAGTACCAAAAACCCCTATTGGATACCCAAGACCAAAACTAAGCAAAAAATTGAAAAACTACAAATTTTTAGAAAGTGAAATAACTCACCTTTTTCAATGTTGTAGTCTAGGCAATTGCCTATTTCATGCACTGAGCCACCGCCTATAAGTCCTAGATAGTCGTGTTAGGTTTTCTTCCGTGTCCATTTTTCAAGTTGTGGAAAATCGTGTTATATCCTATGCATCTGGTACCTATAGTTCCAAAACACATAAAACAAATGAAAAAAACAAGTTTTTTTTTGCAAAAAATCATCAAAAAAAGAGAAGAAATGTGAGAAAAGAAATAAAGCCACCATGAAAATTGAGTTAACATAGTGGAGTCACCATTTGTTAGGAGAGAAATTCTGGATCCAAAATATCACTTTTTACCATTGGTGACCAAGCAACCTAACAACAAAGAAAGTGTCAAAATGAACTCTAAGAAACAACCTTCAATACTAAAAAAATGTCTTTATATCTACATAAAAATGTTAGTGGAAATCCTTGCAACAAAAAATGCAAAAGCTAAAAATGGACATTAAGCACCTCATAAATTTAACCCAATAGAAATAAAATGTTTTTTATTAATAAAAATAATGAAATGACACCTTAGGAGTGAAACATAAATGAGTTGGGTAAATATTGTACACTTATATGCGAGGGTTCTTTTGACGTCCCTTACACAAAAAATCACTTCTTCTCTCTCTTAACCATGTGCAAGTGGGAAATGGAATTATGAAAGAGTAAATGCAAGCAATCAAGATGGAGAGATCAAATGTTGTAGGATCAAAATGACAAAGATGATAATGATCATGTGTAAATGGTGGGGGGAACCTCTATATTTATAATAAAATGTTATATTCGACTAGATCTAGTGAAATAATAAATATTTGGTTGACAATATCATGATGTAATCGCTATGAGTATTTTAATATTTTTGGGAGAAAATATTACTAAAATTATCAATAATATTTATTTAATTAAATAACTCTAAAAATAATGATAAATTAAGTTCATTAAGAAAAGTGGCCAAATAATTAATAAATGAAAATGTTTTATTAATTATTTCTAGGAGTATGGTAAAAATAAGTTAGAAACAATTATTGAATACCAATTTAATACTTATTTCATGGGAAAAAAGTGAAATGACTAAGGAATAATAGATAAATAATGATATATTTAATTATTCATGTAGAAATGGTAAAAGTTGGTGAAAATGAAATTAATTTATTTCACATAAATGGGTAAATATGTTAAAGTAGCATGCAATTAATTAAATAATTTCCTAGGTTATTTTCATGTGGGTAGATTAAAAGGAAATAATTTGTGAAAAGTGGTTCACTAAATTATTTCTCAGGGTGAAAGTGTGTTTTAATGTGTAAAACTTATACTACATGCTGTGGTTTGATCATCCTAGTGGGAAATGGTTAGGTGATCACTTTTTGGGTGATAATAAGGACATTAAGGATATTATATTCAAACAATCTAGATAGATAAATTTCATTTATGAAAAGTTATACATGATCATGCTAGAACTCATCTTCACACAGACACATTTGGTCTTCATTTATCTTCCCTTTAGCTCTAATAACACATGATCAAACATTGACCTACACCAATGACCACAATTCCTTTAACAACAATGAAAACACATGTTCAAAGTCCTATCTTCATGACTAAAGAAATCATTTATCCCATTGAAAACATGCTTATGACTAGGAATCTTATATATAAGAAGAAGGTAAAGAACATGAAAGAGAAGAGGTTTTGCTATACTTACTTCTAACTCTAGCCAAAAAAATTAACTTGACCCAAGGAAGGATGGCATAAGGATTCATATCCTTAGCTAAACCATTGGGGGGTAAAGCACACCATCATGTTGTTGAATAAGGATAATTTATTGTGGGATGATAAAGAATTAGAGGAGAAAATGAAACTCAAATATTATAGGGTAGGTCGTCAACCTCAATCTCGAATTTTGAAAATATCTATTTGTCTTGACTAGCGTAAAGAAGAAATAAACATTGTTAAATAAGAATAAGTTCTCAAGATCTTCATAGTGAAACTCAATGTTGGTCGATTTCCAAAACACCACGGGATGAAAGAGTCTATCACCTTGGTGAGACTAAGAGGGTTGAAGATGAAAAAAAAAATTCTAGATTTTCTAGCTCATACTCATATTCTATCTAAATTTAAAAATAATTTCTACACAACCAACCTTCTTGACTTTGTAAGTTAGTAAAAACTGTTTATATTAGCGTCTTTTCTCTAAATGATTTTTGAGCATAAAAATAAAATGCTAAAGAGTTTGAAGCAATCTCTTACCTTCTTAAAGTTTGATATACCATTACATATGTACATATGTACATGACAACATCATAAAAAAAAACCTATGTATATCCATATTAAACTAGGATCTATCAATTATCATGAGAGATCGAATTTACTAATTTGTGATTTTCTAGACTTCAAGAAATTTGATCCCTTTTGATACTTGATACACCATGTTTAAGATGTGTATATGTTAGTTATTATTAATGAATTACCTAACCAATTATTTCTAATACTAAGCATTTCCAAATATATTATTTTTTATTATATATACATCATGTAAGAAAAATGAAAGGTAATGAATGCCATTTATCTCATACTATGCTCACTTATGTGAGTGATGTCATAATTTTTCATGATTGATTCATCTCTATCCAAATAATTGTCTTTAATGTTAGGCTCATCCAAATTTCTTATAGATATGTGAAAATGTGAAGTTGGGTTACACTTTTTGCCCTTTTTTGAGAAAAAACTTTCATTTTTTTCAGTTCTTCAACTTTCTGCAAGCTAAAACAATTTTTCTATTTAGAATTTCATTTTGCGATAAAAATAAAAGTTGTCAGAAATTTTGTTATCTTTCTATTACTTGTTTTTTGGAATTTTTTTATACACATTTGATATGTCAACTTAGAGTTTCTTTGAGTGTGTTTTTTAACAATCAACGGATTCATAAGAAGTCATGTTAATACACAATGTTGTATTCTTTGAAAATTTGTGTTTTTGAGAAACAAAATGTGTTACAACAATCTAGACAGAGTCTACTTTGGTTTCGTCATATTTACAAAGCCAATGGATGCATATCATAATTACTAGAATTTTTTGAATTGGTCCAATATGAAAAACTGCATATTTTGAATATGTTTCGCGACGCAAGAAATTTCTTAACATATAAGCCATAAACTAAAAATATAAAAGCTACCCATTAGAGACAACGGACCAATGTAATGTACCATAATTTTTTCAATTTTTTTTACAATGTATTTTGGAAGATACAAAATTTTGATTTCATTGAATCACAATGATCTTCAGAAATTGTTTGCATCCGTTTTATTACAAAATTAATTAAAATTAGTAAATATTTATGAAATTCCATGAAAGTTATATTTCTTGAAAGTAGATTCAATTCTGAAAATGCTTGTCTTGGTTCCGACAGTTAATTCAGAATTTTTCATGGAGTTTAATCAATCCAAAGTTGCAGAAATGTATTCAGGGCTTGGCTCTGCGTAACTGGTGACGCGTTAGTTCGGCCAAACTCTTAAACAAAGTTCGGCTGAACTGTTTTTTGTGCCAATGGCCCGTTAAGTCAAACGAAAAAGTAGTTCGGCCAAACTATTTCTTAAAATTTCGGTTGAACTTTCACCTAACTTTCCGTTGGTCGGAAAGTACCGCCGAGCCCCTCGAAAAAAACATTTCGTGACAATATAAATTGTCGCGAAATCATTCATTATTTTCACATATTTTTGCACGTTTGGTCTGATTTTATAAAAGTCTTGATCTGATTTTGCAAAGAATTGGACTTTTCTTGGAGGTAGATTCAAAGGACTTTTCTTTGAGACACATTATTTTCATACATTTGATCTGGTTTTGCAAGGAATTGTTTTGGGTTTAAAGAATTTTCTTGGAGGTACATTCAAAAGACATTTCTTGAAGGTATGTGACACAGTTTTTTGGGCTTCATTTTTTTTTTAAGTATGGATTTGGGCTTAATTTCGAAAGGATATTTTTTGGTTTTGGGTTGAAGTAAATCTTTTATAATGATTTTTTAAAATGAGTTTTTGTGTAACTTTTTAGATGAAATTTTTTTGTAGGACTTGGAAGGAAATATTTTGAACTTCGTTTCATTTTTATAAGACATTTTTTTCTTGAATTTTTTAAAGTGTTTTGGATTGGAGTATGTATTTTTTGCAAAATTTTTAAAATGAGTTTTTTTTTTAAATTAAATCTTTTGTGATGTTTTTTTTAATTGAGTTTTTGTCTAAAT
Organism: Pinus albicaulis; assembly: GCA_034641835.2. NCBI lineage: Eukaryota > Viridiplantae > Streptophyta > Pinopsida > Pinales > Pinaceae > Pinus > Pinus albicaulis. The sequence continues at coordinate 1,067,151 of MU968493.1, read as the reverse complement.
TTTTGAAGGAAATTTTTTGAACTTCAAACTCTATTATCATGGGAAATCGAAGGAATTGTACGAGAAAATATGATAAAAAAATAGGCTCTGAGGAACGTAGAGAAGAGACGAGACAATCTCTCAAAAGAAAGATAGAAGCACTCTCAAATATTGAAGGGGAAAATCAACCTCAACTAGAAGTTGAAATAGGTATGTAAATGTAAATATTATGATTTTGATATATTTAAAATTTTCCTAGTGTAAAATGTGAAGCTTAATTTTTATTTGATGAACTAATTTGAAAAATATTTTGCAATGTAAATAGAGAGAGATATTCCTGAAAACATTGATGATGAGATACAAAATTTTGAAAGAGAAAGTAAAAGAGATATTGAACCAATGATTGAAGATGGTGAAAATATTGAAAGAAATTCAAGTGAAGAAATTGAATCACAAGGTATATATATATATATATATATATGTGTGTGTGTGTGTGTGTGTGTGTGTGTGTTGAACACATGCATGTATTATTGAAATTATACATATATTTATTAGTTTAGTTATTTATTGAATATGTAAACTTATTATGTACTATTCATTCGAATATGTACAGATGGAATCAATGTCGATGATGAGATGTTAGAAAATGTTGACACTCACACATATGGAGATTAAAAAGCTTACCATTATATACGATATCGTGTTAACCGCAATTTTGAGAAGTATTTCATAAAGGAAAAGGTGACAGTTCAAGCCCAAATGTTGAAAGGTCTCTTATCATTAAGGAAATTAAAAGAAGTTACGACTTTATTGGGTATTTGAAAATCAACCAAAGATTAAAAAAATGAAGGAAAATATGATACAAAATATAAATAGTGCTATAAATTCAATTAGAATATCTAGACATAAAAATTTTTCAACTGTACGTAGAGCAATACATATGGCAATGGTTTCATCAAGTACTAAAGATAATCGTTTGGTAAAATCTATGGCACGAGCATTAGGAACCTCGCGAAAAACTTTGCACAAACATCAGAAATTTCGGTTGCAAATAGATGTAAATGGTGAACTCACTTGTTGGAGAGCTATTTGTAGGCAACCATACAAAGATAAACTTGGAGAAAATGTTAAAAAAATAATATGTGAATATTGGAAGAACAATTCGCATGTTTTTCCAACTACAAGGCATGTGATGCAAAGAAGAATAGCACGAAATTAGTACGAAGAACATGAAAAAAAATTCGTGGAAACCACTTAGATAGAGTTGTTCAATGAGTTCAAAGAAGAGAATCATGAAATTCATGTTTCAATCAATGCTTTTGTTCAACAAAAACCATGGTATGTAAAAACTATCACCGTACGCAGCACTTGTTGTTGCCGTTATCATGTGGAATTTGAGTTATATTATGACACATTCCTTGATTTTGGTAGAACATTTTGGAAGGATTCACCTCCTCCTTCCACTATCCGTGATTTCATATCTCAAATTCTATGTGAAAGAGAAAGTGATGAACTATTTTACAAAAAGAAATGTGTTGGTGGTAAAAAATGCGATGATTGTGGAAATTTGACTAAATTTCAAAACAAATATCGTACTAATATAAATGATCAATCATTGTCCAACATGAAAGTGAAATGGAAGAGATATGAATATATCCATACATCAATTCAAGGTGCAAATAGTGTTAAAAGAATTGAATTATGAGAAGAAGAAATTTTTGTGATAGACTTTTTGAGAAATTTTGAGGCAGAAATTTACAAATACACCAAGCATTCCCATAGAGCTCGATGGCAAGACTTACAATTCAAAAAATCCCGTGAATTTTTTCCACCAGGAACCATTTTGTTAGTAACTGATTTTGCAGAAAACTACACATTTGTTCCACAAAAATAAATTCAGTGTGAATACTATCATTCTGACCAAGTCTCCATGCTCGTCCATATTCTATATAGACATGTTGAACAAAACATCGATCATATAGAAAGAACCAGTGAAAATCGACATATTATTAAAGAATATCACTTTTATATCAGTGACGATCGTACACATGATGCATATTTTGTACAACATTGTTTTGGAAAAATTTATGATTCCTTGAAAAATCATGGAATAACATTAAACGAACATTGGATATGGTCAGATGGATGCGCAGGTCAATTCAAATCTGCATGATCATTCTTTTGGATGTGTTGTCTTCATAAGAAAACCTGCATTAAACATTGTTGGAATTTATTTGAGACTGGCCATGGAAAAGGAGAACATGACGGTGTAGGGGCATGCATAAAACGAGCACTTCGAAGATATCAAATGAACCTCTCTGGATATCTAATTTTAATTTGAGACTGGCCATGGAAAAGGAGAACATGATGGTGTAGGGGCATGCATAAAACGAGCACTTCGAAGATATCAAAAGAAGTTGTTCAATGGTGCATTGCTGCTCTAAGCCATGAGACTAACCAATCAAGGGAAGTGCGAAGGTACATTCAATTTAATTTTTATTGGATATCTAATTTTAAACAGTGTACATTTATCACAATGATTATCTCTGATTTTATTTTGATATCATATTTACATTCTTCTTTAAATTTTTCATATACAGATTTTTTTGGCATATTGGGATCGAAGACGTATATAGATCAATTGGAAATGACGTTGAAATAGTAAAAGAGACTAGAAAATTGCATTCAATTAAAACAAAGTTTTCTAGAAATGTGTTTGCATTGGATAAAAGAAAATATTCTTGTTTTTGCCATGTTTGCATAGACAACACAAAATCCAATGACATTTGTGAAAACAAAATGTATGTAAAAGATTGGAAACATACAGAGCTAAATACAAAGGGCAAAATCTTTGTTGCAATGTTTGAAGAAATGCAATCAGAGAAGACTAAAATATCATCCGATGGTGATCAAGTTTTTGATATTGTTAGAGAAGGTAACATTTGACTTTCTAATGATAAATATCTAGAAATAAATTTGAATATGTATAATTTTGTTAAGTTTGTTTTATTGTGCAGGATATGTTTTTGCTGTAATTGCACCTACTGACAACGATGAAAATGCGAAGTATTATTTGATGTGTTGCACTGAACAAAAAATGAAATTATTAGAAGACTATAATGATCACGGATTTCCATATGAAAGAGGATCTATTATACTAAAAAGTTATTTTTTCAAAAAAACTAATCAAAGTGGGGATTTTGTTTACTTTGAAGACTATGAACCTGATTTCATAAGTTGTCAATATAGTCACTTGGTGTGTGCAGCACGCATAAAGTTGATCGAGGTTCAATCAAAGAAAAAAACGAAAATTAAGAAATGGAAAATGTCAAAATTCGTTCATGAACGAATTATTGAAGATGGCATTCCATTGGAATTTTTTTGATTGAACTGCCCAACAATTTATTCTCTTTGGATTATATGTTCTAGAACTCCCAGTACTCAATTAAAAATTGAGCTGCCTTGTTATGTTATATGTGCAAGTTTTTTCACATGTACTAATTGTTTTGGTACATGCATACTCTAGTATCAACTGAAAGTAGTTTTTCTATACATGCATTGATGAAAAATGTTGCATGTATTGGATATATATGTGTGTGTGTGTGTGTGTGTGTGTGTGTGTGTGTGTGTGTGTTCTAGAATGCAATTAACTGAAAGTATTTTTTCTATGTGCATTGATGAAAAATGTTGCATGTACTGGATATATACAGGAACTCAATGCACGCCTAGTTTTTCTTGTGGGCCTTTTTGGTAAAAAGTATCCACAATGTAAATAAATCATCCACAACATAATTTTGTACAAATATTCCTTTCAGACAAGAGACTCAAAGCACTTCTCCGACTTTTGGTGGGATTTGACCCACATCTCTATTCCTGATTGAAAATCTAGTACAAAATTTGTCTGTCCAAAGGTCGAATATGTTCTATGTGAATTGATGAAAAATGATGAAAAATGTTGTATATATATATATATATGTTCTAGAATGCAATTAATTATTCAAGTAGTTTTCCCATGTGCATTGATGAAAAAATTTTCACGTACTGAATATATATGTTCTAGAATGCAATTAACTGAATGTCATCAATTTACCAATTTATAAATCAACAAGGCTACCTAGTTGAGTGCATTAATGACACTGACCCCAATTCAACAAACATATATCTACTTATTATATATTTCCAATCAAAATTAAATGGATTTAGAAGGGAAAGAGGCATAACATATAGCCTACGAACTACTTTAGTTCATAGGTCAATGAAGGTATCATCATGTGGGAAAATGTTTCAAGAACACTTGATCGTACTTAAAAGTAATCTTAAAATTGTTTTTGATCTTTACATACTACATACTATTGTTTGAGTGAAAAAAAATTTAAAAACTTACCAAATGTACTTCAACCATCCAAAACTTGAATTTTAAAAACTTTTTGATTATATCAAAAAAAATTACTTCACATGTCATGCCAATTGTAGTTCAACTATCCAATAAAAACATTAAACATTTAACATTATATCACATGCAAAATGTAGATTGAAATTGTATCCAAAACTTAGTTTTAAAAACTTTTTAATTATATCACAACATTACTTCACATGCCTAATGTACTTCAACCATCCAAAACTTTGAGTTTTAAAAACTTTTTGATTATATCACAACATTACTTCACATGCCATGCCAATTGTAGTTCAACTATCCAATAAAAACATTTAACATTATATCACATGCCAAATGTAGACTGAAACCATCCAAAACTTAAGTTTTAAAAACTTTTTTATTATATATCGTGCAACATTACTTCACATGACATGCCAATTATAGTTCAGCTATCCAATAAAAACATTTCACATTGTATCACATGCCAAATGTACTTCAACCATCCAAAACTTGAGTTTTAAAACTTTTTGATTATATATCACAACATTACTTCACATGCCATGCTAATTGTAGTTCAACTATTCAATAAAAACATTTAACATTATATCACATGCCAAATGTAGATTGAAATCATCCAAAACTTGAGTTTTAAAAGTTTTTCAAGATTATATCACAACATTACTTCACATGCCATGCCAATTACAGTTCAACTATCCAATAAAAACATTTAACATTATATGACATGCCAAATGTACTTCAAGCAAACAAAATTTAAGTTTTAAAAACAAAACAAATGATAACACATCATTACATAACATGCCAAATGTAGTTCAAAAGAAAAACATTAATTTATAGATGACAACATTACTAGTAGTTAAACTATCCAAAACTTAAAAGTTTTAAAAACCAAAAAAATTATATAACAACATTACTTCACATTCACATGCCAAAAGTACTAAAACCATCCAAAACTTAACTTTTTGGAACAAAACAAATAATATTAGGACAATAAAATATGTCAAAAAATTGTAGATCTCATAAGTATCAAGTATCAAGTTATATATATATATATATATATATATATATATATATGACTATGCATCTAGATAATATATAAAAAAGTAAATTTAAGACTAGAAATCTCAATCAAATCTACAAATCATGTCCATAAAATACAGATGGATGTATTGTTTTTCCTAGCAGAGTCTCAATCTGTATGCTATCTTGCAAAGCATGGGGAACCTATACACAATGCACATACAAACATTAAAATTTGATGTTTTAAAAATGAGTGAGAATATATAGAACTTCATGTAAAAAACAAAATATAAAAAAAAAAATCATGTAATACCTCATGAGGTTCCCTCTCCATTTGTTCATCTACTACAAATTCCCCCATGGGAACATCTCCAACAGTAAACTGTACAATATACATGTACAGTCATATATATATATTAAAAAATTTCAGATGAAAATGCACATGTGTATATATAAACTTATTTTCAATAATATTAAAAAAAAAAGTTAGACAACTTGTTCAAATGGTTGAAATGGTGTGGATGTTCCTATCTCCGTCGCTAGAGTCTGTGGATTAAAGAAATATTCTATAGAAACCTAAAATTCAAAATTTTAAAAGTATAAAATAACTCAAGATCAAGATCTCAATTTATAATAAAACTTAAATAAACTTCAATTTATAAATTATAACTAAATTAAAAACACACACACACACACACACACACACACACATATATATATATATAAGTGAAAAATTGAATACTTCTGCAGGTGAATTTGGGACATCTCCTAAGAGAGGCTCCAAATGAAAATCTCCAAGAACCTAAAATTCAAAAAATTTAAAATAACTCAAGATATAGATATATATATCTCAATTTTTAATGGAACTTTTTGAGGTGGAATATATATATATATATATATAACTTAAACATAAATTTTAAAAGTGAAAATTTGTCCATACTTGTTGTGGATGTGGCACATCTCCTGAGGAAGTAGAAGGTACATCTCCCAAGGAAGAAGAAGCTATCGCCATCCCAAAAAAATTGGATGGAATCAAAATCTATTAAAACATTTTATTATTATATATGTACATGTACATGTGTGCACAATTATTTATTTAAAAAATATCACTTAAAAAACACTAACATTTGTCAACATATCTTGATGTTGAGACCCATCTTCATTGTTTGAACCAGAGGCCCCGAACGTGATATTAACATTTTCGTCATTCATTATGCTTGACAACTGCAAATGGTTTTTTAACATATAATTCAATACATTTTTGTTAGATTAATGTACATACAAATAAATGTATACATGTACATACAAATGTATTTATTACAAATTGTACACATGTATGTCTTAAAATAATTGAACCCTAAGGTCATTAACACATACTGTTCTCGTGCCCTCTTCCTCATGAAGAATTAAGTCTTTCCAACCATTGCGACAATTTTTTGCATATATTCTGAGATCTTCAACATTCATGTTGTCAATCTCTTCATCTATACAATACAAAAAATTGGCACGTGCATTCTCATGTGCTCTTTGTCTATTTAGACAAACATCGACTCCACCCAATCCGCTGTGAACATTGTCGATGATGACATCCCTTGCTTCTCGACTTATTTGAGAAGTTGCATCCATATTTGACTGCAAAGTTTCGACCCAAAAATGTCGACTCACCAATGGCGACTCAGGGCGAGGCAACTCCACATCTCGCCTAGCGCCCCTATGGTTACACAATCGACCTTTCCCCGAACCAAAAAATTCTGACGAAAGGTCATTGGGTTTCATTTCCAAAAAAAAAATATGCGTAAAACAATTTTGCAAAATAAACTGGAACCTCGTCATTCCATGGGAGCCTTCCATAGGCCGCAAGTTGCCTATCATACAAATAGTGAGATATATCGGGGTGCTTGAAATATTGCACCTTCAGCATTTTTCTTTTTGGCCCTTCTTTGAAATTAAACATTGACTTCGCCATTTCTTTTGTAACTCTTTGTTTTACATCCTCCCATTTATCGGGACCCATTACTATTTCCTTTCTCTTTCTCATGACTTCTACAAATGTATCAGTCATTGGCCCAAGATTTTTGTACACATTTACTAGTTTGCCCAATGAATGTGTAACTTTTTCGAGGCTTTGTCGACTCTTAGCAGGTAGAGTTAAAACTATGAGATCTCTCCGTAATTTTGCATGAAGTTGTTGACACCTTTCTAAGGTGCATTGCGCCATGTTTCTTTCCCATGGTATATCAGAAATGTTGGCCGGATAAATTGTGGTGGGTTGACAACCTTCTTCTTGAATGTAGCGTTCTGCCCTGTGTCTATTTTGACCAACATTTGGAACATTTTCAGCCTGTACATTAATATATATATATATAATTTTGTATATTAGAAAAAACACATGTAAATAAATTTGTACAAATTCAATGAAAAAAATATTGAAATTGATGGCAACCTTGATGTGGTTGGCTAGCATCTTCTCCACCTTGAAACTGTTGAGAACCAGAACGACCCTGCTGAGAACCAGCACCATCAGTCGTTGATTGGCCTCCGAGAGAATAAATATCACCACCTTCACCCAACCTGCTACCACTTATTGATGGCCCTCTAAGGGGATTTGAACCACCACCAACCTCTCGAGAGGAGAGAGAAGCTTCATAAACAAATACAAATTTATAATCAATTGAAAAATACATGCATACATATAAATACACATGTACATATTCATTGATTAAATTGTGTTAAAACCGTACCACGACTGGGTGAAACATGGGCATCCATGGATGGAGTAGAGACCCTTCTCTTCTTATTAGCTCCTAAAAAATAAAAAATGAAACTTATTAACAACTAATTTAACTCACAAAGTTGATAAAAAATCAATTCCATATGTACACACATGTATGGAGATTTAAGATTATATTTAAATTTACCATGAACAACTCTTGATCCCTGAGCAACTCTCGATCCGTGATCCCCCCCTCTCGTAGAGATATGAGATTTTGTTGATCTTCGTCGTTCATCCTCCATGATATATATATCTATGGTTGACATTTAAAATTATTTTTTTAAATAACTAATTTAAAACAAATTCAAAATAAATTTCAGAAAATTAATGTAATTTCAGAAAACACAACTTTCAAACCACTAATTGATGTGTGAAACTTTAAGCAAGAAAGTTTCTTGCTATCCCCTAGATTGGGATAGCAAGAAACTTATATGCATAATTTCCATTTTTCAACCATATTTAATGGTTTTCTTATCCCTGAAAAAAACAAATTCAATATATATATATATTAACATTTATTGTCAATGCATGGGAGAAATGGCACAAGATCATGAGATAAATGACATGTGCATGGTTTATCTTAAAGTTTGACTTAAAAATTTTATGATAGAATTCACATCAAGAATTAATGGGAGGAAGCCTTTAGTTTGTGGGAGAAATGACACATGTACACAATTTACCTTAAAGTGGTTGTGTTTTATAGATATTAAAATGAAGAACTTCTATTTAGATATATTCCAGAGATTGACTATAGGGGCATTTACTAGATATGTCACCTTTCATAAAAGATGAGATCCAGAGGCTACCTGGCCCTTTACAGACTCTGCCTATAGAACTTGTAGAAGTTAGTTCACTACCTATACCAATTATACCCTATGAAGGGTGTAGAGGACCTGTGGAATCACTAACACTACTTTACGTAGACATAAGGGTGTATAAAAATGCATTTGTTTTACATTGGATATTAAAATGAAGAACTTCTATTTAGATCTATTCCAGAGATTGACTGTAGGGGCACTTACTAGATATGCCACCTTTCATAAAAGATGAGATTTAGAGGCTACCTGGCCCTTTACAGACTCTGCCTATATAACTTGTAGAAGTTAACACTACATGTCCCAATTATACCCATTAAGGGTGTATAGGACCCATGGAATCACTCAAACTACTTTACGTAGACATAAGGGTGTATAAGAATGCATGTGTTTTACATTGATTATTTTTCATTTTCAATTAAAAGAATCTATTTGAAACAAAATTTGCCTATATATAAGGTTAAAACGTATGTTTTGTATCAAAACACTTTTTTTCAATGGGAAAATTTTATGGCTAAGTTTTTTTTTTTTTCTCGAAATGTGATACACCACATTAAAATGGGAGATATATCGAAATAATTCTTATGATGTAATAAAATTGTTTCAAGTAGTTTAAAGATATCTAGATCTACATAAATTCAATGAGCATAGATTTGAGATATAAAAGTCCAAAATGGAATAGTTGTTAGTGAAAAAATTATCAATGGATCACTATGGATATATTTGCCTCATTAAAAGGGATATTTCTAGAAGGATAGAAGGATAGACTAAGTTGGAAAGCAGGGAAAAAATCACAATTATATGTTTTAATATGTGCATGTGTTTTACATTGAATATTTTTCATTTTATTAAGAATCTATTTTCAAAACAATTAACATATTCTTTAAGGTTAAAACCTACGTTTTGTATCAAATTAATTTTTGTTTCTAAATACTGTGTGTTTTACATTGAATATTTTTCATTTTATTAAAAATCAGTTTTGTATCAAATTACTTTTTGTTTCTAAATACTATGTGTTTTACATTGAATATTTTTCATTTTATTAAAAATCTATTTGAAACAAATAAACTATGTAAGGTTATAACCTATATGTTTTGTATCAAATCACTTTTGGTTTCAATGGGAAACTTGTATGGCTAATGTGTTTTTCTAGAAATGTGATACACCCCATTAAAATGGGAGATATATCGAAATGATTCCTATGGTGTAATAAAATGGTTTCAAGTAGTTTAAAAATAAAGATGCATAAATTCAATGAGTATAGTTTTGAGATAAAAAAGTCCTAAATGGAAGAGTTGTTTGTGAACAAATATCAGTGGATCACTATGGATATATCTGCTTCATTAAAAGGGATTTTTCTAGAAGGATTTCCACTAAGTTGGAAAGAAGGGAAAAAATCACAATTATATGTTAATGTGTGCATGTGTTTTACATTGAATATTTTTTAATTTATTAAAAATCTATTTGAAACAATTAACTATATAAGGTTAAAACCTATATTAAATTGTATCAAATCACTTTTGGTTTCAATGGGAAACTTTTATGGCTAATGTGTTTTTCTCGAAATGATTCCTATGGTGTAATAAAATAGTTTCAAGTAGTTTAAAGATATAGATGCATAAATTCAATGAGCATAGTTTTGAGATATAAAAGTCCAAAATATAATAGTTGTTGGTGTACAAATATTAGTGGATCAATATGGATATATCTCCTTCATTAAAACAATTTTTTCTAGAAGGATAGACTAACTTGAAAAGAAGGGAAAATATCACAATTGTTTGAGTCCTGATCTTATAAAAGGTTTCCATTAAATCCATCCCTATTATTTTTCATGTGAACCACATTCCCAAACCCACACACCTATGTACCTATGAGCCAAGCCAAGTGTAAAATGGGCTTATTTCATATTCTACTTTAACACATATATGTGATTAATTATCGTTAGAATTTATATGGTAGAAATACATATAAAGAGTAATCCTTAGAATTTATACGATAGAAATACATATAAAGAGTAATTTCCTTAGTATAGATCTATTTTGACTTTAAGGAATAAAGGTAAGTTTTTTAGAAATTTTATCTTAGGAGGTAGAACTAAACCTTCTATAACCCACAAAAGAAACCATGGCCCATGAGCATCACATGCAAACACAAGTTACTCCCATGTTTGAAACACCACCTCACATCGTCATAAGTGATCGAAACCACTAAGCAACCCATACTAAGTTCCTTAAAAGGGATGACTATCATATTTAATGATTGGGTTTATCTCCAAGGTCAAAAGGAAAATCAAATTTAGGAAAGGGAATTAGAATAGAAATTAAGGTAAGACCATGAACTTTTACCCAATATTGAAAAAAGGTGAGCAACCATATATATCTGAAGGAAGTTCAAGAAATATTATGATATAAGAAATATTAAATGAAAATCAAAGTTAGGAAGTTAGGAAAGGGAATTAGAATATAAATTAAGGTAAGACCATGACCTTTTACCCAATATTTAAGAAAGGCAAAGTTAGGAAATGGAATTAGAATAGAAATTAAGGTAAGACCATAATCTTTTATCCAATATTGAAAAAAGGTGAGCAACCATACATATCATGAAGGAAGTTCAAGAAATATTATGATAAGAAATATTAAATGAAAATCAAAGTTAGGAAGGGAATTATAATAGAAATTAAGTTAAGACCATGACATTTTACCCAATATTGAAAAAGGGTGAGCAACCATATATATCATGAAGGAAGTTCAAGAAATATTATGATATAAGAAATATTAAATGAAAATCAAAGTTAGGAAGTTAGGAAAGGGAATTAGAATATAAATTAAGATAAGACCATGACCTTTTACCCAATATTGAAGAAAAACAAAGTTAGGAAAGGGAATTAGAATAGAAATTAAGGTAAGACCATAACCTTTTACCCAATATTGAAAAAAGGTGAGCAACCATACATATCATGAAGGAAGTTCAAGAAATATTATGATAAGAAATATTAAATGAAAATCAAAGTTAAGAAGTTAGGAAAGGGAATTAGAATAGAAATTTTAAGGTAATACCATGACCTTTTACCCAATACAATGATTCGATTTATCTCCAAGGTCAAAAGGAAAATCAAAGTTAGGAAGGGAATTAGAATAGAAATTAAGGTAAGACCATGACCTTTTACCCAATATTGAAAAAGGGTGAGAACCATATATATCATGAAGGAAGTTCAAGAAATATTAAATGAAAATCAAAGTTAGGAAGTTAGGAAAGGGAATTAGAATAGAAATTAAGGTAAGACCATGAACTTTTACCCAATATTGAACGAAGGTGAGCAACCATATATATCATGAAGGAAGTTAAAGAAATATTATGATAAGAAATATTAAATGAAAATCAAAGTTGGGAAGTTAGGAAAGGGAATTAGAATAAAAATTAAGGTAAGAACATGACCTTTAAACCAATATTGAACGAAGGTGAGAAACCATAGATATCATGAAGGAATTTAAAGAAATATTATGATAAGAAATATTAAATGAAAATCAAAATTAGAAAAGGGAATTAGAATAGAAATTAAGGTAAAACCATGACCTTTACCTAAGAAATATTAAATGAAAATCAAAGTTAGGAAAGGGAATTAGAATAAAAATTAAGGCAAGACCATGACCTTTAAACCAATATTGAACGAAGGTGAGAAACCATAGATATCATGAAGGAATTTAAAGAAATATTATGATAAGAAATATTAAATGAAAATCAAAATTAGAAAAGGGAATTAGAATAGAAATTAAGGTAAGACCGTGACCTTTACCTAAGAAATATTAAATGAAAATCAAAGTTAGGAAAGGGAATTAGAATAGAAATTAAGGTAAGACCATGACCTTTTACCCAATATTGTATCAAATCACTTTTGGTTTCAATGGTTTGTTTATTGGCTAATGTGTTTTTATCAAATCACTTTTGGTTTTGAAGTATATTCTGGAATCTTCTGTAACCAATTATTAGGCCTATCAATATGTAATTAGCACACAGTGAATATGAGAAGTTGATAACTCTTTATCTAGTTCTTCTATATAGTCGAATGTTTCTCTCTATCACCATGTGATTATCAGGTTTTTCGTTAGCTCGAAATAATGTAAATCTAATGGTGAATCTTTTATCCAGGAAGAGTTGTTGATTTTATAGAAAATAATAGAAGATATGACTAAGCATTTCGATGAAAAAAGTGTTTTTAAAAGAGTCCCTAGCTTGGTTAAACTTTTAATTGGTCCTGAGCTTAATCAAGATAATGGGATTTTAGTGGAAATGGATATATCATAGTCAATAATTAAATTAATTACTTATTTATTTTGGACTTTTCATGAAAACAAATAAACAATTTTTTTTTTTAAGATAAAAAAACAAGAAAACAGGTCTATCGTTATAACTTATACTAAAATAACTGAAATTTAAAACTTTCAAGTTTCGAGTTTTGAGTTTCTAAAATAACTGAAATTTACAAGTTTCAAGTTTCGAGTTTCTAATATATAGATTCTATAATCTATTTGATAAATTGGGCACATGACCTTGACTTCATACTACAAGTCTCTAACACATATTGTAACCTAAGAACTGTAACCACTTGTTGCATACCAAACTGCAAACTTATATTTTTTGTAAAATTTGGTATTGATTTATATACAGTGATCTTGGATTCCGATATCACTTATATTCTGAGCGATATTCAAGTGATGTGAGTTTGACAGTGTTCTAAGGTGTAAGTTAAGTGATAAAATAACTTAAAATAGTGATATATAAATACATCAGTACTATGGATAATAGCAATGTATGACAGTATGCCAATGATACTCTTAGTATGATTGATTTATATACAATGATCTTGGATTCTGATATCACTTATATTCTGAGCGATATTCCAATGATGCGAGTTTGATAACGATCTAAGGTGCAAGTTAAGTGATAAAATAATTTATAACAGTGATATATAAATACATCAGTACTATGGAAAATAGTAATGTTTGACAGTATGCCAGTGATACTTGTAGTATGACTAATTTATATACAGTGATCTTGGATTTTGATATCACTTATATTTTGAGCAATATTCCAGTGATCTGCGAGTTTGAAAGTGATCTAAGGTGCAAGTTAAGTGATAAAATAACTTATAACAATTATTTATAAATATCATCAGTATTATGGACAATAGTAATGTATGACAGTATGCCAGTGATACTCGTAGTATGATTGATTTATACACAATGATCTTGGATTCTGATATCACTTATATTCTGAGTGATATTCCAGTGATCTGTGAGTTTGACAGTGATCTAAGGTGCAATTTAAGTGATAAAATAACTTATAACAGTGATATATAAATACATCAGTACTATGGAAAATAGTAATGTATGAAAATATGCCAGTGATAATCGTAGTATGAAAATGATGATTTGTACCTATGAGTATGTTATGTGGATGTCATGACAATAGCTCTTTATTGACAGTAATATGGCAGACTTGACAATCATATACATGAATGATTGTGGCTTTGTTGTTATAACAGTAGATATATTATAACAATGGCTTTGTTGATGCATATCTTAAATGATATATATGGAAGTGACTTAAACAATGACGGATGGATTGACCTGACATTTATGTTTATGAAAATATGGCCATGATGTATGACTTCATGAAAGTTATGATTTATGAACACTTCAGAAAACTATAACTATCAACAATAGAAGGATATGAGTTGCTTACCTGGTGGTTCAATTAACGTCGCCGTAGATGATCAGCAACAGAGCAGCAACAGTTCCAGAGCAGTAGCAACGCCAGAGAAATTCGACAAACTATAAGCAACACAACAAAAAAAATGTAAATTATATTAGAAAATATAATTTACGATAACGATCAAAATAATTCACTACGGAAAACCATAACGATCAACAACGAAGAGCTACTTACGGTGGTTCACTTAACGTCACGGATCATCAGCAACAAAGCGGAAGCGAGCGCGAGCCGACGAGCGGCACCGCGGCAATTCAATGAATTTTCGGCAACATAGCGAGAAGAAACAAAGAAATAGCACAAAAAAATAAAAGAAAATTTCACGGCGGTATATTTATAAACAATTCGGTCGAAGCATTTGTTGTCGGTTTCCCATCTCCGGCCAAAGTCTGTTTGCCCACACCATCGGTGTGCGCGTCAATCTAAATGACGAGAATGAGTTCGGCCCCAAATTTATCATAAAAGTTCGGCCAGAACTATCTAATAGTTCGGCCAAATTTCTCAAAATTTCGGGCGAACTATTGCGAAAAAAAAATTTGCCCCGATTCTCCGAGGTGTAACCCAACTTCACATTTTCACCCGGATGTCATCTAAACCAAGTCTATTTGTCCAATTGAAATTGGTTCCATGGTTCGATGAACATTAAATCTCTACGATTATAGGTTATATGCATGTTATTTTTTCATCATTTTTGGCAAAATTATGCTTATGTTTTGTTTCATATCAATAAGTTTTTTTCTTAAGATATAGCTTCAATTCATGTGCTTAATTTCTTTGTAAAAGTTACATGTAGTCTAAAGTACTCTATTTTATTTTCTTGTTGATTACTTTGGACATAAGTGGAATATTTATTTTAATTTTTTGGAACCATTCTTATCATTTGCTTTGTAAGTCTAGTACTAATGTGTGTGAGAGAGAGCTTATTGGAAATAATACTTATAGTTTCCATTATAATGTAGGAATGGTAAAGTTATTGATACAATAGCTTCAACGATGAGATTGTGTATCAATATATTTTAGATGTGACACACATATATATTTATCAACCTCATATTAAATTGCTATGAAATTTGTTTATATATATATATATATATATATATACTATATTTACACGAGTTCCCGATACGTGGGTACTTAAATTACGGGGAAACGAGTATCACGTATGGCTAGAAGCTTTGCTCAAATTTACGAAACTTTAAGTTGGGAACGTCAATAATATAATATATTAAAAATAAAAATAAAATAATTTAAAGGTGCGAAATTAAATTCCACCATGCGAGATTCCATGTTGCATTGAAATATGTAAAAGATTGGACATTGAAATGTTGCCCGGAAAAAATCAAAGTATCAATCCATCAACAACTTGCCAATAGAAATTATAGGTGAAGAAACATGTGGAACTCTAAACCAAAAAAAAAGGTTATTATTATTATGTGATTTCATGTAACACTATATTATATTCAATTTTGAAATTCAAGTTTGGAAATTTATAGAGATAGGCGATTAACACACTACTCTTTCTCTTTACGCCATCATTGTAATTTGTTGAATCTTATCATTAAAGCTTCAAGATAGGCTTCAAGAAAGTAGAGTTATTTGCAATTGTTGAACTTCAAGATTTGCAACGAGAAGGCACTTGAGAATGACTAGCAAGTTTGTATATATTTTGTTGAAATATTTGGTAGATCTCCATATCTCTGTTGCTTTACATAGCCCATGCGGTCAATCCCACGACCTATCATGTATTAGTTATGAAATAAACAATTGGTACCCTCTACTTGCTCAAAATAGGTACCCAAAAGTTGAAAATCTGCTTAGAATAGGTATAGAAGATGAAAATCTGCTCAAAATAAGTACCCGAAACGTCAAAATTTGTAGTAGTGAAGCTCCCAAAAGCTCCAAAGTACCCTTTGAAGCTCCCAACAATTTTGGAAAGTTTCCTTCAAGCTCCCAAGCTCTCGGGAGCGGGGCGTGGGGTACGTGCTCTCCGATGGTGGGAGCGGTACCCGTGTTACTATGTATATATATATATATATTCTAAAACATCAATTTATTTTTTTTTTCTCTTATTTATAAAAACATAAAAATAAAAATAGAAACGAAACAAAAAAAAGTCTTTAATAAAAAAACATAAAAAAACTAAAGAAAGAAAAAAATATAATCGTTAATAGATTTATGAATGAAAACACGTGGACAAAAAGTTCATGAAATTATGGAGAATAACACCATGCATTCAGGTGGAGGATGAACAGACAATTCTTATTTTTTTTTCAATATGATGCGAAAGTCAATATCTAATCATCTTATACAGAAATGTTATCATATAGCTTATCAAGCCTTGGCCCTAAGCAATAGAATACAATTATTAGCAACCTTTTAATTAAACTTTTTACATGTCGTGATAAACTTACATCTGATGGATTTTATTGTTTTAATGTTGCTCGTCTTCCCAAAGTTGTATTGTACCTATACCAAACACAATATGAGTCATAACTATTTTCTCTATTTGCTGGAGATTTCCTGTATTCACCAGATAAGCCAAACGCTAGAAACAAAAAGGTTAAAAGTTCAAAACCTTAACTAATTCCCATCGTCAAAGGTCATTGTGGCCGAATACATCTCCTCGAGGACAGATTTGACAGAAATCTGTCGTTGAAGTTGTGTATACGGTGTTGGATTCTAACTCTCAATTTATTGCTAATAACAGGGATATGAAGGAGTAGAGTTCTATATATAGAATTTATTTTTTATCGAGTATCCCATTGAGTTACACAAACTCTCAATTTATTGCTAATAACGGGATAACAAGGACTAGAGTTTAGAATTTATTTTCCTGAGTATCCCATTCAAGTTACACAATAAGGTTGTAGTAGAGAGCTCATAGTACAATATATTTTATATCTGAGCAAAAATCATTGTGTAGAAGGCAAGGACCAATGTAATCTTAAGTATTCATGTTAGTTATTGGGTGATCTGTGTTGTTATCTCATCTCCAACAACCAAACAAACATTAGACCATTTGTCATAAATTTTAATTTCCTTTCAAGCAACACTAAATCCCCAATGCTGGTACAGAAACTTGTATATGAGTGATCAATGTTATTTTAGAGTTTATTCGGAGTGCTTGATAGAAATTATTAATATTTTTTTACTGAAATTTAATTTTCATACATAATATGTAAAGGAATAAGAAGTAAATATTGAGATATTTCTTATTTTTCCAAAAACATATTATAACAATTTCGGATATATTGTAATCACCTTGCAAACGTTGTCGTCATCATATACAATAGTAAATTTGATATTTTTATACATTGTTCAGAAATTCATCATATTTAATAGTACGGTTGATATTTGTATACATTGTAGAAATTCATCATATAGAATAGAAAAGTTGATTTACTTATATATTTCTCATTTACTTATAAAGTTGAAAGTTGAAAGTTGATTTAATTATTTTCGGCGTGAGTCAAAACACATAGCATATGAATTCACATATCGGGCATATTCACAAAGAAAAATAGCATATGACTTCACATGTGAGGAGTATATTCACAAGCAAATAGCCTGCGACTTCACATGTAAAATATATTCACAAACAAAATTAACATTATATTTAAGATTATTGTTGTCAGATAAATCCTCTCTACGTAAGGACGGAGGTGATCTACGTAGCCTAGAATGGGTAGAAACACTAGATAATTTCTAATGGAAATCTCTCGTAGCTAACATTTACAATGTGGCAAGAAAAGATATAGAACTACCTTTTCCCAACGCTACATCGAATCCGTTGATGATGACCTTGATCCATGATCATTTTAGGTTCGCCCCCTCCCTACGATGGCACACGAATACTTTTGTGGATGATCGAAGGGAAACAAAAATGTAATCAATACATAATAATCGTAAAAATTAGCTATCTAGCAGAGATAAAGTATTAGAATATTTGCATAAACAATTAGACAAATATAGAAACCAAACTTGAGTCTTTATTGATAAATATAAAAGGAAGAGCTTACAACCCAAGCCTTGATGTTGGAGGCCTTGTTATATGTTAATTTGGGCATCATCTAGAAGACTTGGTCAAACTAGACGTCATCCCAGGACCAATGAAATAGGATCTATCATCCTCTTATATTTCGGTTGCTATATGCCAAGTGAAGAACATTTCATTCATGTCTTCTATTTTGAGATTTCCAAGATTTGAAGTATATGTTATATAACCCACTAACTCACCAACATTCATTTGCGAGGGACTCGCTGCATTGCGGTGCCCGATCCATCCATGTAAGGGTGCCTTTGCGATGGACTTCCCGACACTTAAGGGTGCGTTGGTCACCGGGAGAAGAATTCTCATTGTTCGGGGAATCTCCACATGGCCGGTCACCTTAAAAGGGCCCATAGGTTTCAAACTTGGAATCCAAGTGTCCATATAACACCTTTGAACTTGGAAACATGTCTTGCATATTATTATAAAGTCATTCATTGAGAAACTACCATTAGTTTCTCTGTAAATTAATTTGTCATCTTAGTGCTAGCAAGAAAGAATTTTGTGCAAAGTTATGTTGTTGGATTCTCATTTGATAAGAGAGTAGAAACCCTGTGCTCTATGATGTTGAGATGATCTTGGATGTGATGGTGTTGGAATGAATTTGGAGCGGGTTGAGGACCAATCGATCCATTGGTTGTAATCTTCTACTCCTACTCTTTAATAAATATTGTTGTTCACTTCCCCATACATATGTCTCCATTTCTTGTGCGATGTATTCTTGAATGATGTATTTATTTCGGATCTAATCGCTTGATTTGAGTAAGATAAGTAGATAATTGTATATTGTATGTTGTTTGTTGTTCTCTTTTCATGTTTGCGAGGATCGATCTAGCAACTAGAGTTGGATTGAGAGTGACGACAACAACGACGGAAAGGAGAAGGAGAAGCGAAAGAATCACCAGTGAAGCTCCTTTCCCATTATGTATATCTGCTTGTTTTAGAGAAAATAATAGTTATTATTTCTCTTGTTGTTCTAAGGGATAAACTCTGCTTGATTAGGGAATTTTATTTATACGTAGATCATAATTTTGTATAGCAAATTGACGACTCCTTCAGGAGAATCCTATCATTCCTGGTGTTTTTTCCTCTATTTATCTTCATCGATAGCATCTACTTTATGTTATTAGTCATTTAGACAAATTTCATTAGAAGTGTGTCTAGTTGGTTAATTTTTAAATCTTAGTTATACTCTGATACACTCTTGGTCAAGACATGAGTACCTTTGCGATGCAACATCTCCCATTCGAGGGTCTTATTTGCAATGCAACATCTCCTCTTAGAGACTAGCATTTCCTCCTCAACAAACCAAATTCCATAAAAAAATTTCATTGCTTTTAGTTTCGATACATTTATGTTTTGTTGTATTCTCGAATCGATACCTCTTAGAGACAGGTAAACTTTCTTTTTCTTCCTCCTTTGAAAAGTAATTTGTTCAATGTTTCAATAGTGTTTTTCTTTATCATTGGCAAAATCGAATTCAAAGTAGTTCATTCTGCATTAGATCAATTATGTTTTTCAAAAGGAAATTTTGTTTTTATTCCTTGTTTCCTATAGGAAAATTATTACTTCCATTCTTCATTTTCATAAGAGAAATTCTTGTTTCATTCTTTGTTTCTTATGAAAACACTTGTTTGATTGATTTATGCATATAGTTTCCTTTCTTTCATTCACATTAAAGGGAGATGAAAAGAAAGCATGCAAGTGAATATAGTGAATTATGTGTGTTGCATAGGAACGAGTTAGGAAAGTTGTGCATTTGATTTGTTCTATTTGTTGTATGTTCAAGCGTTGCTCTTTCCCTTTAGTAGCTAGGATTTTCATTGAAAAAGGCTCGAGTTGAAAAGTTTTCTTATCATTTAGTTTGCATTTTAGGAATTTCCATTACATCACGTGGTGAGCCTCAAGAAAAAATTTTTTAAACAATATCAACATAAAGTTTACATCAATCCAACCTAAGAAAACATTGTAACATTAACGATAATATTAGAAGGTATAGGCTAGAGACATGTTCCCGGCGTCGTTAAACATAGCGATTGTTGCTAAATTATGCGATACATTCCGAGTTTGATACTTCAATCCACGTACGTAAGTATCGGAGCTCGTCCACGTACCTTCGGTATATAGGGAAATTTTCTAGTATGAAAATTATAAGGGTGCTCTCCTTGTGTGGTTTCACATTAGACAACTCTAATATAGACTTCGGCATCCATGTACCTTCGGGTATATTTGGGAGGAAACATTTAGGTTAATATCCATCCATAGGTAGCGAGTTGGCCACCTTGTAACTTGTGATACATCAAACACAACATTCGGGAGATTTCTTGCACGTACTCCTTGGTTCACGAGGAGGTATTCCACTTTAATTCACAATTACTTGGTAAACCTTTTTCCTAGAATTACCATTTTATTTTGTTTATTTTTTCATAAAAGTGTCCCGGTCATCATGGAAGAATAACATCCATTTCCCCATCGTTCGCGTAGAATAGCACTTAAGCCACATTTACCATCGGATGTGATTTACGGTCGACGAAGGTGACATCGTTCTACGAAACCGATTTCTCCGATGCCTGCGGTGCGATATCATCATCACATATACCAAAGTTGTCTCGTGTTTTTTTTATACAAAGATTGGTTCGTCCATTGTTGTCGAGATAGAGTCCTCACGGTTACATGTGGTTATGATCCATCCAATCGGTGATACCATACCTCACGACCCCAACGTTGTTCAGCGGAGATTGATCCAAATCCCATCGTTATTTTACCAAAAAATCTAGATACGAAGTCAAAAAACTGGAATTTGTTCTGTGTATTGGTCACTCCACATTCAATTGTAGCCATTGAGTCTCCCATATCGCGCACTCAACCACCTAAAATATATCTCGAGCACGACGACGAAATCCTTCCACCTAGTTTGATTTCAATTTGAATAAATACCACCCGAGACGAAACACCTTCAACTCCAACTCATTTTGGGAGGACATTTTCTTTACGACTATTTTCCTCTAATCACCTCCTGCTTTGCTTTCTTTGATCCTATGTCGTCGAATTCCCCGTAGATCCCATATGGTATACATTGGGTTGTATGAACATGGCGGTTGGCCACCGTCTATTACGGTTGTCACATCATCTTATTGTTGCTACCTCGTCGATGTTCACCACATCACCGAAAGTCACATCTATGGTGGTCCTTCGGTCCCACCTAGTTACCAATCTTTATCTCGAACCTTGTACGGTGCATCCTTAAACCCCATGGACTTCACCCATGTTATCATCTAGTATTCTATCTGGTACATCTCTAATGAGTATTGCACGACTTGATCCTTTATATACATCTTAGGTGCAATATCAAGCTTGTCCATCGAGTATATTCCATCTAGTACAATATCAATTGGACTACCAACATTTGGAGAACATATATTCCATATTGTTATACTCCTCATGCTGGGAGGCAACCTATGGTCACCCATTTTGAAAATACTCCGCCATTATATGTTCGTCCTAATGTTGGAATAGCTATTTGTCAACGCGACCTACTCAAGCCCATTCAACAACAAACGGTTCTGCATTCATATCAATCGGTTCAACTTTATTGCATCCACATCTACTCCACTTGTTAATACATCATTACCCTTGTTACGGGCTCGGAATGTTGTACCTCAAGCTGTCTTAGGTGGGTCCTTCAACCCAGCCCTCAAGTATTGGGCCCTCGATTTCCAACTCTTCGGTTGGTTTTACAACAACCACGTTTGTATCCGAATTATTTATCCACAAGCTAGATTACCGTATTATGGGATGTCATAGGCACAATCGAGACTTACTGTTCACAACCGAGTCCAAGTTATTCTAGTTTGGGCTATAATATTGTTGGGTAGATACCTTGGTAGCCACAATCGCAAATGCCACAACCATCTTTCCAACGACAAGCGAGATTACGCAAGTTTTGGTCAATATAATCTTTGAAGTGTTTTCTTATCAAAACAACTCCCTATACGGGTTACCAACAACAAATTCCTTATGTTGGTGCTCGAAAGGCACATTTCCCAAGAAATTCCATCTTACATTAGTTATGCTCAACTTGACTTAAATCGGCCAGTTTCCCTTTGTTGCAACTTTATAATTACCTTATTTAAATTGGCTTACCAACAATCCAATAAACTATGCTCCTTGGTGGCCGGTGATACGGCATACTTACTACCCTCGAGATATTCCTAGAAGTTCAATGGAAACCTTGGAGAAGACCCCTTGACGCATGTTATGACTTATCATTTTTGGTGATCATACGACTCCTTAAATGATGACTCCGTTCAGAAACTACACCTTTTCAGCGTAAACTCGGTGGTCAAATGAGAAGTGGTACATTGAGTTACCGCAAGGATTCATTTGATAATTTCAACGCCTTATCTACTACCTTTCTAGCCTACTTCCGATTACCCATACTATGTATTGTAACAAAACTCTTCACCAATTTAAAATATGCCTTCTCACATTTCTGACCATATTCGGGAGTGGCGTCTTCATCGTAGAATGGTCAAAACATTTGTTTCTAATCAACTCCTTATTTGAGTGGTTCATTAAGTCCTTGCTACCATCTATCATCGAGGATGTGGCTAAGGGTGGCGTCTTCACTAAGAGGCGGTCATTTCTTGTGCCCGGTACTTATATTTTATTTATACTCATTCTGGCATGCTCTATGAGAAAATTCCCAACACGCAGAGTAGTCCTAATTTTACTATTCCTCCTCCCATCAGGACTCTCGTGTTGATCGACGGTATGATCGGTGTTGCAAGCACACACCACTCTACGCATCGACCTTGCTCATCGAAATTAATGTTGTGTCATATGACGAAGGAGAAAAGTTACGAGTAACTGGAAGTATGAAAAGTGGAAAGTGAAGAAGAAACAAAATTCAACCTTACGGGAATGACCATCTTATAAAAAAATTGGAAACGATCGGAAACCTCGTTACCCTTGCATATGTAATGAGGAGCACTTTTTAAATTTGTCCTACGTGCCAAAGTCTCAAAATTTCTTAAGACCTCAAATGAATGCACGGTGTTGACGGATCCATTTCCAAATCTAGACATGAATATGGTTGCTATGAATCGGCTAGCTCCCCAGTTCTTATGCTATACGTAACGAAGCCAAAAACTGATGTTTTCATTTCGTGCGAAATAAATATTTCGGTAGTCGGAGCTGCGATCAACCTACTATCTCGACCATGAATGTTTGTCTACAAAATCTATTCCGCCAGCGTATTCACGGAAGGTTAATAATTAAGCCATAGAGAGTCATCCATAAATCCGCATTCAATCCTCGAGCCGAGCTGCTCAAGTTATAATATAGTTGAGAATATACGGCTCAATCCCCTTCATCTATGTCGACACTTCGAGGTACTTCAAAATTGTCCCTCCCGGAAGTAGGCTTTGTTGTCGGAAATTGGTGGAATCGATCGCTTGATTCCAATCTTGTAGTCTTTAATCATGCGGGCTATACGCCATAATTTCCGATGAGATTTGGAATTCTCCATCCAAGTAAATGTTCTCGATCACCTCTTTCATCGTAATGTTATTGATGAGGAGCATCATGTATTATGTCTCTAAGCGTTTGCTGGAAGTCACTTGGCTCGCCACGCTTATCTCGATCACATGACGTTGAACTATCATCAATAAAATTCCTATTGAACTACGGGGAAAAAACGATGAACTATTGAATTTGAGGTCGTTGATGTACCCCTTATTCCCAACATTTTACTCGGAAGGCCATGCGTTTACGCTATGAGTGCGGTCGTCTCTAATCATTTTAGAATGATCGCCTTTTCCTCATAAAGGTGTTATCACGGTCATAAATCAAACATCCTTCTTTTCGTCGAGTTCCCGGGTAACTAGAAGTGTTACGGTAGTTCATGAAACCCTACTAGCACTTCAAAACATTGGTGTAGGACTCTTAAAGGATTTTTTTCACTCATGGGCACCTTTGCATTACCATCGTGTGTGACGTTGGCGGGAATTCCAAGCATAGAGACTTTGCTACATGATATATTCCACTCCATTTGGCTTAAGGAATATTACATATGATTCTAAAGTTGTTATCATAGATGAATTTCTGTCTACCCATCCTAATTGAGTTGGCATAGCAATCAATACGCATGGCTTGGGCGGCGCATACGAAATCATTATCGTTGATCGTTTGGTTTGATTGTTTATTAGATTTTGGTACTCCATATGATATTTTTTCATCCACTTTCTTGATTGATGAGAGCATTGTGGAATCCATGATGCCAAAAGGAGAACCATGGGAAGATCATCATCATCATTCCCATCTTCGAGTTACGAAGAATATGAAAATCTAAGCTGAATTATATCACCCATTAATCAAAACTTTCGTTTCGAATTCTTTTCCCATTAATGCAATCAAATCGAACGAGAACTTATAAAATATTGAAGAAACCATTTCTATTGATATTTTGATGAAGCCCGACGTTGTAGAAAACATTCATGTCGGTGTGTCTTATTCTCCTTGAGAACTCGAAACTTATTGCTCTTTGTTTCAAGAATTCGAGATATTTTTGTTTGTTCTTAGAAGAAAATGTCGGGCACGGATACTAGTATCATTGAACACACCATTAAAATGTACCACGATGTCGAGGTTGGTACGTCATCACGAAGAAAGGTTGTTGCCATTAAAGTAGAAGCTAAAAACCTTTTTAAAGTGTTTGGTTTCATTTACCATTTGTTAGATTACTAATTGGGTTTCCTATATTGTTCTTGTCATGACAAAATAAGGTACAATCGAGTGTGCGTCGATTATCGGGAGGTCAATCTTGCTTGTCCAAAAGACAACTATCCCTAGTCCCTTTATCGACTGATTATTGATGATTGTGCCGGATGTGAAATATTTTCATTCATGGATCTATTCTACGATTGCAATCAAATCAATATCGATCAGAGGACCAATATAAGACATAATTCATCTATCCATGGGGCACATTCGCTTTATCATAAACTCCCATTTGGTTTAAAGAACGCTAGAAACATTTTAGAGAGCAATGGATTATGCTTTCAATGACATCAAGCACATTGTTCAACCTTATCTAGATGATTTACCCACACATTCATGGCCTTATTGATCACCCTATGAATTTTGAGAGGAAGTACATCTTTTTTTATGCGCATCGAAACTACAAAATATGCCTCAATCCACATAAATGTGTGTTTTGTGTTAGTTACGAGTCGTTTTCTAGGATTCGTCATCTCAAAAGAAGGAATTTGAATCGACCCATTGAAGGTCCATTCCATTGTTGATTTTCCTACGCTATCAAATTTACTTTAGTTATAGAAACTTCAAGGAAAGGCTAACTTCACCGAGCGGTTCATACAACTATGCCGAAATGGCTAAAGGATTTACTCGACTCTTGAAAAGGATTCCCTTCCATTGGGATAAGGTTGTGCAAGCTTCTTTTGATGTTTTCAAGGAAAGGTACACTTATCCAAGCATCATTGATGTATCCCCACAATTATCGATGATTATTTCTTATGTATCATCTGATTGATACACCCATTGCTATAGTGCGAGTCGAAGAATATGGGATAGAACATCCGATATATTATTTGAGTTGTAATCTCAATGATACGGAAGTGAAGTATTCATATGTCGAAAAGCTCACCTTGGCGACGTTCAAGCTATCCAAAGATTTCACCATTATATCTGTTCCGGAAGACCATTGTGATTTCGGATTGCAACCCCATGACATAC
Source organism: Pinus albicaulis (assembly GCA_034641835.2). Classification (NCBI taxonomy): domain Eukaryota; kingdom Viridiplantae; phylum Streptophyta; class Pinopsida; order Pinales; family Pinaceae; genus Pinus; species Pinus albicaulis. The sequence continues at coordinate 1,040,599 of MU968493.1, read as the reverse complement.
ATTCTTTCACGTCAATTACTAGGGAAAATATTCAAAGTGGAAATTAATTGTACGGGAATTTGATTTGGAATTCATAAAATCCAAGTCAAAGAAGTATTTAGTGTTGGTTGAACTTTTATGCAACCTTCTCGATATTAATGTTACTATATTATAACCAACAATTCACGATGAGTCTTTGTTTTGATTGAATAATCTAATCCTTGGTATCGGGATTTTATCATTTATCTCCAAACCCGAATTTTCGGCTCGATATATCTCGCTCTCCATGACAACGTGATGGAAATGCACCAACCCAAATATTATTTGACCATCAACGATACAATTTATCATTGTGGATTCGATACAATTTTTTAAGGAGGTGCCTCACTCATGAGGAGGCGAGAAGGTCCTAAATGATTGTCATGTTGGGGCTTGTTGTGGACACTTGTCTAGATATACTCTTGCGCATAAGATGCTCAACGTCGGTTACTTTTGGCCTACCATATTTCGTATTTGCATCCTCACGGTCAGAAGTTGTCATGCGTGCCGGATATTTGATGCGTAAAATCCACGCGCCGGTGTCGATGAATCCTATTATCGTTGTGGGACCATTTGCAAAATGGGAGCGACTTCATGACACACAGCTCTTGTTCATCCGGGAGGCATGGTTATATTATTGTCGCGGTAGACTAATTTACCAAGTGGGCTAAAGTGATGCCTACATCCAATAACACGGGCGAAACAACCGCATTATTCTTTGAGAGTTTAAACCTATGTGATCCATATCTAATTTATCATAAATTTTCTAGACAATCACATTATCATTTGAGGAACCGACGCGTTTCAAACTACTTAGTGTAGTTAATCATCGGGGAATGATATGGATGATCTAGATCATTCATTAAAAATAATGCGAGAAATGCAACGGTCAATAAAATAAAGCACCACCAAGAATTAATGAAAGGAAAGTTAAGGAAAAAAAAAAAACACAAAGTAAAAGATAAATAAAATAATAATTAAATAGAGAAAGAAAATTGGTGAAGTAAGAAAAAATAATAAATAAATAAACCAATCCTAACTTGTGGGATTTAGTCAAATTAAAAAATAATAATAATAATAATAAATAATAATTAAATAAAAATAAAAAATAAAATAAATAATTAAATAAATAAATAATAATAGTAATAATAAACAAATAAATAAATAAAAATAAAAAAGATAATAGTAACCCAAAATGCAACCATAAAATCACAATTAAAAATCCCTAATAATAATAATAAATGAATGGGGATAAAATAACCATAGTGTAACTAGAACTATATTATTTATCTGAAATAACCATAAATGAAATTAGAAATAAAGGCAATAAAAACTATATGCGAAGAGAGATAACCAAGGAAAGAGGAGAAAGAATTAAAGTAAGAGAATAGGGACGAGAACCCGGCAACTCTTAATTTTCGAACCATCATCCCTATTTAGAGTATGAGATATTTTCTCAATTTCAACCGTTACTCTAAATTTGTAGTGATGAAATGATCGACACTAGCAGTGACCTTGGATTCCTCCAAGAAAATATGGTGCTTAGTCATCCGGACATGCTCAACAAGAGTAGAGGACGAGTCCTACAATGTCTAATATCAATAGCGTGCTCTTGAATTCTCTTATTAATAGAGCCACCGGTTTCCCCAATGTAGGGAATCCCACGAGAACATGGGATCAAGCAGACACTCTTCATGCTTTTAGGGTCCAACAAGTCCTTAACATATCTAAGGGAACTACGAATGACGTTCATAGGTCTAACAATGGAAGATATCATATGTTTCCTTAATATCTGGTCTATTTTGTCGGTAGTACCATGTATAAATGGAAGTGGAACACTACCAACTAACTCACCCTAATATTTCTTGATGCTGGGAACCTTTTCACAAACGTTAAGGAAAACTTTTATACCTTGATGCTTATAACCATTCATTTTAAAGACTTCAAGGAGATGAAATTTTCTTCCTCTAATGCTCATCATACGAGACCTTTAAGAGCTCTAGTGGCTAGTGTTTGAACACCAACCTTTTGAGATGGAAAATGATGAGAATTAGAGTGAAGATACTACTCCGTGTGGGTTTTTTATATAGTCATAGATCATGGTAAGAATTTTCGCAATCACATGATGAATGAGTTGAGCACCAAAATTAGGATTGTCGCACTATATTTCTACTCCTTATTATCCACAATCCAATGGAAAAGTTGAAGCTATCAATAATATGCTTAAGCGAATGCTTCAACAAACGATACGATTTCATAGACGAAATTGGTATTTGATCATGTACTCGTCTTTGAGGGCATACCAAACCTCGGTCGGAAGTGCGGCTTGGATTTACCCCATTGAATTGTTGTATGGTCTAGAAGTTGTCTTGCCTATCCAATGTCAAATAACGTCATTAAAAATCATTGTTGACTTGTTACATGACACCTCTACTAAAGAAGTGTGTTTTTAACCTCATCCATATTAATGAAACACATCGTGAAGCCACATTGACCAACGAAGCGCGCCAAGAGACGAAGAATCAAGGCACAATACGACCAACATGTCCAGCCTTGTGTCTTCTCGGAGGAGTGACACAGTCTTACTTTTATGATCGGGAAGTTGATGTAATAGGTACGAGAAGAATTTGAGCCATTGGCATGACTCCTATATTATTAAAGAGTTCTTGCTAAAGGGCACCTATGGGTTAGTAGATTATGATGGAATTTTGTTGGCGATATAGTCTTGTTGTCCTTGATGGTAGCAACCCACTTGATGAAGATGATGGCAACCTACTTGATGAAGTTGTTCTTTACTTGATGGACTTGGTAATGATGGAAATACGATGTGATATGATGTAATGATGAAAGGAATTTCGGTATGTGTTGAAACAATGATGAAAAGAGTGTGTCTCAAGGCATACGCGGATTTGTCTAGACGAGTAGCGTATGCACGCGAAACAACGTGCCGAAGTCGCGCATGGGAAAAAGCGCTCTAATTGTAAACTAGGGGTAACCACCATAGGTATTGACCCATTGTATTGAGTAATGATTCGTCTATGTGACCCCGTCCGGGGAATACCATCAAAAGTAATGTGGTTTTGGCTCATGGTATTAATAAGGGTAATCCTATATAAGGAGAAGAAATTTATTGTGCAAAGGGTGAGTAGGGGTGGGCTTTAATGAATACTTCACTGCGGAATATATACGTATGGTTAAATTAAGTTGCTCTTAATTGATAGACTACGAATCTATGATGCATATATGAACATAATGAAGGTTAGAGGATCTCTAGATCTTGAAATGGTGAATCTCTTGGATGATCTGAATAGAAGTGATGAAGACCTGGCGCAAATCAGTTGAAGAAGTTGAAGAAATCTGGGTAATTTTAGATATCTGATCTGTTGTGAAAAATTTATCTTTTATAGATCCATACGCAGGTTGGTTTCGTGAAAAGCGCATGTATACGTGGCTCTGTTCAGAGAAAAGAGCGTATGCGTAGTTAGGATTTATTTGAAGAATTTACTGAAGCATACGCGGGTTGGTCTTATGAAATGCGCGTACATACGCGGGTCTGATATACTAAAAGCGCGTATGGAATTTGAATTAATGGGGTCTCAAAGTTGAATGTGTTTCTGAATGTCTGATCTGAATTCTGGGTTAACTCTGATATTCTGGTTACAGTGGGTTCACTGTTCTGTTTGTAGCATTGGGAAAAGTATGTTTATTGAAGAGTGAAGGGTTGTGTTGGAGCTGTTGGATCCAGTTTGAAAATTGATGAAACGTGGTCTGCAGTGGATCTAAGGGTTGAAGCCTTCAGTCTAATAATATCAGCAGAGGCTAGTGCTAATATCAGGGGGTAGTAGCTCCCTTCTAGGTGAGACTGGTAAATGAGTGCAGGGGGTTGAAGCTCCCTCTCAGGAGAGGCTGGTAAACGAGAGAAGGTTGTAGCCTTCTGCAGGTGGGTGCCTACGTGTTGGTATAAGTCTGCACCAGTACATGATTGTAAGAATTTTTTCTCTATAATAAAATATTGAACGCTGAGACAATAGCAGCGGTGGTTTTCTCCCAACTTGGGTTTCCACCTAAAAATCGTGGTGTTCATATGTGATGCTTTTGTGTGATGTTTCATTCTGTTATTACTGCACTTGTCTACTGCTATATAAACATCTGATGAATGAATACATGTAAGGATCTTAGTAAAGAATTGATTGTTTATTAATATCTCTGTGCATACGCGAGTTTCATAAAGGGTATCCACGTATATACGCGATTATGTATCAGGAAAGTAGCGTATGGGTTTTAGAAGCAAGAAAAAATAAAAGTTTTGAATATGCAGTAAATACTGATTCACCCCCCCCCCCCTCTCAGTATTTTTCCCAACAATTGGTATCAGAGCAGGTCCTTCTGAAAAGGCTTAACCGCTAGAAGGAAGATCAAGCAGGATGAGCAATCACGAGGGAACAACATCTATCAAACCTCCTCTCTTCAACGGAAGCAATTTAATCTTCTGGAAAATAAGGATGAGATCCTATCTTCAGTCTATGGGAGCAGATATATGGGCCATTGTTGAACAAGGATATCAATATCCAGCTGCTACACCAACAGATCCAACTGAAAGAAAGAATTATGAATCAAATGCAAAAGCCGTCAATGCGATAACTGGAAGTCTAACTGAAGCAGAATTTGTCAAAGTCATGCAGCTAAATACAGCAAAGGAGATATGGGACAAAATCATCCTAAGCTATGAAGGTGATGCAAAGGTAAAAATTGCAAAACTTCAATCTCTCAGAATTGAGTATGAAAATTTAAAAATGCATAGTGATGAGAATATTGCTGGTTTCTTTTTACATGTTGATGATGTTGTAAACCATATGAGAAATCTGGGAGAAACAATAACCGAATCCACTTTGGTTGAGAAAATTTTGAGATCACTAACGGCCAAGTTTGAGTCAAAAGTTTCTGCTCTTGAAGAAAAACAGGACCTTCAAAATCTTACTATGGTGCAACTTCATGGCATATTGACTGCATACGAAATGAGGAGAGGAGGACCATTTGAAGTCAAAGAAGTTGTTTTTAAAGCTTCTACAAAAGGGAAAGAAGTTCAAAAACCGGAAGGGTCAGGATATATCTCAGAAGAAGATGAGGCAAACTTCGTGAGAAGACTCCAACTAGGAACCGGAAGATTCAAAGGCAAGCTTCCTTTCAAATGTTTTAATTGTGGAAGAGTTGGTCATTATTCTGCAAAATGTCCTTATAAAGAAACATCTGCTAAAGAGAAAGAAGTAGCAAGAAGAAATAAGAACCGGTCTAGCACTAAGAAAAGCTACTATACAAATGAAGACAGTGATGGGTTATCTGACAGTGAGGAAGAATGTGAACAAGATCTTAGACTTCTCATGGCATTTGAAAATAATTCTAGAGATGATAAGGATGCTTTTATGGATGCTCTAGATGACAATGATTTTCTTGATCAAAACAATCAACTCAAAATATGCTTGGAAGAAAGTAAGATAATCATAGAGACTCTGAAAAGGCAGAATGAAGAAGCAAAGAAACATAATGAAAAATTAGAATGTGAAGTAGTAAGTCTAAGAAAAGAACTTGAGAAAGTAAAGACTCTGAATCTTAGATTTGCTAAAGGATCTGAAACCTTAGATGAGATTATCAAGGTTCAACGATCTCCTCTGATTAAGACAGCTCTTGGATATACTGGAGAATCCTCTCGGGTTTCAGCACCAAATTATCTAAAAGCAGCTACAACTGGTTGACTACATTCAGCCACTCAACAAGGGAATAAAGAATCTTTACAGGTAAAGCATGATCATTACAATACAAGGAACACTAACAGGGATATCTCTCAAAGAAGCAACAATCAACAGGTAAATTCAAATAGAAGATTTCATGATCGCAGAAATTTCTACTTCAATGGACAATGTTTCTCATGTCACAATTTTGGTCATAAAGTCGTTCAATGTGTTGCATATAAAACCATCATGACAAGAGAAGCAAGAAAGAAAAGGATGGATATTAAACCAAAGAAGAACACCTATAACAACTTTTCTCCTCTTCAAAATGAATTTGAATGTGCTTATTGCAATAAATTTGGCCATGAAGAATCTGAATGCAGGAGCAAAGTCCAGCCAAAACAACATTTTCCTTCAAGTTCCAAAGTATGGAAAAAGAAGGAATTACAGGTTGAAAATTGTGGGATAGCGTTATTTGTAGAAGGTGAAGAAAATCAATGGTACATTGATAGTGGGTGCTCAAGACACATGACAGGTGACAAAAGAAAACTTCTTTCATATAATGCTCTAGAAAAGGAAAAGAAAGTTACATTTGGAAATGATAATCCTGTTGTAATTAAAGGAAAAGGGTCTGTGTTTCTAAAATAAAAGGTGAAGGCTAATGATGTCATGTATGTGGATGGATTAAGGCATAACCTGTTAAGTGTAAGTCAAATGTGTGATCAAGGTACAGAAGTTGTCTTCAGTTCAAAAGAATGTGTGGTTCGTGATCTGGATACAGGTAGAACTATTATAAAAGGGAAAAGAACTCCAAGCAACCTATATGTATTGAAGAACTGCAAATATCAATGTTACTTGAGCAAATCTTCAGAAAATTGGCTATGGCATAGAAGGCTGGGGCATCTAAGCTTCTCTCAAATCAACAAAGCAAGCAGACTTCAAGTTGTTCGTGGTCTTCCCAATATTACTCTACCAGAAAGTATCATATGCAAATCCTGCCAATTTGGTAAGCATACCAGAGTAAAATTTAATGCCAAAGAAGGATAATCAAGTAGGCCTCTTGAACTTGTTCATACTGACATTTGTGGACCTATGAGGAAAAATTCACCACGTGGAGAAGAATACTATATCTTATTTATTGATGATTTCTCTAGAATGTGTTGGATTGGGTTGCTTAAACACAAAGATGAAGCATTTGAGAAATTTCATATCTTCAAAGCACTGGTTGAAAATGAATTGGATCTAAAAATCAAATGTCTTAGATCTGATCGAGGAGGAGAATATACATCAAATGAATTATTTGAATTTTGTGAACAACATGGCATAAAGAGACAGTTCTCTGTAGCAGGCATTCCACAACAAAATGGCGTAGCAGAAAGAATGAATAGAACAATTCAACAAATGGCTAGAGCTATGCTTTATGATTCTGGAACTCCTGACATGTTCTGGGGAGAAGCAGCACATACAACAACAAATATTCTCAACAAGGCACACGTTCGGGTAAATATTGACAAAAATCCATATGAACTCGGGTATGGTAATTCTCCCTCTGTAAAGCATTTTAGAATTTTTGGAAGTAAATGCTTTATCAAAAATAATGATGAAAAGCTTGGAAAGTTTGAACCTAGATCAGATGAAGGGATACTTCTTGGTTACTCATCTACAAGCAGAGCATACAAATGTTACAATAAAAGGCTTCGAAAGATTGTTGAATGTATTGATGTTGTCATTGATGAGTCTCCTACAGCTCCTAAAGAAGAAAAACAAGCAACATAAGAAGATGATGGTGATTTTTGTCCTTCTACATCAAATGGAAATGATATAGACAGTGGATCCAATGAAGAACCTGAAGATGATTTATCAGAGAAAGCTCCATCCAGATATGTTCAAAAGAATCATCCCGAATCTCAAATTTTGGGAAACAAGGAATCAGGTGTACAAACAAGGAGGACTATTGTGGGATATTTTATCTATTTAGCATTCCTATCCACAATTGAACCCCAAAATGTCAATCAAGCTAGCAAAGATGAATGTTGGATTCAAGCCATGAATGAAGAGCTTGATCAAATTGAAAAGAATCACACTTGGGAATTGGTACCAAGGCCACATGATAAAAATGTCATTGGAACCAAATGGATATTCAAGAACAAGTTAAATGAAAATGGGGATGTTATAAGAAACAAAGCCAGATTGGTTTGCAAAGGGTACACTCAACAAGAAGGTATATACTTTGAAGAAACTTTTGCTCCTGTAGCTAGACTTGAAGCCATAAGAATGTTTCTTGCTTTTTCAAGTTCTCAACAAATCAAAGTCTATCAAATGGATGTCAAATATTCTTTCCTCAATGGTGATCTTGAAGAAGAAGTTTATATAGAACAACCAGAGGGATTCATTTTCGGAAATGATAAGAATCTTGTTTGTAAACTTAAAAAGGCTCTATATGGTCTCAAACCAGCTCCAAGGGCATGATACTATCGTCTTGACAAATATCTCCATCAACAAGGATTTTCAAAGGGGTCTGCTGATAGCAACTTATACACAAAAATTGAACATGACAAAATTTTGATTGTAATTGTATATGTTGATGATATCATTTTTGGGAGTAATGAAGAATCCTTGAGTCAAAAATTTTCTTCTGTTATGCAGCAAGAATTTGAGATGTCTTTACTTGGGGAACTAACATTCTTTCTTGGCTTGCAAGTGCATCAAACTACAGATGGCATATTCCTATCACAAGAAAAATATCTTAAGCAAATTTTGAAGAAGTATGGCATGGAAGAATGCAAGCCTGTAAGTACACCAATGATAACTGGATGCAATCTCAGTTCTCATGATGATTCTCCCATGGTGAATCAACCAGAATACAGATCAATGATAGGAAGTCTACTTTATCTCACTGGGACTAGACCAGACATTATGCATGCTGTTGGGATCATTGGACGATTCCAAGCTAATCCAAAAGAGTCTCATCTTAAGGCCGTCAAAAGAATATTCAAATATCTGCAAGGAACTCAAGACTTTGGACTATGGTATCCAAAGAATGCTGATCTTACTCTTCATGCTTACTCTGATGCAGATTGGGCTGGAAATGTTGATGATCGAAAAAGCACAAGTGGTGGTGAATTCTATATGGGGCCTCGATTGGTATCTTGGTTCAGTAAGAAGCAAAGTTCTATTGCCTTATCTACTGCTGAAGAAGAATATGTGGCTGCTGCATCTTGTTGCACTCAACTCCTTTGGATGATGCAAACCTTGGGAGATTTTCAAATCAAATGTACTTCTCCTATCTCCATTATGTGTGATAATACAAGTGCCATCAGTATCTCAAAGAATCTTGTTATGCATTCGAAGACCAAGCACATTCCCATCAAGTATCACTTCTTACGTGAACAAGTGCTTGAACAAAAGGTGAAGTTGGAGTATGTTCGCTCCAAAGAACAAGCTGATGATATCTTTACCAAACCTCTGCCCAGGGAAGCATTCGAATATCTCAGACAGAAGTTGGGTGTTGTCTCTGCCTCTCAGAAGATCAGATCTGATTAAATTCAGAAGATTAAATTGTATACGCGGGTTCCATGAAAGACAGTCGCGTATATACGCGAGTTTCATCATATAAAGCCGCGTATTGTTGGTTGTTGGCAATTTTTGTTTGGGGTCAGCATTATTCGTGAAGCTGCCTTGATGATTTGTTGAAAGTGTTCAGGATGCACAAGCAAAGGGGGAGCCTTGGTCATATAGAAAAGCTGCTTGGATGCACATTTTCAGGGGGAGAATTAGCCTTGCTGAGTGTAATGCATTGTTGGCATTATGATGATTCTGAAATGTGATCTCTCTCTTGAGGTCTTTCTAGTATTGGTCATGTAAAGTCATATTTGTATCTTGATGAACAAGTCTTGTTGAGACCCATGATGTACAATTGTAATATTTAGTCTTGTAAGAACTTGTTATTTGTAAACCCACTTGGTTGGGTAGTTGAGTCAGATTTGTAAACCCTCTTGGTTGGGTAGTTGAGTTGAAATATGTAAACCTACTTGGTTGGGTATTTGAGTCTCTTATGTAAATTCACTTGGTTGGATCTTTGATGTAAGTATGAGTCCTTGGTGATAGGAAGGTCATAGAGTCAAGTACTTCATTGTAAAATATGTTTGAAGATGCAACATGAACTCAGGGGGAGCATGATACTTTTAGTACACATCAGATTTGCAAAGCACTTCCTTCTTTTGATCCGCCCTTTGCCCTTGATGTCAAAGGGGGAGAATTACATGGTGTTATTCAATGTATCTATCTATGGTAGTGATCAAACACCATCTTGGTTGCCATCAAGTCCAAAGGGGGAGATTGTTGGCAATATGATGCTGAGTGTTGTCCTTGATGGAAACCCACTAGATGAAGATGATGGCAACCTACTTGTTGAAGTTGTTCTTTACTTGATGGACTTGGTAATGATGTAAATCTGATGTGATATGATGTAATGATGAAAGGAATTTCGGTATGTGTTGAAACAATGATGAAAAGAGTGTGTCTCAAGGCATACACGGATTTGTCTAGACCAAGTAGCGTATGCACGCGGGAAACAACGTGCCAAGTCGCGTATGGGAAAAAGCGCTCTAATTATACGTGGGGTAACCACCATAGTGACCCATTGCTGTTGAGTAATGATTCGTCTATGTATTGTCAGGGAATACATTAATGAATGTGGTTTTGGCTGGTATTGATAAGAAATCTATAAGGAGGAAGAAATTGTGTACAAGGAGTGATGAGATTTTGGGCTTTAATGAATATACATAGAATATAATAAATGTGGGTTAAATTACATCATGATGAAATGAACACTGAATCTGCAATTGCACTTCTATGAACATAATGAAGGTTCAAGATCTCTAGATCTTGAAATGATGAATCTCTTGGATGATCTGAAAATAAGTGATGAAGACCTGGCACAAATCAGTTGAAGAAGTCGAAGAAATCTAGGTAAGTTCATAGATCTGATCTGTTGTGCAAAGTTTATCTTTTGGAGATCCATACGCAGGTTGGTTTCGTGAAAAGCGCGTGTATACGCGGCTCTGTTCAGGGAAAGGCGTGTATGTGCAGTTAGAATTTATTTGAAAAATTTACTGAATTATACGCGGGTTATTCTTATGAAACAAGCGTACATACACAGGTCTATTATACTAAAAGCGCGTATGGAATCTGAATTAATGGGGTCTCAAGGTTGAATGTGTTTCTGAATGTCTGATCTGAAGTTTGGGTTAACTCTGATATTCTGGTTATAGTGAGTTCATTGTTCTGTTTGTAGCATTGGGCAAAGTATGTTTATTGAAGAGTGAAGGGTTGTGTTGGAGCTATTGGATCTAGTTTGAAAATTGATGAAACGTGGTCTGCAGTGGATCTGTGGGTTGAAGCCTTCAGTCTGATAATATTAGCAGAGTCTGGTGCTAATATCAGGGGGTAGTAGCTCCCTTCCAGGTGAGACTGGTAAACGAGAGCAGGGGGTTGAAGCTCCCTTCGGGGGAGGAGGCCAATAGCAGGAGAAGGTTTGCATCCCACGGGTGGGTGCACACGTGCGGTATATGATACACTTGATGCCCATGGGGTGTAAGTTTTCTCTATAATAAAATATTGAAGGCTGAGACAACGGCAACGGTGGTTTTTTCCCGATTTGGGTTTCCACCTAAAAATCATGGTGTTCATGTGTGATGCTTTTGTGTGATGTTTCATTATGTTATTACTGCACATGTCTACTGCTATATAAACATCTGATGAATGAATACATGCAAGGATATAAGTGAAGAATTGATTGTTTATTAATATCTCTGTGCATACGCGAGTTAAGTAAAGGGCATCCGCGTATATACGCGAGTCTAGTTCAGTAAAGTAGCGTATGGGTTATTAAAGTAAAAATATCTAAGTAAATCCTAAATACTGATTCACCCCCTCTACGATATTTTTTTCTGGCAACAATTCCATTGGCGCAACCTCGAAATGGGATGTATCTCAAACATTAATATTCCTAAACATGATTGTATTGAACTATTGCATTATATTTTATATATGCTTTTGATTTTCATTTTACTGTCTTACTTAATTTTTCTAAAGTTTTCTTGAAGTTAGTAATCCGCTTTACATTTCATCACAGATCTCTGAATCTTTGGAACCATTCGTTCGATATGTTGATGGTGCTAGTTATATTACGTGGAATCTATCCTCCGCAGCATGGGCCATTTTTTCTCCGAGCGAAGAGTTAGTGAGTTTTCAAGGGATTTGTATCGGTCGATCTACAAACAATATCGCTGAGTATAGCGTGTTGATCTAAATTCTCTCTGATGCCATTTCATTTGGTATTAACCGCCTGATCATTAGGTTAGACTCACAAATTTTTGTACTACAACTTACTAGAATTTACACTGTCCGAAATCCAACACTGCATCATATGTTCCTAAGAGTTCGACTTTTGGAAATACATTTTAATTATGTTTAATATCAACACATTTCCAGAAATTTGAACACATTAACTGATTCCTTAACGAATTATGTTTTAAACAGACATTTGCAACACATGTAAAGACATATTTTCAATCCACATCACATAGTTGAATAATATTACGCAATAAACATAGGAAAACACTGAAAACAAATAGATAGATAGTTATAGGTTTTTACAAAAATTTATGCCCAAGATGCATTGGTCATCTTACCTAAAAATGTATGCAAAATGTTAAAGTAAGCTAGTGATGCTCGTGATAACAAGCTATTGATCTAGCTATCCGACGCAATAACCGCATCCAACGATTATGAACGCCAATAGTGTGGAGCTGCAGTCTCATAGGTAACTCTTTGATCCGGTAGTCCGGAATCCCAAGAGTCAATCCCTTCATGTGCTATTGTAGCTCAACAAGAGTCTCAGTCATATATAAACCCCGAAGGACTTCTCTCCTGAAAAACCTATCTGCTGGCTCATCTGCAACTGGCTCTAGCTGACCCACTGGTTGAGATCAACCCACATCTGCATACATCCAAACTTTATTTGTCTTGGGAAACATAAAAATCCAAAAACATGTATAAACCTTATAAAGAACAAAAAACATGGTCAAAACATTCTTACCAATTTCACCCCATTGAGCGTCGTCTGGTAGAATCAAGTCTGGATCTCCACAGAAATCTACACTTGTGTATGCATAATGATCTATGGCAACCATATGTCGTCTAAACAAGGCAAAGAATGCATTAGATAATATTATGATCAATTGATCATCATGTCTAGACATCAATTCAACCCATCTTTGCATCCATGGATCTCTAGGGCCAGATATACCCAGTGTAACATGTTGGGGCTGCATCAATGGAATCTGTACTAAGGAAGAGGATATCAGAATCGAGCCATAGTTGAAATTCTTCTTCCTTCCTCCCTTTTATTTGTTCAGTTGTTCTTTCATCTGAAAGAGGAAAGCTTCAACCTAGTTAAATATTTTTGGTTCTAATCACTCCAATGCATATTGCATGTATGATCTGTTATCCACATGTAGTGTAGAGGAACCAACAAGATTTTTAATAGTAAACAAGATGGTCCTCAAAGTCAAATCACATAAATCATGGATGCTTATTTTCCCATCCTTACTTGGTTCAGTCCCTGGATGGAAATGTTGCAGTATTAATCTCTCACTGTCTCTCCTCCAAGAGCAGATCCTAAAAGAGAAATGGGAGAACCTTGCCTTGATAATCCAATGAGAAAATAAATTTCCTCCACTAATATGGGGATCACTTTGTCCCCAATGTGAAATTCCTGTAGTACCAGATCCCATGAACGAACAAGGAACTCCAACAGTTCCATTTGTTGCCTCATACCTGACAGTATGAAGTACTTTAGCAACCCACAATCTCTGAGGGCTCTTCTCTACCCAGATCATTTAGGGAAATCATATTTTGTTCCTCATGTTCTCTTTCCCTCCATGTCATCGTCATTTTGATCTGATGAATATCTGAAACAAAATCATAAGCTTCGTTAGAATCCATTCCATGAAAAAAAAACTTGGGAAATTTTGGGCATACAACAAAAAAAGGAATGAGAATTGCGCCCAACACACCCCAGGGCAAGGGATAGAGCATTGTAGTACATTTGGCCTTCAATTTCAGAGCACTGCAATGCACCTTTCAACATTCAAGGGTGCGTTGCCCTCTGAGCATAGTATGTTTACCCTAAGGGGCTCAAAACCCTACAAATTTACCATGAAATGCACAATAAATGATACTCAAATAAATATAATTTTTGCAGCTCCAACCTAGATCGAACAGCGACCAAAATTTTCCACGGAATCTATCGTAATCAACCACTGAAGATTGGGGGAAAAAACAGGTTCAGAATTCCTACTTTTCAAATGGTAACTTTGGAATGGTAAAAACACTTTTAATTAGAAAATTTTATTATTTCAAATCATATTTAATGTTTATGACTATGGTTTTTATTCATTTTTTCTATGAAACAAGTATTTTTAATTTGTTTGATGGTTTTCTGAACAAGTTTTACAGTTGATACAATAGATTAGTTGTGCACACATATTAAAGAATGATTTTACCACACAACATACTTTTATACTTATTTTTAGAGCTTTGATACAAATGGAAAAAGACATGAAGCGCAATTTTATCTCTTTTTCATGCTTCGATAATAGCAAAAAGGGAATCCCTAGAGTCTTATTTTATCTCTTTTCAGACTCCGATAATGTGAAAATATTTCTGAGCACTTGTGTTCTTGAGCTTGTAAAAGTAAATGAAACGACATCTACTTAGTATAAGCTTAACCCTTTTCCAGACTGAGTTAGATTATTTAAGAAAAAGGAAAACCTTAGTCGACCATGGGAAAGAGGTTTTCTCAGGTATCATTTTACACTTTTTCGGACCTGAGCGGCAAATTTACGAAAAAGGAGTCGTGAAGTTTTCTTTTGTCCTCTTTTTCAAACTCTCTAAATATGAAAAAGGACCAGGTTTTCATTGTCGTTAGGCTCGTTAATACATAAAATAGTGACAAACTTGTTGATCATGGCAAGAATCAAGTTTCATTTATCGCTAGACTCGTTAAATTGTTAAATAGCAATGGATTCGTCTGAATGGTTGAATTATAGATCAAAAATATGTTACCCTCCTCTAGCTTGTTAAAAAATAAAGAGCTACTGGTCGACAAATGACCGGGGAAAAATTAGGAAAAGGAACATAACACTTTATGGTAGCACTTCGCTCTTGAACATGAAATTATCACTTCATCATCATGACTTTTGGCTTGGGTAATCTTCTTGATGGTTCATTCATACCTATGGTTCATCATACCTTCACTTCAGTTTTGGGTCAATGCTGCCAACTCATATCTGTATCACTGATATGTTCAAGAGAAGTCATCCAGTAAAATCCTCATCCTTCTGCAATACTCATAAACCTTCATTTTCATGATATTCATCCCTGAATATTTCTATATCAAGTCACATTTTCTCTCCGAAATCAATAACTCTCGTTTCGCAATAAAGTTGCTTCCTATCAACATCAGCTTATCATCTAGGAAGTTTACATAGAAACATATTCCAGCACTCTGAGGCTTGTTATATCATAGACAAGTTTCTTATTTCCAGACCTTTGACGGAAATATTTTTATTTCCATTCGACATCAAATCATCTAATCAAACCTTGAAAATTGTACTGCAGTACCTTGAGAGGCATTAACATCAATGGTGGTTTTCTCACGTCTGTTAACAACTCACATCATTGGCTGGTAATTAGAATATATCTTCCCATGTTCGACTTCAAATCATATATTCACATGGTTACTCTTGTACCTGAACGATCAAGTGAATGAGATAAGAAGACCTCGGATCTAGTTTCATCCATCTCGATTGCGATTTCAAGATTTTTGTACACATCATCTGTACAACGAATTTACATACAGATCATCATTCGAACATGGGCCTATATTTGTAGGCATGTCTATATTGGGAAACATTCCAATGTAGACGGCTTTCTGGATTATGTACATGTTATTAGATAGTTTTTTTGTTGAGCATGGGAATTCCTCCCTCAACAATTCGTGATCAAGGTGAAAATATCATGATGTAATGTATTTTAAGATTGATGTTGGTCACCATCCGCTTCAGTTCTTACTCATCACATTGTAAAGCATTTCATCCAAATACTATTATTATTTTTACTTCATGCTTTACGGGGTAGTTGTTATAGGTCAATTTGGGCATCATCCCACAAGATCTGTCCAAACTACACATCATCCCTAGGACCAATGAAATAGGGTCTATTATCCCCTTATATTTTAGTTTCTATATGCCCTAAATGAATAATATTTCATTCATATATTCTAGTGTGATATTTCCAAGGTTTGAAGTATATGTTATATGACCCACTGACTCACCAACGCTTATCTCCAGGGACTAATTATGTTGCAGTGGAAATTCCTCCATGTAAGGGTGCACTGCAGTGCACTTCCTGACACTCAAGGGTGCGTTGGTCACCTGGGAGGATAATTCTCATTGTTTTAGAAATCTCCACATGGACAGTGCCTTCTAGAAGAGTCCATAGGTGTCATTCATTGAATCCAAGTGTCCATCTAACACCTCTGAACTTGGAAACATGTCTTGCCTATTATTAGAAATTTATTCATTGAGAAACTACCATCAGTTTCCCTATAAATTGAGCACTCATCCTAGCTCTAGGGAGGAAGAATTTTGTGCAAAGTTATGTTGTTGGATTCTAATTTGATAACAGAGTGAAAGTATCGATATGATGTTGATATGATGCTGGATGTGATGAGGATGGAATGAAGTTAGATCAGGTTGATGACAAATCAATCCATTGGTTGTAATATTCTCCTCCTACTCTTTAATAAAGATTATTTTTCATTTTCCCATACATATGTGTCTATTTGTTGTGCAATGTATTCTTGAATGATGTATGTATTTCAGATCTAATCAATTTGATTTGAGTAAGATAAGTAGATATTTTAATATTGTAAGTTGTTTGTTGTTTTTTGTTTGTGTTTGCGGTAACCAATCTAGCGACTTGAGTTGAATTGAGAGTGACGACAAAAACGACAAAAGGAGAAGGAGAAGTGGAAGAATCATAAGTAGGATCCTTTCCCATTATATATACCTTCTTGTTTTAGAGAAAATGATAGTTATTATTTCCTCTGTTGTTCTAAGTGATAAACACCACACTTAGGGAATTTTATTTATCCGTAGATCATAATTCCATATAACAGGCCTCCTTTGGTGAAATTAGAGTCCTTCACCAAAGCTCTAAAGCATTCATTCTCATGAACACTTAGGCATTATCATAATGTGAGGATGCAAAGGGAATAAGAGTTCAGACTAGCCCAACAATGACCAACCAGACTAACATTATTGGAATGATGGGTATGAATTTATAGGAAGGGATAAAAGGTTGGGAACCAATCAAAGGAGGAGGAAGGTCCACTCTATAAGAGATAAACCCCCCACGGATGAGTTCAAAAATCTATATTGAAGGCAGATATCAGCACATCTTGATCGATGGTTGTCATTTATGTCAACCCAAGCAGCACCAGGGGCTAACCCAATATTGCATGGGAATTTTGACCTAAAAAATTAATATATTATGGGTCAATAATGCTTTTGATGGTTTCTACTTGTCGATATTTTTCCGTTGATATATGGCACGCCATGTAATTCTTCACGGTTTGAGAGATATTCATGTTTGAAGTTTGTACCCCAAGTTAGTGGGCTAAAACCCCATGGGGTTGGGGCATGGGTCATTGAAAAGTCATAATTAATATTTTTTATGCTCCTAAAATCCCTCCCACGTTCACTTGTTGAAGCCCCTCTCAACTTAAGCATTCATATATATTGTGATCTTCATTTCCTCCTTATGCAAGGGATTCAACCATCTGAAACAGGTCATCGTGGAATTTTTGCTCTAACTTGTTTTATACGAAGGCTCAGAAGCTAAAAATTTTATGAGGCGAAACCGAAATTCTGAGGAAGCTTCTATGAAAAATTCAAATCAAGGTGCGCAATATTTTTTGGAGATATGATCTGTGGAAGTTAGGGTTTTTGCAGGCTCCTGAAATTCATCTCAAAGAAGTGACCTTGGTAAATTCATCATTACTCTCTCTTTGAGTATCGTATTGGAATTCCATAAAAAGTGGCAGATAGTGCACAGTCTCTACTTTTTTAGGAGCTCCTGAAATTCATCTCAAAGAAGTGACCTTCGTAAAATAGTCATAACTCTCTCTTTGAGTATCGTATTGATTAATGGAAATGTAGCGAGATAGTGCACGATCACATATTTTTCTCTATTAATTTAGACAAATGAAGAAACGACACGTGGGCAAGTACAAAGCGTGCTGCAGCAAAACAGTCCATAATTAGGGCATTGTGAGAGATTGGGTATAACTCTATCTTCAAGAATCAAAATTCGGTTAGAATTATGGCATTGGAAATATGACTCAGAGGACTACTATAGGACCAAAAATCAGATATTGAGGATCTGAAATGACAGAGATACACCAGATTCAATATCGAGCTCCTAGAAGGCAAGAAAAAGCTAGATCATGTGTTGTCAAGGGTTGCAAAGGACCAGACTTTCTACGGCAGAAAAGCAAAGCAAGGTGCAGCAGATGGTAGCATGACAAGAGCAGCAACCAAGGTGCATAACAGCAGCAAGAAGTTCATCATATGAAGTCTTCAAGTGGGCAGCACTGCATACAATCATTGTAAAGGTATCTTTGTACTAAGTCATTGTAAATACATTATTGTAAAAATTGTACTAGTGTCTATCTGCCAAGGGTTGAAGAGGAAGTGTTGGGAGGTCTAGGATCATCATTAGGTGGTTATGTCAAAGTTGGGGTTATGGTCTAGTATATCTTCTTCTTCTACATCATTCTATATCATTGTAAAGTGGACCATTTTCCCTGGTATGGGAGTCCATTCTTCTTTTATTCTTCTATAGGGTGGTAGGGTGGTGCTAGGGTGAGTTGTAGCTCATTGGGTGTTGGGGCATCCATTCAGTTGACTATTGAATAATCTCGGGCGTTGGAGCGTCCATCCAGTGGGAGCTGGAGAAGAATGCTTTTCTAGATTCTAGGAAGTTGGAGCTTTATTTTCAATTGGAGTTGAATATTAAAGAATTATTAGAAAAGCATTAGGTGGTTTTTGTCCTGGAGTGGGTTTCCACCTTAAAAACTGTGTGAATTTGTGTTCCTCTTGTTTGCTGCTATCATTTTACAAACACTGATAATAATTGAAGATTAACTAATTCTCTAATTGAAAGGAATATTGATTCACCCCCCCTCTCAGTATTTCCAACAATTGGTATCGGAGCTTGGTTCCTTCAATAGCAGTTTAACAGCTGGAAGGAGGTCATGGAGCATACCAAGAATGGTGTACCTCTATTCAATGAAAATAATTATGCACTTTGAAAAGGAAGAATGGAGGTCTATCTCTTGGTGCAAGGTTACGAAGTATGGGACACTGTTCAAAATGGATTTACATCAACTATGGATGAACAAGGTAAGAAGAATTTGGTAAATGATGCAAAAGAAAAGAATATTATTATCAGTGGAATTATTGAATCTGCTTATCATAAGGTGTTGGGTTGTAAAACTGCCAAAAATGTATGGGAAAAGCTTGAGAATATATATGCAAGTGACTCAAATGTCAAAGAAGCAAAGCTTCAAATCTATAGAGAAAAATTTGAGCAACTCAGAATGAAAGAAGATTGCAACATTGCTGCATACTTTCAATACGTTGATGAAATAACCAATACTCTGGAAGGATTGGGAGAGCTAGTTGATGAGAAGACTATTATACGGAAGATTCTTAGAATGTTACCAGGGATATTCAACCCAAAGGTATCGGTCTTAGAATACAGTGCAAATCTGGACAAACTCAGCAAAGAGGAATTACATGGAGTTCTCATAGCATATGAAATGAGACTTGATGAAGAAGAGGGTACTTCGCATCTAGAAACTGCGTTCATTGCATCTAAGAAAACCAATAAGGATAAAAAACCTTCAATTGAAAAGACATGCACCTGCAAGTGTGAAGAAAAGGGAGATGATGAAGAAGGTCTTTCAGATGAAGAATATGCTTACTTCACAAGAAAACTAAATATTGGTAAGGGACAATTCAAAGGTAAACTTCCATTGATATGTTTCAGCTGTAATGAGGTTGGGAATTTTGAAGCAAAATTTCCAAACAGAAGTAATGGCAACTCAAAAGGAAAGAAAGGCTTTAAGAAATTCAACAAGCTAGGATCCAAAAGGAACTTTCTCTCTAAATAAGATAGCTCATCATCCGATGAAGACAATGACAGTGAAGAAGAATCCAATGAGAGAGTATTGTTTATGGCCAAGCACAATAAACCCAAGCACAATAAACAAGAGGTATCAAACAACGAAGAAGAAGGATGGACCATAGAATAATTTTATGAGGAAGCAATCAAGCTTATAAAAGATCTCAAGGAGGAGAAGATCCATTCCAATACTCTTGAAGAACAAGTTCAAGGTCTCAAAATTGAAGTTGAAGAACACAAATGCATTGAAGAGTCACTTCAAAATAAGTTGGAATAAAGCAACCAAGAAAGGGAAGAATTAGAAGCCGAAGTAGTCTCGCTGCGTGAGGAAGTGAAGAAAGGAAAAACTATCCAAAAATATGCCAACAACTCAAGGGCATTGGAAGAACTCATCAACAATCAACGATCTTACAATGACAAAACTGGCATCGGTTACAAAGAAGAAGAAGCAGGACCTTCTACAACAAAATACAATGAACCTATGAGATATGACATGCATGTAGACTTCATTGGACAATATTCGCAAGAACAACCTTGGAAGACAATTCCTCGACGAAAATTTCCATCCAGGTACCAACATATTTTTTATGGCTACTGTTATTCATGTGGAAAATTTGGTCATAAAGCTGTAGAATGTCGCATGTACCCTAGGAACGAATACAATTCCAGGAGATCTGTCAAATATGAACCTCCCAGGGCTCAGCGAAATATCAATAGATTTTAACATTTAAGAAATAATATTGAATGTTACAAATGTCGAAACTTTGGACACATAGCCAAAGACTGCAGACTTGAAAATCCTCCAGAAGAATCTTCAAAGCCACAGAATGAACGAACATGGAAGAAGAAGAAGAATGATAATTGTGCTCTCGCTCTCAAGGCTCAAAAGAACAAAGATGTGTGGTATGTTGATAGTGGTTGCTCAACGCATATGACTGGAGATAGAAATAAATTTGTATCTCTGAAAGAGAAGAAGGATGGAACCGTGTCCTTTGGAAATTATGGATCTTCAAATGTTATAGGATCAGGTATTGTCACTCTCGGAAGCAAAGATGCTCTAGCCAAGAATGTTCTATTGGTTGAAAACATGAATCACAATCTGCTCAGTGTTGGACAAATGTGTGATCAAGGACACACAATACTATTCAACTCTACGAAATGTGAAATCAAGAAAGGCGTGTATGGTGAAATTGTGGCTACAGCAAGTCGAGCTCCAAATGACATATATGTTCTGGATGAAGCAACTAAATCATGTCTAATAGCTAAAGAGGATGATACAATAATTGGTAGCAATAATGATTGACTAAGTAAGAAGTTTGCTACAAAGGTGCAAAGTGATTTCAAGATGTCTTTACTTGGTGAGCTGACATACTTCTTAGGGCTTCAAATATCTCAGCAAGAGAAAGGAATATTTATATGTCAAGCCAAGTACATCAAGGAAATGCTCAAGAAATTTAAAATGGAAGATTTCAAACCCATCCTTACTCCAATGGTAACAGGTTGCAAATTGAGCATAGACGACTCATCTAAGGATGTGGATCAAAGGTTGTATATATCTATGATTTCAGTATTCTATATGTAATAGCCTCCTGACCAGATGTTATGCAAGTAGTTGGACAAGTAGAAAGATTCCAAGTAGCACCAAAAGAATCAAATATTAAATATTCACCAGCATTGGAATATCTTCGCCAGAAGCTTGGGATTCTCCCAAGTGTTCATTATATTTTCCTTTTTCAGAATATAAAGGGGGAGTGGAAGTATATTACAGGTCTGCAAGATGGTTGTGTGTCAGGGGGAGTGGAAGTGTGTACAGGTTTGCAGGCTGGTTGTATTTCATGGGGATTTACCCTTTGCCATTGATGTGAAAGGGGGAGATAATGTTGTAAGAAGAGGTGTCATGATCACATGGGGAGTACTTGTGTTGCCATCAATGCCAAAGGGGGAGATTGTTGATCAGTGGTTGTCATTGATGTCAACCCAAGCAGCACCAGGGGCTAACCCAATATTGCATGGGAATTTTGACCTACCAAATTAATATATTCTGGGTAAATAATTATTTTGATGGTTTCTACTTGTCGAGATGTTTCCGTTGATATATGGCACGCCATGTAATTCTTCACGGTTTGAGAGATATTCATGTTTGAAGTTTGTACCCCAAATTAGTGGGCTAAAACCCCATGGGGTTGGGGCATGGGTCATTGAAAAGTCATAATTAATATTTTTTAAGCTCCTAAAATCCCTCCCACGTTCACTTGTTGAAGCACCTCTCAACTTAAGCATTTATATAAATTGTGATCTTCATTTCCTCCTTATGCAACGGATTTCGCCATTTGGAACAGGTCATCGTGGAATTTTCACTCTAAATGATTTTCTACGAAGGTTCAGAAGTTGAAATTTTCATGAGGCAAAGCCGAAATCCTGAGGAAGCTGCTATAAAAATTTCAGATCAAGGTGCACAATATTTTTTGAGATACGATCTGTGGAAGTTAGGGTTTTTGCAGGCTCCTGAAATTCATCTCAAAGAAGTGACCTTGGTAAAATTGTCAAATATCTCTCTCTGAGTATCGGATTGAAATTCTGTAAAAATCCTGTGAGATAGCACATTTTTTTCTTGTCGCTATATCAATTTGAGAGCCAAATGAAGAAACAGTGACACGTGGCACGCCATACAAGTGCGCTCTGCTGAAACAGTCCATAATTAGGGCATTGTGAGAGATTTGGTATAACTCTCTATTGAAGAATCCAAATTGGGTCAGACCTATGGAATTGGAAAGACGACTCAAAGGAATAGTACAAAACCGAAAATCAGATATTGAGGATTTGAAATAACAGAGATACACCAGATTCAATATCGAGCTCCTAGAAGGCAAGAAAAAGCTAGATCGTGTGTTGTCAAGGGTTGCAAAGGACCAGACTTTCTACGGCAGAAAAGCAAATCAAGGTGCAGCAGAGGGCAGCATGACAAGAGCAGAAACCAAGGTGCATAACAACAACAATAAGTTCATCATATGAAGTCTTCAAGTGGGCAGCACTGCATACAATCATTGTAAAGGTATCTTTGTACTAAGTCATTGTAAATACATTATTGTAAAATTGTACTAGTGTCTATCTACCAAGGGTTGAAGAGGCAGTGTTGGGAGGTCTAGGATCATCATTAGGTGGTTGTGTCAAAGTTGGGGTTATGGTCTAGTATATCTTCTTCTTATACATCATTCTATATCATTGTAAAGTGGACCATTTTCCCTGGTACGGGAGTCCATTCTTCTTTTATTCTTCTATAGGGTGGTAGGGTGGTGCTAGGGTGAGTTGTAGCTCATTGGGTGTTGGGGCATCCGTTCATTTGACTACTGAAGAATCTCGGGCGTTGGAACATCCATCCAGTGGGAGCTGGAGAAGAATGATTTTCTAGATTCTAGGAAGTTGGAGCTTTATTTTCAATTGGAGTTTAATATTAAAGAATTATTAGAAAAGCATTAGGTGGTTTTTGTCCCGGAGTGGGTTTCCACCTTAAAAACTGTGTGCATTTGTGTTCCTCTTGTTTGCTGCTATCATTGTACAAACATTGATAATAATTGAATATTAACTAATGCTCTAATTGAAAGGAATACCGATTTTACCCCCCCCCCCCCTTTCTTCTCGTATTTCCCAACACATTTAACAACCAATTCATCACCCTGGAACTTCTAGAGGTTGATGATTCTCCTTCATTTGAGGAAACACTGCCAGAAAGGAATCAATGCGTTTTTCCAAGAAATAAGGGTGTTGGAAGCGCAAAGCCAGAATGGTGTATTTTACATCAACGGAAGCATGACACTAGGAAACACACTCACCGAGGAAAATAGGAGTTTGACCAAGTAACCTTCGAAGGAAGTTTTCTTTGGATCTTCAGGGGATGTCTTAACATATGTCTTCATGATGGAAACATTGCACAAGATTTGCCACTAGGCATTTGAGGATTGAGGACGGGAAAATGAGCATGGTGACAAATTACTATGTAACAAATGCACCCTAAATCATGAAGGCGGAACTAAGAATGATGGTTGAAATGGTTTATGTATCAAGGTAAAGAATGCAGACCATCTCTGGGAAACTTGCCAAATCAAACATATTAGAATATATGGCATCTCTGGTATGAATATGTCTAACCACATAACTCTACACTAGGCATCAAATAACATGAACCCATGGCATGGTTGCAACCTTCCATATGAAGAGATCATAGAAATGGATCTACGATATGGACGTAACCATACGTATAGATAGGATCATGTATAAAATCATGAATACTCAATAAATCCCCACAACTTGGATCAAAAAATAAAATGTGACCCAGGGTCTTAATAGCGATCTCAATCAACCCAATGTATGAATCTAGCCATGTGAATAGATGTGTTGGTGTCGAACATGGTAGAAACCACCTAATTAAAGGTCAACAATGAAAACTATTAGCAGGCATGAGAGAGACCACCAATAATGACGATGGACCTCAAGGTAAAATAGCACAATATACCAGCGTGAATGAAGGTGTTGATGTTGAGCACTTGCATAATCATTCAATTGAAGGCCAATGATGTGAGCCTGTCATCAAACACAAAGAACTTGCCATTGAGGCATGCAAGCTCCAAGGTACTGAGAAGAATTTTCTAAATCGCCTTCCCATATAATGAGCTAAAGTCGACATGAAGTGATTTGTTGAAGGAGGGCCATGATGATTCCCACATCATCGACACAAAACAACAGATATCTTAATATGATAGGATTGATTCGAGATTGTAACAAAGGAGGTCAGCTAAGCATAGGATGTTTGGCCACTTCGATTCCAGGGTGTGGCAGCATTTGACACAAATAGGATCAAAGGTCATGTTAACAAAATTTGGTAATAGAATGAGAGGAAAAGGTATTTCACAAACCATGGAGGCAAAGTGATGAATGTAGGATGTCCGCAGCTCGACATGAGCTACAAATGAGTGTCTTGTTCAAGAGTGACAAGTTGCCAAAAATACACATAGGATGTTCACTTTAAATTTTCCCCCATTATTAATAACGAGTACCTCTTTATTTTTTATAGCTAGTGTGAAGAGGATAGCATATGCTAAGCTTGTAATTTCATTCATCGAATGAATCCATCCTAGTAATTTTAACGAGCCCTAGGAAGGAGGAACTCGGTCTCGTCATGGTGACAATTCTTTCATCGTTTAATTTTTAACGAGTCCAGCGTAAGGGTAACTCGGTGAATTTTCATGTTTAAGGAGTTTGAAAAGAAACAAAAATAAAACTCCATCATGTCCATTTTTTTAAATCGTCTCCTGAATCCGAAAAGGTAGAAAAAATATCCAGGAGAATCTCTTGACCATGTTCGATCAAGGTATTCCTTTTTTATAATTTTTAAATCTTGGCCCGAAAAAGGGGTAAACATATATTGAGATCACGTCAATTCATTCACTTTAGTGAGTTTGAAATGACAAGTACTCAGCAATATTTTCGTAAACGTTTACCGAGCCCCAAAAAGAGATAAAATACGACTCATTTACATTAGAAATAATCACCAACAGTGTCAAAGTCATTTTATTATATAAAAAAAACAAACATCACTGATATCGAAGAAAAATAATAAAATAATAGAGAAAAATTTTCAAAAACCTATAAATAGACCAAAATGTAAATTCATTTTCACGTTTCTATTTTCAGAAGAGAATTTTACCCCTTTTCCCTCTGAACTTCAAATCAGTTGTGTGGCCGATCGACAACACCATTCATCAATCTGTCAGCACCAGGTAAGAGCTCTAAGCCTCCTCTTCATTTTAGTTCCATTCATTTTATATTTAGCTTTAGAAATAGGGAGATGGGGGGGGGGGGGATTTCAAATCTAAAAATTGCTCACGACCAACGTGTTTTCAAGCTATTATACTCGCACTAGTTACATTTAGCCCATTAGGGCAGCTTTCCATCAATGTCTAATTAATTCAGACAGATGTGCTTGCCGTGGGAAGAATTTTGAAACATGAAATCCACCCATGTCTATGGATAATTTCCAAAATTACTCCAACGAAAGCCCATAAAATTCATTTTAAACATGTTTTGGAGGTGTTTTCCTCAGAGATGGCAATTGAATGGAAAGAATGAGGCCACAAGGTGGAAGACCACCAAGCGCTGCAAGAAAAAAATTATGTAAATTCATTGCACGATTATGGTTTGTTGAAATTATTCCAAACATCGGGGCTTAGAGCTCAGCTGGAGTTGTTCCAATATTTGATTGGTTTATGGGATGTGGACTGACAAATATTTGTCATCGGGGAACGGAAGTTGGAATTATATGTGATGGACATCTATTTCATTATTGGCTTTTCAAGGAGAGGGGAAAGAATCCAACTCTCCAGAGCTCATGTAGGGGGTGAGAGTACCAGTATGATCATCTAGATACACTATCCCAAAGCTCGAAAAAATAAGAGCAGGAAGGTAGATATTTCTTGTATCAGAGTGCTTCTCCTGCACACAATTCTTCATTTCATAACTAGAGTAGCAGGAGCCCAAGAACTGCATGAGGCAACGAAATCTCAGTTCTAGTATGAAGTGGACTATCTAGCCCCAACAATATTTAACTTTTGCGAGGGGTTACTGGCCAATATGAATAGCTAGTTAACCAAGTACAAGATAGGGCGGCTAGAAAAATTTGGGTATGGGTCCATCCTGGTGACCTTCTTCTTAGAGAGAGTGAAATTATTTCAGTACCAGCAGTTGGAGTTCCATGACCCAACCCCAAGGGACCCGAGGCTAATGAGGTGGTGCGATGCCATTCCCCGACAGGGTGGGGACCAGCAGATACATTTCCTAACAACATTTTTCAGTTGGTTGTGTCGTCAACTTATCGTAGTTTAGCACTTCACATATGTCGACATCAATTTCAGAAGAGATCCGAATCTACCCATTCCACAAGGCACATAGTGGACTGATTTAGGTAAAAATTGTATTTTAACAATTTTTTACTTTTTGAATGTTTTTGTTATGTATTCTGAAGCATGAACTTATGATGTTTTTACAGATATGGGTCCGCTGAGACTGCCCAGTATGTCATCGATTGCGTGGAGGGTAGCCCACCTAGTAGAGGATTCTTCTTATGAGGAGGGAGAAGATACGCTAGCCGAGTTAGAGCAGAACTTGGTTGGCCTTACGAGAGGCATCTCATTGTATGCTACCTTTGATGAGATTCCTCTGTGCCTTAGGAGGCATATAGTCGTGGTTTCGGGCAGACTATGTCGGTTACTCTGGCAAGTGATTCAGCCAGTCCCCTGCTATCATGAGCACCATGTAGGTGGAAAACAACCCTGTTTTTACATTTTTTGTACTGATGTAGGCTTGGAGAGCCATTTTGTAAGAGCACACATATTTTTCGCATTTTGGAGGTAGCACACTTGACATAATGTGAAATATATATATATATATATATATATATATATATATATATATATATATATATATATATATATATATATATATATATGCATGTTTCTATAGCTATTTGTGTATCATGATGATGTCTTTGATTCTTAAATATTGTGCAAATGTCTATCTAATACATGATTTGAAAATGTATATGTTAATGTGTTTAAACGTCTTGGAATATATTCATATGTGATAAAATCAAAATGTCTTTCCAATAATCAAACACGCAAATAAATACGCAAAATTTGAGGATTTCGCACAGAATAATGACCATTGAATTGTAACACAACGAGTTGTGAGTCTAACTTAACAAACAAATCTATAATCCTAATATCAATTGTGTTCAATAATAGCTCGATTACCGCACTATATTTGGCAATGTTTTTAGTTGTTCTACCTATTGGGTGTTGGTTTTGTACATTTTTCCTACACTCATCTTCCTTATTTTTCCTCATAACCATAACCAATGGGAGTATCTTTACCCCTTTCTCCTACCTTTTTACCCTAACTTGTCTTTTTTCACCTTGCTTTCGTTACTTCGCCAATTCACTAATTATTATGATATATTATACCCTTTTATGACTAATTGATGGTGAATGTTTGGAGAAGGTCGATGGTCTTTGTGTTGTCTTTTCAGATGTCATTTTTAGCACCAAATATCCCGGACACAGAGTTCACAGGAGCAGTTTGAATAGTGTTGTTACAGCAAAGCGATGTTGTTATACTCTGTTCTTACAGACTCGTTGGAAAACTGCTGATACAGTTGTACCGGTGATTGATCTTGTCTATATTGTTGCTGATTTGTCCTCTAGTGGTTGCACTACAACTGTGTTTCCATTATGAGAGCTGTAGGAATTATTAGCATTGTATTTTTGGGATAATAGCCTAAGGGCAGTTCCGATTGTAATCTTTTATCTTTTAGTCAGAACTTTATTAGGAAGTGGTTATAAATGTATGAGTTCTATTCTGATCAGCACGAGAATCGTAATATTCTCATGACTGATCTATCAATGGATTTTCTGATGTAACCACTATATAGATCTCGACGCTAGAGGTCAAGAGGTTAGCAGAGAACAAAGTTGTTTTGGCTCTATAATTGTGTTCAGATTAATACAGATCATCCTATTATTGTTGTTACATGTGTGATTCTATTTAGTTTCCATCAAAGTTCTTTCTCTACCTGCACCCTGCTAGGGAGGAAGGGCCCTCCTTCTTAGCATGGATTCCAGTGATTAAAGTAGTTGTGTGTATGTAATTGTATTTTAGTTTATGTATCATTATAATGTTGTTTCTGTTGTTCAGCTGAGAATATATCTGCTTTGATTTTAATATTTTATATGTTGTTACACATGTGATAATAGAAATACCAGCTAGGTGCTTATTATGTGGCGAGCTAGATAGATCAGTTGAGGTGTGATTTCAATCTTGTAGATTCTTTTATTTCCGCATGAGTGATTTATTTCCAACATTTACTTTAGCAACGATTTCTTTTCTTTGAAATTACTTTTGGTTGGTGTATCGACATAGATAGTTCAACTTTCATTGGAATAAATAGACGTCCTGGGATTGATAATTAAATGTGTGTTGTTCAGTCAATTAGTAAGTGATTTATATAGTCCAAAATTTTGCCGTCATTGTCGGGGATTGCAGTGACGATTCAATCAGTCAGAGTTGTTTCTAAGAAGTGCAATTTCCATTTGTTTTCCTAGAGTGTCTCTAACAACACAATTGTCGGGCAGTAAGACGAGAGGTAATAACTTGCGCATCACTTTAACAGGCTTGATCGAGCTCGCCAATGTCTTTCTGGGACACTTAGGAATATAATTTTGGGTGTTTCTTTTGGGTGCCTTCAACTATACAATCATTGGGCGGTAAGACGAGAGGTAAGAACCTGCACATCACTCTAACAAACTTGAGCGGGCTCACTTCTATAGCAACTAAAGTACTTATAGGATGAATCGATATGCATAGGGCCCATGTGTGTCAGTAGGACAACATCAACATCTATAAACACCCCCCACCCTACTAAATACAGGAAAGACGGGTCATAAGAAGGAAAAGAAGAGTGCAGATTTGGGAAGGAAAACACTCTTTGGAGATCTAATTTCAAGGGCAGAAAAGCAATAGTCCACGTCATACATATATAGTTGGACGATAGGTTCACAGAAAGAAGCTACCATATCAAGGCCTGGACCATCGGTGTCTTTAGTGGCTAGACCTCACCATCCTTTGAACAACATATCCACTCTTGATATCAAAACTCCAGATTCAAAACAACAATGGAGAATTATTGATTAGGATCTGAGAATTTAAGGACACGGAGAGACCAGTGGGGATGATCAGGAACCTAAGGAAAAATAGTCAGTTGATCATCAATTAGACGTCGGTAGTGCTTTTAAACAATTGATCCTAGAGCAGCCTGATCCTTCTATTTGTCAATCTCCAGTGCACTCTGAGGCTAGTTCATCCTATTAGGAAGAATTGGGCATGGGGGATGAAAATGTTAAAACAGATAGCTCTGTTACTTTTGAATTCCCAATAGTAGTTTCACGGGATGAGGCTCTATGAAGAACATCCCTTTATCATCCCTACCATCCTTTCAAGGGATGGATGTTGAGGATCCTGATACCTTTCTGTTCGAATTCGATGTGCTGTGTAGAGGTTATGACTATAATTCAAATGCCTAGAAGCTAAAATTATTCCCCTACTATTCTGAAAGGAGAAGCATTAAGATGGTTCATGAGATTTGGTGCTAGAACAATTCGAACATGGAATGATATGAGAGAAGCCTTTCTCTTTGAGTATCAAGACTACTGCCAAACCAAGGATTTGAAGGAAAAAAATTTTAGAATGGCGTAGAAGAAGGAGGAAAGCCTGGAAGACTATCTAGAGCGATTCCAATACAATTTATAGAGGTCTAAGTTCATTAACTTAGACCCAGAGATTCTAAAGCCAATATTCTTAAGAGGTTTAAGATATTATTGTCTAGAACATCTGAACATAATAGGAAAAGGAGACATATTGCAAGAAACGTTTGATGAGATAATGAAGCTTTGCCTATGTATCTCAAGAGGATTGGTCAAGGGGAAAGTTTTAGTTCGGGACCCTTCACTTGGGATACAGAAGTCCACAAGTGGAGGAGTAACCAGATCAGAGATCGAGAACTTATTTGATGATTTTAAAACCGATCTCCTTAACACTCTCTTTGCCCAGATCAGTATGTTACAAGTCAAGAAGGCACAAGCAGAAGCTAAAGTAGCCTTAGAAATATTTTGTCCCCAATGCAAAAAGAAAAATTTGGAAAGAGAATGTGGACTGAATAGTGTCAGCCTATGCAGCATCTGTGAGTTGGTACACTCTACAAATCAGTGTCCTGAGTTTCCCAGGATTAAGGTGATACTCCAAGAATCAATTGAGGACGTTCAATCTTCTTATTTTATCGGATCAAAGAGACCATTGCAGCCATGAACAACATGTATGCCTTCAAATTTTTCTTCTTCTTATCCTCGGAATAATATTTTTAACAGTCGGCAATACCCATGGTAGTATCTTACTCCTTCTGCAACACAGTTTCCTTCACCATGGAACTAGTGGCCATCTCCTCCACCAATGTAATATATTCCATCACAACCCAATCCTTGGGTTCAGAACTAGAGAGGCAATAGCCAAGGTCTGGTACCCCCTCCAATACCAATGCAACAGCAGTAGTTACAACTTCCTTCTATTCAAAATCCTACACCTTTTGTCCGACCCCAATTACTTGTACAACCTAACCTCAATCCAAATAATAAGGCAGCCTAGAGCATGGATGCTCTGGTTACCCTCCAGACTTATCTTATTACTCCTATTGGAATTAATGAGGTTTAACTTCAATCAAGGAAAGTAATCAGATCTAAACACACTCCCATTATTATCGAAGAAAGTGAATCTCCAATGAAGGATATGGACTATTCTCAGGTAGCTGCTACACATGTAACGGCTGATACAGCACCCGTTGTTACATTTGTAATAGTTGGCTCAGGAAGGTCTATTTTTCCTACAACAGCTAATCCAAGTAAGGCTGGTACATCTGTGGTAGTTGACTTAGCTGTTGGCATTCAGAATCCCCCATACCCTCAACGATTAAGTGAAACTAGGCTGGTCTTACAACCTGAATCTGAATTCCTTAAGGAGATGCAAAATTTATATGTACATATTTTGTTGTTACAAGCTCTTAAGGAAGTGCCTATCTATGCTAAAATAGTGAGAGATCTATGCTTCAGAAGAGCTGGGAGGAAACCTAAATACCCTGCTACTATCCATGTCATGGGGAAATTATCCAATATTATGATTGATCAACCTTTGTTGACCAAGTATAATGACCTAGGGAACCCCACAGTGACTGTCCATATTATCAATCATCTTATAACCAACACCTTGATTGATTTAGGGAAGCTATTAACGTTATGACTAAGGACCTCTTCATCTCTCTAGGACTTCATGGACTTAGACATACACCTATAGTGCTTGAACTAGCATATAGGTCCTGTGTTAAGCTCGAAGAAATGATTGAAGATGTGATTATCACTGTGGCCTCCTGGAACTATCCGGCTGACTTTATCATTTTACAAACCAAATCCAATCTAGGGGGTCATCCTTTAATCTTCGAAAGACCACGGCTAGCCACTGCATATGCATATATCGGATGTAGGTCTAGATCTATGGTGATCTCTGATGGACAGGCCACTCAAAACCTGAATCCTTATCCCCCAGCAAAACCTCATATGGATTCGAATAGTCCCTAATGGGACCAATTTGAACCTAAATCTGATCTTTCCCTACCTCTTCTCATGCTTGGAAAAGAACAATACTTTAAGGATGAAACAGAGGACGATATTATTAATGTTTTTATTATTAATCCACTCCCTATTGCCTCCATTAAATATT
Source organism: Pinus albicaulis (assembly GCA_034641835.2). Classification (NCBI taxonomy): domain Eukaryota; kingdom Viridiplantae; phylum Streptophyta; class Pinopsida; order Pinales; family Pinaceae; genus Pinus; species Pinus albicaulis. Next base: position 1,008,170 of record MU968493.1, on the reverse strand, counting down.
TGGGAGAAGAAGGTGAGGAAGATGATGTAATTATTGAACATTTGAAAACAATTCCACTTACTATCAGCAGTCTCGTTGAAATCAAACCTAGAAAATTTTTAAACATCAATCCTAACCTGACTGCTGAGCAAAATAGATTTCTGATACAACTGTTACAGTAATACAAAAATGAATTTTCATGGGACTATAATGATATGAAAGGAATCCATCCTACCCTATGCACTCATCACATTTACCTTAAAGAAGATTGCAAACCTGTTAGAAAACCTCACTGGCGAATGAACCCCGCACTTAAGGAGATAGTAAAAGAAAAATTGCAGAACTCCTTAATGCTAGTTTCATCTACCCTATTTCTGACAGCCAATGGGTGTCTCTGCTTGTCATAGTTCTGAAGAAGAATGGAAAATAGAGGGTCTGTGTCGACTATAGAAAACTTAACAAGGCCACTGAAAAAGATCAGTTTCCCTTACCTTTTATTGATCAAATCTTGGACACTCTTTTTGGAAAAAAATTATTTTCACTTCTAGATGGGTTTAGTGGCTATAATCGAATACAGATTGCTACAGAAGATCAAGACAAGACAACCTTTACTTGTCCATGGGGTACTTTTGCATACAGATTCCTTCCCTTTGGTCTCTGCAATGCACTAGCAACCTTTCAAAGAGCAATATTAGGTATTTTTTTTATCTTTTGAATGATTGTCTTGAAATATTTATGGATGATTTTACACCCTATGGGGATGCCTTTGAGACAGCAATAGCTAACATGGAGAAAGTGTTCGAACGTTGTGAACAAACTAATGTTGCTCTGAGCACAGAAAAATGCCGCATGATGATGACCGAGGGAATTGTGTTGGATCATTGCATTTCAGTAGATGGAATCAAGGTAGATCCTATAAAAATTGAGGTAATCTCAAAAATCCCGACCCCTAAGACTTCGAAAGAGGTGCGTATTTTCTTGGGACATGCAAGATACTATAGGAGGTTTATAGAGAATTTTTCAAAGATTTCATCTCCTTTATTTTCATTACTGATGAAAGATGGAGAATTTGTGTAGAAAAAAAAGTGTGAGTAGGCCTTTTTAAATTTGAAGAACTATGTAACAACAACACCTGTTTTACGAGGACCAAACTGGGAATTTTCGTTTCATACTGCTATAGATGCATCTGACATGGATGTGGGTGTTATTTTGGGGCAACTAGAGGATAAGAAGCCTTATGCCATTTATTACATCAAGAAGGACTTAACTCCAGCAGAATTTAACTACATTGTTACTGAGAAAGAATTCCTAGCAGTGGTGCATGCTATCAACAAATTCCAGCACTACATCACTGGGTACCAAGTATTTTTACACAATGACTATGCTGCAATTTGATTTTTAATGAACAAGCCTGTTACTAATAGTAGAGTTACAACATGGTTATTTCTATTATAAGAATTTGACATTACTATTTTTGATAAACCCAGAAAAGATAATGTAGTTGTTGATTTCCTTTCTAGATTAACTATAAGTGATGATTGCACTGCTACTGAGGATTCTTTTCCATATGAGTATCTTTTTTCCATTTCTACTCACTCACCATGGTATGAAAATACAACCAATTACCTTGCTGCAGGAAAATTCCCACACCAATTATCTTCCAAGGAAAGAAGGAAGGTTATACAAAAGAGTGCTACCTACTCCTAGATATAAGGTAATCTCTATCACACCAGGCCAAATTTCTAGCTTAGGTGAGGTGTTAGAGAAGATGAGGTATTTGAGATCCTAAAGGCTTGTCATGAGGAACCCTATGGAGGACATTTCGCTGACAAGAGGACAAGACATAAAGTACTCTCAATAGGATACTAATGGCCAACTATATTCCAGGATGCCAAGAAGTTTGTGGAAGGATGTGATAGTTTCCAAAGGATGGGCCAGCCTCTAAAATCAGATGAGATGCCATTACAGCCTCAGATAGTAATAGAACTATTCGAGAAATGGGACCTAGACTTTGTGGGGCCAATTAATCCTTCATCACAGTAAAAATCATACATATTGGTCTGCATCGATTATGTCACAAAATGGGTCGAAGAAAGGGCACTAACTAGAGCAACAGAGCAAGTTGTTTTAGACTTCCTATTTCAAGATGTTTTTGTTCGCTTCGGGATACCCATAGAGATAGTGACAGATGGGGGTCCTCAGTTCACATATCATTTGATCAAGAAGTTGGTTGAAAAGTATGGAATCCATCATATAATCACCACACCCTATCATCCACAAGAAAATCGTCAAGTAGAAAGCACCAATAAAGTCATTGAGGGAATCTTGACAAAGACAGTAGCCAGCCACCGAAGAAACTGGGCTGAGAAACTTCCAGAGGTACTGTGGGCTTATAGGAAAACATGGAGGAATACTACAGGCTTCTGACCATATGAACTGGTGTATGGTAAGAATACCTTATCCCCATAGAATTTGAAATAAATAATTTAAGAACATCATTGTAGGTCGATCTGGATTTGAGTACAACACAGACTCAAAGATTGAACCAGCTCAATGAGTCGGAAGAGAAATGGCTGGTTGCCATTCAACAAAAATAAATCGTCCAAAAACAAAGAGCCAGATGGCATGATGGGTTTATTCAGAAGAAAAAATTCCAGAAAGGAGATTGGGCTCTTTTTTATGATTCAAGATTCAAAGATTTCAAAGGCAAGCTCTGCACTAGATGTCTAGGTCCTTACGAAGTGGATACGGTCTTTGACAATGGGAGTGTACATTTGGTTAGAATTGACAGTGCTAAGATGTCGTTACTGGTTAATGGGCACCGTTTAAGGTTATATGATCAACCCGCTTCGAAGGAATCATTTGTCAACATTGTCACGGACTCTGATCTTCATGTTACGACAGCAGGGGAAAATTCTCCTCTGCAGCCTTAAAAGTTGAAATTCCAATAAGTGCAGTAGTTGAAAACCACCTTTGTGGTAGTTTTTGCACCTGTTTAAAAAAAATATTATAATAGTAAAAAAAAAATTAAAAAAATAACAAAATAAAAGAAAGAAAAAAAATAACTGTGAAAACCCCTTTCCGAGGCGCAGTAAGACCGCCAGTAATAGTTGAAAACCACTCTTTTGGTGGCTATTACACCCATGTTTTTCACCCTGTAATATCATCTTCCCTTCCTGATCTATGTCATAGGATGATGGTATTCACGTAATTTCATTTTTTGTACCAATTTCTTCCGATTATTATGTTTTTTTAGAATAATTTAAAAGTTGTCTTGGTTGTTACACATGTAACAACTGATAGCCACGAATATTTTTCTTTGTAATTAATTCCATAAACAACAATAAATATGCTAGATAAACACAACAACACGAGCGCTGCAAGTAGGATGTCGTCAATTCAAGTCTTCCTCCACATCACCTCAGGTATTTCATTAAAAAGGTGAATGATTTTCATTGATGATTCAGTGATTAATTGGCAAAGTAATGATGCTCCTGTGACGGTCATGGGCAGCCATCACCATTAAAGTGGGGGAGGGGATATGACTTGAAATCATTGCAAAAAGGTTGTAATCATAAATATCTATAAATTCGCATGCAACTAATCAATAACAGAATTTCTAATGATGACCGAATCTAGTTGGAAAAGAGCGTGTGTACGAAATCCCATCACTTTCTATAATAATTTATTTATGAATATTAGTGTAGGGTATGATTTGGTAAATCCATGAAATTTGTCACCTTTCATCAACCTCCTTGACTGAAACCTTGCATTCTCATTGTAAACTCGTCAATTGGGATAGGCAGAGGTGATGAGCAACAACTCGTTCAGAGACACAGTGATGTTATAGCATGACTGAACAACAAATAAGTTAACTCAGAAACTCAGTGATATTATAGTGTTTTCGAACATTAAGAAGAAAATTTAGAAACAAACAGTAGAGATGGGTGGAGCAGCGATCAGGCATGAGCCGAATTCCATGGATGCTCTGCAAAATTGCCCAGAAGCTTACCATATATTCAGATATGTTGGATGGTTTGATTTTTTCCAGAATCTTGAAGGCTTAGATGAGGCAATGACAATTGAATTTCCTCAGAACTTGAACAATAATCAAACCCGATTAAGAGGCATGCAAATGGAGGTAACTTAAGAGGTAATTGCCCAGGTAACTTCATTACCAGTAGAGGGCGGAGGTGGTTTAATAGAAAAAACAATGACCCCTCCTTGAAAGAGGATTTCCTACTAGGGGAAGAGAAACTAGAGAAGAAAGGAAGACGAATTGACAAATTGTCACTTCCTCATCCTTGGGAAGACGTTGCCCTGGGCTTCATCAAATATATCACTTGTGAAGGGAGATCCACGATAGTGTTCAAGGATAACTTTCCTCTTCTTAACCAACTTCGGCACCAACAAATAATCAATCTTCCATTCTATTTGCTTGGAAACATCAAGCACATGGCGACAACAGTAAAAACAAAAGCACACCCAGAGGCATGCGTGACTAATCATGGACTCATTAAGCTAATTGTGCTGGATGCCCTAGGCCAGCAAGGAAAAACTTGGGAAGAATTCAAGAGAAAAGGACCAAGGAGAAGTCGGGGGAAACAGACCACGACTTTAGGAGGAAGTCAGGGAGAGGAGGAGACCCAGACTCGACCTGCTAGAGTTAGGATTGGGAAGAAGATTATCAATGAAACAATTGGGGATAGAAGACCGAAACAAAGAGTGAAGGTCAGCATACCTATAGAACCCTTACCTATGACCAAAAAGCAGATGGAAGAATAAGTTTTAGAAGAAGAAAGGAAACCTTCCTCATCAGGTAAGGACGCAACCAATGCCTTGTGTTTAGAAATTGAAAAATTAAGAAAGGAAAACCAGGAATTGAAGCGGAAATTATCTAAGGGAAAGGAAATCCTGGTGTCAGTATGGATGACATATTTTCATAAATTAACAACAGCGACATATAATTCCCATAGAGAAAATATTAGCCCAATAGAAGTAGAAACATAACAGCAGGAGGATGTTACATAAAAACTTGCTGATGATACTGCTACTACACAAGAACCAAGAGTTAAAGAAGAGACTCCTGTAATAATCTACCTAGAATCCGACCCACAATAACCTGTGCAGGCCACTCCTATTGTAGAAGAAACAACAATGCACATGGAGGCGACTCTAGGTAAAAACAAAGGGGCTGACACACAAGAACCCACCGAAGAGGCTGCTATTACACAAGAACTAGCAGCAGATATGGAACAACCCTGAGAAGCAGAGGCTGGTACACCTATTGTTGATGAAGGTATTGAATTTAGGAGAATGTCGAGTCCCATATCAGGATGGAACTCTGAGAAAATCCTGTTAATTTTTGAGTTACAAAAATGGAAACAAGAAGCAATATCCCTTTGGGATGGGATGATTTCTCTAAAGGAACATCATAGAGAAATAGACACTTTACATGAAATATGGATGGAAGTAGAGTTGAAGAAAAGGTGGGAGAATTACAAGAAGAAAGAAGCTCTAAAGAAACAAGAAGAACAATTGCTGCTATTACAGGATCAAATTTGAGACCTCACCGTAGATAAGCAGAGACTTCATGAGCTAGCCCTCAACTTGCTAGGTTGTAGGGGGCTTTCTCCATCCTATCCTATTTTTCTATGGGAACATTACTTCTTGTTTCAATTGAAATCCATTATGGAGGATAGACCTTATTTATGTTCCTCCACTCGTACATTTCTGGATGTTTTTCGTGCCTCATATTTTGATGAGAAAAGTTTGTTGTGTGAATTGTTTTTACACAACATTATTTGTGAACATGTGAGTAAGCTGATGATTGTGACAATATTATCTTATATGGGAGATATTCAATTAGGGATTTTTTATCCTTCATGAGGAATCAGATTGAATGGCATCTGGCCATTAAATCTATGGAGACTAATGAGGAGAAAACAACATTGTGGGTTTGTGCAGAACCAGGACGGGCTACTGAGTTGAGACGAGAATTCAGGAGAATGCTGAGTACCCCTGGGATTAAAGAACTAGATGCCACTTATTGAAGAAAAATTATGGATTTCTGCCTCAATCAGTTTGCAATGATGAAGAGCCGAGCTTTGACAGGGTGTTTAAAATGCACGGAAGCCAGAAGTGCTAAGCTATTGAAGGGAGATCCATTCTCATTCCAGAATTTTGTGGTTGTTGTTACACATGTACCAGCCTATGCACAGATTGTACAATCCCTTGGTGCTTTGTGGCTGGGACTGAAGTTCAAGTTTCCTTTGATCTGGTTGCCCATTGAGGATTACTAGACCAATTACGAATTAAGTAATTATGAGTCAGAATCCTGGGTATGGCAATTGATGGCCAATCAGGGATACAGGTCTGCAAATGAGGACACAGCTCGTGCTTATGATCTCACCGACCCGCACCAAAGGTATTCCCATGAGAGATGATTTTTCATGACGAAATGCAAGTATTTCAGTTGGGGGGAGATGTTGGGTGGTGGTTTTGTACATTTTTCCTACACTCATCTTCCTTATTTTTCCTAATAACCATAACCAATGGGAGTCTCTTTACCCCTTTTTCCTACCTTTTTACCCTAACTTGTGTTGTTTCACCTTGTTTTCATTACTTCACCAATTCACCAATTATTATGATCTATTATACCTTTTTATGACTAATTGATGGTGAATGTTTGGATAAGGTCAATGGTCTTTGTGTTGTCTTTTTAGATGTCATTTGCAGCACCAAAGATCTCGGACACGGAGTTCACAGGACCAATTCAGATAGAGTCGTTAAAGAAAAACGATGTTGTTACACTCTGTTGTTACAGACTCATTGGTGAACTACTGATATAGTTGTACTGGTGACTGATCTGGTCTATATTGTTGCTGATCTGTCGTCTAGTTGTTGCACTACAGTTGTGCTTCCATTATGATAGCTATAGGAGTTGCTTCCATTTTAATCTTTTATCTTTTAGTCAGAACTTTATTAGGAAGTGGTTATAACTGTATGAGTTCTATTTCGATCAACATGAGAATCGTAATATTATCATGACTGATCTATCCCTGGATTGTCTGATGTAACCACTATATATATCTCGACCCTAGAGGCCGAGAGGTTACTAGAGAACAATGCTTTTTTGGCTCTGTAATTGTGCTCAGATTAATATAGATCATCATGTTATTGTTGTTACATGTGTGATTCTATTTACTTTCCATTAAAGTTCTTTCTCTACCTGTTCTCTACTAGGGAGGAAGGGTCCTCCTTCTTAGCAGGGATTGCAGTGATTAAAGTAGTTGTGTGTATGTAATTGTATTTCAGTTTATGTATCATTGGAGTGTTGTTGTTGTTGTTCTGCTGAGAATATATCTGCTTTGATTTCAATATTTTATATGATGTTACACATGTGATAATATAAATACCAGGTGGGTACTTATTGTGTGGCGAGCTAGAAATATCAATTGAAGTGTGATTTCAATCTTGTAGACTCTTTTATTTCTGCATGAGTGATTTATTTCCAGCATTTACTTCAGCAATTATTTATTTTCATTGAAATTACTTCTGGTTGGTGTATTGACACAGACAGTGCAAATTTCATTGGAATAAACAAACGTCCCTGGATTGATAATTAAATGTGTGTTTTTCAGTCATTTAATAAGTGATTTATATAGTACAACACTGCCCAAACAAATACCTTGCAAATTAATCAACTCACCATCAAGGGCAAAGATTTCCCAAGCTGCGGAAGACAGATTCTCTGTGCTACGACAAGCGCCATCAGCAAAACCGACGTAATGATTCGAAGATATCTACAAACCAAGTGGAACACAAGGTGAGAAGAGGAAACATTTCTGCAAAGAAAACAATCACACCAAAAATCAACTCAAAGCACACTATTGATTTAAACACTAATTTACAAAGTATCAAAATTATGATTAAGCGTAATATTTTCCAGATAGAGCCCATTTCGGGGCTCAGCCAATGGAATCTGCTAGCTCATAGGCTCCTTATTCTAATACTCATTGAATGATATAGGGCCCATGCTACATTGGATCGAGTTTCCCTACTCCCAATTTATCATGGGCTTGGTCATAAAGCAAGACCAAGTCTCCTTCGGAGAAAATGGGAGGGTTAATGGATTTGTCATATTGAACTTTAACTTTTCTTTTATGTGCTTCAAAAAATAAAGTAGCAAGCCTACGGGTCTCATCGAGATGCTCGAGGTATTAGGAAGTAGTTCGACAACTATCTTCATAGAAGGAATATCACACTCAATCCGGAGTGTGGCCTCTAGACCATACACCAATTGGAATGGTGTGAATCCAGCGCCAGTCTTATCAGAGGTTCAATATGCCCACAGATTTGAGAAGAGCATGAGATGCTAATCTCATTTGTGCTTCCCAATCGTGCGTTGAAGCATAGTCCTGAATATTTTTTTGACAACCTCAACCTAGCCATTAACCTGTGGATAATACGTGGTGGAGCTATCGTGATGTGACCCTAACTGAGCAGCGAGCTCTGTAATGATGTGATTTCAAAAGTGAGAGCCATGATCAGTGACGATCGATTTTGGGACACCAAATCGAGATATGAAATTATTGAACATGAATTGTGTCCTAGTAAGACCTTCATTATTGTATATAGGCATCTCTTCAACTCATTTAGTGAAATAATCGACGACAATGATAATATAACCATGCCCCCCAGTCGAGCGAGGGTTACATGTCATGAAATCTATACCCCATTTCATAAAAGGTCCAACAGTCACAACTGGGTGCAAGGGTGAGGGTGGTGTGCACTCTTTCCAAGAGTACATCTAGTAGTCATGGCATTTTCGTACTGAAATAAGACATTCTTTAAAAGTAGATGGCCAAAAATACCCTATGCGAAGGATCTTTTAGGTGGTAGCGTAACTAGAAATGTGACCACTACAAGCCCCGGAGTGGCATTCATTAAGATCTTTCTCAACTTACTTGAGAGTCAAACATTCACTGAGGATAGATTCAATACTAGTGTGATATAGGGTGTCTCCAATGATACAGTAAGGTTGGGACTGGTAGCGAATCCGTCGGCACTCAGAGTGTGATAGCTTTGGCCGAAAATTTTGGGTCTGGAGATAAATAATGATGTCTCCATACCATGGGTCAATATTACTAATGAGAAAGAGAGTTGCATCAGGAATGGACTCATCAAAATGAGTGGGATCATCCACGGTGGGAAGATCACAAATAAATTCTGCAAAGACAAGAGATTTCATAGAATTGGTTGCACTGAATTCTAAGTCAAACTCCTGGAGGATAAAAATCCATTTCATGTACTTTCCCAGAATAAAATTATGTGCGAGAATGTAAGTCATGGGGTTGCAATCAGAAATCACCAAAGTTTTGCGCAAGAGAATGTAGTGACAAAAATGTTGAACAACATGGATAGCAGCGAGTGTGAGTTTCTCTACATGAGAATAATGAGTCCCAGATTAAAATAAGTTGCGGCTCAAGTAGTACACTACATGCTCTTGAACATTTTCATCATCCTGAAATAACACCATACCAATAGTGTTGTCGGCGGAGACTAAATAATGGCAGTAATCACGGTGATAATTAGGGGGGTGTAGTAGTGGAGCACTGATGAGGCCTCATTTCAATGCATCGAAAGAGCTTTGAGAAATTTTGTACCATACGAATGGTACTCCCTTTTTCAGCAAATGAGTAAAGCCTTTGGAAAGCTCAGTATAATTAAATACTAAAATTCGGAGGAAATTGGATTCCCTTGCAAACTTTGCAATTGATGGATAGAAGACGGAGGAGGAAAATTGATGATTGCCTCGACTTTAAGAGGATAGATGTGGATGACTTCTTTAGACACCAAAAAACTCAGGAGCCACCTGGATTCGACCCAAAAGACACACTTATGAGGATTCAACCTGATATTATAGTGTTGACAATGAAGGAAGATAACTCTAACGCGTTTCAGGTGATCTTGATGTTTCACAGAATGAGCAGGAAGATCGTTGATATATGGCTAAAGTATGTTCTTGATGTCATGAAAATTATACGACATAGCTTGCTGGAAGGTGGCCCTAACATTCTTCAACAAAAAAGGGAGCTTTTTATAGGAAAATGTCCCCCATGAATAGATAAATGCGGTTTTGTGTTGATTAGCTCGAGCAATATTAATCTGGTTGTAGCCATAAAAACCATCCATAAAGGAAAAAATATCACTCCCTACACATTCATCTATGATCTACTCGATAAAAGGAGTGGGGTACTTGTTCTCAGGACAACTTGATTGATATCACGGTAATGAGTGAAAACCCAAATGGTCCCTTGTTTCTCATTAATGGGAGAAATATTCGACACCCAATCTGTCAATGGTATAGGATAAATAAAACCGGCTTTGAGAAGTTTTTCAACTTCACCCTTTACGACAGCAACCTTTCTAAGGTGCATGGAACAAAGTCATTGACGAACATGCTTTGAATCCAGATATGTAGCACTTTCGTGAAAAACAATACTCAGATCCATGCCAAGAAACTTTTCATATGACCATGTAAAGACATCGCGGAATTCTTGAAAAAGTGTAGTTTAGATCTTGATCTCATCGGGAGAACAAGGTGCACCTATATGGATATTCTCGACAATCCCTGGTTTGATAGAGGTGTCGATCAGAATGGTTGGAGTAATTTTCCCATGTTCCCTTTGGAAAAAACTTCATTAGAGTAAATTTCAACCTAAAAGTAGCCTCCTAAGGAAAATAATAAAATAATAGTTAAAGTAATAAAATACGAGTTATAAATTTTGGAGGGAAAGGAAGACAACTATTTTTTTGTAATTGTATTTTTGGCTTATCTACTTATAGGTTTACTCAAAATTTCAAGTGTAGACACTCGTTGGATGCGGAATTAAATTCCACATCCATCGAGTACCCCTTATGAATACTTTTGAGAAGATCGATATTGATAAAATTGCATATACATTTAAAAAGGGTGTTGGACACATTTTTTTAATGTATCTGTGATTTTTATCAATGTGGGTCTTCTCAAAAGTCTGCATACTGGGTACTCGTTGAATGTGGAAATTAATTCTGTATCCAACGAGTGTCTACACTTGAAATTTGAGTAAAACTTTAAGGAGATAAGCCAAAAATACAATTAAGAAAAGTAGTTTTTCTTATTTTCCCTCCAAAATATTTACATGTACCTCTTTTTAAATTGAAAGGATTATGATTGGTTTTAATATTATGACATGGAAAATAAATGAAATTTTCATTGGAAATTTTATTCTAAAATTTCCTCTAATGCATGAAGCAAGGTCAGATTCTGAAATGAGTCAGTTGGTACAGATGAAGCATTAGATTCAAGACATGTGGATATGTCACCTGGGATTGGGAGAAACAAGGAATAATGGTTTCCATCATCCCATGGAGTTTCTTCAAGATACATTACCTCGACAATACTTTCGTTGGTGGGGAAAGTCTCATTCAAGGGATCACCAGATTCCAAATAACCAAACCAAGGTGATTGTGCATAAGTGTCCATAGAGGAAACCAAATGATCATTGGTCTTGGATGTAGCCTTGGAGCTTGCATGTCTCAATGGAAATTTCTTCGTGTTGGATGATGGGTTAAAATCGTTTGCATTCAGTCAAATGATTATGCAAGTGTTCGACTTCAACACCTTCATTCGCACATGTAGATTGTGCTATTTTACCTTGAGGCCCATCGTCATTATTGGTGGTATCTATGGTGCCTATTAACGGTTTTCATCATTGACCGGTAATCAGATTATTTCTACCATGTTTGACACCAACACATCTATTCGCATGGCTATATATGTACATTGGGTTTATTGAGATTGCGGTGAAGATCCTAGGTCACATTTTATTTTTTGATCCAGGTTGAGGGGAGTTATTGAGTATCCATGATTGTATACATTATCCTATCTATATGGATGGTTGCGTCCATACCGCAAATCCATTTCTATGATATCTTTAGACGGATGGTTGCGACCATGCCATGGGATCATGTGTTATTTAATGCCTATTGCAGAGTTATGTGGTTAGGCATATTCATACCGAAGATATCATATTTTGTAATATGTTTGAATTGGCAGGTTTTCTAGAGGTGGCATGCATTCTTTGCCTTTTTTCATAAAGAATTTCATCCATCACTCTCTATTCTTCCTTCATTCTTTAGGGCGTATATGTTACACAGTAATTTTTCACCATGCTCATTTTCCCATACCTAATCCTGAAATGCCTCATGACCGATCTTGTGAAATGTTTCCACCATGAAGAAATATGTTAAGAAATCCCTTGAAGATCCAAAGAAAACTTCCTTGGAATATTACTTGTTCAAACTCCTAGTTTCCTAGGTCGGCGCGTTTCCTAGTCTCGGATGCAGCCCATAATAATTTGATACATTTTCTTAGCCGGGCTTAGAGGCATAACATCACCAAAAATCTCAATATTATCAGGATTGGGAGAAACTTATAGATCGTGACCAGACAAAATCATATTGACGGAGGCGACATTCCGAGATGGGAGTGGAAAAAATCCCATAAGGGACGAGTCTTTGAATAAGCACAACCTGATGTTAATATAGGGGGTAGTGGTCTTCCCAACATACAAAATTTTTCCTGTTGATGAATCAAAGGAGAAGAAAACCAATAGACCGACAACCAAAATATGTCCTTGATGAGGGAAACAAAGGACACGAAAAAGGGTGGGGACCACACAAACCATAACTTTTGTCCAACTACGTCCAAGAAGGAGATTATAGTTCAGGTTGGCGTCTACCACTTGAACTTCCAAGGTTACCGTTTTATCCTCCAACATGATGGGTAATACTTTGAGAATACCAAATGGTCGAGAACCTCTACCGTTGAAATCTTCCAAATTATTCCGGGACTAACTGAATGGGGGAGAGCTGATGGCTTTCCAGCATGTGTCAGACATGATGCAGATCAAAGTGCCTTCATCAATGGTAGTTCGATCAATATTCTTTCCCATGAAGGTAACCTGAATTAGAAAATCCACCTGAGATGGGAGCCATATAAAAAAATTATCAAGATAGAAAGTAATCGGATTATAATCTACGGGATCAATCCCTCCAATAGCAAAGAGTAGTGCCTTTTTTTGTGATGGACATGACTAAAGGAACTCCAACGTTGACATCGCCGAAGGCGCTTGAGCTAGATCCTCTACAATATTTTAGTGTTGTGCAGCTCTTACATTCGGATTATAGGAAAATTTCAAAAGAACACCCTTTGGGGGTGGTCGAATGATGGAGTCACTACCAGGCCTCTCAATCTGAAGAGGACCATAGGTAGGGGACGTGGAAGAGGAAGGGTGATCTGTAACTTTTGATTCCGTAGAAGCCTTGGATTAATTGGGGTAGTCTTTCGATCTCATAGTAATAGTGACGAGTTATGTTATAGCCATGAAAACCTGAGAGTTTCTAGAACATTGAGCTTGATCTACCATTTACATCTGCTGAGAAGGGAAAGGTTCTTTCCAAATAGGTAGAGTCGTGGGTGCACCTTTTAGAAGACGGAAAACTTTGGCACGTCGAGGAAAATAATTAGTGTAATGATCATGATCACATATCAAACAAGGATATTTGGGCTTACGTGTTGAAGAATGGTCAGAATATGACTTCTTCGAATCCTGTTTAGGGTTATCAGATTTGGACTTGCCTTTACCCTTTTTCTTACCTTTCGAGGATTTATTTTGTTGTGGTATATTGAACAACATTTACCTTAGATTTTTTACCATGATTCTTATGGTTACTAGAAGGAGTGGAGGGAGTAGCGGAAGTAGTGGATTTAGAATTTGAAGAATGTTTAGGCACACTACTATCAGTATGAGCCACTCGTGCGATAACACCAACCACCTGAGGCATGGGAGGAGATTGAGATGATGCAAGATCAGTTGAAGGTCAGAATGTGTTAGGAAATAACTCATATAGATTCCTAGTTTGGGAATAAATCAAATCGATGTATTGAGCTTTGGCTATGACTTCCTCTTTTATGATACACCCACCCATGAAAAGGTCTTTAACAATCCTAGGAACAAATGATTTTGTAAACCATTTAGTCAACAACTGATTGGGGATCCCAAATTTTATCAGGCGAAGATGAGGTCGCCATTCGTGAATTTGATATGAAATGTCAGTAGCATTTGACTTCTTCAATGAGGTGAGAAGGTGGGTGTCAGCTTCATACTCGTGTAACTCAAAATGAGTAAGGAAAACCATATCCAAGGAATTAAAATCGAGGAAAAATCCTCGAGGGAGTTGACTATACCACTTGGCCGTGGTACTAGTTAAAGTACATTGGAAAATATGAAGACGAATATGATTTTCGACCCAAGAATTAGAAGAGAACCGCAAGTGATACGTCATCACTCGGGTTTGGGGGTCTTCCCCAAGTTTTCCTTCAAATTTTGGACAATATCCTAGGATTTTAGTTGGAATTGGAGGCCGATGTAACTCATGTTGGATGGGGTCATTTGTAAGCTTTGGCACATTTGGCAATTCCAACGTAGCTAGGAATGGAAAGGTCATATGTTGAGGAGAAAAGGGTCGAGTGTTACAACCTACTTGATACAGATTATACCCCCAATAGGGCGTATTATGTCCTGGATATGCATACTACCCCCATTTCTAGTAAGGACCTTGTTGCAAGTACTGCTAAACATAGGGACCTTGTAGGGGTTCTTAATAAGATGCCTGCGAAATTTGAGGTTGTGGAGCTTGCTGGATGTAGGGTCTGGGGTGAGGTCCTTGTTAAACATGAGGTCCATTCTGTAGTCCATACTGAACATAGGGTCCAACCTGTGGTCCTTGCGGAATGTAGGGTCCAGCCTAAGGTAGTTATTAGGCCTATTGGTACTGAGGAATTTGTTGATATTTAGCACTAAGCTGATGCCCAGACTGGGTTTGTTGGTATTTACCTTGAGGAAATGACTGGTATTGAGTACCAGGCTGATGGGAGAGAGAACCAGATTGACCCAGAAGGAGATTCAGACCAACTTGGGTGTAATAACCAAACTGAGGGTTAGTCACAACATCACTTGCAAAAATCTCGAGCTGCTGGACATATAGCTGAGAAGTGTTTGGTCGAGGAACATATTGATATTGTAAATTTTGGTGTTGAAAAAAATGGATGTTAGGTTGTTGAGCATATGAATATGATATGTTCTATTGCTGAAGGGGCTGGTGAACCTGCGAATAATGAATGTGAGGTTGTACTGCCCCAAGAATAGGTCTAGAATTAGGCTTCCCCCCAACCAAAATGGGAGGTACATAAATATGATTAGACTGACCCCCATGCATGAATGAAACCGTATATCATCCACTCAATGGTGGAACTGCAGTAACCGTAGATGGAGAGTATGCAGTAGAGGATTCGATCAAAAGAGTCATTTGACAAGTAGTGATTGTAGGTCGAACAACATGTTCATACGTGGTACTCACATTCAAAATGAATGGGCCAAAAGATGGAGGAATTCTCATTGACCAAATGGGATTTAGGCATAAAGATGTAGCGCTGGAAGCCCCAGGAATAATATTTCCCAAAGAGGTGTAACCGTGTGGAAGCGTAGATGCAACTTTAATGAAAGGTATTTTGGTTCCATTACTTGAATCATGAGGTGTAGAACCAAACAATTCACTTTAATAGAGAAACACATAGGAAGCAACTTCAGGAATGTAGGTGCTAGTGGTTTCCTGAAGAGTGCCCCGAGGATTGCTCACGAATGGAACATCATCAACATTGGATTCCATTTCGTCAGGAAATAACTGTTGGACAATATAGTGAGATGCTACTGAAGAAGCGCGAAAGGAAATTTCTAGTTTATCAAAAGCACTATAAGCATGTTGAGGCAAGACCATAATTGTATCAAAGACTGGATTTTAAGGAAATTCTATAAATTGTGTAGAAGGTTCGCGACTTTCTAGCCAAAGTCTTCCGACATCATCCAAGGATAATCATCAGGCGATGGTGTGAAATAGGTTGAACACTATTGACAATCCCAAGTTAAACAACTTGCGCTTCAAGGGACCCAACTGGAAATCGAGGGACCTCAGGTGGAGGTTCTTGAGATCTGTTAGAGGAGGGACAAAGCGAATTTGATGATTCAGCCACAATGACCTTTTAAAGAAATTTCAAAGAAGGAAGAGGTGAAAAAATTCACAATTGAACAAGCAATAATGAGGCTGGATAACTACACAGGAAATATGTTTTTGTAGGTAGTTACTTTTAGAATTAACAAAAAATAAATAAATAAGGGTGTGATAGACATAAAGGTTTACCAAGTATTCGTGAGTTGTAATATACATCTTGGTGATAATGATAGCAAAAATGACCAAGGACTTAATTTACTACAACCAATCTCCCCGAATGTTGTGTTCGGTGTATCACGTTTAGAAGGTGGACGGCTGGGTTACCTATGGTAGGCTTGCAACCTAATGGTTTCTTCCCAAATATACGTGACGGTATGTGGGAGTCCAGTCCGTAGTAGTGTTGTCTAATGCTTAACCGTTCGATGAGAGCACCCCAAATATACTTATCATACATCAATATACTTCCATACGTGGGATGGGATTTCACCCCCAGGCTGTAACACAAACTGTTAGTGACAATTCCTATGCTTTACGATGCCCGAACACGTCTCTAGCTTAGACCACTAAATGTTCTCGTTAGTTTCAAATTCTAGTTAAGGTAGATTGAGGGAATTTTAGTGTTTATCTTGAGTTAAGTTTCATTTTTGGCTCAAAATCGATGTTACCTAAATCCTATGATGTAGGCTAAATGCAAAAAATAAAAATTGTTAAGAACAAGTACCCACTACCTCGAATCAATGATTCATTCGATTAGGTTAAGGGAAAAACTGTGTTATGTAAAATTGATTTACGTTCGGGATACCATCAAATATGAATCAAAGAGGAAGATATTTTTAAGGTTTCATTTTGGACATGATATGGACACTATGATTTTGTGGTCTTGCCTTTTGAGCTTACTAATTCCCTTTCCACATTTATGTGTGTGATGAATACCATATTTCACCCATATCCAGACAAGTTTGTGTTAGTATTTATTGATGATATATTAGTATATTCAAAGAGTTTGGAGGAGCATAAGTGACAATTGAAAATAGTGTTGGAAAATCTATGTGATCATCATAATTATGACAAATATAGTGAGTGTGAGTTATTTAAGGACCAACTACTATAATTAGGGCATGTGATTACCTAATAAGGAATAGTTGTGGACCCAGAAAAGATAAAAGCGATTATAGAGTGGCCTATCCCTAAGAATTTTGGGAATGTTAGGCCCTTTATGGGATTAGCAAGCTACTACTATCACTTTATAGTTAGGTTTTCACATGTAGCCTACCCCAAAACCTCATTACAAAATAAAGGGAAAACATTTAATTGGACCTCATAATGCCAATATAGTTTTGATCGACTAAAACATCTATTGACTACAACCCTTATTTTGAGAATTGCATATATTGAAAAAAAACTTATTGTTTGTATGAATGCTTGTGAGGAAGGAGTAGGGGGAGTGTTAATGCAAGAAGGTAGGGTGGTACCGTGTGAATCCCAAAAACTGAAAGTGCATTAAAAACGATATTCATCCTATTTCCTAGAGTTAACAATGGTGGTTCATGCCTTGAATATATGAAGACACTATATTTTATGAAAGAAGTTTATTTTCATGGCTAATCATACTATCTTGACTAAATTTTTTAAACAACCCACAGTTAAGGTTAGAAAAACATGGTGGATTTCTTTCCTGAGTAAGTTTGATTTTTACATTAAACATTTGAAAGGTAAGAGGAACTAGGTGGTATATTCTCGAAGTAGGAGATTCAATTTTA
The DNA here is from genome assembly GCA_034641835.2 of Pinus albicaulis. Classification (NCBI taxonomy): domain Eukaryota; kingdom Viridiplantae; phylum Streptophyta; class Pinopsida; order Pinales; family Pinaceae; genus Pinus; species Pinus albicaulis. The sequence goes on along the minus strand of MU968493.1, from coordinate 990,315 downwards.
TTTATGAAATCTTGTTTAGTCAAGTGAAATTTGAAATTTCAGATTAGATGAAAATTGCAGCCTTAAAGGACCAACAATGTCAATTTTTATTACTGAAAATTAAGCAATAAAGAACACTAAAAACCAACTAGGATGCAGTAATAACAATGATGGTCTGCTAATCTATAAAAACCAAATTTATGTTCCTAACCAACAGTTTTTTAAACGACTAATTTAGGAAGTATTATTTGTCGCATGCCATGGAAAAGGAAGTAGTAGAATACCTAGAGAATTTTCTAGAGTGCCAATAGGTGAAAGCATAATACCATGTTTGCTTCACCCATACCGTTTCCCGCGTGTAAATTGGAAACTATCACCCTAGACTTCATCACTAGTTTACCAAAACAAAAAAGGAAAAATCACTTATTAATGGGTGTGGTAGATAAATTAAGTAAAACTCCACATTTTATTCTTGTACAATCCACCTATAAGGATTTTCATATTGCTGATATAATTATGAGGTAAATATTCCACTTACATGGCATACATAAGTAAGTGATCATTGATTGATATTTAAAGTTTACTTCCGCGTTTTGGAAATATCTATTTACATGATTAGGTACCCACGTGAAATTTAACATTGTCTACCATCCAAAGACTAATAAGAGAAAAAAAGGGGTAAATAAAGTATTTTAGGACATGCTAAGAATCTGTGTCATGAAACAACTTACCAAATGGGAAGAATATCTCATCTGGTAGAATTTTCATATAATAACAAATATCATGCCTCTTTAAAAATGAGTCCTTTCAAGGTGATGTATGGATGAAGGTACATAACAGGTCCCTTAATTGGAGTTATCTTGAGGATAAGTTGGTGTTTGGGTCAAATATGTTAAAAGAAATGGAAAAAACTGTGAAAAAGGTACAGATAAACTTGGAAGGTTCCTAAAACTGACAAAGAACATATGCAGATAAAAGATGAATATCGATAGTTTCAAGTGTGTGAACATGTATAAGTGAAAGTTAAACAAAAAAAGGGCACTTTAAGATGGGGAAGTTGTGCGAACTCCCTGATTTTGTGACCCATTTGAAATTTTCACCTCGATTGGGCTTATTGCCTATCAATTGGCTTTACCAAGTTACATATACACAATGTTCTTCATGCATGATCCTAAGCAAATATATACATGATCCTAAGCATATTATTGATTAGCATAATGTTCAGGTAAAAAATCAAATTTGAAATAGTTTGTATGTTTTCATAAGTAGAAATTGATGGAAGATAATAGTTGTTATAATTATTGTGGATATAGGTCAAAATAGAGATAGAATTTGTGGTTGAGCCTCTGCACATACTAGATTAAATAGAAACCAACTACGAAAGGGGGTAATCACCCAGGTTAAAGTCTAGTGGAAGCACTTCACCTTGTAAGGGGATACCTAGGAAGATTAGAATTTTATACGTGAGGCATATATGAACCTATTTCAAGGGCTAGGAAACACCAACGACTGCATTTAACTTGAGGGGGGGGGGGGTGTTGATGTAGTACACCTAGTAACTTGTAAATGTTTTATTTACTTTTCCTTTCGAATTTACTTTTACAGATTATGGGGCCCATGTTGAGATGTTGAGTGTAAATTATTAACACATGACATACATAAATGTTCTTTCTATTTTAATATATATATAAGGTCAACCATGTAAAATTATGGTGGCAAATGGTTTTAAAGATAATTTCACATCTCAAAAAGTTAGAAAAGACCCAATAAGGGTTATGGGAAAAGGAAGTTTCTTGTCCGGATTTCCTTTCCATAGATATAAATTATCTCAACAAGGGAAAAATGTTGGCTAAGAAGGTGAGAGGGGAAAATCCTAGGGAAACCTTGTTGGTTTTAGATCTTGATTAGCAGAGGCCCAAAAGAGTTATTTGATGAGCTTTAAATTACTCAAAACATAACTTCATTAGATGAAGGAAGGACACTTCCAAGAGGAATCATGTGTTTGACTTAGTGTTGTCACTGTCAGAGAATTGTCCTGGATGTGAAATTGGCTCAAGGGAAAATTTGGTTAGTGGAAACTAGTTCTCGTTGCTTGGGAGGAGCATCCCTTTTCCCACTATGGTTTTCGTGGAAGGCCAAGTTTGATTAACCAGATAAGTGATGTGTTAGAATGAATTTCTATATGTCTATGTCAGATAGAAATTCATGTTTAGGTTTATGCTTATGTATTAAGAAAAAAATTTCTAAATATATAGTAGTCTATGTCTATAGTGAAAACCCCCAGTCCTATATGTTAATGTTATTAGGAAACAAGAAAAATACTACGGTTCTCCATTATAAAAATCCTCAGAATCTTCCTGGTCTAGACCAAATGATAATAACACACATACAAGAGACCACAAATAATACAAGAGACCATAATTTGTGTCATAATTAGAGAGATGTTAACACATAATAACAAAAAGAACAGAGATATAAATAGTAACAAGAATGTAATTACCAATATGACCGCAACTCAGAAAATTGTTTGTAAATTAAATAGTCATAACAAAAAACTATACATGTCAAGAACATAGGAGCGCTCATTTAGTCGTTTCTTACTTGCATTGTAAATTAGAACAAGAAAGGATTTAGTTCATAAGCCATATATATATATATATATATATATATATATATATATATATATATATATATACCATTCCATGCTTAAACAATACATAGAAGCTTAATAAAAAACCCTCCAAGGGATTAATAATCTAATAGAGATACACATTATTCTACAACACATTCGTTGCTCTATCAAAATAAGGGAAGCATTGAGAATATGGCCGTGCCCTCTTTTCTCGGGCATATATATATATATATATTGAGTTTCTATATACATATTCTAAAAAAAATCTATATAATCTTAAGAAAATGCCTTTAAAATAAGACGTTGCACTAAATACACTTTAACCAACAAAAACAAATCAAAATATAGAATGGAATGTTATCACTATAAAAAAAAATTCCAAACTTGGATAGTGTTCTTTGTTCCTAGTCATAGTTTTTTAGATAGGTGTGAAGTCATGTTAAGTTTTAGGGGTTAAGTGATAGGGTTAGAGTCTCATTTCCATTCACAGAATAAAGTATAACAACCTTATTTCATACCTTGATAGTCTCATACCATGTTTAGAGAGTCAAATTTTAAACCATTTTGAAAAAAATTTGATTAAGCCACGAAACCACATTTTCGTAGCAAAGACAGTGTTAAAAACTGCTTTTGCGCTATGAAAACGTTGCTCATTTCGTAGCGCAAAACCCTAAAATTTCATTGAGCGTGCTACAAAATCGAGGATTCGTAGCATGTCTTGTCAGTTATCAAATCCACCAAAATTCCATTAATCATTCATGATTAGGTGTCAACCACGAGTCTTTTCCCACACATGCAACCATTCATAGCCATCATGACATTCGTTAGAGGTCATTTGTCTTATGTCATTTTCAAATTTGAAAGGGGTTGGTTTTGGTTTTATTGTCTCATGCAAGAAACACATGATGCATACCCTCTTCCGAATGGTAAGCTCATGGTAAGTAGAAACCAAAGCTTCTCTTTCATTCATCAAGTGAGACAGTGTCTCTAATCAAGCGAGGTAGTTTACTCTGAAATCAAGCAAGGCTATTGGTTACAGGTTTTAAAAAAGCACGCAGGAATTTCAAGGAAAGGATGACAGAGGAAAGAAAGAATCACAGGTCAGGCCATTGTTTAAGGACAGAGCCTGAAAGCATAGAGGCTCTAACCAAAGACAAATCAGTTGAGGAGGCCTTCAAAAAGGCAGGATGTTGGAATTCTGTGAAAAATTGCAGGGAGGTCATAATCAAGTGACAAAAGAGTTTTCTCTTCATTTCACAGGTTCGAATACAAAGGTTGGTCTCTTAAACTTGAAAATTTCCCCTGAAACTATATCATCAATGACAGAGATTCCAAGGGGAGAAGAAATATGGTTCAAAATTTTCAAGTTTGAGATGGAACCTTGTAAAAAAATTCTGAAGCCAAGGTTTGAAGAGACATATTTAACTAAAGCAGTGCAAGAAGCTACATTAAGAACACCTATTCCAATCTGCTCTACAACATTCAAAGGTACTTCACCTGTGAGGGAAGATACCATAAAGTGTACTCTTATCATTTCAAACTCTTGCTGCATTTTACTGGAATGATTTCTTTGGATTTGCCTTTCTTCTTGTTTCAAAGTTTAGCTAAGATGGTAGATAAAGTGCAAATGAAAGCTCAATACTGTGAAACTTCACTTTTCCATCATGGTCTAGTTAAATTGATAGCTTTAAATGAACTTCAGAGGATAAACAGAGAATGGTCTACATTTTTGTTTTTGTGTGGATTTGGGGTGGAAACACAAGGAGCAGGTATTAGCCCTAGGGCCAAAGAAAAGTCATCATTAGAAACCAGTGACCCCGCAGAGACAAGATCAAAAAGATTTGTCAAGTTAAAACCTGGAAAGCAAGTGAAAGAGCCAGAGATTAAAACATCAGTGATTATTCAAGAAACCCCTCAACCTGCACAAAAGAGGACAACTAAAGTTAAGGAAATAGTATAGGAACAGTCAACCAGCAAATGAGCCCAGAAAAGATTGACTAGAAGTCAAATAGCAAAGGAAAAGGGAAAAACAGTGGTTTCAGAAGATTATCCAGGTTTAAAGGGTAGTTTGAATGATATTTTACAGGAAATCGATATTGAAGAATCTCCTTTAGTTCAGGCAGATTTTATAAGATTGGATGAAGGGAAATCTAAGAAGATGAAATCTTCCAAAAAGCTAGATTTTGATGATGAAATTTCAGAGTTTGTGTTCAAGCCCAGAAGGATTTTAACTAGGAAATAAAAAAGGTTACAAGGGTTGGTTATGGAGTTAGATAAAGCCGGGGAAGTTTCAAATTTTCATGAGGAGCCCATAGACCTCTCATCACCAATGCCTGAAAGTGATAGAAGCAAAGTTTTCAACACTCAAAGAGAAAAGAGCAGTTATGAAGGAATTAAAGAAAAGTTGAGACTAGCTAATATTGAAATTGCTAAGTTTATGAAGAAATGTTAAAATTGGACAACTAGGTCCAAACTCCGGGTTGTGCTGCTCAGATGACGATCCCAATATTTTATTGGATTCCTCTTTCGGAGAGGTGTAAGATTGATCTAAAGATCATCTCGATCGGATGAGCAGAACATGTACTTTGAATTTATTCCACTTTATGTGCTGGGTCGGCCTGGAATAAAATATTGACTTAAATGTCTTAAAGGACGTGTCACACACCCCCAAAGATTCCTATATATTGGAGAGACTTGGAGTTCATTTGACACACATTGGTGTGGAGGAATTCTCTCTCTCTTGATGGCGTTGGAGCTGCGTATTCTTTGTTTGGGTTGGGTGATAGCGTGGGCAGATTTAGGACTGCTTTATGCCCTAACCTTCAGCGTGAAGAAGTCTTTTTCAAAACAAAGCCGGAGAGGAGGCCGAGGAGCTGTAAGTGACAGCGGATTTGTTGAGGCCTAGAAGAAAGTTCCGGAAGAAGATCATTTCAGAGCATAACACAATAAGCAAAGGAGGGTGAGAAGGAAGAGTTTAAGGGAAATCTGAAGCTTGGTTAAAAATCTGAATTGATACCCTCAGATCTGAAGTTGTGAACATTGTAGACCAGAATTAAAATTCGGATCTGTGTTGTAGCCTTAGTTTAAGGCTCGGATCAGTTAACACCTACCCTCAGACCTGTGACAAGGGCTGCAAACTCTTTTGACTTGATTTGAGTGCAGCGTAGAAGAAGACCACAAACATTTGCCATTATTCCGTCTGCTTTCACGCCGGAAAATGCTGCACATCCGTGGCCCAATAGAACTCGAAAATTTGATGTTCTTTTTGCTGTGGTCGATAATAATTTTTTTTAATTTGATCGGTCTGTGTTAGAATACCTGGAATCTAAGTCATCCGAGCCCGATGAGATTTTTTTTCTTCCCGGAGAATCGGTGCCATGAATCACGCTACAGCGTATTTTCTTCTTTGAATGATGGCGGGTATGTCACCTCTCTAACGCAAAGGTTGAAGTTCGAAGTATCTTTGAAAGAGAGTAGTCTCACGTAATTACAGTGGTTAAGATGCCAGTGGAAGGACCGAAATCGTCTTTCTGTAGTCAAATTGCACTGCAGAAGTCGAATTGCACTTGTGAAAGCCGAGCGTAGAAGTCAGTTCGATGCTCAGAATCTGCTGGCGCTGCATTATTTGCGTGAACTACAATTTCGGGCGGAGCAGTGGTGGACCGAAATTCCATGAAAGGGGAAAGTGTGACTAGGCAGCGACAGGTTGAATTCCTTGGCATTATATTCCCACGCTCCCGAATTTGAAGCAGAAAGCAGTAAGAGTAACAGTAGCAGTGGCAGAAGCAGGAACAGGGCACTGACTGAGGTCGCTGCCACTGCCAAAGCAATGCAATGCAGCAGCGTGCACCGCCTTCCCCAAGTGGAGCGTTGTTCACATGCACGCCAGCACTGCGGTGGCAGCTCCAGGGGGCTCTTCAATTACGCCTCCCTGCACTTTTGCCACCTGGATGAACGCCGCTCAGTGTTCGTTACAGTCCTGGTCGGGGCTGTGGTGGGGCGCATGGCGTCACTCCTGCGCTTGTTTCCCAGCATGGGCGGCGTGACTTTGCTTGCCCTGGGCAACAGAGCCCCCGATGTGTTCGCATTCATCGCGACCTGTGCTGACAACGCGCGGATAGGGCTGGGGGCCATTCTCAGCGCGGGCACCTTTGTCTTGGCCTTCGTTGTCAGCTTCGTGGCTCTGACCGCAACACCATTCGCAGTCAAACCCACGCTGTTTATTCGCGACGTTTTCTTTTACATGGTGGCGGCCACCACTTTGTTTTATGTTTACTTGACGGGTGTGATTTTCCTTTGGTAGGCCGTGGGATTGGTTATGTTCTACCTGATGTTCGTTGCCGTGGTTTTCTGGATGGATCGGGATGCCACTGAAGGCAAAAGCCTGTCTGCAATGGAGATGGGTGCAGCGTTTGATGGTGGTCGGGGTTTTAGCAGCGGGGTTAGGATTGAAGAGGGTTTCAACAGGGGCAATCGGACGGTCGATGACATGGCCTATAGGAAGCAATTGGCCGGTGCTAGGGCTTCTGTTAAGCCTCCTAACTTCGCGGAACAAACGCCCATAGCTGAAAGCCAGAAAACTAGTTGGCTCTGCGGCAAAATGGTGAAGGGTGGTTTTAACCATAGCGGTTTTGTGGGGCAGCATTTTCGAAGCATTCACCGAACGATGCAGATGCTTCGCTTTACAGCAAATTTTCTATTTTGCTTCAGACGGTGGTTTTGACTGTAGCGGTTTTGGCCATAGCAGTTTCTATACCGGTCATGCTGGATAGCGTCAGAGCGTCTTTGGCTAGTCTCTCGGAAGACAGTCTGTAAATAGACGATAGTCCATTTATTTGTCTGTGTTCATTGATGACGAAAATGGATTCAAGGGAAAATCTATATTTTATTCTGAATATTTGGACAAATGTGTCCATCCCTTCATGCTTATTTGCTGAGGTTATTAGTTTTTCCCTGACAAGCAGTTGATGTGGAATTCATTCATAACTACATGAAGTTTTTAGCTTTCTCATATTCAATGTCTACAGTGGAATCTGTCTATCACAGCTGATAACTGAAGATAGTTATCAAAGTCCATCAAATGCCCACGTCAGTTGAAACATGTTTTCTGAACTTTCTAAATTATATGAATACAATTTACAGAGAAACTACAGAGAGACACATCACTGTCAGTGTTTTTGTTCTTATTCAAGAACAAATTGTCGCATAGAAAGATTGATGCATCTAGAAGTATGGAAGCATGGGTTCTGTTGCATCTCTGGTGATATCGATGACAAATGTTGTAGATGAACACCTCAAGTGCAGAATAAAAGGCAGATTGGATCCTTAGCTCAGTAAAGAAAGTCTTAGAGGGCTGGTTGAGGAAGCTACAGTAGATCTCCACAAAACATCAGGTAATTGCAGTAAGCTTGAAATCTTCACTACTGTTAATGATGAAGAAAACTGTGATGCAAGTTCAGAAGGTATCTCTGTAACGGCCATTTTTGAGGAGCTAAATCTGTGAGTCTATGTCACTGTCATTATGACAGTGACATAGACAGACACCCTTGTCTACGAGATTCATAATAACTGTAAGCTTGTGACAGTATCAACTTGAAGTGTGAACTGGGAAATTTTTGCAACTTTCAGCCACGTTGTTGGAGTCTTGATCTGTGGGAGAATAAGACCCCTTTTGAAGTTGGTGTCTGGGATGCCCTCATTTAAAATAGATGTCTTCTCTCTCGAGAGAAGTTGACATTAAGAGGGAGATACATCTGTATATGCTTCTGAGCGAATATCATTACTGAATGAAAGAAGATCCTCATGGCTCAAAGACATATGGCTTCAGAGGGGAAAATTCTGGAAGAAATCCAAGAAGCCATATCAATACCAAGGGTATCTAGCTGCCATGAGTACTATTGTACAATCTGACCTTGGATCCTTTGAGGAAGTTGTAAAGCACCAATTCTGGAAGGATGCTATGCACGAAGAGTATGAGACCATAGGACAAAGCAGTTGTCACCTCGAAATGGCTCTACGAGATCAAACATGGATCTGATGGGAGTGCTGAAAAGTTCAAGGCAAGATTTGTTGCCCGTGGCTTCTCTCAAAAGGAAGGAATAGATTATGATGACATATTTGCACCTGTGGCACGATATACCACCATTCGATCAATCATAGCCCTTGCTGCTACGCAAGGATGGAGTCTTCATCAGATGGATGTCAAGACCGCTTTTCTGCATGGTGCAATAAGAGAAGAGGTGTATGTAGAACAACCTCTGGGATTTGAAGTTCAGGATCGAGACACTCATGTCTGCAGGTTGAAGAAAGCCCTCTATGGGTTAAAGCAAGCACCCAGAGCTTGGTACGAGAGGATGGATAGTTACTTGAAGAAGCTGGGCTTCACTCGAAGTATTGTTGATCTGAACCTTCACTGCAAGGTTAATAGAAAGAAGCTTCTCACTCTGGTGCTGTACGTGGATGAGCTGTATGTGGATGACCTTTTCTTGATAGGTGCTGACCCTCTCTTTCATCAGTGCAAGAGGGAGCTCGCTGCTGAGTTTGAGATGAAGGACCTAGGACGAATGTCTAGGCCTAAAGGTCTAGCAGAGACTGGGCGAGATTTTCCTTTCTCAAGGAAAATACATTATGAAGTTTCTGGTATGATGGACTGTAAGTCCATGGAACTCAACTTTAAGAAGTTGAGTGGCAGCGTTGCTGGGCCTGTCCTACCGAGTATCGTTAACTCATAGGGACCCTGATGTTCTTAATGAACACTTGTTCGGACATATGTTGTGCAGTGAACACTTTGAGTCAACATATGGTTGATCATAACATTTCACTGGGTTGGTGCCAAGAAACTCTTGAGATATCTCTGTGTACTAACTATGGGTCATAGATACACCGCCGGAGGTGACACTCATGGATATACCGATGCCAATTGGGCCGGTGGGTGGTGGATCAAGAGTAATATCCGGATGCTACTTCATGGGATTTGCTCTGCAGGAATTCCAAAGTCGATAGCCTTGAGCACTGCTGAGGCCGAATACATTGTAACATGTATGCCCTGTTGTGAAGTCACTTGGTTGCGAAAGCTCTTCAGTGAGTTGTTCGAGCATGTGCTAGATGCCACCGTTATCCTTTGTGATAACTAGAGGGGGATTCGTTTGTCATAGAATCCTGTGTTCCACGAACGATCCAAGCATGTTGATGGCTGGTACCACTTTATCCGGGATATGGTATAGCGAGGCGCCATAAGGCTCGACTGCGCAGGAATCATGAGGTCATGAGTTATCTCCTCACAATGCACCCCTGAAGGTCATGTTCTAACCTTCCGTGTAGGTTCCAGACGAACGACCTTGTGATGGGTCCCGTTGGACATGAGCCCTGGAGCCTGGGGGCTTTGGGATAGCTCTCGGAGCTATAAGCACTCACGGGGCCAGGCTTGTCGAACCTTGTAGTGCTTCTGCCCCACCGTTGTGATTATTGAGTTGGTTCACCTCTCATTATCTGTGCCCCGTATGCATCCTACCCATTGAGTTCAGGGCTCATGGGAAGTACCTCTCATTTGGCCAATGAGATGGGAAAAGCTAGAGACTAGTAGCAAAGACTGATGGACGCATCAAAGATTGCCGTACTCTCTATCTAGGATGGCACTTCCCAACCACTTGATTTGGGATCAAGTATAGTGAGGTTTCGGACCTCCGCCTGACTTCAAGTCAGATGAACCAACTTCGGGTTGGTTGGAGACTCTTTGTGAGTCTGATAGAGGTTTCGGACCTCCAACCGACTTTGTCGATGAACCAACCTTGGGTTGGTTAGAGACTCTTTGTGAGTCCTATAGAGGTTTCGGACCTCCTTCCACAGACCCACACAATGTGTAATGATGTCTCGTGATCAATTCTACTTCGTTCTCACAAATAAAGAGGCCAAGACAGCAGTTACTATGATGACGTATGATGTTTGATTGCACTAGTGGGACTAGCTCTCCCCAGAAGAGAGGGGAGGTAAAAATCGACAACTAGGTCCAAACTCCTGGTTGTGCCGTCGTATGACTACTTAATATTTTGCTGGATTCCTTTCTGGAGAGGTGTAAGATTGATCTAAAGATCATCTCGATCGGATGAGCAATACACTTGAATTTATTCCACGTATGTGCTAGGTCGGCCTCGGGAATAAAATATTGACTTAAATGTCTTAAAGGACGTGTCACACACCCCCAAAGATTCTCGATATTGAGAGGTTTAAGTCTATTTGATTAACATTACTGGAATTAGTGTGGAGGAATTCTCTCTCTCTTGATGGCGTTGGAGCTGCGTATTCTTTGTTTGGGTTGTTCTGGGGTTATGTGTGACACGCTTGGCTGAATGACCTATTAGAGACTTTGCTGGTAGAAGCATCCTGCTGATCGCCGTAACGCCACCATTTCTTATCTCTGTCTTGGCTTGTCTTCTATCGATCTATTAGTATGTTCTATCTTCTTCAGTATTGTGCCCTAATCTGAAATGGCATAGAACATGAGCAGAATTTAACAACCTCCCAATGCTACACAAAAATAAACACTCCCTCTTTTAGCGAGGGAAGTATTCTCCTTAGCCGCAACATATTTTACCTTAGCTGAAATCTCTCCTCCATAAGAAAAGTTCATGAGCTTGCTATATTGATGCATGTCTATAGATCACTCCATCCTGAAGTAGGCAATGTGGGTATCCTGGGCCATTTACTCCTGGCCAAATCAACATGGCCCGACCAAAATCCCTTTATGGCTCTTTAGGTAATTGTATCAATCTCCTCTGGTCAAATCAGCATGACCCAATCAAAGTCTTTCATTTCTTCTCAGGAGAGGATTTTCCCTTGGACAATTCACCCCTGGCCAAATAAACATGGCCTAGCCAAATTCCTTTATGGCTTCACAGGTGAATTTCATCTATCCCCTTTGGTCAAATCATTATGGCCCAACCAAGTCCTTTTGGCTTCTTAGGAGAAATCATTCGAATCCTACAATTGCCCTGGGCCATTCACCCCTGGTTAAATCATCATGACCTAGCCAAAGTCCTTCATGGCTTCTCAGGTGAATGTATACATCTCCCCTGGTCTAATCAACATGACCCAACCAAGTCTATCAACATGACCCAACCAAGTCTGTCTAGCTTCTCAAGAGATTGTTTGCCCGATCCTGCAAAAACATCAACTCTCCTCTCAATGAGGGAGACATCCTGCATCATGCCAAGCTTGTCTCTGAAGTATAGAAACTTTGCTCTAAACAAAGTCTTGGTGAGAGTGTCGACAATCTGCTCGTCTATGGATATGTGTTGGAGCTTCATTGCTTCCCTTTGCACCATGTCTCAAATGAAGTGACCTAATCAAATAATCCTGTAAGAATCCTTCGAAGCCACACTGCTTCACTACTTGCGGCATTGGATGCGATATACTCCACCTCTGTTGTACTGAGTTTGACAAAAGTCTGTTTCTTGCTAAACCAGGATATCAATGTTGATCCCAAGCTAAAGCAACACCCCGAGGTGCTGAATCTGTCCTCTGCACTCCCTGCTTAATCTGAATTCGTATATCCTTGCAATCTTACTTCACCACCTAAGACATATCTCAAACCATATCCAACTGTACCACGCTGGTACCTCAACACATGTTTTGTCGCATGCCTTGGCTCAACCATAAATTCACCATCTTTCTTCACTGGATCCATCTCCATAACTACTTTTTGGTCACCACATTGGGTGCTCCCTCTGATACCGAAGCAAATCCTCTTATGGCAATCTTTGCTATTCCCTTCTGTCATGGGGGCAAATCCTCTTGCCACTATTGCTCCCTTTGTCACTGAAGCGTATTTTGCTGTCTGGCATGGTCCCCTCATTGAAAGGCATACTGCTGCTATAGACCTCTTGTCTCTGAGCATCTAGTTTGACACTCACAACCATTGACATCCTCTTGGAAGGTTGCACCTTCCATTCTGCCTGTTTGTCTGCTTCCTCGAAACTGGAAGCTCTTCCGACCATCTGGCACAGTCTTGGATGTCCTTATAATTTGTGAAATCCTCTCTCTCAAACATCAACCACTCTAGCCGAGTCTATGCTCACTTGATCATCTAGAGATTGGAGCAAAAATCACCTCATAGTCCGCTCCCTCTTTCTGGGAGAACCCTCTTACAATAAACTTTGCTTTGTACTTCTCGATGCTGCCATCTACTATATGAATCATGCATTGACAATCTCCATAATTATTCCTTTCTGCAAAACTCCACTGAGGAGGCCATGGAAGGAAACAATTATAACCAAGCAAAATACAAGGACAAGAGGCTAACCAAAAAATAAAAATAATAATAACAATCAAGGGAGAAAAATATGAAGTACTTATCTTTTGATTAAGGAAGAATGTGCTAAGGATTGCATGAAACAATCAACTCTCTCTTGATCCCTGCCTCCTTGTAGAAATCAATGAAGTCCATCTGCAATTTCATCAAGCTTAGATTTCTTTGTCTTCTTCTGTGGCGGATTGTAATGTTCTCGGGAAATTAATTGCTTACAGGACGACATAGCCTATTAATCCCCGTAGGCTATAGTCCTCCAAAAAGGGGAAAACCCCCGAAAATTCCCACTGATTGGGCAAGTTTTGGGGCAACCGGGCGAAGAAACCCAAAAATTGGGGCTTCGAGTAAAGTTTACTCATTCATTTTAGAAGAAGAGGCCCTCTGAGAAATCTATAAATATGAGAGGGAGAAATTCAATTTTGGGATCAATTGTAGATCAATTTATCTCTATTTTTCTTGAGTCTAAGGCTTTGAGGGTTTTAAGACCCCTTTTTCTCTTGTCAATTTTGGTGGTGAAATATTCCACCCTAGTTGACACCTCTTCCATTTTTTCTTTATTTTGGCACAAGTACTCTAGCTGAGGACACCGAACACTTTGAAGATTGATCCTTATTATTTGAGGCCGCGAAAACTATTTAAGAAGGCATCAAAATTCTGGGTGGGTTTGAGGTCTTTATCTGGCACAAGATAGGTGACGAAGTTCTTTGGTGCTGTTTCTTGTTTGGCACAAGGATTCTCTTTGTCCTCCACAACGAGCTCTATGTTTGCCTTCATATGGAATAGAGGGTTGCGTAGAAGCTGACATGAAGCAGATTATGTGGTAAAAAGACCAGAGTTCGAGAACGAATTGTGATCTATCTCTAAGGACTCTTGCGTATTTGAACAATTTGAACCCTGACTCGTTGAAACAACGCCTATCTGGAACGATCATTCATAACTGTAGTCGGAAATTAATTTGAATAACGGAGGCACGTATTTAACCAATCATGTTCAGTCTTCAGACTTGAAGACACGAGCTCTGTGGCAGGAAACGTAGGGTCGGAATTTTTTGAAGCCCAGTAGAGATTCCGATTTATGTTACATGGGTAAACCGCAACAGGATCCGAAGTAGAACCGAGCACGTATCAAGTAAATTAAAGGACTAATGCACAACTGGTGAGTGGACCTGTAACGGACTCGAGGGTTCAGCTACGTGCAGTGCCAACATTGAGAAGGCGGATTCGTGAGCATGGTAGTTGGGTAGGAGTCCATTGGAATAGATAGGGGCCCACAGTGAGTTAGAATCAGGAAAAGAACGTGAATTAGAATATTTGGTATATTATTTGGTCAAACGAGGATTGATTGAACATTTTGCCGTTGACCATTAATCACAAAGAAACTTTGATTGAATCTTGAATCTTGACCAAATTTATATTATTGAATGTTCTATGGTTAGTATAAAGAGTTGGCTATTAAATCAATGTTCCACCAAGTCCCCTGGAGGTGGGAGTGAGGGGGCGAGGGAGCGGCCTATGCAAAAGCTCCCTACCAATTTTCAGGAAACGTGGGGGGACGTCGGGGTCATAAAAATTATAAAATTTAATATTTATAATGTAACTGTAGTTTTGCAATGAATGTATATACAGTCATCATACACTTACATCATGAAAGATAAATCATAAATGATAAAAATATAAATCGATGAATGATGAATCATATAACTGAAACAAATTTAAAACTTAAAACTTAAAAACATACATCATACAATCATACATGTAAGTTTGTAAGTTTGTAATTGTATATAATGATTAATGTAACTACTAACAATGTACAATGAAAATAAAGTTTAAGATATCATATGACATATTATATCAAGATTCAAAATAAAGTTTAAACTGGAGTTTACAACTCAAGTTTGAAACATAAAACTTAAAAGCAAATAAGTTATGTCTGAAGCATAAAGCATAAGACATAACATATGAATATCAAATGATATCATCATAATGATAAATGAGCATAAATGCTCAAGGTAATGCCCCACTAGTCTCTGCATCCAGCTGGTGCACAAATATATTAGGATCAACCATGTCCCCATCTGAATCAGGATCACTTGGATTCTCAAACATGCTAAGTGGCACACCAACTTTTAACGTGAAACCATAAACTAAAAGGGGCGTGAGGGGGTGTGAGGGGGGCGTGATGGAGCATGAGGGAAACATCCCCTAGAAGTCCCCAAGACCCCGGAGCGCGAGGGGGCGAGGAATCTAGACCCCTAGGTGGGGGGGCAAGACCCCATGTAACACTGTATTAAATATTATTTGGCTCTAATTAGTATTATGTAATTATTCATTGGAGAAGTATTCAGTTATATTGTACTAGCTGTTAGTAAGAGGGTATTTTATTGAACTCCGGCCAAACCCTAGAGTTAAAAATGGACCTAGGTAATTACAGTGGCATCAGAGCAGAGATCTTGCCAGCCTGGATAGTATTTAAAAATGGAACCACCAGAGGCAGATTTTTGGCACAGGTATGCTGAATCTTGGAGAAAGTTGGACGAACAACAAGAAGAGATTTTTAGGAAAATGGAAGAGCAGCACGCTGAAAATATTAACAGGACGCAAGAATGGAACAGAAGACTAGAAGAATATAACGAAATACCCCAGCACATAAGAAAGAAAAGTTGGGATGATTTCTGGAATACTGGCAAGAAAATAAATCAAGAGATACTGTTCATAAGCCCAAGTTTGAAAAACAAGATATAAGAAAAATTCAATTAGAGACAAAAGCATGGACGTGGCTGTATCCCCCTAGGAAGAAATCTCCTGATGAGGATAATCGAGCTCCTCAAGGGAGCTAAGAAGGCCATAATAAGGAAGCTGCAAGTGCTGCACCTAAAACTGAAGGCAGTAATCATGATCAAGATGATGTAGGGAGGAATTGTGACAAAAGTTTGTTTCCACATGTTCAAGAGGAAGCTTTTGCCATTGATAAGGTGGTGGCCTTCTAAGGCCGAAATTCTTCTTCAGAAATAGAGGATATGCTTCCTCTCTCGCCAGGTTCTGCCATTCCAACTTCTTAAAACATTGTTTACAGGTTGCTGGAAAATGTAATTAATTCGAAATATGGCTTCACAGAGTTAATCCCTGTTTTCTTCCGCTCCTCTCCACACATGGACCAGATCGACGAGGCATGAATTACATTGCTACCAGCACATAGAAATTTTAATTTTATTCACATTGTTTAAGCTAAATGCACCGGTCCCTCATACAACACATACAGGTATGCAGAGATCCTATATACGCTGGGATTTATCTATGTAGCTATTATAAAGAAATTTACACACAATGAATCTATGAATCGAATGTACAATCACGAGATATTACACGCTGCTTTCAACTAGTACTTAGAAAATCTCAAAAGACACACAGCAATAACAAATTCACACCAAAACCCAAAAACAACCTTTTTCGACTATTCTGCAGAACTATACTTGGGAAAATCCCTCCTCTAATTGCAAAATCCCTATTTTTTTATTCAGCACTCATTCAAAGGGATTAACAACCAAATCCCATCTGAATCTCACAACAAAACCATAATCCCTAACTATTTGCATTTCTGGACACATATGCTAACAAACTCGATCTGTTTGTTGCCTTCTAGAGGCAATCTTAACAACTTATTATGAATGAATAAAAATTAAAAGGACCCACCCTCTTTGGTAAAGAAATTTGACTGATTAGGTCAATGTGAATAATTGTAGTTTGATGCTCCTGCATCAGACTCCTGGGGAAGAAAAGAATGCTCCATCAAAACTTCAGGATCACCCTGGTACTTCTGCACTTCAGCCGCTGACATCCAACTGGCATCTTCTGCTGGTTGTCCTTTCCATTTGATTAAATACTGATAGTATGTTTGTCCTTTGGGTTTCACTCTTCGATCTAAAACAGCTTCAACTTCCCTCTCTGCTTTTTTTGGCAG
Organism: Pinus albicaulis; assembly: GCA_034641835.2. Taxonomy (NCBI): domain Eukaryota; kingdom Viridiplantae; phylum Streptophyta; class Pinopsida; order Pinales; family Pinaceae; genus Pinus; species Pinus albicaulis. The sequence goes on along the minus strand of MU968493.1, from coordinate 973,444 downwards.
ATGTTTTTTCCATTCCAAAGTCCGAATTTCCTCATTCACAGGGTCATCTATTGTCTCTGTTTCTGATTCCTTGTAGGGGTATAAATCTGCAATATCGAATATGGGTGAAATCTCAATTCCTTTTGGCAGCTCTATCTCATTGGAATTTGCAGAGAATTTCCTCAATATCCTACATGGTCCAATATTCTTCAACTGCAATTTGTTGTAAATCCTTGCAGGAAACCTTTATTTTCTCAAATAAACCATAACCAAATCACCAATTTAGAATTCCTTCTCTTTCCTCTTCATATCAACCCTGTGCTTGTACTTGTTGCTGCTTTCTTGCAATTTCTGTTTGACATCTTCCTGTAACTTCAGCGTTTTCTCAGCGAAGTCTTCAGCCTTTGCACTCCTTATCTCTTGCTTTCCCAAATCTCTAAGTTCATATACTCCTCTAGGGTGTATTCGAAAAACAATTTGGAATGGGCTCATTCCTGTACTCCTGTTAGGAGTATCATTATAAGCAAATTCTGCTTGAGCAAATTCAAAATCCCACTGTTTTGTAGTTTTATAAACCAAGCTTCTTAATATGTTTCCCAAGCTCCTATTCACCACTTTGGTTTGTCCATCTGTTTGAGGATGATAGGCTGAGCTAAAATTGAGGTTTTTTACCTATCTTCCTCGATAGAGCCCTCCAAAAGTGTCTCACGAACTTAGTGTCTTTGTATGAGACAATACTTATAGGTAGCCCATGTAATTTCACTATTTCTGAGAAAAACAGATATATGTGTTGCATCATTAGTCGTCTTACAAGCACTAAAATGGGCCATCTTTGAAAATCTATCCACCACAATGTAGACAGAGTCATTTCCCCTTTGTGTTTTAGGTAAACCCAAAACAAAATCCATGTCCATGCTGACTGCATCCCATGGCCTATTTGGATTTGGCAATGGTTGGTATAACCCAGTGTTTTTACTTCTTCCTTTGGCATGCTGACAGACCCTGCATTTCTCAACAGACTTCTTGACATCAGTCTGCAGTCTAGGCCAAAATAGAAAGCATTTACCTGTGCATATGTTTTGTCTTGTCCAAAGTGTCCAGACAAATTCCCACCATGCTTCTCTTTGATTAAATTCTCCCTCATGGAACACTTAGGAATGCATAACTTATTGTTTTTGAACAACAAGCCTCCTTGCAGCGTGTAATCCAACCACTGGCTCCTATTATGAACAATAGGATTTTTAACAGTGGTATATATGTCCTTAAAATCTGGATCCTCTTGGTACATGTCAATCAATTCCTCAAATCCTAAAGTGCTGAATTTCAGCTCCTGAAAAACCAAATTCACTCTACTCAAAGCATAAGCAACTTTATTAAATTTGTCACTTGTGTGTTTGATTACAAAGGTGAAACTTCGCAAAAATTCCACCCATTTGGTTGTTTATAAACTGTAACGCATGGTTGTCAGAGTATAAACAAATTCCTTGGGCATCAAATAATGCGTCCATTTCTTAAGTGCTTGTGCAATAGCATAGAACTCTTTGTCATATGATGAATACTTTTGTTCAGCCTCATTCAATTTCTCACTGAAATAGGCTATAGGTCTTTGTTCCTGACTCAACACAGCCCAAGTTGCTGTCCCACTAGCATCAATTTCCACTTGAAAAGTTTTGTCAAAACTAGGTAAGGCTAAAACAGGTTTCTTAGTGATCTTTCTTTTCAGCAGTTTATAATTTCTGTCTGGTGCCTCTGTCCACTTAAATGGCTATTTACTGTCCCTAATAGTTTCTATTATAGGTGCACAAATCTGTCTGAAACTTCTTATAAACCTCCTGTAAAAACTTGCAAGACCATGAAAGCTCCTTACCTCAAATACACTCCTTGGAGTTGGCCAGTTTAAGATTGCTTGTACCTTCTCTATCTTTAACTCTTCTTCCGAGACTACAAATCCTAGGTATATCAATTCTCTTTTCATGAAACTACACTTTAAATTTATCAGCAGTTTCTCCTTCTGTAGAGTTTCCAATACCATCTTAAGATGCTCTAAATGTTCTTCCTTGCTCCGGCTATAAATTAAAATGTCATCCAGATACACTATCACAAATTTTCCTGTATATTCTTTTAAGACTTCATTCATTAACCTCATGAATGTGCTTGGTGCATTAGTGAGCTCAAAGGCCATCACCAGCCATTTATATAACCCATTATTAGTTTTAAATGCAGTCTTCCATTCATCCCCCTCTCTAATCCTTATTTAATGGAATCCACTCTTCAGATCAATCGTAGAAAAATACTTTGACCCACTCAAACAACCCATCAAATCATCCATACGTGGTAGGGGAAATCTGTACCTGATAATGATCATATTTATTGCTCTGGAATAGTTGCACATGCGCCATTCAGCACGCTTCTTTGGACTGAGCACTGCTAGTACTGCACACAGACCTAGGCTCTTCTTTATCAGTCCTTTATCTATTAACTCCTGTACTTGCCTTTTAATATCTTCCTTTTCCTGAGGAGTTAGTCTATAAGTTGCTTTATTAGGCAGACTTGCACCAGGTATCAAATCTATATGGTGGCTGATACTTCTAACTGGTGGTAAAGTATTTGGCAATTCATCCACAATAATATCAACATAATTATCAAGCAGATTTCTAATTTCAGCAGGCAGATCATCTAAATTGGTTAAAGTCAAAATTACCTTTGGTTTTCCAGTAACAACAAAATGCAGCTCCTCTTTCCTTTTGACTTCATGTAGCAATTCTTTTCCACTTATCAGAAGAACACTAGTTCCAGATTCTTCTTTGACTGTTTCATCTTTCAAGGGTAGCAATGTGGGTTTTTTTCCATCCTTCTCTAAGGAACATAGTTTTAAAAACCGGCTGGTTTGAACCAATAACCGGCTAAACCGGCCGGTTAGATAGCCCACCGGTCGAAACCGGCCAGGCAACCCGGCTACCTAGGGCATTTCGCCCATTTTTCAGAAAAACCGGACCTAACTGGCCGGTTAGTAACGGAACCGGCCGGTTAGGTGCTACCTCCTCCGCGGACCCACATTTTCGGCGACAGTTGATTTTTAGGGCTGATTTGTTTATAAGGGGGGGTTCATTTAGCTACTCTTTCCCTATGCAGACCCACGCACGGCCAGAAATGGGTTTTAGGGCTGATGTGGAGGTAAGGGAAGCATTGACATTTCATGGTAATGTTAAATTCTTAAAGTAAAAGGATGAATGAAAATCCTTTTACTTAAATTTTTAACATTACCATGAAATGACTCAGGATGTTTAAGAGTGGTTTCGACCTCATTAGATTTCATATGGAGAAACTAGAATTTTAGGTTTCACTCAAAATTCAGCAGACTTAATGGTTTTCAGGGTTTCATGGTTTGGGAATTTGCAATGTTTCCATTTGATTCTATCATGTATAAGGGAATGATATTGGCATTTGATCAAGATCATGAAGTCCTTTAAGAACCTTAATGTACCCTTCAATCAAAGGAAAACAATTGGTTAGGCATGCTAATCTTTTTCTACTGCATTTTAAGGTTGAGGAAATGAACTCTTCACTCAAACCAAAATCATTGGTTAGGCATGTTAAACTTTTTCAATTTCTATCATGTTATAAGGTTGAGCAATCCAAGTCTGAAGACTTTGAGCTAGATGATGTTTATGTATCTCTTGTTGATGATCCCATTTCTAGTAGCAATGAATCAATGATGAGTTTCACGAGAGACCATGTTGCTTAGTGATTTGTAGTTTTGATGTCTATTTTTGCTACTACTACTACTACTACTAAAGTTGTAGAGGAGTTTTAGGAGTCCTCAAATTCTGAGCCATATTATTTATGGAGCTCATGTTGATGATCCCTTGTCTAGTAGTGGTGATAATTTGATCATGATGAGGAGTGATTATGTTGTTGATCACTAATATGTAGTCTTGTATTAGGCCAATGGCCTCATAGCTTGTAGCATTGTTTTTGGACTTTATGGGCCATTTGGAGCCTCATTTCCTATGTATTTTTCGATGATATGTATTTCACTCGGTGCCATTTTGATATATTCACCTTTGCATGGTATATAAATGAGCAAACTTTGCATATTTTGTCTCTATTGGCTTGGAATCATGGTTGCAAATCTTAAAAATAGTTTTTTTTATTAAAAAAAAATTATTTAATGTATTTTTTTAAAATCGGTTCATTGAGATCTGACCGCTCCCGGTTAGACCGGTTCCGGTTAGAAACCCGGTTCATTAGGTCCACCGGTCCGGTCACCGGTTCCGGTTTTTAAAACTATGCTAAGGAATAAGTATTCCTTCTGCCATCATGAATGGCCTTCCTGTCATACTTCCAAGGCCTTCCCAGCAACACATGGCAAACATCCATCAGCATCACATCACATAATACAAAATCTTTGTATGTACCAATCTGTATCTCCACTTTGCATTGCTCTGTCACCAAGAGCTGATGCCCTTTCTGCAACCAGGACACTCTATAAGGAGTAGGGTGTACTATCTTCACCAAACCCAATTTCTCTAACATCTTTGTGGAGACTAGATTATCAGTACTCCCACTATCAATCACGACCTTGCAGCATTTCCCTTTAGACTTGCACATAATCCTGAATAAACTTTTTCTTTGAGTTGGTTCACTCACCTTTTTTTCTGCCTTTAGCAAAACTCTTTTCAACAACAAGGATTCTCCTGCCTCAGGTGGTTCTTCCTTTCCTACTACCTGATGGGTTTCTTCTTTAGCATCAGCTATGTTCACGTTCCTCTGATTTGCTGATTTGTTTTTAGCACAGTGCCATGACAAATGTCCCAATTCAACACATGTATAACACCGGATTTCTCTTCCTCTACCTCTTCCTCTAGGGCCAAATTTTCTTCCACCAAAGTCTCCTCTCTGTGTTGATTGACTGCTAGTACCCTCTGCTCCATTCTTAGCATTTTGAAATCTTGTTTTAGAAGATTCTCTTCCTCTTGCTGGACCCTTCCCCCTATTTCTCTGATTCTGCTTCCTTACCATCTTCTCCTCAGCCTTCAAGGCTGCCTGGTAAGTGTCCTCAATAGTCCTCAAAGTCAACAAACTGATTTCATCCTGTATGTCATATCTTAAGCCATTTATGTATTTGGTGTTGAAATTTGGTTACTGTAGGACAAGTGGTTCCCTAAGGCTTTGATCTTTGGCCTAGGGAAAAGTGTCCAAAAGAATTTAATTTTTCTCCTAAAGTGACCTTATAAAGTTATAAAGTCAAACATAATTTAAAAGTGACTTTAAGTGATAAAGTTACTAAAGTCTAATTTTAAAGTGACTTTAATAAAATCAATGTGAAATTATAAAGTGAAAAGTGACCTTGGAAATAAATGACTAAGTGGGTCTTTATTAAAGTGGGGTGAATTAAAAAATAGAAAGTGAGATTTAAATGAGCATTTAATCTCAGCCCTATATCTAAAGCTATCTCAGCCATTAGATTTAGGGATTCCCCAAAAGTTACTTAAGGTTAGGTTAAAGGAGAAAAATGAGGGAAAAGGTCATTCATTTTTTCATGAGCAGATTGAGAGAGGAGGAGAGAAAGGAAGGGAGAATTTCTGAGCAGTGAGAAGAAGGAGGGCAGCAACACTTATATTCAGCAAATCCGTACAGCAAGAATAGAACACGAGTTCAAGGCAAGTGGGCACGAATTTCGAGGGAGGAAAATCAACATTTATTGCAGCACGCTTTTCGAGGTCCGTACAGCAGCAAGGAGGTACGAAAATCAAGGTCTGTACAACAAAAAGAGAAATTTTTCTAGATTCCGTACAACAGCAAATAGTACGCAAAACGAGGTCCGTACAACAGTCGTACAACATAGAAATCAAGGCAGCATTTGCACAGATTTCGAGGGAGGCCGTACAACTGTTCTGGCACTATTTTTGGTGGTGTCCATACAACATTTAAGGCTGTACTTTCTGCTGATATTTTCTGTTTGTATTTGGCACAAAAATCGAGGCAAAGTTTTGCACGGTTTTCGAGATAAGTACATTTATGAGGTTGCTGTAATTTTTGCTGTGTAATTTCTTTCTCACTGTAAAAACATTTATCAGAAATAAGGAGCTTTTGAACTGGTTTTCCCCAAGAGTTGTAGGGGTTTTTCCAGGGTCACATTGACCAAAAATCAACGTGTCTATTTTCCGTGTGGCTGATTTATTTTTCTGAGTTTTTATTTCTGCATTTCAGCATTGTGAAATTTTCAAAATTAGTGTTTTCAGAAAATAATTATTTTTCTAGCTTGTTAATGTATGGCTATGGGAATGGGCATTTAACTATATGGGATAAATAAGGAGAAACTGAAAACCGGGGTTGGGTATTAAAATTTCTACATGGTATTAGAGCTAATTTGCTAAAAAAGGCAGTTTGGGACAGCAAGAAGGAAAAATTACAGCAAGCTGATTTTTCATTCAGAAATTACAACAAACTGATTTTTCACACAGAAAACATTAACTTTACTACAACAGTGTTATTTTCAGCTTATTTAGGACAACAAGCATGTCTATGGGCTTGAGGGTGGAGGATAGGTTGGATGGGCATAGTAACTACAGTGTATGGAAGGAGAGAATGCAGAGCATCTTTGAGGAGGCAGAAGTCTGGGATATCATGGTGCATACCGCACAGAACCCTGTTAATGTGCCTACTGATGCTGTTTAGTTGGCGGCCTTTAATAAGAAGAATAACAAGGGTAAGCACTGATTCTAGATGGAATCAAAGATCATTGCATTCCTCATCTGAGAGGAAAGAGATATGCTTATGAGATGTGGACAACATTGACCAATCTCTACCAGAGTACCAATGAGAACAGAAAAATGGTCCTAAGGGAGAAGCTGAAGACCAATAAGATGGGTGAGACTGATAGTGCAGCTGGATATCTCACAAAGATTACTAGTGTGAGAGATGCATTGGCAGCAGTTGGAGATGTCATTCCACCCACTGAGTTGGTGTGGATTGCAGTGAATGACCTTCCCAGTTCATGGCTGAACTTTGTTGATGGGGTTTGTGCACGTGAGACCCTTCCCACTTGGGAGAGGTTCTGGGATGATTGCATACAGACAGAAATTAGAAAGAGCCAACTTGGGGCAGCCAAACCAATTGAGCAGGATGAGGATGTAGCACTGTTGGCAGGAGGCAAGAAGGGCAAGGGAAAGAAGCAAGCTTCCACAAGCAGTGGTGGGGGCAAAGGTAAAGGTAAACAAGGGAATACGCAGAAGGACTATTCCAAGGTGAAGTGTTGGAATTGTCAGAAGATGGGACACTATGCAGTTGTGTGTTCGGAGAAGAAGAAGAAGGGGAAAAACCAAAGCATGGCAGCATCAGCAGAGATAGAGGACTTTACAGATAGCTTTGACCGGGAGTTTGGGTTCATTGCTTGTGAGTCCACTAGTGTAGGATCACCTGCCACAGAGGTTGAGAAGGAGTGTGCATTTCCCTCCACTAGCGGAGCATCTTCAGGTATCTGGTATGTTGATAGTGGGGCTTCACGTCATATGACAGGAGTCTGTGAGTACTTCTCAGAGCTTTTAGAGAGTGGCACTGATATAGAGGTAGTACTCGGAGGTGACAGCGTTGTTAGAGCAGTCGGTGTGGGGACTTTGACATTTGATAGGGAACCCAAACCTCCCTTGAAGGTGTTAGATGTTCTATATGTGCCAGGGATGAGGAAGAACCTCATATCCGTCTCAGCATTGGAGGACAGATGATATGAGATATTGTTCAGGAGAAGACAGGTGTTGATATATCCCAGGGGCGCTCCAGTTGATTCAGCTAGATTGATAGGTGTACGCCATGCAAAGGTGTACAAGTTTGCATTTTAGCGCCTTTTGGCATTGAGTAGTAGTACCGGCAGCAGAGCTAGCAGTTCAGAGCTATGTGAAATTTGGCACCACAGGATGGGGCACATGTATCATGGAGCCTTAAGGACATTGCGGGAGATCACTACAGGTGTACCAGATTTCAGTACTGATCACTTTGATACATGCAGAGGATGTGCGATGGGCAAGTTTGCCAAATCCCCTTTTCCCAGCAGTGACAGCAGATCGACTGGGATACTTGATTTGATTCATTCCAATGTGAGTGGTCGGATGTCTCATGTTTCCTTGAGTGGATATGAGTATTTTGTTTTATTCATTGATGATCACTCTAGGAGGACTTGGATTTATTTCGTGAAGACCAAGAGTGAGGTCTTCAAGCGGTTTCAGGAGTTTAGAGCTCTTGTGGAGACTCAGATAGGTCGGAAGATCAAGTCCCTGAGGTCGGACAATGGAGGGGAGTACACCCTTGGTGAGTTTGTTGATTATTGTGTGGAGGCAGGCATTAAGAGGGAGTTCACAGTTCCTTACAACCCCCAACAAAACGGGGTTGCGGAGAGGAAGAATGGATCCATCGGAGGTTCTGCCAAAGCCATGCTACATGATCAGGGGTTACCATTGTTTTTGTGGGCAGAGGCTTGCAACACTGCTGTATAGAGCAGGAGTTCGCATCGTGCCTTGGGGCATGTGACTTTGGAGGAGGCTTTTTCTGGAAAGAAGCCTGATGGTGGTCATCTTCGTATCTTTGGGTGTATTGCATACTCCTACGTACCCAAGGAGAAGAGGACCAAGCTAGAGCCCACCACAGAGAAGGTTATCTTTGTGGGCTACAGTGAGACCTCGAAAGCCTTTCAAATTTATATTCCCGCACAGAGGAGAGTTGTTGTTAGGCGGGATGTGAAGTTCAAGGAGGACAGGGCTTTCAGGAGGTCACGGGAGTTAGAGTATCTGGATCAGCCAGACCCTCAGGAGCAGCTGAGTCAGTCGCAGGGATCAGGAGGATCCGGAGTTACATCGATTACGGTGTTAGGTCCATCAGTGAGCAGTGGCTCGCAGAGTCAGAGGGGTGGTGCTTTAGGTAGCATGCAGAGTAGTCCGCAGAGCAGTTCACTAGGGAGTCCACTGATGGACAGTTCACATGGTACTTCAACGTCTACAGGTTCAGGTTCAGGCAGGAGGACAGTAGACAGACAATCAGGAGTTCAGGCTCCTGATGATGAGGAGGAGGAGTTTCATTCTCCAGTGGGAGAAGTGTGCTCAGGGAAGAGGAAACCCAAGTGGCTTCAGGATACCTTGAGAGAGGCCACATCTGTTGCTGGGCCAAAGAGGCCAGTCAAAGAGAGTAGACCACCTGATAGGTTCTGTAGCTATATGGCAATGGTTGCCAACATCCTTGACTCTGAGCCTTCTAGCTACGAGGAGGCAGCTAGCCAGCAGGTCTGGAGAGAGGCCATGTAGGAGGAGTATTCTTCTATCATGAAGATGTTGAACCCTTGGTTAAACTGAGAGGGGGGGGTGAATCAGTTTAATGCAGTCATGG